>OX235270.1:164213864-165413864 GCA_944472135.2 Trichobilharzia regenti
GAAGGGAATGAAAGCTTATAAGCAATCATGCAACCAGTCAAGAAATAATTATGGAGAGGAAATCCTGGGGCTGGAACGCAAGCAATGAATAATAATGTCATTGAGAACAGCTTAGATTGTAAGCAGTATAACATTTATTCTAATGTGGGTGTAGACTATCGGGGGTCGGTGGAATATTTTCTGAAATCATACTGCCTAGGTTTGCAGTAAACGTGTTTTGTTGAATTAACTCTCAAACTCTTAGATCTAAATCAGAGTATTTATAAACCTTTTGTCGTTCAATACTTACTATTCACCGGTGAATTTCTAATTATTGTCGAAATGACAATGTGAATACTTCAGGTCTTAATGTCTTCCATTAGTATCAAGAATTCCAAATTTTCGTCATCCTAAATGTGGATCGGTGCGTCAGTGGTTCAGTGGTAAAAAGCAACTCCCTCGACAACCATGAGGGAGTTCAGGGTTGATTCCAAGTCAACACATTCAATCGATAAGACAGGGAAGTTTGGTTGTGAGTCCAAGCATCCCATCCTGAAAAAACTAACACCATCCCCACTGAAACTTCAATACATGACGCAGCACTATAGTGAGCTTTGGTTTGTGAAATCAAACATAACAAATCTTATGAACACTTTCACTATAATCACTTGAATCGTATTGCTGAGACAACTGGACATAACATGTAATCCCTGTTATATGGTTAGGTAGAACTTCCTACTCACCCGGAAGAATCACTTCTGGTAGCGATAACAGATAACCATATCATAAAGGTTATTCAAACAAAAGTGCAATATTCAATGTCAGATTCTGATGATAAGGATAGAAGGCTCCTGTGGCCTGTTTTAATCCTTGTAAAATATATCTCTGCAGAGATCTAACCTTTCTTTGAAAGCGTTCGCCACTGGAACTGTTACTACCGAATCAGTTAAGGAGGTCCAGTCGTCGACCACTCTGTGAGAGGATCTAAATTTCACACTTATTTTTTTCGAACTCGGTTAGAGCACCCTCTTTTGGTGACCTCGTTAATGTATCCTAGAGTAAGAGAATTGATTTGAAAGTTAGATCCTGAAATCACGCTTTAATATACGGTGTGTGCCAAAATTAAGTGAACTCTCCACTTCAGTGTGATAAGAGCAAGAGATTTGAATGCTCCATCCTCTTATCATAAGGAAGGTGTGAGATGCCACTAAATAATTTAGTTCCTACCCTTTGTACCCTTCCCAGGATATGTGCATCCGTTTTGAAGTAATAGTACCTTTAGAACCCTTGTCAATGTAGTTGAAGATTGAACGATCAATTCATGGTTGTTTGCTCAAACCCAACTTCCCTATATTTTCGCGGAGGCATCAATACACCAGTCATCGTCTCATCGGTCGCTGTTCAGAAAGAAGTCAGACCAAAACTGTCAGAAGTAATATTGTGATTTGTTGTTGTAATATTTGTTCATAGACCTTAGCTAAAACTTAATTTTAAAGCTGCCTAAAAGTTGGTGTGACAAATAAGAATCCTCGAGTCGCCAATTGATGTTTTGGTTTCTCCGTCCGTTATAACTAAGCGTTTCTGAGAAAATTCAAGGAACAGCGTGAGCCCGATTGTAGCAAGAGCTGGGCAACAAAGGTTCACGAGACGTGGCTGACACCCTCGTCTAATCGTTTGAAAGCCATTCGAGGTGTCCATAGCATCCGAAAAGCCTTAGTTGCAGTTGCAATGCAATTCGCAGTTGTTTTTAAATCACCGCTGACATTAACTCCTATGTCCTCCTGTCCGTTAACATCGGGTAGTTCTGTGTCCCCTAGGGAGTACAACGTATAAGACTTCTGATCAAAGTGCATTACCGCGCTTTTCCCAGAACTAATTTCCAAACTCTCCAGGTCTGACCACTAGGCTTATTTCCCTAGATGATTTTGTGGAACGAACCTATAATCGTTATTATTTAAGGTTATCCAGTTCTTAATGTCGTCCACAAATAATAATGAAGATGAAGTAAGAATCATCGGTAGTTCATTAACGTATAATAGGAATAGCAGGAGGCCAAGTACAGCTCCTTGAGGTACTCCACTGAGTACTGCTTTCCAACATGACAGTACACCAGTAGCCCTCACCTTCTGACTTCAATCCATCAGGTAGTCACTAAGCCACTCACACAAGCGTTCGCCTTATCCAAAATGTTTGATTTTGCTAAAGAGACCTAAATAGGATACCTTATCGAATGGTTTACAAAGATCGACAACGTCCGACAGATGGTTCTTATCCCTGGCCTCGACCCAATCTTCCCCGGCTAACAGTAAGTTTGTCAAGGAGGATCGTCCTGGTCAGAATCCATGCTGTTCGGCAGCCAGCAAGCCATCTTTTTCAACACAAGATAATACCTGATCCATTATAATAGTTCCCAAAACCAGACCCCTCCTTGAAGATAGGGCTTATCATGGCATCTTTCCAGTCCACTGGAAGCTTATCCTGGGTCAGAGACATCTGGAAAATAGATATTATATCAGACAAGGGAATTGACAGTTTAGTGTGAAGCTCATAGGGCCCAGGTGATTTACCTGGCCTCAGTTTACACAGTAGTTTGGGGACCTCTGTGCGCTCTACCACGATTGAGGGCATCTGAGTGGTGATGGGAGTGACCTCGCCATATCCCTCGGTGATACGATCAGACGAGATGTCACAGAAATATTCAGGGAGGTTGTCGGCTTTTCCCTCGTCTGACTCAGCCACGTCTACACTAATTCTTGTAAGTAATGGTATACCAATGCTAGTTTTAGTCCTACGTTTAATATACGAGCTGACTCGACAACCGTTTTGGGTAATGAACACAATCCAGCACTAGCCGCCTCCCGTACTCTACACGACTCTTGTCAATCGTATACTTACAGAGATTTTGAATTTTGCGGTAGTCCTGGAAATTTTCCATCCCTGCCGTAATAAATTGGTCCCAATGCACATTCAAGCACTGTCAGTGTGAGCTCCTTTTCGAAACAGGTATACAAACTAGTCGAGTTTAATTCCCTCCAATTAATATGTGGAGCGTTAAGTCACCAACCACTAGACATCTGTTTTCACCACTCCACGCCCTCAATTGATTGAGAACGAAGTCATCAGCTTGGCTAGCGGGACTTCTGTCAATAACTCCGATCGTCAAAGTGCCCTTGTTAAAGTAGATGGCGCAGCTTGTGGCTTCACTGATGCTGCCATCATGTGATTCTGACATCGTCGACCTAAACCCTATGTCATCCCGCATGTATCGGGCAGCCCCGACAACTTTTCGACTACTTACTCTGTCTTCTCGAATGCAGATGTACCCAGGTACGAGTGAAGTTAAGTCTACCCCCCCACCATCACTAAAAATCATGTCTCAGTGATAGTAATCACATCAGGTTGTAGTCTTTCAGATAATTCTCCTAATTCGGCTGGCTTATTCCCAAGATTGCAGGCGTTCGTATAGCAGAATGAAGCGCCTGCGTGTTCATCCGGCTTATGAAGAGAGGTCTCGGAGGCATTGGTTTCCGAGACTTCACCACCCGGAATCCCAATAGCTTGAGGTCATTTCCGCCTTTCTCTAGCCTGGCCTTCAGTTCAGTTACGTCTTCTCTTCTCTTGATTCTATCTTCTAACGGCCGATCAGGCCTTATTATTTAACTCCTTATCTTTGATTTTGAACGCGTTGTTAAGGATGGCGTTCCTGTCTATCTCGTCCCTCATCTTAAGTGGTCACCGGGATGCTTCTGTAGAATCAGGGTTTCGTTTTCCTATTCTAATGACCCTTCTTATATGGACTCCAATTGTTTTTCGGGAAGTATTTCGCGAATAATGGAGCTAACTACCTTCAGATCATCTGCATGTTGGGCAGCTGGATCTGTGTTCTTAGATTCCCTAAGTTCAAGATGATGACACTGTAACTAGGCTCCGTAGGTTTCGGAGTTTGGATGGCATTAACAGCCGTCGAGAACTAGTTAGTACGCCCGGTTACTGTCCCTTCCCTACGTTTATTTCGCTATTTACTAGTCCGCACCAACTAAGTGGAGTTTGTTACTTCCACTGTCTTAGCCGCAACTAGAGGCCAGTCGTGAACCGGACACGCTGCGCTTTGGCGTGGCCATTTCACCAGCTGGTATTACCATGCTGGAACTACTTGATGTTTTATATTGATTATATTTTATATTTATATTTATTCCTATCTATGTAGGACACACCAGTGATACAGGCATGGATAAGTATTATTTACATTACACGAATTTGATTTAAGGTGTAATTACAAAGTTGCTGTCCTCCCTGACATCAGTTTGTGTGTACAATCTGATAGCTAGTCGTTCAGTGGAGCGCATTAAGAAATATAGAAATATTGTCTTCGCGTTAACAAAAACCCAAGTATGTGTTTGATGGATTACAAATATTTGGGAAAAAATAAAGCTTGAAGTCAATCTCTCCATATAACTTAGTTGTGTACGCATCGTATCCTGTTCTTGTTTTGTGTTCAATTTCGGTATTTATTTAAAATGAGTGATTTATCTGTATGATTTCGTCATCATTTTTATTGCAATTAGCACCGAATGTATATTGTACTGAATGCGGATTAATATTGGTTGTTGTAACGCAGTTTGTTTTACTGCACCCACGTCAGCCAAGGCCGCCATTTGCCGCTGCATGGTTGTTCCGTACGAGTAAGTTGATTAACAAGTAGAAATATATTATTATTATTGCTCCCTTGGGATCCTAGTGGAACATAGGGCTTCAATTGCACGTCTCCATTTGCTTCTGTCTTCTGCTGTACTTTTTGCCTGTATCCATGTTAGTCCATATTCTTTCAACTCCTCTTTTCACGATCTCCTCCATGTCACCCTTGGACGTCCCACACGCCGCTTCCCTTTCGGGTTCCACTCAAGGGCTTGACGCGCGATGTCACCCAGCGGTCTCCTCAGCGAGTGTCCGATCCATCTCCACTTTCTCCTGCATATTTGTTGGGTGATTGGTTCTTGCTTTGTTTGTTCCCATAATTCCTTGTTGGTGATTCTTTCCGGCCATCTGATCTTCAGTACAGAGCGAAGACAGTTGTTAATAAAGGTCTGCAACAGGCTGTTGGAAATATTCTCTATGACTCACCCACCTAGTTTTTGATCTGTAAAGAAGAACTGACTGACTTGACGTTTGTATTGAAAATCCGAATTTTGTTGGTGATGCTGAGTGACGAAGATTTCCAGATTGATTTCAGGTTGATAAATGTGTTTCTCGCCTTCCAGATCCTCGCTCAATTTGACATCCTCGTCCGCTCCTCCTGTAGTTGAGACAATGCTCCCTAGATAAGTGAGTGAATGAAGTAACCTCTTTCAAATCCCTCCCATTGATGGTGATTGACGTTGGATGTTGTTGCTGTTGTTGGTTGGTTATTTTCATAACCTCCGTCTTGTCTATGTTTACCTGGAGTCCTGTCTTCACCGGCTGCTTCTTCGACCAGTTTGTCGGTTTTCGCTTGTAAGTCTTCGATTGTGTGTGACATCAAACATAAGTCATCCACGCGCGAAATCCAGGTCTTCTAGGTTCTTCACGTCGGTCCAGGATATTCCTGTCTTCTCGTTTCCCACTCACTGTCTGACGCATGATCCAGTCCACCACAATTAGGAATATCATTGGTGATAGTAAGCACCCTTGTCTGACTCCTGTGTTTACTCCAAATGCCTTGGTGGGTTTTCCGTTGTGGATCACTTGACATGTGCGGTTGTGGCACAGCTGTTGAATGAGGTTGACGAATATTTGGGGTACGCCATAGTACACCTTATGGGTTTCGTTTGTGTTGATCTCTTCCCGGATAGAGATTTGGTTATCTGATATGTTTTCAGGTCCCTTTTGCCTGATGCCTTCTCAGCTTCAATGACCAGCTTGTCGTAGAATCGTCTTATGTCCTTCCTAGCACTCTTCTTCACTTCTTTGTCCAGTGCTTTGTAAGTTGAGCTCAGTGTCTCCTTCTCCTGTCCGTCCTTGCATTGAATCATTTTCTCTTTCACCATTCTCCTCTCTTCTATTAATTTCCAAGTGTCCGTTGAGAGCTATTCCTTGTCTTGTCTCTTCTTTCTTCCTAGAACCGTTGAGCACGTTTCGTTGAGAATCGCCTTCAAGATTTCCAATGTTCTTCCACGCATGATTCTTCAGTGATGTCGCGTAGTGTTTCCTGCTTTGCTCTGACAGTTGCAGTGAAAGTGTCTTCTGTGGTTGTGTCCTTCAGTTTCTGAGTGTTGAACTTGCATTGTGGTCTATCTCCAGCTATCCTCGAGGCTTTTAGTTTCACCTTGAAAGTCCCTTGTACTAGATAGTGGTCTGAACCCACATCTGCTCCTCTCCTCGACCTTGTGTCCAGTAGGCTCCGTCTCCACTTTCTTGAAATTGAGATGAAGTCTATTTGGTTCTTGGTGTTTCCATCTGGTGAAATCCATGTCGTCTTGTGTATATCCTTGTGTTTGAACACACTGCCACCAATCACCGAATCATTGAAGGCGCAGAAGTCTGAGAAGAGTTCACCATTGTCGTTCATTTCGCTTAGGGCCTCACAACCCATGGTGAGTTCTCTTCTTGTGTTGTCTCCTCCCAGCTTCGTATTCATGTCACCCATCAGGATTCTGATATCACCATTTGGGACGTTGTCCGTTACTGTTTGTAGTTGTCTGTGGAACGCCTCCTTCTTTTCTTGTTCTGAGACGTTTGTAGGCGCATAGCATTGACATTGAATGACTGTAACTTTCCTTCCTTTTGAGTTGAACCTGGCTGTCATTATCCTGGAGGAGATTGGTTCCCACTGCATGAGAGCTTTGGTTGCTGTTGGTGACATCATGATGGCCACTCCCTCGGTGTGCTCATGGTTGTCCTCTGGGTGGCCGGAAAAGATTACTGTCTCTCCAGTAGGTAGTTGCACTTCCAGTTCCGTTCCATCTGCTTTCGCAGATTCCCAACACTTCTATTCTGTACCTTCTCATTTCAGCGGCTATCTGGGCAGCCTTTCCAGTTTCGTACATTGCACAAACATTCCAGGTGCCCATCCTTACTTTTGCTTTCATCGAAAGAAGGCACATCGGCTGACTGGCTTCCCGAAGACTTTCACCAGCCTGCGTCATTTCACTTCCCCGATTCCAGCGAAAAGTAAGGCTATTGCTTAGGTTATTAGAATTTTTAATATATTTATTCGTTGAAGTTTCTGTAGTGATTTGGTTGTTTTACAGGGGTGGAGTTGCTAGCACCACGCCCCAACCCTCCCTCTTAACCCGGACTTGGGACCGGCTAGAAAACTAGTAAGCTAGTAGCCTAGCAAGCTAGTATCTGGCGAGGTTAACAAGTAGAATGCTATATGTAAACCATTTTAGATCGTTGACAACGCTTGAATATGATGCTGTACAGCATCTTGTTATGGTGACAGTGGATTTTTTCAAGGATGCTGAGTAAATACTAGCCAATCCTTGAAGAATCATATATGAGTAATTGATCTGGAGCCCAGCTTCATTTCAGTTTAAATGGAGGGTTGTTCGACCTCGGCCAGGAGATAAATAGGATAATAGGCTCGGCAGCAGAATACCAGAAAGAGAAAGTATGTCACACGTTGCCGCAACATACTTTTGGACACTCTGTGCCTCTTTTGTATCTGACACTACAGTTTGTGATGCAGTCTTAGTTTTAAAACTAAGTCCTAAATCGCCATTCTCGGCATCGAATTCTGATATAGGCGTTTCGACTGTGCTTTTCAACGATTTCTTGGACATAAGAAGTTCTACTGCCTCTTGGGTGAGGGCATCCAACGGGCTGCTGCAAATTTTCTGGAATTTTCGGTCAAGTTCAATGATGCGCGGGTCAAAGAAGGGAGAAAGCGTCTTGGAAGCAAGCAGGAAAGTAAGCCATGTTGAGTTTTCAGTTACATGTAATGATGTGTGTGATGTTAAGCATGATAAGGTTGATGCCAGTGTATCGTCGTCTAGGGATAATAGGAACTTTAAACTACCTAAATGTGAGCCTCGGTGTTTCGACGGAAACCCAGCTGACTATCCACAGTTTGTAAAGGAGTTTGAAGTCATGTTGAGTGGATTTTTATGAAATGATGAAATGAAGTTGATGTATTTGTTGAAGTATTGCACTGGAGCTGCTTCAAGAGCTATAGAGTGCTGTAAGTTCATGCCTCCTAACGAAGGATATACAGAGGCCATGAGGATATTACGTCAAAGGTTTGGAAGGCCATTTATAATATCCCGTAGCATTTTTGAGACCGTTAAGGGACAACTCCAAGGAACTCGCAGAGTTCTTGGATAATTTAATGGTATACAGAAATACTCTCGTTTATCTTAACAATATGGATGAGTTAAACTGAAGTTCGGTGATTGAGACAGTTGTCAAGAAATTACCGGTTCGTCTACAAAGGAAGTTCATAAAGGTTAGTTCCCGGCCAGAGGAAGATGGTTTGGAGCCCGGATTCGATGATACTGTGAGACTGGTGAAAGACAGTGTCAACCAAGCGACGGGAAAATTCGCCAGCATTTCGCATTCTAAGGTAGAACCTAAGGAACCGGTGAATATAAAGATAGCATTTGTAGTGAAGGCTCAAGGCACAACGAGAAAAGATGAGCGTATTGTTTGCCATAACACGCATCAATTGAGTGATTGCAATCGCTTCATTGCTATGTCTCCCATAGAAAGGTTAAAAACGGCAAAACAGAAGCGGTTGTGTTTCAGTTGTCTAAAGGTGGGACATACAAAGTTGAATTGTAAGGCGACAGACAAAGGAAGTAGTGGTTCAATCGGTATGCACCCACTTCTGAGGACAGTAAACGGACCGGGGAATTCGGTTAATTGTAATAGTACCTTTAGAACCCTTGTCAATGTAGTTGAAGATTGAACGATCAATTCATGGTTGTTTGCTCAAACCCAACTTCCCTATATTTTCGCGCAGGCATCAATACACCAGTCATCGTCTCATCGGTCGCTGTTCAGAAAGAAGTCAGACCAAAACTGTCAGAAGTAATATTGTGATTTATTGTCGTAATATTTGTTCATAGACCTTAGCTAAAACTTAATTTTAAAGCTGCCTATATGTTGGTGTGACAATAAGGAATTCTTGAGTAGCCAATCGGTGTTTTGGTTTTGCGTCCGTTATAACTAAGCGTTTCTGAGAAACTTCAAGGAACAGCGTGAGTCCAGTGTAGCAACAGCTGGGCATTAACGGTTTACGAGACGTGGCTGACACCCCTTGACAACCCACAAGTTTATTTAAGGGCATTACCAGTTAAGGTGAAAGGACCGAAATCTTCGGCAGAGACTTATGCACTGTTGGATGATGGCTCAGACGTTACATTGATAGATGCTTAGCTGGCTGGCTGCTTGGGTATTAAGGGCTTAAAGCAATCCTTGATTCTAAATACTTTCAATTCTTCGAAAACGCTAGTACGTGAACGAGTGTCATTTCAGTTAGAATCCTTGACTACTGAGGAAACCGTTGAAGTAGATACTGCTTACACTACCTCCAGCATGAAACTCGGCGTAGCTACCGTACCTAGTCCTGAAACAGTTGTCGGTAAGCCATACTTGTGTGACATACCGTTTCCAACACTGCAAGATGGTAGAGTGAGAATACTCACTGTATGTAGTGTGCCAGAAGCTCACAAGGTATTCAAAGAGAGATTCGGAGGTAGAGATGATCTGTTCGCGACGAAAACACCGCTGTGATGGACAGTGAGAGGATCTATACCCATAGTCCACATATCATCATTAGCTGCAAACAATGGGAACAAACTAGAGACTATGATTAGAAATATGTATGACAAGGAGGTTTGTGACTGCGGTGTCTCAGAGAAGGGTCGTTCTGTAGAAGACCTGAAGGCAGTTAAAATAGTTGAGGAGTCTTGTAAATACGAAAATGAGCTTTTCAGCGTTGGCCTACCATGGAGATTTAAAGATAGACAGTTGGTTTGTAATAGAGAAGTTGTTCTTAAGAGACTGATGGGTTTACAGACGAAATTTCTGTCAGATGCAGACCTCTGGACCAAATATAAGGATGTCGTCGACAAACATGTAATGAAGGGTTACATTGAAAGACTAGTTGATCAGAGCGAGCCAGGGAAGTGGTATTTGCCTCATCATCCCGTCTTTAACCCAAGGAAGCCAGGTGAACTTCCTGTGGTGTTCGATTGTTCTGCGAAACATGAAGGAGTCTCTCTGAATGATAATCTGTATAGTGGCCCAGATTGCGTGAGCTCATTAGTCGGTCTGATGTTGAGATTCAGAAAGTTTACAGTTGCTGTCGCCACGGATATTGGAGAAATGTTCCTACAAGTGAAGGTGCCAGAGAGTGACGGAGATCACTTAGGGTTCTTGTGGTCTGATGATGGTCCTTCTGGTAAGATGTCGGAATATAGGATGACATTCCATCCATTTGGTGCCACGTCCTCGCCGTTTTGTGCTGATTTTGCTCTAGGAAAGGCAGTGTCCACATTTGGTTCTGAAGATCTGCTGGACGTCACTGATTGTTGCTTCTATGTGGATGATTTTTGAGCCTCCTTCGATGATGGTAAGTCTGCAGTTAAATTTGCGACAAGTATTACTGAGGTGTTAGCTAAGGCTGGCTTCCGTTTAACCAAGTGGGCCTCGAACAGCCCAGAGGTTTTGAAACACATAGTTCCAGAAGACAGAGCACCTACTGTACGAGTTTTTTTAGCTGTTCAGCGGAAGTCTATTTATGTTTGTTTATAGTATGTGCAGCCGCAACATTTAAGACTGCAACCATTTGAATCCCTAACATTTTGAAACGCCGTAATTTTTTTTGTCATGCTGGTTTTTTGTCAGTGGAACCACCACCAATTCTGCAACTGCCAACTGTCTTCTCGTATTTTTGAGTTGATCGCAGGTCATGAAATTATAAATTTTGTTTGTTGCTCTTCTGGCGACAGCACTAGCTTCAGGGCCCATCGGCTGACAGACTCTGAAGCCGGTACATTTACGGCTGTAGAAATCCTATTTCTGTGGACTGAATAAGTCGAAGCAATCTCACTATTTGACACACTGCCGTTCATTGTTCGCTTGTCCGCGCACAGCTGCTTAAACGGATCCCGTTTCTTAACATGCAGTTAGGTTTCAGGTGTGCTGTGGGGATGATTGCCCACATGTGTGAAGTTCTTAGTGGCAGAACGGCCATTGCCAGTATCTCAGCCATGTGCTTTAGGAGTGTCTGCAGTTGATGAGATACAACAGATGCCGAACTTCGGACAACATGGATTTGTTACTATGTTAAATAACTCCCATGGATTACAAACGCGGGCTGTCTTTGAAGATAGTGACAAACATTCCATAAAATACCAAGATATGTATGCAAGCCCGTCTTTAGCTACCATAATCAACATTAGGTGGAATAAATCCAACCATAATTGTCTCTTAGGTTACTTGTGAACTGTACAACAGTGAAATAAATGGGTCACTTGTTGACAAGCTGGTGACAATAAATATGGGTCCATACAGAAGCAAATCCAATGGAAAGAAATCAATAGGTGTTGTCAATGTAGTTGAAGATTGAACGATCAATTCATGGTTGTTTGCTCAAAACCAACTTCCCCAATTTTCGCGGAGGCATCAATACGACAGTCATCGTCTCATCGGTCGCTGTTCAGAAAGAAGATTGAAACACCGTCAGAAACCTTAGTCATACTTGATTTATATGTTGGTGTAACAATAAAGAATCCTCGAGTCAACAATTGGTGTTTTGGTTTTTTCGTCCGTTATTACTAAGCGTTTCTGAGAAACTTCCATCGACAGCGTGAGCCCGAGCGTAGCAAGAGCTGGACATTAACGGTTTACGACACGTGGCTGACAGGTGTTTTCCAAATACGTGAGCACAATAAATGATAAGCCTGGAACAAAAATCGTCTCTTGAGGAAGTAGTTGGGGGAAAATCAAGTAGGCGCATTACCAAGTGTGAAGTTTCGACACTCACGCGGCACTAGGTCGTGAGGAGCAGATAAGCTTCTCCAAGCTTTCAACTTTGAGTACCTGACCCCCAGCTGATCATCCCATCTGAATAGCCTTGTGGCAACACTGGGAAACATCCTACCCTTGTGGTATTTCTGACGGTTAGATTTTGCACAGGATTATGTCTTAGACCTTTGTTGTTGAGCCAAACTACATTAGCGAACCATAGCCAATATACGAGATGATCATGGATTGATATCAGTTAGAGAACCATTGATAACCAGGCAGTATGGACAGCTGTTTCATCCTAGTTTGGGAATCATCGGCAGCACGCACCCACTGGAGTTTGAACCCAGGACCTCCTGGCCACAAGGCAAGGTCGTATACCATTCATCCTCTGGGACCCAATTCAGTGGCTCATTAGTTCTGACTTCTACCAATATACGCAGTCTCTGATCGAATCTAGTGATGACTTCATGGATTATTTGTGCTAACTGGCTAAACGATTCTGTCTATTACGGCCAGAGAGGTAACCACTGTTCTTCAGGTCAGATAGGGTTTATGAAATATTGAGATTTCACTAACTAGATATTATAAAGTCCACTGTAATAAACGCACGAGGCAGTTATGTATGTGACCGTTCCAAACATGCAAAGGATGAATACATATCCCATTTAACAGAAAACTGTCCTCTATTGATAAACCGTAAGGTTGTGGGGGATCATATAAGTTCGTCAGTTCACCTGAGTCTCGGCTACTTCAGTTTCACTGGTTAACACGTTTGTGTGTGCTGACCACATCACATTGAAGACAATCTGATTTTCAAGAGGCGATAGCCTGGCAGTTTCACTGTGTTGTGACCATGTTCCCTTCATTCCATCGTCAATAATTACGCCCTTGAACGGCCACCGGTGTTTCACCCTCCCTCACTAGTAGGAGCGGTGTTAAGAACAACCTGGTCACCAAATTAGGTGGAGAGTCTAAAAAGTCAGTAGGTAGTGTGGCCAAAGGTTAAGCGTGGCAGGATGGATTACCACCCAGTAATCATGGGTGTTCTAGTTGAAGTCAACCGGGAACTAGCTCGAAATTGGTTAAGCA
Source organism: Trichobilharzia regenti (assembly GCA_944472135.2). Classification (NCBI taxonomy): domain Eukaryota; kingdom Metazoa; phylum Platyhelminthes; class Trematoda; order Strigeidida; family Schistosomatidae; genus Trichobilharzia; species Trichobilharzia regenti. The sequence continues at coordinate 164,226,885 of OX235270.1, forward strand.
GCGGAATTAACTGGGTATCCAGAAGATTATAACTTCTTGGCTGTGGGAAAACATGCCAGTCTTGCTGACTTTTAACCAAATTTGAATAGTGTTGATTATCAAATCCGGAGGAAAATATGAATTTCAGGTGTTTGGAGATTCTCAGGACCGTCCTGAAAGACTTACTCAGTATTTCATGAATTAAGAAGAATTATTCTGTCTAAACTCTTCTCCTTAATGAGGTCCTGATGAGCGTGAATACAGGCCACCGTCAACAATATTTTTCAATATTAATAATATTTAATATTATTCAATAATAATGATTTAATAAAATACATATTTTTTCCTACCTGTGTAGGACACACCAATTGTACAGGCATGGATAAGTATTATGTAAATTGTATAAATTTGACTTATGGTTAAATTACATGGTTGCTGTTGCTTTAGTCTTTGGTTTGTGGAAACAATATGATAACTCGTCATTCAATGGAGCACATCAAAATAAATAGAAATATTTTCTTCGCACTAACAAAAATACCCAAGTATGTGTTGCATGGATTACAAATATTTGGGAAAAAAATAAAGCTTGAAGTAATTCTCCCATATAACTTTGGTGTGTACAAAACCGAACTTTATTTTTTAATGTATATCCAGATTTGGTAATAATTTAAAATAAGTGATACACTTGTATAGTTTTGTCAGCATTTTCATCGTAACATCACGAGTGAATTGTACTCAATGTAGGCTAATAATGATGACAGTTTATACTTTCATATAAAGGAGTGTTTTCAAGAAATGAAAGTTATTTTTTACAGATACGATCAGTTATGTTATAAGTTACAATCGTGAAGTATTATAAATTAATACTTTTTCATTGGTATAAGAGTATATTCCACAACTGTAATGCAGGTTGTGTCGTGGGAGAAGGTAATACGTAATTCACGAAGGAATTGTAAGATATGGAACCAATAATGTTTGCAGATCATTTGTCATTGTAAATGGTCAAACATCCACATTATTCATTCTCATTCAAAAAGTCAAATGGAAGCTAAAATGGTGAGAGAAAAAAGAAGACAAACAACAGCAAAGCAAAAGAAAGCAAGAGGAGTCCTTAAGGAGTGATTAATAAATATATACATATATATTCTGTCTAGTAACTATGGTTATTTTTGTTCACTAACTAACTAGTCCCGTTATTCTAACTTTTATATTATGTGTGAACTAATATTACTGTCCTGTGTAGAAATGTTTATCATCTAGTTCCAATAATATTAAAATTTATAATTCTAGTTTGTTGTAACTATACGTTTAAAGAACTTAAAATATCTATGTAGGGTGATAAAGAGGGTGTATTATACTCTATTATACTCAAATGTATATTGTAATACTGGTGTAATCACTCTTCAGGAGACTTGGCTCCATGATTCATATGACGATAATTTAGTCTCCTTAAGTGGGTTCACAATCTACAGACAAGACCGATGCAGCTCAAAGAAGAAGAGAGGTGGTGGTGTTGCCACTTTTATTAATTCTCAGTGGTCTACTGCCAACAACGTCTGCTTCACATTCTCAAATGACAATATTGACTGTATAACTGTAAAATGTCGACCTAAACACTTACCTAAGTATAGCTCCATTTTTGTCACAAGTATCTATATCACACATTGTTGCAGTCCCTCAGAACTATCTTCGCTGATGAATTCACTATTTTTGCTGCTGCTTCGTTTGGTAACTCCTTATCTATAGTGACCGGCGACTTCAACTCCAGGGACTGCAGTTTTATTACATTGTTGGGCCATGCAAATGTTGTTAATTTCCCAACTCGACAAAATACTTCACTTGATTTAGTATTTATAAATGATTCTGGAATATACGAAGCTCGTAAAAGAGCCCCACTGTTCAATTCTGATCATTGTATTGTACGAGTCTTACCCAAAATTTACGGAAAGCTACACAGTAAAGCCCTCTCAAACTTGTCTAAGAAAGTTGTTCACAGATGCTACTCAAATGAGAACGTACAACATCTTCGAAACATGCTCAGTGACACAAGATGGGATTTGTTTAATGTTGATTCACTTAATGACAATATCTCTAATATTACATCCTATCTGAAATTCTGTATTGAAATCTGCTGTCCAAAAGAAGCACTATTCGTCAAATTTGATCGTTTCTCCTCACCTCAACTTAAAAAGCCTCGTAGAGAGAAGGAAAAACTATATAAAATCAAAGATAAAATTGGTGTAAAAAGAACTAACTTCTTAATTAAGTCTGAAATGCAGAGGTTGAATGTAATATATAACCAGAAATTCATATCCTGCAAAAATCCTAATATGTGGAAACTATTTAAGGAAATCACTGGTGGTAAGCAGATAAACAATATTCCATATTCTTTTGATGTATGTACTCTTAACAAATCTTTTATTTACTCTCCCTCAAACGCCATGCTTCCCAGCATCACTTGTGTTATTAATAGCCCCTTTCCAGGTTTTAACACAAATGATGTTCAAAAGTGCCTCAAGTCTCTAAACCCTTCCCAGAGCTTAGGTTCCGATTATGTACCTAGTATTATTTTTAAAAATGTTCTGATATTCTGTGTCACCCTCTTACTGATCTATTTAACAAATCTTTTTCCGATAATATTGTGCCTGCCGTTTGGAAGGACATTAAAGTTGTACCCATACCTAAATCATCCACTGGAGCATGTGTCAAATTTAGACCCATTGCTATTACCTCTCCTTTTTTGAAAACTATGGAGAAATTACTTTTGCTCGGTCTTGTACCTTCGCTTAAATCCTTTAATGACCCTAAACAATTTGCCTATAAGCACAGTAGAAGCACTTTAGATGCAGCTGCCGTCTTATATCATAACATTGCTTCCAGTCTAGACAAGGGGGCTAAATTTGTTCGTTGCGCCTGTAGTACCCCTATAACAACTGTAAACATGCTTTTTAATCTAATTTGTACACTTGTATTATATGTGTATACAGACCGATTTTATATGTACTTCGCAAACATTTGTCAATTTACTGTTGAACATTACCTTGAAACAATTTCGAATTTGACTACTGCTAGAATACACATTCGTACTCTTCGTAGGTGCCTTTTGATTTACGTTGTGGGCGTCGAGTAGCCACAACGTCTACGCATATTAATAAGAACGAAGAAATACTAGAATATATGTGTACGGCAGTTTAGTCAGACAACGCACGCAACACCGTTAACTCTTCTTCGAGATCCTTTTGTGAGCGTAGACGCTTGATTGATTCAAGAGACTCACGGATTGAGATCAGTGGTTATATATCCTTAGTGGAATAGTACTGTTTCTTCAACTTCCTTAGCATATTGAGGTGAGTCCTTGAAACATATTCAGCTCGGTGTCTACTTAATTTCACTATTTTCTTTGGAGCGACAGTATCCAGCCAAAGGGTAACATTCCTGTGAGATAGGGACACTACAGCCTCCAGGGAGTCACTGGTAAAATAGTCATCCCATTGACAGAGTTGAATAAGTTCTTGGACTAATCCCCAGTCTGTGTGTTTGTAACTACGACATATTGTGCTCCCTGAATCTTGTTTGTTTCCTGTATTTAGTGGTGAGAAAAGCAGAGGGCAGAGTACCATTCTGTGGTCACTACTGGAAAATCTATTACCAACATAGGTGGAGATTGGGATTGTGTCATGACAAAACACTAGGTCCAACATGTTGTCACCACGAGTAGGTGTCTGGACGTGTTGTTGCCATCCATAACAGTCTATAGTGACAAGTAATTCGTCGAAGCGTTGGGGCCGGAACTACTTAGCCAATTGACTTCTGGAAGATTGAAGTCCCGTGCAATTATTTTGAAATCAGCGCTAAACGAGGAGGCGTATGCAAACGATTTAGCTGATAACGCATCAGTTTCTTTTGTTGCGCTTGGTGCTCAACAAACACAGTCTATGGGAAGTTTGTACCTATCTCCATGGACTCTGGCTTTTTATCACCCATTTATAATGGTCATTTACATATAAAGTCTTATTTAAACTGTTTTTCCCCAGTTCGCTCTAAAATGCATACCGATGAAAAGAAACCGCTGCGGAAGAGTTATGTGCCAATTTCCAGTGGATGAGGGAATGCTGTGTGATAAATGCAAGAGATGGTTTCATAGTACGTACACAAAACTTACTGCTGCAGCATACAAACGCTGCTGCAAACCTCTAGCGAACTAGTTGTGCAATGACTGTTGTAGTACAACTAAATTCCGTATATGTCATAGGTCCATTTCCTCAAACATCCAATGGTAATCTTGGTGATGACGGAATACCCGACACGATGGGTAGACGTCGTAGCGATCCCAGAACAACGTGCAAGGACCGTAACAGATGCAGTAGTTAGACACATTGTTCCAAACCACGACGTACCAAAGACAATACTGACAAGCCAAGGTCCCTGTTTCGACAGTGAAGAATTTACTTCCCGTTTGCAACAACTGGGCATCAAGAGGATCAGAACGACCCCATATCATCCACAAGAGAGAAACAACCGTACACTGAATGAGTGGCTGGCCTCGAAGGGCGGGAACTGGGAAACGGAGCTTCCACTGACTTTGCTAACACATCGTGCTACCGCTCAGGAAACAACGAAGAACTCACCCTTTCAACTGATGTATGGTAGAAAACCACGATTACCGATACACAACGAAACCTGCCCCCTTCGCCAAAAGTGGAGTACGACTAAATTAAAAGCAGAGTGGAAAGAAGCAGTCAAGAATGTAATGCAGAAGCAGCGGAGTGATTTTGCGTAGTCTAAGATGAAAAGAAAGACTCACTCCATTATCTTTGGTGTCGGGGACCAAGTGAAGCTAAGAGACAGAAGATATACAGTTAGATGCGGGCCAGATTCACGGAAACTCCTTCCAAAGTGGGAAGGACCATACATGGTCATAAAAAGTCGGGGTCGAGTATACACCATGCGAAGAGGTGACAAACAGAAACGAGTTGACGCCAGTCAGCTCCAACGATGGGTGCAGTGGATCAAGCCGGTCAGGAACAATCCTCAACTAGAGGATGTATCACCCAGAAGGTCTGAACGCCTGCGTGCGGAGCTATCTGATGAGGGGACGAGTGTGGTGGGAGCAAGCTAGCCAAAAATGGTAGACAGCATTTTACGTCAATGGGTATGTCGCAAATATTGGTGGTGGGATAATACGAACAAGACTGATTCAACAACCAATCACCAGATAAGCCCTCCAGGGACAGTAACGGAAAGACTGTCACGCATAAGGGCTGACCAAAAACCTCCAGCTCGAGTCGCCCAGGGGATGGTGGACCAAGCCTCATCCACGCCAGTGAACAGCAGGCGGATAAATCCTACTATGATTAGCTAGGAGGACGCCAATGAATGTCGTAATGTAGTCTCTCGCAAAAAGCGAGATAAGGATAACACATCGGCTATATTGCCCACGAAGGACAGAAAGACACGCTGCAGAGCAAGAAAGCCACGGCAAGCAAACCTGATCTCTCTGACAGGTCGCTCATTCTCCACAAAGTCGAAGAGTCACTGGCACCCGATCCCAAGGCCAGATTCGAGCATAACCTTAACTCGATCAAGCCCTTTGTAGACAAGCTACTGTCACAAACAGTATCAAGAATTACTATACACAGCGTATATAGAATAGGCCAAAAGCTTGACCCTACACTAAGTCAGCCTGTACGTCTCCTCAAAGCCGTAGTAAATTTGAAAGAATAAAGGGATGCTATTCTTAGCAAATCCCAAACTTTTAAAGGATCAGGCATGCGTGTACGCGCCGACTTAAGCCAAGTAAACCGTGTCAAAAGACAATCTGAGGCCCTAGAATCAAGAGAACGACGCCGAAACGGCGAAAAGAACCTTAAGATTAACGGCTTTCGGGTTGTCCGAGCTCACAGTTTAATGATCCCGAAACCTCTATGGGTAGGCCGGGGAAGCACCAAACTGAATTGACAGTTCGCTACACAAACGCCCGCAGCCTGTTGAACAAACGCATTGAGCTGGCTAACATGACAGACTCCGGAAACCCGGATGTAATTATCATCACAGACAGATGGCTGACAGTCGATGTCACTGACAACGGAGTTAACCTACCAAACTTCGAAGTGGATAGGGTGGACCGACTAAACCTCAAAGGAGGTGGCGTAGTCATCTACCTCAAGAAATCCCTAACCGTACGTAGTATCAAAGCACCGAGAGATTCGCATGTTACTCAGATGCGAACACAATGCTGGAACCTGCTTGCCACACTTGAGACTTCTGAGACCAGGAAAATATATAACATTGCCAGAAATAAAGCTATTGGAGAAATCCGCCAATCAAGGATGAAATTCGAAACGCACCTGGTTCAAAATGCAAGGAACAACTTAAGAAAATTTTCCCTCACATGAATTTTAGGAATAAAGTATCCGATGGTGTCCCAAACCTGACTCCTAACAATGATACAATCGAAGAAGATCACGAAAAAGCAGACTACTTCTCTTAAGTCTTCATTCAGGAGTCATCACTCCGTACGGGATCAGCTCAGGCTGCATCAGAGCAATACGGGTGTCAGGCAACACTCCTAAACTGTCAATGTCCACCTCTTACTACGCTGGACCTCACGCTGTCCCTGGAAGACATTCAGAAACAATTTGTAATAGCCAACGCAAAAAACCAGAACACTGATTGGAGACTCGAGAATCCTTTATTTTTACGCCAATATGTAACCAACAATAAGGTTAATTACACAAGGTCTAAGAATAGACGTTATAACAGTAAATCACGATAATACTTCTGATAGTTTTTTATCTTCCTCTGAACAGTGAACGATGAGACGATGGCTGCCGTGTTGATGACTTCCGCGAAAAAAATGGGGGAGTTAGGTTGGAGCAAACAACCATGAATTGAGCGTTCAATCTTCAGCTACATTGACAACGGGATATATTCCGCTGACGTCGGCTGTCAATGGAGTTGAAGATTGAACGATCAGTTCTTGGTTGTTTGCTCAAAATCAACTTCCCCAATTTTCGCGGAGGCTTCAATACGACAGTCATCGTCTCATCGGTCGCTGTTCAGAAAGAAGAGTAAAACATCGTCAGAAACCTTAGTTCAGTTATTCTTTTTATATGTTGGTGTAACAATAAAGAAATCTCAAGCGGCCAATCGGTGTTTTGGCTTTTTCGTCCGTTATAACTAAGCGTTTCTGAAAACTTCAAGGAACAGCGTGGGCCCGAGCGTAGCGAGAGCTGGGCATTAACGGTTTATGAGACGTGATTGACAGTTTCTGACGATAGAAACAGATCTGGCGGATTCAAACAGTTGGTGAAAGTTTGGATAGTCGCCGTTCATTTTTCCTGGTGCCGGTCAAGTCCTCTTTGAACAAGCAATATCTGGAACCTTTTTGGAATTGGGTCAAGTTCAACAATGCCTGGGTCAAAGAAGGGACAGAGTGTCTTGGATACAAACAGGAAAGTAAGTCATGGTGACTTGTCTGTTAATTGTAACGATGTGTCTGATGTTAAGCATGATATGGTTGATGTTACTGTTTCGCCGTTCAGGGATAATAGGAACATCAAACTCCCTAAATTTGAACCACGGTGTTTTGATGGAAACCCGGCTGATTATTTACAATTTGTAAAGGAGTTTGAGATCATGTTGAGTAGTTTTCTATTAAGTGATGAATTGAAGTTAATGTATTTGATGAGATATTGCACTGGAGATGCTGCAAGAGCTATACAGTGCTGTAAGTTTATGAAGCCAAAAGAGGGCTACTACGAGGCTATGAGCATATTACGTCAAAGGTTTGGAAGACCTTCGATGATTGCAGGGAAATTATTCGAGGCTGTTAAGGGTAATGGTGGTCAATTACAGGATGACTCCAAGGCACTCACTGAGTTTTTAGATAATTTGCTAATTTACAAGAATGGAATGATTTCGATGAATCGCATGAGTGACCTCAACTCGAGTTTTATACTAGAAGTAATAGCAAGACGTCTACCTACTCGACTGCAAAGGAAGTGGGTGAAGATGAGCTCCCGTATGGAGGATGAGGGTATCGAGCCAAAGTTTGATGATATCCTGAAACTGGTAAAAGATAGTGTCAATCAATCTATGAGCAAGTTTGCCAGTCTATTTTATCTCACCCCTAGAATAGAGCAGTCTGAGAGCAAAATGCAATCATTGATGACGAAAGGGCCTCAGAGAGGTGGATATCGAGAAGGCTCCATGATGTATAGTAATGCATATAGACCTAGTGAGTGTAACAGGTTTCGTAGTACATCCTCAACAGATAAGTTGCAAGATGCAAGACAAACACGGTTGTGTTGTACACGTTTGCAAGAGGTGCATACAAAGGTGAACTGTGAACCAGTGAGCAAGTTCAGTGATAAGCTAAATGTAAACTCCAGGCCTGACTCCGAATTGTGTGACGATAACGGTGCGGTGAAGAAGTCTGTAGTTGCAACTGGTAAGCCATTGTTGAATAGAGTGTCACAGAATAGAGTTACTGCTTCAGAGTGCAGTTCTGACTCCATAAGTTTACAAAGTATAACTAGTCAGAGTGAAGATATAAAACCTTTAATGATTTGTGAGGAGGAACCAAAATTGTCTACTTCTGTTATTAAAGAGTTTGAAAATGATGAACTTGACGGTAAATTGAATATTTGTGGTAATGATCATGATAGTGCAGATTTGTCTTTGGTTGATCATGATGAAATGGAGGGAATGCCTACTACCGCTAAGTTAAATAAAGGTTCTGTACAACTTGAACGTGAAGTAGAAATAAATGCAGGTGCAGTTGCAGAAGGCATGCGTACTTGTGAGACCGTCAGTGTGATTGATCAGCATGTAGCCCACCTATCATCAGATGCTAGTGCTAAACCTGAGCTGATAGTAAAAGACAACAGTGGTGGTGGTCTTATAGGTAGACAAACTTCTGAAAGCCGAGCAACAACAGCTTCTGATCCACCGCTAACTTCATCAACTGATATCAATCAGTCGTCGTTGGTGCTGTCATCCACAATGAAAAAGACGCCCATCAACTCAAGTATCTTGTGCAATGACTATGATAGTATCAGTTCGTTTGAAAGGACGAATATCAATGGTCAGTTTAGTGAGGATAAGCCAAGTGTAAACGAGAGAGTAATTGTTAAATTGACTTGCACGAATAAAGGCATTTCTAGTTTCAAGTTACTAATTGAATGTTATTATCTTTGGTGTAAATTACTCTGTTTCTATACTTGGTTGATGAGATATGTCGTGTGTTTGTTGGTCATCTATATTCTACGATACAATGACATGGGCGTGTTGCCGTTCAGATTTGAGGATATAGCTGATAGAAGGAAGTTAGCAAATGAACTCTGCGACGATTTTCCAACCTAGAGCGTCAACCTGAGAAGGGTTGTAGGCGTACTGCTGTAAGTCCTACAATTCTTCAAAGGGTAGCGCATCAATGAGCAGTCCAATGTGCTCGGTGTGTGATTTTGTACATATGTTCATATTGTATATACTGAATTGATATCATCTGTCATCTAGCTGTTGGTAATTCTGTTTGTGTCCGGACGACTTCCACTTGGATCATCAACCTGAGAAGGAATGTAGGCGTACTGCTGTAAGTCCTACAGTTCTTCAAGGGTAGTTTGCCGTGCCAGAATCCACAACATTTGATGTGTTGATTGTACATATGTTTGTGTTAAATAGTTGTGTGAGTTCCAATTATTGTAATTGTTGGTTAATCTTGTTTGTGTCCGGACATTCCACAACTTACAATCGTCAACCTGTGAAGGGTTGTAGGCGTACTGGTGTAAGTCCTGCAATTCTTCAAAGGAATTCCACCAAGACATGATCGGCGAGGTTGTTTGTACTATTTGTATATACGTGTGGTGTGTCATAGCAATTGGTGTATTTTGGATTCATTGTGTTTACTTGTTGTTTTCGTATCTTGTTGTTATTGCGTAATTTTGTTAAAATTTTCGTCGTGATTACTTCTGAAGTTGTTTCGAGTCTTCTACATCCGTGAATGAATTGATTGATGTTAAGGACAGCAGATGGGTCGTATACGCCGGGGAGGCTAGGCTATTGCTGAGAATGAAATGCACACGGAGATAATTGTTAGCTGCGGTCCGACACGCCGGGGAGAAAGAGTGTAAACGACTGAGGCTCGCATGCGTCACCGTTACTAGAACTGAGGCAGAATGAGTGACAAGCGATTTCAGTGGTAATTGGTAGTGAGTAGATTAGGATGTGCGTAGAGTATCGTGAGGTGGTGCTATGGTCACATTGCATTCTGCAAGAGTCATTCTAGCAAGCGGCGATTGTGTTGCAAGATGTCAAGAGGAGGTCTCTGTCTGGAGGCGCAGGTCGTCATTGATGTGTGAGATTGTGCTGTGAGTATGCTTGTGGTGTGTTGGCTTTTCTGTTTGTTTTCCATTTCAGCTCTGTCCGTGTGACCCAGGTTCTCGCAATGGCATCCAAGTCAACGTGTATTGGTCGTGAAGGAAAAAAGGGATGGACCATTCATGAAGTTGGAAAGTCTTGTTATCAAAGGCAGATTACTAAATTGGCTCAGGGAATTCCTCATAGATCGGAGACAGAGGGTTAGGATCAACTCGAAATTCTCCTCTTGGACAGCAGTACGTAGCGGAGTGCCACAAGGCACGGTAATCGGACCTCTCCTATTTATTTCGTTTATCGATGAGTTATCTCTGCTCACCGACCCCTCTATGGTCCTATACGCAGATGACTTAAAAATTTGGAGGGAGCTGAAGGGCGACAGTGATATGCTCACGTTGCGAGAGCACCTCAACAAATTGTCAGAGTGGTCCATAGAATGGATGCTCCCGATAAATGTGGCAAAATGTGCAACAATGTGCATTGGACAAGCAAGCACGATCTCCTACGAACTAGAGGGAATAACACTTTGGTCAGTTCAGTCTCACTTGGACTTAGGTGTTATAGTTAGCCAAGACTTCAAAACTTTAGCACACTGTCGCACGGTGGCTGCACGCAGTTTCAGGTCCTTATGGGCAATTCGCAGAGCATTTACTAGAATCACCAGAGGTATGTTCATCTCCTTATATACACCTCTGGTGAGGTCAAGACTGGAAAACTATATCCAGGCCGCCAGTCCTTGTCTAAAAGGGGACTCACACATTCTAGAAAGGGTTCAAGGGGAGGCAACACGTATGGTTCTCGGCATGACTAATTTATCATACGAGGAAAGACTAGACAGTTTTAGCCTCCTCTCCCCGTCATACCGTAGGCAGAGAGGAGGTTTAATCGCGATGTTTAAAATTTTAAATAATGACTACGGACCTGACCTATTCTCTCTTTTCCTTCCCCCCAGGTCGGAACACTTTAGAGGACATAGCAGGAGAGTTCAAAAGCCAAGAAAAAATCATATTGCTGTTGAGTACTGGTTCTCACACCGAGTCATAAACTCTTGGAACCGACTCCCAGAAGAAGTGGTGTCTGCAACCTCAACTGATTCGTTCAAGAAGGGTTTGGACAACCACAGAAATTTACTAGAAAAGGATTAACATAAGCTCCAAGCCTTCTATCCTCAACCAATAAATCTGAAATCTGAATGAACAAACTTATCTTTCAGGGTTTGACTGATTTGGTGAACATATTTGATCGTCTACGAAACCCTATTTCAGCTTTAACTTGTGTCACTATTCAAGTTAACTTTTCTGAAACCATCTAGGAGGCCTGCCTGGTTGACATTTCGGTATTCTAGTGCCTGTAAGTTCATAAAAATCTGGTGTTTGCAACACTGATACTCCAATTTTCACATCTTTAGATAATAATTGTCACATTTTATTACCACATTTACCCTCCAAAAGCACGCCGAAAACAAAGCATCATTGTGGGAGGCTGATGTATTCTTGTCTAATAGAGGATAACCAGTATGACAACCACACAAAAGCATATGCCCCAGCCTAGCCTCTGCAGCATACAAGCGTTGCTACAAAGTCCCTGCACAGTGATTGCGCAAAGACTACTGTGGCATGACAGAAAATCGTATACGCGAGGTCATCACAGTGCTCAACTGGGCACTGAAGCCTCTGGTGTCCTCGATGAAAGCTGTGATGGTATATATGGAAAACAACACCACTTCTGCGCACAGTACACAGCGCACATTTCCGAGGAATCCTCTAATGCCTGAAAACCTGCTTGCAGTAACAGAAGGTCGGGTCAAGTCCATTGACAACAGGAAGTCCACTGACGTTGTTTTCATAGATTAAGGCGAAATTCTCGTTGAAGCGCTTCACATAAGACTGTTTATGCATTTAAGGGTGGCCTGCTTAGTTAGGTCAATGAATTCATCATGGGCAAAACATAGAGTCAGGGTCAGTTAGAAACCTCCTTATTGGCCGACGGCACCTAGTTGAGTGCTACAAGGCACAGCAGTCGACCCACCACCACTTATCTTGTGCATAAATTATTAACTTAAGCTCATCGAATCCTTTGTGGTTCTCTGTAGATGTTACCTAAACATAAGCAGACCGCCTTATGATAATGACGACTCGCTCACTTTGCAGGGCGATATGAACAAGCTGCTAGATCGGTCAGTAGTAAGTATGCTGTCAATCAACTCAGTGAAGTGCGCAATCACACAAACTGGAAACGTAGGCGTCAGTACTTATGACATAGATGGAATTTTACTTCCATCGTTTCAGACGCACATCGATTAAGGTGTCATATTCATTCATAACTTGAAGACTGCGGCAAACTCTCTTTTGTGACAGCTTGCAATTTTGAGCACTATGCGCATTTCGTAGGTCCCTTATTAGAAGTACAAGTGAAACCACCCAAACTTCATATACATTTCGGGTGGGGTCAAAATTATAAAACTGCATCCATGAGACCAGCCTTTGTCCTAAGGGAGACCAAAAATGCTAGAAAGGGTTCGTTGTACGAATATTTATCATGTTAGTAGGGGCTTAAAAGTGTATGTCTCGTTGAATCATACGATAAGGAGAGAGGAGACAATATAGTGTTCAAAAAATAACGAAATGACTACGGATATGATCTTTCTTATCTTTTCTGCGTCGGTGGAACAGTGGTTAGGATTCTCGGCAACCATGCACATGGTCCGAGATTCGAATCCCTGCCGACGCACACCTAATATCTATGGTCGGCCTGCAAAATGTGGGCTACCGATATCCATGCTGAAGATTCCACACTTGTACCAAAAATACGTTGTGGAATCAAGCTGTAATCAAAAATAAATAAAATAAAATCTCATAGGGCATAGCATGAGAGTTAAAAAACGAAGGAGAAAACACATCTTCGTGCAGTACTGGTTTTCCCGCAGAGTTCTAAGATATTTTTTCTTTCTTTCACGTTCCAAGTGGAACATAGGGCTTCAAGATAGTGGCTTGAAATTTCTGTAGCAATGTTTAATTTCACAGGATGGGGTTGCTAGCCTCATGCCCAACCTTTCCTCTCTACCAGCATTATTTCTAGCTTAGCGAGGTAAAGGAGTGCATCGTCCGGGGGTCGAACCCCGGATCATACGAATGGTCGGCTAGCGTCCTAACCCCTGTGCCACCGACGCACCTAAGATATTTACCAAGAGACAATTCACGCAGACTTGAAACTTGTTATCCTCTTTCAAAAACCTAAATCGGTGTGCATTGTCAGGATACTTACGGCCTGAGAATGAGTTCAGAACGAAACCAAAATTTTTATTTCTAGAATGAATAGCCAATGTACTGTCAAACAACATGTGAAACTATCGGAAAATGCTATCAGCATATTGGACATTTAAGTAGATGATAGCGCTGGATTTGTAAGTGTCGGTACACTCTCAGTTCGTTGAGTTGAAATGGCTTTTCAATATGAGTATGCAGTAGTCAGTCAAATACCAAGATCATTCGAGGAGTTTTTAATGTCACCAGATTCAAACATTACTCTAAAAAAGGGTGGAAAGTTTAACTACGAAGAAGCTTGCAATGAGAGAGAGAAATTCGTCGAAGCATTAAGGCAAAATGGTGTTGATGTCTTGGAAATGGAAGCAGATGAACGCCATCCTGAATGTGTAAAAGTTGATGATACAGCAGTTATAATAAACGGAACAGCACTGATGTGCAATCCATATCGTTGTCATAGACAAGGAGAAGTCAATTTAATACGTCACACACTGAAAAAAGAACTTGGGATTAAAATTGTTGAGTTGAACACAGAAAATGCTCAAGTTGAAGGAAGCGATGTTCTATTTACAGGTGAGTCCACTTATAAGGTATTTATGAATATTTCAAGATATAAATACCACTTACGCGTAGTAATGTTGCAATTGAGTTTCAATAGAAATTAGGCTTCATTATAATAGAGGTTTTTTGTATTTCCCAATGAATGAAAAAACAAAACGAGATTGTTTTTACTGACGTTTCGCTACTTAATGCTAATAGCTTTCTCAAAGTATTATAGGCTTATTTGCTAAATTCATAGAAGCAACTTTCTAACGAGAAGTCACAGTATTCGGTCTCACTTTGAAGTCCGAATCGTATTCCACAAAACTAGTTGCGCCTTCAGAGTCTTAAAATTAGAATGGGTCTCTTACTTTTATTTCCCATTCTCATGGATTCACTGTAAAGTTCCATCATTAGGTGTATATTAATATTCGCATTAATATTATTTGCCGTTTTTAATTGCCGCTTGGATACCTGGTGGAACATCGCATTTCGATAACTCGCCTGCAATGTACTGTGTTATGTGACATCATTCTTTCAGAGAGCTCAACTACAGCTCGTACACTTTCATTGCCTGATCATATGATATCGGATCATGGCCAACTCATCGTTTACTGTTTACATAGGCTCCACTCAAGGTATACTCGGCGTTTGATGTTACTGAGCTGTCTTCTCAGTGTGTGTGTCCTATCCGTCACTATTTTGTTCGGCGTTTTTTGTGGGCAATCAGTCCCTAATTGGTTCGTTCCTAGCGTTCTTTGTTGTTAATTCTTTCTGGTCAGTCCGCAATCTGATCCGCGGTATAAAGCCAGCAAAGGTAGCAGCTGTTGACAAAAGTCTGCAATGTAGCCTGTTCGAAATGCTTTTCGTGACGCGTGTACCAAGTCCCTGAACCGTATGTAAGCACACTGACTGACTTGACGTATATATGTTGAAGATCCGAATCTTCGTTAAGCTTAGCTCATTAAGACTCCCCACTGATTTCAGCGTGGTAATTTATCATTCTTTTTGATTATTATTGGTTTTGACATCACCTCATCAGTTCTGCATGTAGTTGAAGCAATACTGTGTAGGTAGGTGAAGGAAGTGGTCTCGCTTAGATTTATCCCACCGCTGGTGATTAGTGCTTGTTGATTTTAGTTGGCTGGTTATCTTCATCACCTCCATCTTCTTTAAGCTCAATTAATCTGTTGCCTTGTCTGCCTACTTACTTACTTTACTTTACTTCGGCTATCTCCTACGGGAGGATGAGCCGGCTTCATGAACGTCTCGAATCATCGCTGCCCAGGCGCGGCAATTTGTAAGAGAGTTCATGAAGTTTCATGGGAATTTGGTACGAGTGATGTCCCCAGCATCGCTCGGCCTTTTGTTTGAGAGTGCAGCTCTAGCCTTTACACAGCCAAGTGTGACCTACAAGGCAGTAGGAGTGGAGTAAGGAGTCCACTATCCATTGGCAGCCGGTGACCGGAGTTCGGTTCATACGCCTTTTTGAATGGGGCCAGACATCCAGGACATCCAACAAGCCCTTTGTCCATACGTCTGCCGGTGAGCTCCAGTGAGCTTCATACGCCAGTCGTTGGAGGTTTGGAATCAGGGTTTAGCCATCTCCCCTAGACCGTCATCCAATGGACAGTCAACCCGGTGGAGAGCGCCGGGCATCCGCTTTCGCCCTCTCACTTTGGTGAGAAACACCTCCGCCACGTGAAGGCAGTGAGTAGGACTTCCTCAGGAGAGGCTATGTAAGACGCCCGGTCATATGGGAGCATTTCAAGAGGTGTGCGGAGGGGTGGCCAACCCGCAGCGCAAGGCACCCACCCCGACCATCCTGAGGCTTTGGAGGCCTTGTCTGCCTACCTCTTCTGCCAACTTGTTGGTTTTCGCCGGTATATCATCTTTGAGTTTTTTTATGAAATCGAACACAAGTCGCTTGCTAAGTGCAGATTATTTAGATTCTTATTGTTGCAACGTATTCCTGTCAGTTTTTTTTTTCGTTAAATAAGAGAACTTTCACATATAATATAATATTCTTTCTGTTAACTCTATTTATCGCTGTACTTATTAAGTATATTTTTTAATGATTAGTAAGTAATCTTTACCTGTTTCAGCCTGACATTTCAACTCTAACATAAATTGAATCTTATTAACATCTTGGTTTAAAGTCTCACTTTTAGTCCTAACTCTGATATCTGAAGAAAATGCTCGCTAATCTACATTTAGTTCATTATTTTTAGGAGATAAAAGGTTATTTTGGGTTTTATTACGAGAAAAGAATTCCGTCTGACATACTGGAGGCGAAGTTAAACTATAGAAACCACCCTATCATGCATGTGATCCCTTCGACAAACAAGTGGAGTTACTAGCGGCTTTACGTTCTCGATTTGCCGAACGCATCTTAGAAAGATTGAGTATGTGGATGGATTCATTGGAGTTAGCAAAACAGCGAAGTTAAACAATAGTGTCCCGAGGGTGAGATCACTCCAAAGACCTTGGGCGCATGCTAGTCGTTGGATGACGACGTCTGTCATTATCATAGCGGAAATGTGAACGCTATTCACCAATTAAGGAGCAACTTTCACCCAGATCACGTTTTAAGTACTATTTGGACTTTGTGTTAATTAGCTCGTTGGGGTTAGGATTAAGGTTATAATTAGGGTTAGGACTAAGGTTAGGTTTATTTATTTATTTTTATTATTTATTTAAACGCATAAAAAAACTTGGTACAATATGGCACTAAGAAAGATGCGCCACACAACAATAATAAAACAACATAGATCAAAAGAAAAAAAAGAAAAAAAAAGTATAAGTAGAGAACGGATAAAGAAATTTATCTGGAAGGAAAACAGTCATGCTTAACAAGTTCAAACAGTATTCGTTAACTATTATCGGGAAGGGAAGAAAGGGGGGAATTGCAACACGTTCGCCATTGATTACGATTCTTGGTCATATCCGATAACGTTTCGAGCCATCGATTTGAGCTACCTGGCGACCCCAACCAGGGAGTCGTGACACACCAACCGATGCTAATCTGGCACGAAAATCTTTCATCCCACGACTCCACGTCATGGACTGACCACGTCTCCGCCTTTTCCATCTTGTCCCAGGGCTGGCTAGCGAACAGACACCTGTACGGAAGCTTCTGGGATGACATTCGCAGGACATTTCCAAGCCACCAGAGCCGGTGTTTTCAGATGACGACACTCAATGAATGGTGATCTCCACTGTGTTCAAACATACGCCGCCGAACTTCAGAATTACTCACGCGATGATTCCATCGAACGCAAGCAATCCTGCGGAGACCGCGATGATCGAACACGCAGAGTCGCCGCACATTCACAGCTCGGAGAGGCCAGGTTTCACAGGCGTAGAGCAGCGCAGCCCGCACCAAAGCATTGTATACCCGACCTTTGACAGCCAGGCTAACGTCGCGACGGCGCCATAGGTGGCTCAAGTTGATGTATGCCACCCTAGCCTTCATTATACGGTTGGAAATCTCATCCGTCACCCCTCCGCCAGCACTCACACACATAATAAGGTGAGCAACATGGAGGTTAGGCGTAGAGTTCTAGGTAAACAGGGGAAATCAATCGACGAAGTCGTGAAGCTACAAAGACTGAGATGGTTAGGACATGTGTTACGTATGCCAAGCCATCGCCTCCCTCGACGAGCAATGTTAGCGGATATAGGGTCAGGCTGGAAAAAGCTAGCGGCGGTCAAACAAAAACTTGGCTTCACCAGTCAATGAAATCCACAACAGTTGGTCTAAGCCACGTAGGAAGGTGTAGACTTCCAGGTTGGGGTCCTCGAGACGGTAAAAATCTATGGTTGGAAACAATTGGTGACATGGCTCAAAATCGTTCTCAGTGGCGCAGATGCATCCACTCCCTGTGACTTATGATCTTCAATGAAACTGTTTTGTATTTCTTTATTACTCCTTTGTCTCACACCTCTGCTCACTGTCTCTATTATGCTTTTCTTGTACTTTCTTCTCTTGCTTCGCGTGCTACACGGAATGTGGCGACTTGAACTTCCGCACATATGTGCAAAGTTCTATGTCGAAAACAGACAGACAGACAGACTCACACAACTACCCAGGTACACAAACTTATCAACAATTTCAAGCGGTTCACCCGCAAGAGTGAGTGCAGGTACAGGCTCCTGCCAATCTTGTAACAGTACTTTGCACTTAGACGGCGCGAAGCACATACCATACTTACAGACACTGATCGCCAACTGATTAAGTGCGATTTGGGCAGCCTGCATGGTATCGCACAGTAAGACGATATCGTCTGCATACTCCAGGTCGAAAAGTCCATCTCCAGGTAGCAGATCTACACCACCTTCACGCACATTCTTCAGAGCTGACTCCAGAATGTCATCGATGGCAAAGTTAAAGAGAAATGGAGAGATTGGGCAACCCTGTCTAACCCCACTGTTGGTTGGGAACAGTGATGATAGTTGGTTGTATGCCCTCACTCTACCCGAGGTGTTTCTGTATAGGTCTTTCAAGATGTTAACAAATTTCTCAGCTACACCTCTCTCTAACAGACAGTTCCAGAGCACAGTTCTGTCCAACGAATTGAAGGCAGCCCTAATATCGAGAAACACAACGGTCGTTGACCTGCAATACGTGTGTTGGTGTTCCGACAACTGACGAAGAGTGAACACATGATCAATGTTAGGGTTACGATTAGGGATAGATTTAGGGTTGGTATTATTTATTTTAATTTGTCTTATTATCCATATTTTCCTAGTAAGTAGTCATCGATCCTCTCACTGGAAACAATAGTAATTCAACCGAGGGCTCGAGGTCTCTAGTTCGTTCTCATCCCTTGTGATGCTATTGTTTAACATAACAATTGAAACAACATACGCTTATGTACAGGAGAAGCTTGGAAAGATAACTAACTGGTTTTTTACGGGAGGATTACGATTTCGTAGGTGGCTTACTGACTGGTTTCAACAGATGTGCAGCAGTTCGAGCTGATACACTCTCTCCATGTAGAACACAAAGTGAGAGAAGAGTCAAGAGAGATTCAAGAGAAGAGGGATAATCGACACAAGTATGAGTGCGAATAAGAATAGTAGTAATTTGGAAAAAGAATGGTTTTACTGAATGATATGACAAATCACAAGGAGTGAATGCATCGGAGCCACCACTTAGAAGGAGGATTTTGAGCCGTATCACATACAGGCGTCATTGGCTCTTACCATACCGAGGACCTCCACCAACCAGCCAGTCAAGCAGTAACTCCACACCTCCTACATGTCTGGCTGGCTCAAAGTAGCTGTTGCAATGGATTTCGTTGACTGGTGAGGCCATGTTTTGGTTTGACCGCCCAACACTTTCAACCTGATCCTATCCTATGTCAGTGGCTAACAGTGGTCCGTCAAATAATACGATGGCTTTGTGTGCATGAGTAACACATGTCCTAACCATCTCAATCGATGAAGCTACTTCACAACCTTCTCGATTGACTCTCCCTCCTTACCTTGCACTTGACTGATGTTTCACTTAAATACTACTCACTGTATTATGCCACTTAACTGATATAGGAGAAAACTCAGACACCTATGGTGAAAGATCGATAGCCAGGCTTTTCATATGCTTCACTCTCAGGGGTCATGTCTTACAGGCGTAAAAAAAGAGCTTTCGATTGTCAAACAGTATCATGTCTACGTCAGTGATGATGTAAATTAGCGAAAGTCCGACAGGAGTCTCTTTTCCGTTTGAGTTTTGAGGTTTTGTCAGCACTGCAATCAGTCATTGGGTTGGGGATGATTCAAATTCCTGAATTTGTGTGACGGAATCGAATATGCTCAGCCACTTCACTGTCTATCTGTCTGTCTGTCAATTAGTTGGTTTACACACCAGTTCTGCACTAGTATCGTATATTTGATAGTGGTGAAATGGTATGCCAAACATTAACATGATTCTTGCTCAAGTTGTTCAGAAGACTACTGCATTTTGTAATAACCTTCATCTAAAAGAGGACAGTATTATCTGCACAGTCTAGGTTAACAAAACTGCTGAAGTAATCAAGACGATTTGTAGCCGAGGTAGATAATTTTAATTTAATTGTGGTTTTTTCTGAACTGGTCGATTTAATTGAGAAGCATTTATCGGCCTTTTAGACATCTTCGGCGCAGGTTTCAATATAAAATGAACTTATTCGAATTGTCCATGAATGATGTAATTTTTATCTCCTGACAACCTTTGTTGTCGTGATTGGTTGTTGATTGGCATCTATGTCTCTTGATCATTTTTATTGACTTGGAATTCGATCTTTCTTGTCATGTGGTTTATTTTCTATTATAGCGGAAATATTAATTCAGACATATAGAAGACAAAAGAACACTTGAGCGAAGAATATCCTTTTCGGCAATTTCCTCTTCTGGCTCTGCAATTATATATATATATATATATGTTTATATACATAGAATATTCTAGAGTAGTCGTCATTAACAATATTGGTGTTTTTAAATACTAGCAATGTGTCAAGTTAGTAAGATCAATGAACTTACAGCTCAGGAAAGATGCTCAAGAAAGTTATAATAAGCATAAAGATGTAATAGTTAATATCAAATAAGTAGGGAAATTTCTACAACAAATTGAGGATCACTAAAGTCTTGATGGCCGAGGTAAGGGGAGTGTCTGAACTAACCAACTGCTTCTTTTGGATACATAGGTTAGGTAATACAACTCTTGAGGAAAAATGAAAATTAAGTGGTATTAATGTGTGTAAAACTTGAGCACTATGGTAGTAAGTAATTCCATATTAATTTGTTTATTAGATGTATCACACACACGACATCCAGTAAATAACACTGTTTCACTGTGTGATACATCTAATGAACAAACTAATATGAAAGATTAAGTGGTGTATGGTAGATGACTTTAAAGGCCTTTTTACATCAATTTTTTTGTTCTATATAGACGAGATGGGATAATATAGAATTATGAATGAACTTTGTTTGTTCCTTACTGAACCACTCACGAGGTGAGGCTGTTAGAATCTACATTGACAAGCCTAGCTGGTAAAGTTCAACAATAGCGTCCCAAGGAATGCGAACACACGAGTGATCTTCAGCTGACCGGTCATAAAAATTAGGAATTTTTGCACAAAAAATGACATATAGTTACGAGAAAAAGCAAGAAAACACATTAAACAGGGTATACTTCTGACGTGACTTAAAAATACGTCCCAGTTATAATGAGGAGTATCAGTTGCTAAGTTAAACTAGTTGCTGTACACGTGTTCACCGAAGTGACTGAAGATGAGCTGTTTTTGTGAATCTTTTATCTCTGTTATCTTGTTGCGCGATCTTCCTCAAAAAGCCTCGGTTGAATTACTATTGTTTCCAGTAAGAAAATTGACGACTACTTACCAGGAAAATGTGAATAATAAAACAAATTAAAATAAATGACATCAACTATAAATCTATCCCTAATCCCAACCCTAACCTAAATCGTGACCTCAACACTAACCCTCATATTCTTAACGAGCTATTAACACATTGTTCAAACAGTACTTGCAAATGTGATCAGAGTGAAATTTGCTGCTTAGTAGATGAATAACTTTAATATTCCAGCTGTCAAAATGGCAGGTCCCGTTAGCCAACGACTACCATACCTTCAAGGTCATTGGAGCGTTCGCACTACTGGGACGCTATTGCTGAACTTCACCGCCTAACCTATGTATCCAAAAGAAGCAGTTGGTTAGTTCAGACACTCCTCTTACCTCGGCCATCAAGACACTTTAGTGATCCTCAATTTGTTGTAGAAATTTCCCTGATTTTGTTTGATATTACTACTTATTTGATATTTTTTAACTCATGGAAAATTCCCATTGTAACATTTAGAAAATCAAAACAAGTGATTCAGCGAAGAGACTCTTTTCAACGAATTTATCATCAAGCTGTACAGTCGTATATATATGGTTTTTCAGAAGTTATATCCGGTGAGGGAATTGAATCTTAGGTGTGAATGCATAAAATAATAATAATAATCATATGAAGTTCAATTAAAACTAAAATGTTTGTGATTATAATCGTAGTTAAATGTCAAGTGGCAAAGCAGATTAATGTCATATATAGAATAATTCATAGGAGGGATAGAACTTGAAAAAGGATGTGCAATTATAGGATTAGTAGACAAATCGAATAAAACAAAAACGTTACGTAATATTGTGTGAAATTTAATAGCATAGAATTTATCGTTGTAAAAAAGAATTGATTTAGAATGACAAGTGGAACAAGTGAAATAATACCGGGGACAGTTCAAAGTGAGAATAGTAATAATAACAATTGACTTAATAAGGAAGAGTATACAAATTGAATAGACAAAATGAAAAATGAAAAATTGGTAGAGCTAAAATATGATTGGGGATTACCATATTTTAGCATAGAGGGATTAAGACCATGAAAGTTGGAGGGGTTGAACGAACTTTTTCTGTACACAGAGATCTGGCTTTTCTGTTTCGATAGCCAAAGCTTCAGCAATACAGATGAGTCGGGTACGTAGGGATTTAGGTAGATTGCTCTTTGCCTTGTAGATGACTTTAAAGGCGGAGGCTATAGAGATAGGGTGATCATTTTCGACCAGATGTTCTATGATCGCGCTTCTTATTGCTCCACTTCCACCTTTTCGTAGCCATGCAGGATAATGTTCTTGCACCCTCTTGGACAAAACTCGAGTCGAACGACCGATATACCTAGCTCCACAAGAGCAGGTGAATTGATAAACGCACATAGAGTTGGTCAACATTGGGATCTTGTCCTTCAGGTTATTGAACAATAATGGTCGGCTAGTAAAAGCTATTCTCAGGGAGGTAGCAGGGAATGTTCTTTTCAGGGACTGTGATATCCTTCGTTTCATGATATCGGAAGCTAAGTCCCCTTTGAATTCTAAGCTCATGTAAAGTATTTTCTTGGGAGCGGTTGATAAGTCACGTTTTGTAGGCTTTGAATGTATATTCTTATCTATAAAACGTGGTGGAAATCCATTTTCCATTAGGATTTTCCTCAAAATGTATAACTCATCTTCCACAGTATCAGTGCTACATATGCGCCGAATACGAGTGGCAAGCGACCGGACCAGGTTTCGTTTACGACCAATAGGTACCCAGCTATAGAAATTTGTCAGTTGACCATTCCATAACAGCCTACGATAAATCGATCTCTTCAGAGTTCCATCGGTCCTTCTTGATAAGTTCACATCGAGGAAATGAATGCTAGACTCGTTCTCCGTTTCGAGTGTGAATTTTATCGCAGGATGGCAATCATTAAATACACTTAATATATTATTCAGGTCACAATCAATATTACAAATAATAAAGGTGTCATCTACATACCTTTTATATATTTGAAAGCTTTGGATCATAGCTTCAGGGAACCATTTTCTAGACTGGACATAAAAACGTCTGATATTAACTATTACATCTTTATGCTTATTATAACTTTCTTGAGCATCTTTCTTGAGCTGTAAGTTCATTGATCTTACTAACTTGACACATTGCTAGTATTTAAAAACACCAATACTGTTAATGACGACTACTCTAGAATATTCTATGTATATAAACATATATATATATATATATATATATATATAATTGCAGAGCCAGAAGAGGAAATTACCGAAAAGGATATTGTTTACTCAAATTTTATTTGTATTCTGTATTAGTTAATAAATTTGGTTGGTAATAATTTGAGTAAGGCATTTAGGAGACAAATTTCACGAGATGATATGATTTCGTAGTTTATCTCTACAAACGCTTTACAACTAGCATGGTTCACAATGATAAGATTAAATGCATGACAATTACTCAGTTATGCAAAACAAGAGTACATACTAATAACCAGTTATATACAAATAGGTCAAGTATTGTTAACAGCTGGCTGATTCCTTTGAGTACCAGGCTTCTAGAAATTTCCTGACTGCATTTTTGATGTCTCCTCTATTTAAAATTTCTACATTATCCCAATCAAATTCGCGTCCGTAATTGTCTACATGCATTGATATGATGAAAGAATATATATCGTGTTTTTTCACAGTTGATTTATGTTCTTGTATTCCAGCACGTAGGGGCCTCCCATTTTGACCGATGTAATATTTATTGCAATTCATACAACTTATTTTGTAAGTGGTATTAATTTTATCTTCTTTTTCTGTTGGATCTTTTTGGTTTGCATAATATCTAATGTTGGTTTCTGTGTTGTTTCAAACGGTCTCAGTACTCCAGTCATTATTTTAGAGATTTTTTATATATGGTAGAGTGAATTTTCTTGTTGGTATTATGACTTGACTTTGAACACATCTGATGAAATTGTGTAGGTATTCATTCTTTTCGAAGACAGTTAGTAGGCATTTCTATTCCATTCTCTTCAGCATCGGAGTGCTACAGCGTGTTTAGACTCTTTTAAATAACGTATGCACACAGTTTCTTCAGTGAGTTATTGAGTTATTATTGTTGTAGGTGAGTATTTGGTCTCTGTGTGCGTGAGTTGATTTTCTATAAACTTGTGTTTCTAAATTTCCTGTGTTAGTTCTCGTGATTAAGACATCCAAGGATGAAATTTTGTTGTCTAATTCTGCTTCTCTAGTGGTGAATTTAATGTGTCTTCAAATGTGTTGTCGATTAATATGTGGGTGTATCCTATTTCACATTTCTTTTAATTTTTACGAGTTGATCACGGATTGATATAAGTTAGAGAACCATTGAAAAACAGTATTCCCGTTTCATTCTAGTTTGGCAATCATCGGCACTGCGCACCCACCTGGGTTGTAATCCAGGATCCTCCGGTTACAAGGCAAGTTCCTATACCGTTCAGCCACTGGGACTCGATTCAGTGACTCATGAATTCTAGCTCCTACCAGTTCGTGATTTAGCGTCACACCAACCAATCCAATACAATGATTCAAACAAATTCACAAAATATCATGCCGGATTGGTCGGGGCCCGAATTTACAACGGCCGCGCTTCCTGCTGCCGTGTCACAAGGCAGAAGTGATAATTATGCTACTGAGACACACAAAACAATAAAGAACGAACAAAAACAGGCCGCGTGTGACCGGCCTCAAGCAGTTGTCCCCTGGGCTCTGCGGTCACGCAACCAACTTCCACGATGTGGGCAACCGGGAAGTAACAATCGCCCTCACAATCCGAAATGCACACGAAACCTCTCTAATCCTCGCTCATCTTTGTCTTCATCTTCATCTCTATTATCTTGCCTTCCTTCCACTGATGCAACTCCTCGACTTGATAGCTCTCCACTTCCTCTCCACTCTGTCCACTAAAAACGACGGAAACCAAAAAACCACTACCGATAGTCTCCTAAAGCCACGCCACCAATTTCATATAGGAGCTTTTAATGTTAGGACACTTTGCCAAATAGGACAACAAGCATCACTAGCCAAGACCCTGGCATCACGAGCCATTGATGTATGCTGTGTTTCAGAAACACGCATACAAGACCCAAGTGTGGTTATTCACCTAACCCCACCTGGCCAACAGGTTGAATCTGCAAAATTCACCTTGAGGGTGTCAGGAGATGCCACAGCTAGTTCACGAGGATTAGTTGGTGTAGGGATAGCTTTGAGTACTAGGGCAGAAAAGACATTGCTTGACTGGATCCCGGTAGATAGCCGAATGTGTGCTGTCCGTCTGAACGGATCAGTAAGAAGGAGGAAGGACTGCACTACTCGCCGATGCCTTTTCGTAATCTCCGCCTACACCCCCACTGACTGCAGTTCAGATGAAACGAAGGATGAGTTCTATCAAAAGCTGTCTAGTTTGGTGAGAAAGGCTAAACGCTCAGATATAGTCGTTCTAGCTGGTGACTTTAATGCTCAAGTAGGGAAATTGTGTCAATCTGAGAAGGATGTCGGTGGCACCTATGGAGTTCCGTGCCAGCGAACCGACAACGGTGACCGTCTCCTACAGTTCTGTTCTGATAATCATTTGTTTCTTGTAAGCACTAACTTCAAACACAAGGAGAGACACTGTTTGACCTGGCGACCCCCATCATCAAACCAACGCTGGACACAAATAGACCACATATCAATAAGCTATCGTTGGCGTGGGTCGGTAGGAGATTGTCGCTCCTTCTGGAACACGTGTGCAGATACCGATCACGCACTGGTCCGGGCTCGTGTGTGCTTACGACTGAACGGACGTAGGAAACAGCTGGCGGTAAACCCATCACGTCCCCAGCTCGATCAGGAAACTAAATCCGTATTTCAGGAAGAACTAGCTAAACACATATCTGAGTTCGACAGCTGTGCTCACCCTGAAGAAGCTTGGAAGAATATTCAGTCAGCCATAGATACAGCTGTAAAAACTGTTATTCACAGCAAATCCAAAGGTGAGTAAAAACCATTGGATTTCGACTGCCTCATCCGAACTGATAGATGCTAGAAGACTTATTCCGGCGAGCTCCGAATTCAATGAGGAGCGAAAGCTGCACAAGAGGAAACTTACGAAAAGTCTCCGCAAGGACCGTGAACAGTGGTGGCTGACAAAGGCGAAAGAGGTGGAAAAAGCTTCGGCGATAGGCAACACTAGGCAACTCTTTAGACTCATCAGGGAAACGGGTGGGAGAAGGCAAGTCATATGTGAAACAATCTCGGAGCAAAATGGCACCGTAATTACCTCCCCGGATAGACGACTGGAACGCGGGAAGGAGCACTATGAGGAGCAGTTTAATTGACCCACAGCTACGTTCAACCTGCCGAACATCCAACACCTCCCTGAATGGGATATAGACACAGGTCCTCCTTCCCTAAATGAGGTTACTAAAACTCTCAGCAATCTGAAACAAGGCAAAGCAGCGGGACCTGATGGAATGACTCCAGAGGTATTTGTGTACGGTGGAGACAGTTTATTGTCTGTATTAAATGAGGTTCTAGGCAGCGTCTGGGAATCAGAGGAAGTCTCATCGGGTTGGTGTAATTCACTGATCATCCGTTATACAAGAAAGGAGATAAGTCTTCCTGTTATAATCACAGAGGGATTAGCTTAACTAATATAGTATCTAAAGTCCTAGGCTCAATAATCATGCGTAGATTGAGTGGCGCTCGGGAGGCACAAACACGAGAGAGCTAGGCAGGCTTTAGACCAGGAAGAGGATGTACTGATCATAACTTCACCCTCCGACAGATTCTAGAACACAGGGATTCCTACCGACGTCCAAAAGTCATTATATTTCTTGACCTAAAAGCGGAATTCGACTCTGTCGACCGAGAGGTTCTCTGGCGGTGCTTGGCTGTAAAGGGAATTCCGAGAAAATACATTCCACTGATTAAGGCACTCTACTCGTACTCATGCAGCCAGGTGAGGGCTAACGGCGAATTGTCATCTGAAGTGGTGACGACTAGTGGTGTCCGTCAAGGATGCCCATTATCCCCATTTCTATTCAACTTCATCATAGATGTACTAATGGACTTCACCCTAACTCACTTCACCGACTCAGGGATTAACTTGCTACCAGGGAATAATCTTGTTAACTTAGAATATGCAGACGATATAGTCCTTCTAGGCGAGGACGCTGACAAAATGCAGAGTCTTCTAAACACCTTGAGCTGCAATCTACGAATGTTTGGCATGCGATTCGCTCCCGCCAAATGCAAGATGATGTTACAGGACTGGACTACATCGACGCCTAGTTTAAAAATAGGAAGTGAAGTGGTAGAGCACGTTGACCGCTTCACTTATTTGGGAAGTACCATCAGCCAACGCCAACGGGTTGATCTCTGACGAAATCTCAGCACGAATACAGAGGGCTCGTTTCGCATTTGTTAGTTTACGCCGACTCTGGCGTAGACGAGATGTTCGACTATCGACCAAAGGGCGGGTGTACTGCTCATCAGTCCGCTCCGTCCTCCTTTATGGCTGTGCGACATGAAAAGACTAGCTGTCTTTGATCATAGGTGCCTGCGTTCTATTTCCCGTGTGAAGTGGTATAATAGGGTGAGCAATATTGAGGTTAGGCATCGAGTTCTAGGTAAGCAGGGAAAATCAATCGACGAGTTTGTGAAGTTACATCGACTGAGATGGCTAGGACATGTGTTGCGTATGCCTAGTCATCGCCTTCCTCGACAATGGGCGATGTTAGCGGATATAGGGTCAGGCTGGAAAAGAGCTAGCCGTGGGGGTCAAACCAAAACATGGCCTCACCAGTCAATGAAATCTACAACAGTCAGTCTAAGCCAGCCACGTAGGAAGGTGTAGACTGCTGTCTGGTTGGGGTCCTCGGGACGGTAAAAACAAATGGTTGGAAACAATTGGTGACATGGCTCAAAATCCTCGTTCTCAATGGCTGGCTGGCGCAGTTGCATCCACTCCTTGTGGCTTATGATTTCCAATGAAACTGTTTTGTTCTTTGTTACTACTATTCCTTTGTCTCACACCTCTGTTTACTGTCTCTATTATGCCTTTCTTCTACTTTCTTTTCTTGCTTTGTGTGCTACAAGGAGTGGAGTGTGGCGACTTGAACTCCCGCACATATGTGCAAGGTTCTATGTCGAAAACAAACAGACAGAATGTCGTCTCTGGGACATCCGTCCTCACACGTAACTGGATGGACCTCACTGGTCACGACTTCTCACTAGAACTCCAGGAAACTCCATCTTGTAGCAAGTCAAATATGTCATCAACATAGAATACTTGTCGAGATTTTTGATTTAATTATGGGTAGGGAGGACTATTAATTCGAATCTTTCGATAACGACTTTAGCTAATAATCGTGATATGGGCGATGCCACTGGTCTTCTTTTTATCTGTTCCCTATTGGTAACACATGTCAACCCGTACATGAGTTGATATGGTGAATTCTTAATGAATCAGTCAGTCACTGAAGAGACTAGATGATACGATACGAGATCATCTACAACTCTGATCAAATGTAATCATTCTATCATCTTTGGATTTCTAAACACTAATACCACTTGTCATCAAATTACTCTCTTTTTGCTACATAGTTATATTCTGTTTCCTATGGTTGTTTTTCAAAATGTGTGGTAAATTAAATTGAGCAACTTCAAAATCCCTACTGAGTCATATACTAGAAAAGGCGTTAAGCGAAGAACTAGTATTTTCGTCAATTTCGCAACGGCAAGATGACTTATTAGAACCTATCAAAAAGCAAGTTTCCTGCCACTCACTCTGAGATTCCTTCGACTTTGTCAAACGTATTGAAAACGTCAATGTTTTTTACTCAAAACATATTCTCACTAGATATGTTATCACTGTCTACGAACTTCTCATTAACTGAAATAATATGCCGTAGCATATGAACATATTGATTCAAAAGTGATAAACATTGGTATACTCATTGATTATTCAGAAGGAATTCTTTTTGGGGTGCACCCTTAATGTCCAGTTCTCGTTCAATAATAAAATATATCGACAAACAGATGGTATAGCTATAGCCTACGCACTGGGCCTGTTATTTGCAGATTTTTTCATGTCACAACTAGAAAACATATATCTAAAGAAAGTGTTTGACACCTTTGAGTTTTAAAAGATATAGATGATACTTTAATTATCTTCAATAGTGAAGAGAATTTGGAGGACTTCTTGGGCTTTTTCGATAGCTCCCATCCTTTAATTCAATTCACATCGGAGGAGTTCGGCATAAAAGTGTCTTTTCTGAACGTTCAACTAACAAAACATGAACAAGTTGGAACACTGAAAAGATCCATTTACTGAAAGCCGACATAGAACGGACAACTAACTCACAAACTTTCATAGTTGGGTGCCTATATGGTACACTAGACGAAATGTGATACGTTCACTGGACCACAGCATTTGCAGCCCTGATATTATGAAAGAGGATCTGAGTACTCTGAAAAGAATCCTCCTGTGAAACGGTTACTCGAAACGCTGATTCACCACAACATATATGAGGCCCAAGCCACTAAAAGCACCTACATAGTTTGCTACTAAAAGACCTCTACCTGAATCTACACTTCAGTGGGAACTAATCAACAGAAATACTGGGAAACCACCTGCCCCACTGCTCATTGAAAAAGCCTTCTTCGCGGTTGAACTCCGACTAACTTTCCCCATAAAACCAATGATTCATATTAGCTTAGTGAAGGATTCACTGCCACTGCTGGCCCCTCATCACCTGCTCGTGTCTAGCTAAGTGTGTCAGCCTCACTCATTGTTTGTTATCCAAACTTATCATCGAACATCTACCTACTGCCAGGAGAAAAAGGATCTTTCCTCCGCCACAACAGCGCTATCGTGGAACATTTGATCGAATCTGTACACCAAGCTAATCTACGCACAAAGCAGCTTCAAAGTCGTCGACGGAGTAGACGCTAGAATCTTGCTGAAAGAGTAGGAATTAAACTTCTTCTTCAAACCTCAGAATTGATGGCAATTCATGTGTTAAAACTCTAACTCTGCATACAAAGGAGGTTTGTTCAGTGGCAGTAAATCTACGATGGAAAAGTAGTTTTTGTATTTTCTCTTTCATAATCGTATTATTTCCCCCCCTTACTTCTTGTTAAATTTCTACCCCTTATCACCACTGTTGTTAGTTAACTTGATTATCGTTAAATTTTAGTTATATTCTGCTCAACCCTGTCAATGAATTATATTACGTCATTTATTTAATTTTATTTGAGTTTCTATCCGATTAACGCCTTCTACACTACCTAATTTGTTATCTAAAATGTACACACACCTTTTGAAATATTCCTTTTGTTGCGAAGAAAAATTTTTTCCTTCACTTTCCCCAGTGGAACATAGGGCTTCAAGCTAGTGGCTTGAAGTTTCTGTAGCCACGTGTTTAATTTTACAGCATGGGTGTAAGCGCAATATCGCTTGAAATTAAGTCACGCGTAGATAAAGGCTATCCCGGTCCAGAACAAACAAGAAGCCGGTCACTGTTTCTACGGTACTATTAATAAACAAATCAATAATTATATATATACAACAAACCTTAACGGTTTCAAGAGTACAAAGCACAACGCTTAACAGAAAGCAAGGTACCGCTATCAGAGCGGAATAACGTTAAAGCCAAAATTGCGAACTAGCCGAAACCAGACACGACCGTCCAGGTAAGCAGTCAGTAGAAGAATGAACCCAAGTAAGGTATGGCATAAAACAGAGAGCGTTTAAGAGAGATAGACCGAGCATAGGCACAAAGATAGAATTTAATTGGCTACTTAACCAGGTAGGAAAATACAGATGAAAATCAATAAATAAGATAAACTCGACAGAATAGTACAAAGTTAGACATGGGTCAGCAAAAATAACAGTTCACAAAATACTCTGATTGGGCCATGAGTTCAACTGTCTGACTAAACAGATCGAGGTAAAAACACATACACACAGTTCATTAAACAAGCAGGGATAGACACGTTAGGCATGGATAATTGGGTTGCAACAACTCTAGGCTGATCCGGGACAGGTTGACTTGATTCAAGGATGGGAATAAAATTGATCTTACAATGGGGTTGCTAGCTTCATGTCCAACCTTTCCTCTTTACCAGCATTAGTTCTGGCTTAGCGAGGTAAAGGAAGAAAATTTACTATATACATATCTGTGATTGTATAGCTTGGAAGTGATATCGCCTGAGAAAATTAAACTGATGCAATCCTGTGCACTGAAACCCAGTCAAAATCACTTAGGAACTAGGTTTGTAGGTTATAGGCTTACCATTTCACTCCGTCCTCCTTTATGACTGTTAAGGAGACATGGTTTTTGGATGTGAAAGACAATGAGAAGGCGGGCTAGCTGTCTTTCATAAAAAAATGTTTGCGTTCTATTTCCCTTGATAGGTATCATAATAAAATGAGTAATATTAAGGTTGTGTCCAGTGCTAGGTAGGTAGGGGAAATAAGTCGATGAGGTTGTGAAGCAGAGCCGTCGGTTGAGATAGCTAGGATATGTGCTACTCATGCTAGACTCATCAACTTCTTCCTCGAAGGCCAATGTAAGCCACTGACATGAAAAGGTTGACTGCTTTCGATCATAGATGTCTGCGATCTCTGTCTCGCGTTAGGTGGTTTCACAAGATAAGTAATGTTGACGTTAGGCGTAGAGTGTTGGGCAAAGATGGAAAATCAATCGACGAGGCTATAAAGTTACATAGACTAAGATGGCTAGGTCACGTGGTGCGCATGCCTAACCACCGCCTCCCCCGACGGGCATTGTTAGCTGATATAGGTTCATGTTGGAAAAGAGCCAGTGGTGGCCAAACAAAAACATGGCCTCATCAATCCATGAAATCCTTGATAGTTAAACTGAGTCAGGTAGGGAGATGCAGACTCCCGGGTTGGGGCCCTCGGGACTCTAGGAATCAATGGCTGGAGACAATAGGTGACATGGCTCAAAATCGTTGTCAATGGCCAGCGCAGATGTATTCAGTCTCTGTAATCTTTCATATTCCTTTCTGCCATTACCCATTCTGTTTCACTCGTATACTTGTCAAACTCTATTGATTCTCTTCACTCATCTTCTTGTCTACCTCTGTGTGCTATTTGGAACGTGGCAACTCGAACTGGTGCACTTCGGTGCCAAGTTCTATGTTGAATCCAGACAGCCAGACAGACTGACATAGGATACAATCAGGTTGGAAAAGAGTTGATTAGCAGTGCGTGATCAAACCAAAATATGGACTCATCAGTCAGTGAAATCCAGAACAACAGCTGGTTTAAGCCAAGCAGCAGACCACATAGAAGTGTGTGTTGACTGACTGACTGACTGGCTAGTTGGTAAGAACCAATGACGACTGGAGACAATTTGTGGTGATATGGCTCAGATGCATTTACTCTGTGATTTTTCATGTCATTCAATAAAATTCTTCTTGCATATTGCTACTATTCTAATTACCTCTCTCAAACTTGTGTTTATTACCTCTTTCTCTTGATTGTCTCTTCACTCTCTTTTGTTTTGTGTTCTACATGGGGATATTTGCAACTCGAAACAAGTGTGTCAGTCGATGAGGTTTTATTATTATTATTGTATCCTTTAGTTCCTAGAGGAACATAGGGCTTCAGCTGCGCACCTCCATTGACTTCGGTTTTCTGACAACTTTTTCAACCTGCTCCAGGTCTGTCCACATACTTTCATCTCCTCTTCGCATGACCTCCTCCAAGTCACCCTTGGACGACCAACTCGCCGCCTCCCTTTCGGGTTCCACTCGAGCAAGGGCTTGTCTAGTGATGTCACTTGATGGTTTCCTCAGCGTATGGCCAATCCATCTCCATTTCTTTCTGCCTATTTGTTTCACAATCGGTTCCTGATTGGTTCGCTCCCAGAGGTCCCTGTTGTTGATCTTTTCTGGCCATCTGATCTTGAGTATTGAGCGGAGACAGTTGTTAATGAAGGTTTGAAGTTTGTTTGAGATGCTCTTTATGACTCGCCAAGTCTCTGATCCGTATAGTAGCACTGACTTCACATTGGAGTTGAAAATCCGGATCTTATTTTTGATCCTGATTGCTGTTGACATCCACACAGACTAAAGAATAATGAAAGCTTGTCTTGCTTTTCCGATTCTGGCTTTGATGTCCTCGTCAGTTCCGCCTGTAGTTGAGACGATGCTTCCCAGGTAGGTGAAGGAGGTTGTTTCTTTCAGGTTATCGATGAGGTTGGGGTAGTCAAATTATGCGATGATAAGATAAATTTATAATTTAGAGAAAAACTTTCCGCAGAAATCGTGACCC
The DNA here is from genome assembly GCA_944472135.2 of Trichobilharzia regenti. NCBI lineage: Eukaryota > Metazoa > Platyhelminthes > Trematoda > Strigeidida > Schistosomatidae > Trichobilharzia > Trichobilharzia regenti. Next base: position 164,260,720 of record OX235270.1, read on the forward strand.
GGTAGGGTGGGAGGTAGATAGCTGCAGTTCTGAAAAAGTAGCCTAGTTTGGTAGGGGAAAAGAGGAGGATAACTGAATCTATACTGATATAATGACACGACACCCACATACTAAGAGAAAATGGAAAATATTATTACTACCAATAAAGTTTAATCACTGCTGGTTTCCCAGTGGCTCTCTAACTGATATTAATCCGTGGTCTCAAACTTGAAACAAATTGAACCTCTAAGAACAAACTGTCGAAAACTGCCGGTCTCCATCATCATCCTTAAACACCTGTGCAGTCATTCCGTCAGGTCCCACTGCTTTGCCTCGTTTCAGACTAGTGATAGCCTTAGTAACCTCAGTTAAGGATGCTGGACCTGTGTCTATATCCTATTCAAGGAGATGTTGGATGCTCGGTAAGTTGAGTGTAGCTGTAGGCCAATTAAATTGCCCCTCAAAGTGTGTTATTTTCAACGTTCTAGTCGTCTGTCGTGGGAGTTAATTATGGTGGCATTTTTCTCAGAGATTGTTTCACTTATCGTTTGTCTTTTACCATTAGTTTCCCTGATAAACCTAAATAAATAGTTGTCTGGTGTTACCAATCACGGATGCCTTTTTCATCTCTTTCGATCTTGTCTCCCACCACTGTTTACGGTTGTTACGAAGGCTTCTTGTTTTTTTTCGTTTGAGTAGCTTTCGCTCCTCATCATAATCGGAGCTGAATGGAATTTGTCTTCTTGCCTCAATCAGTTCGGATGAGGTGGTAGAGATCCAATGACCCTTACTAACTTTTGGTTTTAGGTCATTAACAGCTGTTGCAGCTGTGTCTACAGCTAACTGTATGTTGTTGCAGGCTCCTGCTGTCGCCCTCAGATACTCATTTCGCTATTTTTTTTCCTTAAATAGAGACTGTCTCGATTTAGTTGGGTGCGTAACTGCTTCGCAGCCTACAATTTTTGTGTGTCCGTTTAATCTTGAGCATAAACATGCGCGAACCAGAGCGTGATTGGAGTCTACACATGTAATCCAGAAGGAGCGTAGTCTTTTACCGACCTTCGCCAACGCTAACCTATCGCCATGCGCTCTATCTGAGTCCAGCGTTGATTTGGTAATGGAAGTCGCCAGGTTATGCAGTGTGTCTCTTTGTCCCTAAAGTTAGTGCTGGACAGAGAGAGAGATGAATATCTGAACAGAGCTGTAGAAGACGATCATCGTTATCGGTTTGACGGCAGGGAACTCCGGACGTACCACCTATATACTTCTTAGTCTTGGATAATTTCCCTACTTGTGCATTGAAGTCGCCTGCTAAAACAACCATATCTGAGAATAGAGCTCATATGAAGAACGGTGTTTGAAGTTATTTGAGCCATAACCTAATGAACAAAGCAGTGAAACACCAGCATCAGAAGCTATTGTGTTCGTTCCCATGGTTTTCGGGGACTAGGGAAAGGTACATACGCCATTCTATCTTTTTGGGATTCTGGAACTCTCATACACACACACACACACACACATCGTAGGTTGGGTTCGGAATCAATTAGGGTTTCCCATTTCTCCCTTTTGGCAAAACTTTAAGTTTATATATATATATATATATATATATATATAACTATAGGTCTATGGTCTCAGATTTGACCGAAGTGTACTACCCGTCCTTGGTTGCCGTACAGTCTTTTATGTGGCGGGGGTGACATGAGGTAAATTTAATTACTCACTCCCTATTTTACTTTTTATTTATTTATTTTTTGTTTTAGGTCAGGAGATTATTGTTGGTATGTCAGCGCATACAAATGAATCTGGAGCGCATGCTGTCGCTCGTGCCTTCCCTGAATATGCCACATCGATTGTCAAATTGCCTCCAGTCTTTCGATCGTTGAAAGATGCTGTCAGTGTTGCGGGGATTAATGTCTAGCTGTAGGTGAAAGTGAAGCCGCTAAACAATTACTAAAGGTGTGTTTACCTTGATATTGTTATTTTATATGCTCATCAGGCTTCAGCTATGGGGAACATCTCCACTTCGTTCTGTTCCCTGTAACCTTTTAGCTGCCTTCCTGATTTCCCCATGAGCTTTCATTTCTTTCTCATATAAACACACGATTTCCCCAATGTGTTACCTTTCAGCGAAATGCCCAGCTCGTCTTTTCCCATTTCAATTCCGTCTGTAGTGCCTGCGTGGAGTGTGATTTCACTCAACGATGTCCTCAGTGCGTATTTGTCCAATCCATCTCCACTTACCTTTGCGTATAATTTTTAAGCGACATGTTGTTGCGCGCTTGGTCGCGAGAAGTTTATCCCTTACTGTTCGAAATACTTTTCGTGACATGCGTGCATCAATTCTCTATAATACTATCGAAGTTCTGATGTAACATTAAAAATCCTTATCTAGTTCTGTATACTGAGTGGGTGAGTGCAGTAGGTCATCTATATCGTTTTCAGATGGAATGAAGATCTGTCTTTCTTTTCCTATCCTATCCTATCCGATCTGATGCGATAGTGACTGGTCGGTTGGCTTTGTGATATCTTCATCTGTTGTGTCGCTGCTGCCTGTGTAGATGAATCAACCGTCATCATCATTTCCTGTGATCACTTAAAAGTCTTCTTGAGAAAATAACTCCGAAACAGGTTTGCTTTCAATTCTCCTTCAATACACAGTACTAGGTATTATGAGACCACTTTTATGAGTTAGGAAAGCAGTTCGGTCAAGAATTCATCAGTATTATTTTAAAATCTATGAAATTTTCCCAGAATGAATGACTGAGTTTCATCATAGAACTTTGCACAGGTGTGCACCAGCTCAAGTTGTAAATCCCCCTGTAAAGAACACAAAGAAAGAGAAGAGTAGAGAGAGATAAACCAGTGTGTGAGTCAGAGGATAAGAATAGTAGTAATAGAATAATAGTTTTATTGGGTGGCATGAGAAATTAAAAGGAGTGAATATATCTGAGCCACCACTCAGAACGAGGATTTTGAGCCATATCACTACCAATTGTCTCTAGTTGTAATCGGTCCTTATCATCCTGAGGACACTAATCAAGTACACAGGCAGCTTACACCTTCGTGGCTGGCTGGCTGGATTAAACTAGCTGTTGTTATGGATTTCATTGACCGATGAGTCCAACCTTTTAACAACCTGATCCTATCCTATGCCATTGGCTTACACTGCCCTTCGAGGAAATCGATCGATGGCTAGGCTAGCATGCGTAGCACATGTCTTAACCACCTCAATCGATGCAGCTACTTCACAACCTCGTTGATTGACTTTCCCTCCTAACCTTGCACTCGATTGATGCCTCACTTCAATATTACTCACCGTATTATACCGCTTAACTAACATGGGAGATCGAACTCAGACACCAATGATGGCAGACAGCTAAGTAGACTTTTAATATTCTTCACTTTCAGTGACCATGTCTTACAGCCATAAAGGAAGATAGAGCGAACTGCTGCTTCTGTGCGGTACACACCTCCTTTGGTTGACGGTCTGGTATTCTGTCTGCGCACGAGAGATTGCGTAAGTCGGCATATGCCAAACGAGCCTTCGGTATCTGTGTCGAGATTTCGTCAGCAATCAGTCAGTGCGTTGGGACTGATGCAACTTTCCAAATAAGTGAAGTGGTAGTCAATACACTCTACGACTTCACTCTTGCCTATCTTTAGCCTAACAGTAGATGAAGTCTAGTCTTGTTGCACCGTTTTACATTGTTTTTAAGCAAATCGTATGTGAAGCATTTGAAGATTGCTGCTGAGAGTATTATGAAGACGCAGTTGAATTTTATCAGCGCCTTAACCTAGTAGGGAGGATATATCATCCTCATAATCTAAGTCACCAAGATTATTCCGTGGTGGTATGAAGTCAGTCCTTGAGTCACTGAAATCTGTTAGGGTTAAGTCCATTATTGCTCTGTAATGATGAAACTAAACGGAATTTGGTAGATTAGTGTTGGGCATTCCTGACGGACACCAACCATTGGTTGTATTCACAGTTGTTAGGTGACAACTCTCCGTACGCTGTTATCTGGTTACATGGGTTCCATTAGAGTGCTTTTATAAATACGATGTCAACCTGATGGACAATGTTAGCTGATATAGGGTCAGGCTGGAAAAGAGCTAGCCTGTGGGGGGTCAAACCAAAACATGGCCTCACCAGTCAATGAAATTTACAACCGTCAGTCTAAGCCAGCCACGTAGGAAGGTGTAGACTGCTGTCTGGTTGGGGTCCTCGGGACGGTAAAAACAATGGTTGGAAACAATTGGTGACATGGCTCAAAATCCTCGTTCTCAATGGCTGGCTGGCTGGCGCAGTTGCATCCACTCCTTGTGGCTTATGATTTCCAATGAAACTGTTTTGTTCTTTGTTACTACTATTCCTTTGTCTCACACCTCTGTTTACTGTTTCTATTATGCCTTTCTTCTACTTTCTTTTCTTGCTTTGTGTGCTACAAGGAGTGGAGTGTGGCGACTTGAACTCCCGCACATATGTGCAAGGTTCTATGTCGAAAACAGACAGATCTGATGGACCACAAAGTGGTCATGACATCTCCCTAGAACACTCTAAGCAACTTCTTCCACCTACAGCCAGTTGCTGAACAGCGCGCATCAGATTAGTTTTATAGTGGGTCAGTTTGTTACAGGGATTTGACTTGCTTCAAGTTTGATAATCCCCTGATATCATCACGGTTACAGAAGCTTTGCAAACCAGGGAGTACAGGACGGCTACCCGTTTCATCAGCCTAGTCGGTGACTCATCGACAGTGCCTTCGTTGACAGACAATGTTAGTTAACGTATAATTAAGTTGTAAAGTGGTCTACCTGTGGATGGGCCTCTGAAATCTGGCTCCATCAATCCACGAAGTCTTTTTTGACAATTGATTTGTGCTGCTAGTCGTGTAGAGGGATGTAAACCGCCTGACTGACTGAAAGACTCGTTAGAGTCCTTGTGATGTTGAGAAACATTGGAGGTTAGAGACTATAGATGTGATGATATGGTCCGAAATCCTCGTTCTTAGTGACGACGCAGATCCATTCACTGTGTGTAATCACCCATATCCATTTGACTCTGATGTTTCTCGGATACATTTCTACATCAATAAAGATCTTTTGAACCTGACTGTTTGTTCTACCATTTTTCTAGTACATATGGTTTGTGTGTGCGTGTGTGTATGTTGAGACGTCTATAAGTTATAGTTCTACGTTGAAAATCCAACCAGTGAGCCAGTTAGTCAGTCTATACATGAGAAATTGGAATTTCAAGTCTTAAACAGCTTAAGATGTGTGGGTTTTGAAAAGTTGGACAAAATTGCAAAGGTGTCATAGGTAGTAGCATCTATTCTTGTTTAATAATCTGGGTAGTTGGGTGAGTACTGGCAGTGTGACGGTGAGATTTCCAACCGTATCTGGAAGCTAGGGTGGCTATGCTAATTGAGTCACTTCTGGCGCCGTCTCAGTGTTAGTCTGCCTGGCCGTCAAAGGTAGGATATGCAGTGCTTAGGTGCGCGCAGTCTTGTTCTACACCTGTTAAATCTGGCCTATCCGAATGAGCTGACAATGTGCGGTGACTCTGCTTATTCAACCATCACTGTCTCTGTAGAATTGCTTACGTTCAATGGCATCATTGTATGATTAATTCTCAGGTCCGGTAGCGTGTGTGTAGACACAATGAAGATCACCAATTATTGAGTGTCGTCGTCATCTGGGGACAGAGGCTTCGATGGCTTGGACATGTGCTACGAATGTCATCACACTGGAGGCCTCTGTACCCGTCTTTGCTCGCTAACTCTGAACGGAATGGAAGAAGCGAAGAGGTGGTGGTCAGCTAGCCTGTGACTCTGCATCATAGGATGAAGGATATTTGTGTTAGCTTAGCGTCATCGGTTGGCACATCACGACCCCCCCCGTGGTTGGGGTCGGAGAGATAGCTCGAATCGTAGGCTTGAAAAGTCATTGGATATGGCTAGGAATTGCAATCATCAATGGTGACTATGCTGCATTTTCTTTGTTTCCTCCCTTTCTGGCAATAATTTGATGAATACCATTTGATCCTGTAAAATATAGATGCTTCCTTTCTACATGAAGTCCTTATTCATTCTCTATTTCTCGTTTCATATGCTGCTGTTTCATTATTATCATTATTATGTCGCACATCTTGATGCCTATACTGTACCAAGTTTTATGTTTTAGGTAAATAATAGAATAATAAATAGATTATTGTTCAGGATCATATTACACACAACGGTGGTGATCACCCTCATTTTCTATATGCACATTTGTGCCGTCTGTCTGTCTGTCTATCTATCTGTGTGTGTGTTGAAGGTTACTGAGTGTGACTCACTGACCGACCAAGCGGAGGCTTGTTGTTTTGGCTAAGTTGCTTAACAGCTTTTTTGTTTTTTTTTTAGTAAAAACTCTGTATGAATGTATGTATTTTTGTGCTGGTGTGGATGGATGAGTGTCTTTGGCGATACTGCCGACTAAGTATTAGAAATACACACCGTTATTGTTAAAATATACGTACACACACACACACACACACACACACGCCTAACTGACTCCAGTTGTGTTTTTACTCACAATAAAATTAACGCCAACATAAACATCATTTTCAAAGTTTATTATCATTGTGTTTACATTGAGTGAACAATAGAAAAATAGCAAAAAAACATTGACTTATTGAAATGTCATTGTGTGTATCATGGTTGTCGTGTGTGTGTGTGTGTGTTTGTATCGGTTTATTGACTTTACATATAATGGTGTCTATGTCGCACAACAAACTCGAAGAATCACCGGCGAAAACTAACAACAACAACAACAACAACAAGTGGTTGTGGCAGCGAAGACCGCAAGAACTTCCTTCAAGCAAGTAGAGAAGACAGAAATGGTGTAGATAACCAACCAACCAACCAACCAACCAGCAGCAACAACAAGCAAGCACCAATCACCGTCATCAGTGGGATAAATTTGAAAGAGCTCCCGTCCTTCTCTTATCTGACTAGGCAATATGGTTTCAACTGCAGGCTCTGGCACAGATGTGGATGTCAAAATGAAGCAGAATTGGAAAAGTAAGACAGGCCCTTCATCACTTTGTAATCAGTTTGGAAGTCTGTCTATGGGTGTATACAGATGAGAAGTGCCACAATAGTACGAAACACCTACCCTGTACTCCGAACTGCTTTTTTTTTCAATGGTTCTCTAACATATATCACATGATGATCAAACTTTAAAATTAGTCAAAAATAGTTTTCCAACTAAGACCAGCCCGTTTTTGATTGATTTATTGATTGTTATGTTGAAGTGAAGCTCTTTGTATAGGTTTATGTTAACAAGTTGGTTCACTCCCCGGTATATTGCTCATGCACACGCTAGATAGATAAAACTTGATATACGGGAGAGACAGATACGCAAACACCTGTCATTGGTCAAAAGCGACATTTAGTCGGCCTTTTCACATCACATCTTCCACTTTTTCAATGACCATTGCCTAACTTACAATCATAAACAAGAGAGGACAAAGCGAACTACTGTTGTGTCGCCCTACTTAACCTACCTAATCGATAATAAGCCCTAGAAAAGACAGAGAAGGAAGGTTGCTTGATGGCAAGGCTGGCTAGCAGACACCACAACAACGGCTACTGAGACTTATGAACATCTTGGGAGCTCGTAAGCCACCTCACCACCGTATATATTTCACTCAATGCAGAGAAAGGATTTAAAAAACACAACATCGGTAATTTATTTAGATACATTTACTAATGATGAATAGACTATGGGATACTCGATATTTTTTGAAAATGATAGTGATCACTTTTGAAGTTTCAATAACATGTGAATTAAATTAATAAATCTGGTTTGTTTAGTCACATGCAATCAAAACGTGTTTTTTTTTTCTAACATCTTTCAGGTTTTTCAGATCACCAAACTATCTTATCAAGTTGAATTTTGTCTATTTACAGCTGTTTTCTTATATTGGTGAGAGTATGAGCTCCTAGGATAGACAACTGAAACTTTGGAGGGGATATTTTGGTGTGAACTACTGTTTGACTGGTCTACGGTGGCCCCACCGTTCTCAACTTGCCCAACATCATCCAGCACCACCTATCTGCATGGGATGCAGTTTTAAGTAGATAGGGAGTAAGTAAACTGGTGGGGTGTGTTGACTGCTTCGCTTATTTAGAAAGTTACATCAGCCCTAAACGCAGACTCTTAACTGATGAAATCTCAGTATGTATACAAAAGCGGCTGGTGTTGGGGTTATTTGCCAACTTATACCATATCTCTGGCTGGAGATGGTAGTTGGCAAATACCCCCAACTTGGCATCAGTCAATGAAATCCACAACAGTTGGTCTTAGCCAGTCACGTAGGAAGGTGTAGACTTCCAGCTGGGGTCCTCGGGACGACAAAAATCTATGGTTGGAAACAATTGGTGACATGGCTCAAAATCGTTCTCAGTGGCGCAGATGCATCCACTCCCTGTGACTTATGATCTTCAATGAAATTGTTTTGTATTTCTTTATTACTCCTTTGTCTCACACCTCTGCTCACTGTTTCTATTATGCTTTTCTTGTACTTTCTTCTCTTGCTTCGCGTGCTACACGGAATGTGGCGACTTGAACTTCCGCACATTTGTGCAAAGTTCTATGTCGAAAACACACAGACATCTCTGGCTGGCTATCGATCGAAGAACCTCTGTACTCGGGCCAGTAGCTTGCTCTGTCCTCCTTTATGTTTGTAATGCACGGGCATTGAAGATATAAAAAGGTTGGCTAGTTCTTTTAAATCATAAGTATCTGCATTCTGTCTCCCATATTAGGCGGTGTAATAGGATGAGTAATATCGAAGTAAGGCATCGGTTGAGTGCTAGTTAGGTAAGGAGGGAAGGTCAACCGACGAGGATGTGAAGCAAAGCCATCGGCTGAGATGGTTAGGACATGTGCTACGCATACTAGCCTCGTCATCGGTGGCCAATGTAAACCACTGACATAGGATAGGATTAGGCTGGGAAAGAGTTGGCTAGTAGTGGGTGGTCAAACCAAAACATGACCTCATCAACCAATGAAATCCATAACAACAGCTAGTTTGATCTGGCTGGCCAGCCATCCAGCGAGCCACGAACGTGTCGGCTGCCTGCCTACTTGGTCGAGGTCCTCGAGATGCTAAGAACCAATGACAACTAGAGGCAATTGATTGTGATATGGCTAAAAATTCTCGTTCTGAGTGGTGGCTCAGATGCATTCATTCCTTGTGATTTGTCATATTATCCAAAATAACTTCATTGTTCTTCCATATAACCACTATTATTTTTCCGTAACTCACACTTCTGTTCATAGTCCATCTCTCCTTTGAACCTATTTTCTCTTGGTTTATATGCCACACGGAGGGAGTATGGCAACTCGAACTGGAGCACACCTGTGAAAAGTAGTTCTATGTTGAAATCGGTCAGTCAGTCAGTCAGTCTCCAACCATTTAATAACAAGAATTCAGAGTGCACCATAATGCCGAGCTACTTAGTGGCATGGTGGGCACATTGGTAAATTGACTGATAAAATTTAATCTGCATCAACCAAAAAACTAGAAGCATGCCACCAGTTAGCGTCCAATCACAGATCTAGTGGATTCAGAAGAAATGCCTTATTTTGGTTAATTCGGGCATGCTCGAGCATATTCCCACATTGTTGTATTTTCTGCTGTCCGCCATGACAGACTGGCCCCACAGTTGTCCATAATGCCTCATCTCCCATTCACCACACTACCTCCTCTATGTCACCCTAACACACACGCACAACTCATCGCTTCCCCTCCGGGTTCCAATCGAGCATTGGTTTGCAGCTCCATTCGACCCAACGGTCTCCTCCACGTGTCTCTCATCCATCCATCCACCTTCAGTTCCTTCATCATATTTATTGAGCAAGAAGTTCTTGATTCGTTCGTTGTCTGCTAGACTTTCTTGTTGCTAATTCTTTCTGACAGGTCATTTCATCTTCAGTGTGTGTGTGTGTGAAGCCAGAGAAACGGGCAGCTGTTGACTAAAGTCTGCCACAGTGTAGCCAATTGGAAATGCTTTTCGTGATGCACACTCCAAGTTTCTGACTCATATATATACAACCACTGACTGGCTTCACATTGGTTTTGAGAATTTGAATCATGTTGTATTTGGGGTGAAGCGGAGTGCAGTGTTGGGTAGATTTCCAAACACTGATTTTAGAGTGAAGAATTGTCTGTGTGACCTGGTGCCTTGACGTTCCAATCCACCTGGCTAACTTTGACATTGTCACCCTTGCTTATCGCCTGTAGTTGAAACGATGTTTAGTCAAATAAGTGTGGGATGTAACCTCTTTCAAATTTATCCCATCGAGAGTGATTAGTTAATTGTTCGGTTGTGTTGTCCTATTCGGTTTGTGCCAACAAACACGAAACCTAAGCCCCCCCTCCCATCAACAGGTCTTCCTACCGATTGCCCCTAATCTTCTAATATTGATATTTAGAAATCTAGTGATGAACAGTCTTCATTGTAGCTTTCAGAACCGACACAGACACAAACCTCGACGATGCATAAAAAAGCTTCACAGAATGCGCTTTTCACATTATAGATTCTTATGTCTATCTGTTTATTTTTTGGTCGTTATTTTTATTTCAGGAGATTGGACGGGTAGCATCACACACATACAAAGTGATCACTTTGCCTGAAGACCATGCCGCCAATGTCTTGTATATCAACCATCACTTACTTCATTTATCCTCCCAAATGATACCAAAAAGTATAGGAGTAAGTTCTTATTATGTTTTCTCTTTGTTTATTTGCTTCAATTTTTATACAAAAGCACTAGTTTTGTGCACATTTCGGGGTGGGGAGACCAAGAGAGAGAGCTACGCGTCACAAAAACTCATAGTTTTTGCGACGGTTGCGGTAACGCTTTCCAGACTGAGGCACAGACCAACGCAAGGGCCACACTCCTAAAGTTTCGACTTGATGGCTGGTCCACAAGACGACAGTGGTGCGGCGGCGTTCGCATGGTTTCTTGTGACCAAAAAAACAGCTTCACAAACACCATTCGATCTTTTCGGATTCTGGAGCCGAGGTGCACGCGATTGGTTAGGATTTATTCCCGCTCCCTTGCCTGTGTCCTCCACCTCCGTCTGTTTAAACTCCAGACGTTTTGCATTCTCCCACTGACTCATTTCTGTGAGTGAGAGAGAGACAGCCTTCTCCACCACCATAGGGAAGGCTTCAGGGGATAAGAAAACCTATCCACCAACACAGGAGGCTATGAGCGCGCGTGGCCACATTGATAGAGAGAGCACTTCGAGGAAGAAGAAGACCCCAATGTCATTGGGAGACTTGAGTCTGCGTCATTAAGCGCGAGCCTCATTAGGCGAGCCTCTCTTACTGTGGCGCGCGCTATCTGTAATGCATTGTAGTAGATAGATTGGATGATGAATTAGGTTGAAGTGAGTTTGCAACCAATGTCTTGACATCTATTCCTCAGTATATTAAGACTCCGCAAAGAGATCATCAAACTACTACTACTACTACTACTGCGACTACTGCTGCCTTTGCAGAACAGCCGCTTGTGTCCGATGACATAATTGCTTAATTAATTCTGAGGTTTTGAAAGCATGCGTTTAACCACACGGTTTGAAGATGATTACCTGTCATTTGTAGTTTGGTCATCTTGAACACATGCTACGAGGAACATCCCAGAGGTGCTCCCCTACCGTTGTCAGTGGCGCAGATGCATCCACTCCCTGTGACTTATGATCTTCAATGAAACTGTTTGTATTTCTTTATTATTCCTTTGTCTCACACCTCTGCTCACTGTTTCTATTATGCTTTTCTTGTACTTTCTTCTCTTGCTTCGCGTGCTACACGGAATGTGGCGACTTGAACTTCCGCACATTTGTGCAAAGTTCTATGTCGAAAACAGACAGACAAACTAGCTGCTCGCTAGACCTTGAAATAGATGGAAGAAAAGGTGAAGATGGGTGGTAGTGTTATTCTATTAGCGCGTGACTCCTTTGTGTTGAAGGATATCTGTGTTAGGTTTACATCAGTTAGCATTAAAAAAATGCTTAAAAGTTTTCGTTTTCTAATAAATAACTCAAGAGATTTCTAGTGCTGATGTCACCAATGATGATATTAGATATATCCATTTGGATCAGGGTTGTAACAACAGTTAAAGACCAGCAACAGGGAGTACCGGACAGCTGTTTCATCCTCATCAGCAGTGCAATTCCATAACCCGAGCTTCTACAGGTTATTGATCTCAGAACTTTTAAGTTATGAGTCGTCCATTCTGTGGACCATTCATTCAACTACTGCGAAAGAAATTGGTGACTCAAGATCTCTAACTTCATAAACTTCATGGTAGTGGTCTTGAGTTCAATTCCCGATGAGTTCATGGATTATGTATACTGCTGAAGAGGAGTTCCGAACTAGGAAGATGATGGAATATCTGTTTCTACTACACCCCTTGGTAATGGTGGTAGTGGTCTGTCTGTCTGTCTGTCTGTTTTCGACATAGAACTTTGCACAAATGTGCGGAAGTTCAAGTCGCCACATTCCGTGTAACACGCGAAGCACGAGAAGAAAGTACAAGAAAAGCATAATAGAAACAGTGAGCAGAGGTGTGAGACAAAGGAGTAATAAAGAAATACAAAACAGTTTCATTGAAGATCATAAGTCACAGGGAGTGGATGCATCTGCGCCACTGAGAACGAGGATTTTGAGCCATGTCACCAATTGTTTCCAACCATAGATTTTTACCGTCCCGAGGACCCCAGCCTGGATGTCTACACCTTTCTACGTGGCTTAGACCAACTGTTGTGGATTTCATTGACTGATGCCAAGTTTTTGTTTGACCGCCGCTAGCTTTTTTCCAGTCTGACCCTATATCCGCTAACATTGCTCGTCGAGGGAGGCGATGGCTTGGCATACGTAACACATGTCCTAACCATCTCAGTCTTTGTAGCTTCACGACTTCGTCGATTGATTTCCCCTGTTTACCTAGAACTCTACGCCTAACCTCCATGTTGCTCACCTTATTATGCCACTTTACACGGGAAATAGAACGCAGGGACCTATGATCAAAGACAGCTAAGCTTTTCATGTCTTCCACTCTCAGTGGCCAGGTCTCACAACCATAAAGGAGGACGGAGCGGACTGATGAGCAGTACACCCGCCCTTTGGTCGATAGTCGAACATCTCGTCTACGCCAGAGTCGGCGTAAACTAACAAATGCGAAACGAGCTCCTTGTATTCGTGCTGAGATTTCGTCAGAGATCAACCTGTTGGCGTAGGCTGATGGTACTTCCCAAATAAGTGAAGCGGTCAACGTGGTAGTGGTATTCCTATGTCTCTCAGTTCGTGATCCAACTTGTAAAAATGGAATCGAATCTATGTTAGGTATACTATCGATTGACTGAGCTGGGCTAGTAGTTGTACACCGCCGTTCATATACTAACCAGTGTTGCTTGCTTTCTACTCAGATCGAGGTGGTCTGCAAACAAAACTCCACACGACGACCATTTCACTATTTTAACAGACCAAGCTCATCACATTCACCGGTGTACCTGGTTTGACCCAGCCTTACAGACACGCAGAAGTCAAATTATTTCAAACTATTGGAATCCTGATTTTCTAATTACATCGGTGAACTGATACTTCTACAGTCCCTCTTCTAGTGAAGATTTACTTGAATTTTCTCTTTGAGAATGGGAAGGTATTTTAATCACTCTATTCATTTAATCTGGATAATTGAACGAACTGACTCCTTTCAAAATTTTTTTTCTGTTGGTAGTGATTAGTGCTGGTTGTTGTTGTTGTTGTTGTTTGGTTATCTTCATCATCTAGGAAGAATAGTTTCAACTACAGAGGCGATAGGCAAGGGTGACAATGTCAAAGTTAGCCAGGTGGATTGGAACGTCAAGGCGCCAGGCCACACAGACAATTCTTCACTCTAAAATCAGTGTTTGGAAATCTACCCACCACTGCACTCCGCTTCACCCCAAATACAACATGATTCAAATTCTCAAAACTAATGTGAAGCCAGTCAGTCAGTGGTTGTATATATATGAGTCAGAAACTTGGAGTGTGCATCACGAAAAGCATTTCCAATTGGCTACACTGTGGCAGACTTTAGTCAACAGCTGCCCGTTTCTCTGGCTTCACACACACACACACACACTGAAGATGAAATGACCTGTCAGAAAGAATTAGCAACAAGAAAGTCTAGCAGACAACGAACGAATCAAGAACTTCTTGCTCAATAAATATGATGAAGGAAATGAAAGCAACCGTTGGGTCGAATGGCACTGCAGACCAATGCTCGATTGGAACCCGGAGGGGAAGCGATGAATTGTGCGTGTGTGTTAGGGTGACATAGAGGAGGTAGTGTGGTGAATGGGAGATGAGGCCCTGTTTTTCGGTTCAGGTATAGAATTTTCAGCATGTGATATCGGTAGCCTAAATTTTGCAGGCTGATCATAGATATTAGGTGTGTGTCGGCAGGGGATCGAACCCCGGACCATGTGCATGGTCGGCGAGCGTACTAACCACTGTACCACTGACTCGTGACAACCACCAACCAATCGCATCGGTGGTGATTATTTGTTCTCATCGTTGAACTGGTGAGTCCCAGTGGTCTGGGTTATGAAATTTCACTTAGTGACTCCAGACAACTTCGTCCCAAAATAGGACCAAACAGATGATTTCAGTACCCTTTGATTTTCAATCATTCTCCAACTGACATCTAACTTGAAACAAATCAGATCACTTACCCCCGCCCCCCCTCCCCCAACAGAATTTTGTTTTCGGAGCTTAGTAATTCATTGTTGAAACTTTTGTTGCCATTGCAATCTACTGAGTATTGTCCCACGTCATCTTTCTCTAGTGGAGCGCGAATAAAAAACGACTAGTTGGTTGGCGACTTAGCCCTCCAGTACTCACCCGCTGGAATTCAAATTCTCGGACCTTGCATTTCCAAGGTGAGCTTGTTGACGACTATTCAGCTACTCAGACTTTACAAACTTCCACTTGAAAATTCATCTGATGTTGATTAGTGGCTGGCTGTATACACAGAAAGAGTTAATTAGAATTCTAGTGAAAGAAGTCGTGTGAAACCGGTGTGTAGGGTATGTACACACAAGTCCAATAAGAGAACAGTTAGTTAATCGCCGACGAGGCTGGCTGTGGTGGTAGTTGCGCTGTATATCCCTAATTGTGTCAGAGGTTAGAATTTCTCAGCCATTGGATTCTGCTCTCCCAGTGGCTGAATAGTCTAATAGCTCTCTCCTTATTACCGGTAGGTTCTGGGTTTTGAACCCTTGCGGTGGGTGCATACTAATTCTTAAGAGGGAGAGTCCTAAACTAGGAGGATGAAACATCTGTCAAGTACTCCCAGGTTTTCCAACAGTTTTCTCACTAAAATGTTAGTTCGTCATAAAAGCCTGTAACCTGCACACAAATGAATTGGACGCTAAAGAAGAGAAATACCGACCAGTTGATGTTTAGGTCACTTCAATTTGGCTGCCTGGTTGCCAAACTCCACTGATTGATTGATTGATTGATTGATTTGAATGCTGGTATACAACTACTCGTGCATGGTCGGTGGCACAGCGGTTAGGACGCGCTGGCTGATCAAGCACATGGTCCGGGGTTTGATCCCCGACCAACGCACACCTGATGTCAATGGTCTGCCTGCTAAATCTGGTCTACAGATGTTACATGCAGAAAATTGCATACTTGCATCAAAAATACTACGTGGAATCAAGGTTTAATAAAAATAAAAGTAATCATCTCAACCACTCAGTAGTATGTAGTCTTATGCATCGATTCTTAGTTTCTTGATTACCAGTTATATAGTGGTATTCAACCTTTCTCGGACTTTTTCAGGTGATGACGGGATCCCAAGGTGGTCGGCGATCATTCATTGACCACCTCTTGAGTTGCATAGTTTAACTGCCACCGATTGTCTCCATTGCGTACTCATTATTGATTCTTCTCCGTGATTCTTTCTTTTTTTTTTGTTTCATAGATATTTGAAAATAAAATCAATTATTATCGTAGTCAAGTTCATATCCCAGAGTTGTACAATGCTGGTATCCCATTGTCAAAGTTAGCTTTATTCGCTGGACCGTTTGGACGTCAGAAGAATATTATATCGACAATTCCTTAAATGCCTTTGATTGTGAAAGAAACAACGATTATTATTCATTCCTCCTCAACACTTGTCTTGTGACTCATTCATTCTCCGACTTATGCGCTTTTTCCTTTTTTTTTTTTTTTAATATAGTTTGGTTGTTGATTGATCGACCCTTGATCACTTCTCATATTCCTGAGCTTTATATATCTATCTATCTATCTATCTATGTGTATATCTGCTTTCTTTCAGTTTTGATAGGGAGAGGAAGTGGTTGGGCGACTATCTTTCTTTTCTCTTGATCAATCCAGTTTATGATATTGTTTTAGAGTTACCTCGCGTTGCGTCAAGTGGAAGAAGAGGAAGTGAGTGGATAACCTGATTAGCCCTGCCCTGCCCTGCCCTGCCTGGCTCTCAACGATTTTATCGACAAATCACCACAAATACTACGATGCGAAATTTTCTTTCCCCTCTGACACTTTTTTATTCATCGATGATACTTCCTCATACCGAAACTGCTAATTTTCATTATTATTATTATTATTATTTTTATCGCATTTTTTATATTTCACTACACTCTGCTGCCTTCAAGTATACTTATGCATATAAATTTATGATAATATACCATTATTATTATTATTATTATTATGAATATAAACTTCATTAATCTTATTATTCAATTGAATTCTGTTTCGAGTAGGGGCCTGATTTCCATTTCATCCTCATACGTCTGCCTCGTCGCTATCCCTTCGGGGAGTGTCAGCTAGAAAGATTACCTGACTTCATGCTTACATGGTTATGACTATGAACAAGTAGCCTTATAGCCTGTTTTCGACACAATTTATTTTCTTTACGATATTTTTAAGCGATATAGATTCTTGATTGGTTCGCTGCATGATACAGTCACTTGTTACCTCTTTTCATACCTCATCCTTCTTACATTTCATCAGTTGGTTAGGAAATGCGTTATGTCATCCCAATACACCAATTTCTTGCATCACTTCAAATGCCTTCCTACTACAATAGTAACGAGTCGGCTTAGCGACAGCCGACTTCGCCCTGCCCTACGGAGGACAGCTTTCAGTGCTGCTTCCTACGGTTAATACAGGCCTACTTCTAAGTAGCCCATGAACAATTAACACAGGAAGACGGAGCAATAAACAATGAATTCGTAGAACACTGACCACACGAGTTAACAAACTTGAAAAGTGAACACTGAATCAGACTGATATCAGAATGTCTCAACATGATGAGGGAAAAGCCGACACAACAAGAGCATTACAGGAGACACATACTCATCCAAGATATATCTCTATGTATGTGTATTTAAGATTGCATATATGCTCAACTCTCCCAGCCAATCACTGTGAGACAGGAATCAAGCGAAACAAACCAGTTCATGTGAATCACGCTTGTAGTATCTGAAAGTGACGTCTAACAATCCGACATATGCAGGGATTTAGTTTAAGGATGATTGGACAAGGATGGCTGACGACTAATTGTCAAGTAGGCGGTGGAATGGAGATAGTGAAATAATCATCAGCATGATTAAGAAGACTGACCGCATCAGAAGGAGGCCGAAGTGATGATGTAGGCAGGAAGAAGACCAACTTGATTCAGTGAGTGATTAAGCAGTCCGTGACAGAGTGATTGACTGATTGATTGAGTGAGGGACATTGACTATAGTAAGCTAAGTAGTGTTGGAGGAATTCACTTTGTATACGCATACAATGTACTGATTCGGTATGAGAGAAATGCCAAGCATTCGCGAATAATCCAGCTGCCAGTCGGTCTTCGAAAACACCAAGCTTGTTTAACAAAAGATGGCATAGGTAGAGACAGAGTGAAAGCCAGATGATGTGTATCATGTGAGAAGGCGAAGTTGGATGGTTGGATAGTTAGTAGTAGTCTCATGCCTACGACACTCTTCTCATCACACAGGATGAATGGTGTGCCTTCCAGAAAATAAGCTGGCATCCTTCACATTATATAATATTGAGTCGCATGCATAGGCAAACATGAAGTCTTCATAATGGCTTCTTTTGTCCTACCCACCTAACTACCGACACAAATAACCAACTAATTCACTGACTAATTGACTGACTGGCTGGCTAGCTGACTGACTGACTGACTGACTGAATAACTAACGAACTCACTACCTCCGGATCGATTAGATTTTGCCATGTATGTAACTTCAATTTATGAATCACGTGTTGCTAAATGACCAGACTCTAACAGGTGATCACAAATAGTCGACTTTACAGTTCTACGTTCGCCTTTCATTAACCAAACCGGATAGTGTTCTGCTACACGTTTTCGGAGATTACGCTTACAACGTCCAATATAAACAGCTCCACAAGAGCAAGTGAAAGTGTAAATGCACATGGATGTGGACAAAAGCGGTAATCTATCCTTGACGCATTTTCTAATCATATTTCGGCTGGTAAAAACTAGATGCAAGTCAGCTGCAGGTAAAGTACGTTTAATACATTTAGATAAACGATTTTTAATCACTTCTGAAATGGTGTCACCTTTGAATGCAAGACTCATAAACAGCTTTTTCTTTGGTACTGTGACTTGTCTCGGGTTGGATTCTTTCTTGATGTTACGTTCAATGAACCTTGTAGGATAACCATTATTAAGGAGATTTGATCGAAGGTTGTCTAGTTCCCTATCGATTGTCTCTGGAGAGCAGATTTTATGAATTCTGGAGCATAAGGAGTGAATAAGATTTCTCTTTCTCCCTAAAGGTACCCAACTGTTGAAGTTAGTGTACTGCCCAGTGAATGTTGGCTTTCGATAAATCGACCTTAGAAGCGTTCCATTCTCTCTTCTATCTAGCTTAACATCAAGAAAGTGAAACGAAGAATCCGACTCTTCTTCGATCGTGAAAAGCAAAGATGGGTGAGAACCATTAAATATTCTAAGAAGTTCGGCAGTTGAAGTGTTTTCATCACATACAATGAAGGTATCATCAACATATCTTTTATACATAAACAGACTATCGATGGTTTCCTTCAGTGGGCCATTCTCTAAGCTAGCCATGAAAACGTCCGCTAAGAGCGGTCGTAAATGAGACCCCATGGCGACTCCATCTCTTTGGTTGTAGATGACATCATTAAATCTGAATTGCACATTCAGTGTGCATCTCAATAGTAGTTGTTTAAGATAATCAATCAGTTGGTAAGCCAATGTTGATGCTATTTGATTCAACATTAATTTCATCAACACAACTGATGAAGTCAAAAGTGTCGGAAAGACTATGTTTACATAGATTTAATCTAACTGGTTCCAGAATTTCCGCAAGCCATTTAGCGGTAGAGCGATACGCCGAATTTAGCATATCCAATACAGGTCGCAGAGGGACATCATCTTTATGCACCTTTGGGAGACCATATAAACGGGGGATAGTTGAACCAGATGGTTTAAGCTGTTCATACATATATGGAGTAATGATGCATTCTTGCTTCAATTTCGTCAAAGTTTTAGATAATTCCTTCTCAATATTATCTGTCTTGTCCTTTTGATCAGGTGATTTTAGAAATTTATCTTCATCACTCAGGATGGTACATAATTTATTGACATAATCCTCACGATTAAGAATAACAATACCTGATCCCTTGTCTGGACGAATCAGTATTATGTTTTTGTTGTTAAGCAATTCATTTAGTTGTCTTTTGTGTTCTTTTGATAACATTTGTCGTTGTCTGCCTTGCGTTCTTTGGTACTGGTAATAACAATGAAGTAATGAAGATTTGAATTGTTCAACATCTTCGCTGGACATTGGACTCAAGTCATGTGTTTGATTCATGAGATTTTCAAACTGAACTTTTGTGTCTAATTCGTTGACTCTGGACGAAACAGTAGAGAACTTAAGACCCAAAGATAGGATTTGCATTTGAATATCCGACAAATTTAAATTAGAATAGTTAAAAACGTATTTCTCTGGCGAATGCGGAAACTTAAAGTGAGACTCGATTGTTTTACAACTTTTCAGTATATTTATTTTAACATCTTCAGATCGTTTCTTTATAACGTCAGAAATATAATCCACAAACAGGCTACATTCTGTCTCTGTCAGTTCAAACAAGAAATGCCTACGTTGTGATACGTTATTCTCAAGTTCCGGAAGACGCGTTTGTATGGCGTCGATCAGGTTCAACGCATGACGCTTGAGAGTTCGACCATTTGGATAAATATGATTACGGCGTAAAATTTTCCAGTAAAATTCTGGATATTCTCCATTCTTAATGCAGCTTTTGAGAGTATCAGAATTAGCATTCGCTTCCACATGAACAGAAACCTAAATTATGTGTTCAAAAGCGTTTTGTCAAACCCCTTTCTTTACCTTGGTCATAATAATTTTCTTTCTAGTTTTTATTTTATTTTACCACTTGAATTCTTTCCACTTCACATCACATCTTCATTCTTATCGTAATCGTACTCCTAATTTTCATAACTTTTTAGACAACACTTGACATTTTTGTTATAGAAAAATCTTTCATATTTTTGTAATTTATCCACCTCAACTCTACCCCTTATAATTTTATCACATATACGTATAGACTGAGAAATTATTTAGTGCCAACTAATAACCATTTTCTGTAATATAAATACGATTGTACAGCTTGAAAATGAAGCCGTTGAAAAGAAATTTCTTCGCTGAACAAAAACTGTGTATTTCTTTATGAATAAATGCGTATTATTCGAGAACTAATTACGTCACAAACTAACTTGCTATCTGACTAGCTAACTACCAACATGATGAGATAGGTGCAAGCGCGAGAGATGTGAATAACGAGCGAGGGTTGTGACAGCCTGCCTTCCTGTGCATCCAACAACACTGTGACTGAAATTCACCAATTTCTTGCATCACTTCAAATGCCTTCCTACTACAATAGTAACGAGTCGGCTTAGCGACAGCCGACTTCGCCCTGCCCTACGGAGGACAGCTTTCAGTGCTGCTTCCTACGGTTAATACAGGCCTACTTCTAAGTAGCCCATGAACAATTAACACAGGAAGACGGAGCAATAAACAATGAATTCGTAGAACACTGACCACACGAGTTAACAAACTTGAAAAGTGAACACTGAATCAGACTGATATCAGAATGTCTCAACATGATGAGGGAAAAGCCGACACAACAAGAGCATTACAGGAGACACATACTCATCCAAGATATATCTCTATGTATGTGTATTTAAGATTGCATATATGCTCAACTCTCCCAGCCAATCACTGTGAGACAGGAATCAAGCGAAACAAACCAGTTCATGTGAATCACGCTTGTAGTATCTGAAAGTGACGTCTAACAATCCGACATATGCAGGGATTTAGTTTAAGGATGATTGGACAAGGATGGCTGACGACTAATTGTCAAGTAGGCGGTGGAATGGAGATAGTGAAATAATCATCAGCATGATTAAGAAGACTGACCGCATCAGAAGGAGGCCGAAGTGATGATGTAGGCAGGAAGAAGACCAACTTGATTCAGTGAGTGATTAAGCAGTCCGTGACAGAGTGATTGACTGATTGATTGAGTGAGGGACATTGACTATAGTAAGCTAAGTAGTGTTGGAGGAATTCACTTTGTATACGCATACAATGTACTGATTCGGTATGAGAGAAATGCCAAGCATTCGCGAATAATCCAGCTGCCAGTCGGTCTTCGAAAACACCAAGCTTGTTTAACAAAAGATGGCATAGGTAGAGACAGAGTGAAAGCCAGATGATGTGTATCATGTGAGAAGGCGAAGTTAGTTTTATGGTTATTTGTACTTAGTATTAATTCAAAATATAACCTGGTTGTGTAGCCCTATGTCCCAATCAGAACGCCAGCAAATAATAACGTTACGAAAGTAGGAAATTGATGAGTGCCACAATCGATTATGTAATAAAAGCCATGAAAGACGAATATGTCAGAATTGTCAGGTTTCTTTGCATTTATACAACTGATGGCGTCCGTAAAGAAAGTGACTGTGGAAATTTCTTCTCAACATATTCACACACAGATACACATACACACCTCAGCTCTGTTTTTTTCATCAGGTATATTCTGATGGCCTCAGATATCTATATTTTAAGGGGCGGGAGTAAATGAGATTAGCCTTCGGAATAAGATAGTTAACTTTAAGTCCCTCCCTGCCTTATTAGCGAATCAACTTTATGTTCGTTATCTACAACAGGCGAAGGCTAAAACAGATAGGGCTACTAATAGACCCTGTTCATCGCTTGCCTTTAACCACTTGCAGGATGACGTTCGGATATCAGAAGATGAATATGGATAGCGTTATTAGAAGACGGAGATTCTCCGGAAAATGTGGTATTTGGGCAATACATTTGGAACAACAATCTGATCACACAAACATGTACTTGTAAAGTCAGTTTATATGAAAAATCGATGCCAATTAAAATAAAAAAAGTGACAAAAAAGAATTTATGAATAATAGGAATAACTAATACTCCATTTGGTTGTCTATTCAGATAAGGATTACCAAGGTAGGTGGGTTAAAAGGAATAATAAATTTCTTTAGCAAACACATAGTGGGGGCTTAAGTTTACAGATGGCTATAGCCTCAGCCTACTTCAATAAATACCCTTGACCGCTTTTAAAAATAAACTTAAAAGTTGTTTTGACATCGATCTTGTGGTTCATATCGAATAGATATTGATAGAAGTTTATAGTCCACCACCTACGTCTATTGATTTTTCAAAGTTCATCTGCCTTTCTGACCATGCTAGAATATGTTCTCCCACTCTCACATACACAACTTGATTACTCCTCCTCCCTATGTATGTGTGTCCACACACACACACACACGCACATAAATTGGTATATAATGTGAGATGTGACATGATCACATGTGCACTTTGACGTTTGTCTTTTTCAATAATTATAAGCCTAGCTGCAAAATAGGTTCTGCAGGTAGCCGAGTTTAATCTCTGTCTTAAAATCCCACTTATTTACTTCCCTATTATATGGTAATTTAATGAAAACATTGTCTTAGGGACTGCATAGATTGTAGGTCTTGAAGCCAACTAACTGTCACATCAGTTTAAAAAGTCTAAAGGATATCCGTTTTCAATAAGAGTATCCATCAGTATTTTATTTTCATCCTCTACAACATCAGCTGTACAAATATACTGAGTTCTCTTGAATAAGCATTTCACCCATCCTCTCTTATAGTGTGAATCACTGGCTCCATAGAACCAGTTAAACTGCATGTTGTTACACATTAAGTAAAAAAAAAAAAAAAAAAAAAAAAAAAAAAAAAAAAAAAAAAAAAAAAAAAAAAAAAAAAAAAAAAAAAAAAAGTGCACACCTCTCTATACAACAGACATAGCGCTATCTCAAAAATTGGTAGAAATTTCTGTTCTGTTATATGAATATTGTTATCTGAACTGGTACAGCCTAAAATGGGTAGAATTCTATCTTCCTCTATCTTGATATAGTCTCATGTAGTCCCAGACATTCATAACCAGTAGTGCCAGGTGAGTTTTCCTATTCACTGTCACCTTCACGCCGCTTGATCTCACAAAAGTTTGAAAGGGCGAATGCAAACATCTGGAGGTTACAACCGGAATGATGGAGGATATGCTAGTCTTCTACCTGTTGGAGCTGAATAACCCCCATTCAATTACTTAGGTCGTGTAAATGGTCTCCAGAATCCGAAAGGGCTGAATGGCAGTATGAACCTAGTTTGGTCACCGGAAACCATTGGAACATAGCTCTACCACATTCCTTATGGATTGAACTTAAACCTAAGGTTCAGGGGGGCTGAGGAGTAGCGGCTGCATAGGACAACCATTTTCTTAGGCTTGGGCATCTGAAACGCCTTTCAACCTCATTCACTCCTCGGTAGCAATGGGTTCCCTTTCACCTGGCATACCAGTAAAAATGGATGTAAACTGGAGTATATGTGAATATATTTTGAATGGTAAGTACGTCAGATCTAATTCCATTATAGATAAGATTTTTATTTTGATAAATCGCACAGTGTTTACAGTTATATGAACTGATGACGTTTCGAGCACAATTTATTGCTCATAATCATATCAAGGTAATCACACGACTTCCTAAATTTATTTATATATGTGTTCTGTTTTTAACACTGTGAAAGTGTCATCCACATATCTCCACCATATTTTCGGAGTAGGGTTAAATGTATTGAGGGCACTATTTTCCCAGCTGTCCATAAATATGTCTTCTACGATAGGGGATATTGGTGATCCCATTGCTACACCTTCTGTTTGTCTATATATTTTGTCTTGGAACTTAAAGATAGTAGATGTGAGGCATAACTGAATCCCTAAAATAATTTCTTCAATGGACAGCTTTGTCCTATGACTGAGTTCCGGATCCGCAGTTAATTCTTTTTTAACTGCTTCTAAGGCCATATTAACTGGTATATTAGTATAAAGGCTAGTTATATCAAAACTAACCATTTTTTCATCATTTTCTAGTTGAATGTCATTTAGCTTACTTTTCATCTCATATGAATTAGTTAGTCTAGAGTTTGAGCGATTTCTAATGGGACAAAGTATTAGAGCTAAGTGTTTTGATAATTCATAAGTGGGGGTATTTCTAAAATCTACTATTGGTCTTATGGGGTAACCTGGTTTATGTATTTTAATAGCACCATATATTCTACTAGTATTATTAGTTTTAGGCATTAAATTAAACCATTTAGACTCACCCAGTGACGGCTTCATTCTCTGTAATAATTCCGCTGTAGATTTCTTTACCTTATTCATTATTGTATCCACAGGCTTCCTAATTTCCTCATATGGACCCGTTTCAATATGTTCACTGACTTTCTTGATATAGTCAGATTTATTCAGAACTACGGTGGCGTTTCCTTTGTCCGCTTTTGCGATGAATATATTATGGAAAATACTATTACCAATCAAATCAAGTGAAAATCAAGAGAAAACACAATGGAACTATATAAATGAATTTAGGAAGTCGTGTGATTACCTTGATATGATTATGAGCAATAAATTGTGCTCGAAACGTCATCAGTTCATATAACTGTAAACACTGTGCGATTTATCAAAATAAAAATCTTATCTATAATGGAATTAGATCTGACGTACTTACCATTCAAAATATATTCACATATACTCCAGTTTACATCCATTTTTACTGGTATGCCAGGTGAAAGGGAACCCATTGCTACCGAGGAGTGAATGAGGTTGAAAGGCGTTTCAGATGCCCAAGCCTAAGAAAATGGTTGTCCTATGCAGCCGCTACTCCTCAGCCCCCCTGAACCTTAGGTTTAAGTTCAATCCATAAGGAATGTGGTAGAGCTATGTTCCAATGGTTTCCGGTGACCAAACTAGGTTCATACTGCCATTCAGCCCTTTCGGATTCTGGAGACCATTTACACGACATAAGTAATTGAATGGGGGTTATTCAGCTCCAACAGGTAGAAGACTAGCATATCCTCCATCATTCCGGTTGTAACCTCCAGATGTTTGCATTCGCCCTTTCAAACTTTTGTGAGATCAAGCGGCGTGAAGGTGACAGTGAATAGGAAAACTCACCTGGCACTACTGGTTATGAATGTCTGGGACTACATGAGACTATATCAAGATAGAGGAAGATAGAATTCTACCCATTTTAGGCTGTACCAGTTCAGATAACAATATTCATATAACAGAACAGAAATTTCTACCAATTTTTGAGATAGCGCTATGTCTGTTGTATAGAGAGGTGTGCACTATCTCTCTTCATAACCATTCCAATTTTCTTGTTCTAGAGAAATAAGGGTAAACTAACTTTATTTCGCCTGTTCCTACTTAATGTGTAACAACATGCAGTTTAACTGGTTCTATGGAGCCAGTGATTCACACTATAAGAGAGGATGGGTGAAATGCTTATTCAAGAGAACTCAGTATATTTGTACAGCTGATGTTGTAGAGGATGAAAATAAAATACTGATGGATACTCTTATTGAAAACGGATATCCTTTAGACTTTTTAAACTGATGTGACAGTTAGTTGGCTTCAAGACCTACAATCTATGCAGTCCCTAAGACAATGTTTTCATTAAATTACCATATAATAGGGAAGTAAATAAGTGGGATTTTAAGACAGAGATTAAACTCGGCTACCTGCAGAACCTATTTTGCAGCTAGGCTTATAATTATTGAAAAAGACAAACGTCAAAGTGCACATGTGATCATGTCACATCTCACATTATATACCAATTTATGTGCTGTGTGTGTGTGTGTGGACACACATACATAGGGAGGAGGAGTAATCAAGTTGTGTATGTGAGAGTGGGAGAACATATTCTAGCATGGTCAGAAAGGCAGATGAACTTTGAAAAATCAATAGACGTAGGTGGTGGACTATAAACTTCTATCAATATCTATTCGATATGAACCACAAGATCGATGTCAAAACAACTTTTAAGTTTATTTTTAAAAGCGGTCAAGGGTATTTATTGAAGTAGGCTGAGGCTATAGCCATCTGTAAACTTAAGCCCCCACTATGTGTTTGCTAAAGAAATTTATTATTCCTTTTAACCCACCTACCTTGGTAATCCTTATCTGAATAGACAACCAAATGGAGTATTAGTTATTCCTATTATTCATAAATTCTTTTTTGTCACTTTGTTTATTTTAATTGGCATCGATTTTTCATATAAACTGACTTTACAAGTACATGTTTGTGTGATCAGATTGTTGTTCCAAATGTATTGCCCAAATACCACATTTTCCGGAGAATCTCCGTCTTCTAATAACGCTATCCATATTCATCTTCTGATATCCGAACGTCATCCTGCAAGTGGTTAAAGGCAAGCGATGAACAGGGTCTATTAGTAGCCCTATCTGTTTTAGCCTTCGCCTGTTGTAGATAACGAACATAAAGTTGATTCGCTAATAAGGCAGGGAGGGACTAAAAGTTAACTATCTTATTCCGAAGGCTAATCTCATTTACTCCCGCCCCTTAAAATATAGATATCTGAGGCCATCAGAATATACCTGATGAAAAAAACAGAGCTGAGGTGTGTATGTGTATCTGTGTGTGAATATGTTGAGAAGAAATTACCACAGTCACTTTCTTTACGGACGCCATCAGTTGTATAAATGCAAAGAAACCTGACAATTCTGACATATTCGTCTTTCATGGCTTTTATTACATAATCGATTGTGGCACTCATCAATTTCCTACTTTCATATCCTTATTATTTGCTGGCGTTTTGATTGGGACATAGGGCTTCACAACCAGGTTATATTTTGAATTAATACTAAGTACAAATAACCATAAAACTAAATTCGCCTTCTCACATGATACACATCATCTGGCTTTCACTCTGTCTCTACCTATGCCATCTTTTGTTAAACAAGCTTGGTGTTTTCGAAGACCGACTGGCAGCTGGATTATTCGCGAATGCTTGGCATTTCTCTCATACCGAATCAGTACATTGTATGCGTATACAAAGTGAATTCCTCCAACACTACTTAGCTTACTATAGTCAATGTCCCTCACTCAATCAATCAGTCAATCACTCTGTCACGGACTGCTTAATCACTCACTGAATCAAGTTGGTCTTCTTCCTGCCTACATCATCACTTCGGCCTCCTTCTGATGCGGTCAGTCTTCTTAATCATGCTGATGATTATTTCACTATCTCCATTCCACCGCCTACTTGACAATTAGTCGTCAGCCATCCTTGTCCAATCATCCTTAAACTAAATCCCTGCATATGTCGGATTGTTAGACGTCACTTTCAGATACTACAAGCGTGATTCACATGAACTGGTTTGTTTCGCTTGATTCCTGTCTCACAGTGATTGGCTGGGAGAGTTGAGCATATATGCAATCTTAAATACACATACATAGAGATATATCTTGGATGAGTATGTGTCTCCTGTAATGCTCTTGTTGTGTCGGCTTTTCCCTCATCATGTTGAGACATTCTGATATCAGTCTGATTCAGTGTTCACTTTTCAAGTTTGTTAACTCGTGTGGTCAGTGTTCTACGAATTCATTGTTTATTGCTCCGTCTTCCTGTGTTAATTGTTCATGGGCTACTTAGAAGTAGGCCTGTATTAACCGTAGGAAGCAGCACTGAAAGCTGTCCTCCGTAGGGCAGGGCGAAGTCGGCTGTCGCTAAGCCGACTCGTTACTATTGTAGTAGGAAGGCATTTGAAGTGATGCAAGAAATTGGTGAATTTCAGTCACAGTGTTGTTGGATGCACAGGAAGGCAGGCTGTCACAACCCTCGCTCGTTATTCACATCTCTCGCGCTTGCATCTATCTCATCATGTTGGTAGTTAGCTAGTCAGATAGCAAGTTAGTTGGTGAGGTAGTGAGTTGGTTAGTTATTCAGTCAGTCAGTCAGTCAGTCAGTCATTCAGTCAGCCAGCCAGTCATTCAATCAGTCAGTGAATTAGTTGGTTATTTGTGTCGGTAGTTAGGTGGGTAGGACAAAAGAAGCCATTATGAAGACTTCATGTTTGCCTATGCATGCGACTCAATATTATATAATGTGAAGGATGCCAGCTTATTTTCTGGAAGGCACACCATTCATCCTGTGTGATGAGAAGAGTGTCGTAGGCATGAGACTACTACTAACTATCCAACTATCCAACTTCGCCTTCTCACATGATACACATCATCTGGCTTTCACTCTGTCTCTACCTATGCCATCTTTTGTTAAACAAGCTTACATAACAGAAATCCAGGCGAAAAATTTTGAATGTAGTTTCCTTTGCATCCTTTGATCGAGTATATTACCAGTTCTTCTAAGTACCCAGCTAGCTAGCTAACTGTCTAGCTATCCAAAGAGATTTCGCGTGGTTCGAATTAATTCTGCTCTCTCTATCTGCCTCTGCTTTTATCTTAGCTCAGTACAATCAGGCACACCCAAATGCGTGAAACGGCAGTTCAGGAGGTGTACAGATGGCTAGTAAAGACTAGGGGCGTTGGTATGTCTGAGTAGTTCCTTCCGACTACTTATATCCGTCAGTCAAGCAATCAGTTCGTAGTATATAGCATCATACAAAAGTTTGTTTTTCTTAAAAAACAAGGTTGTCTTTAGATATGATGCGGAAGATTTGCAGCTCAGGTGGATGTAGTTGTGTTCTCTGAGCTGGATGGTTTATTTGCGAAGCTTTCATTGACCTACCAGGTAACTTCACCACCGCATACTTCAGTTTGAAGCGAGCTTTTAGACTTCTCCACAAGTTTGTTAGGCATCTCTCCTGGTGGCTTTGAACCTATGTTACATCTTCTATTGTTCATCACCTTTAGATAGTTCCAGTGTTGCTCCACATAAGTTTCCTCAGTGCCTCCAACTTTGCTCTGATCTGATCTGTAATGAAGACAGCCTCTGTAATTTTGTCCTTCAGTTTCTGAATGCTGGACTTCAGTTGTTGTCTGTCTTCATTTGTTTTTAGGGATTTCAGCTTCACCTAGAAGGTTTAGAGGTTGACGGATATCTCGTTCAGAAACTTCTAATTAATTTATTCTCGCGTACCAAAGACAAAGCAAAAGCCAATATTTGATCGTCCAAACTACGTGGTATATTTCGAGACCAAAACAAACCGTCAGACGAACGCTTAGCTGGCTAGTGATCGTGCACGTGACACGACGGGGTACCAAATGGCGAGGATGCTTGACCGGAAGCCTTCAGCTAAACAAGTCGACTTAAACAGTGGTGGTCAGCATCCAATGAGTGATTGCTGTGGTCAATAATTTTGGGGAATTATTTACCGCTACAAAGGTTTCTTGAACTGGATGATAGTCTGGGCCTTTCTCGACATTGTGTCCAGCATGCTGCGTCTCCCCTTCCTCGAGCAACATTGAGATGAAATTTATTTGGTTTATGGTATGTCTGTCAGACGACATCTCTGTTGCTTTGTGTATATCCCTGTGTTTGTACACACTGCCTCCCACTTCCGAATCATGGAAGTCTGAGAACAATTCTCCGTTCTCATTCATTTCTCCGAGAGCCGCTCGACCCATGATGAGTTCTTTTCCTGTATTTTCTGCTCCAATTTTGTCATTCATATCGCCCGCAAAGATTTTGAGGTATCCATTTGGGATCTTATCCATTACTGTTTGTCGTTGTCCATAGAAATCCCCATTCTTCTCTTGTTCTGTGTTGTTTATGGCACTGGGTGTAGCACTGGATAATTGTGACCTACTTGCCTGCCTTTTGAGTTGAATATTGCTGTCATGATCATGGGTGGAATTGGTTCCCACTGCACTGGAACTTCGGCTGCCATTGGTGACATCATTATAGCCACTCACTCGCCCAGTGTGCTCGTGGTTATCGTCTGGGTGAACAGACCAGAGTAATTACTACCTCTGCAGTTGACATTTAGTATAATCCACATCCGTTGCATCTGCTTATATCTTCACATTTCCCTGGTGACCTCAGTAGCTTACTCAATCTCGTACATTGAACGGACATTCCACGTCCCCAATCTTATTCTTGCTTTCATCCAGAGAACACAGACACATCGTTAACCGATGTGCTTGGTTTTCCGAAGGGGGGATTTCACCAGCCTGTTGTGTCATTTCTCCTCTCCGATTCCGGTGAAGAATATGAATGTTATTCGAATTTTTTTATATTTTTAATATGTATTTAGTGCGTTGGTGTTTCTCGAGCAGTTTGATAGCTTCTGTGAAGTAGGATCGCTAGCCCCACGCCCAACCCCCCTCTTTAACCAGCCTTGGGACTGGCTAAACGACTACCTGACTAGTTAACTAGGCGAGATTAGGTGTGGAGACTGCTGATTGAAATCATTCAGACCAGGAAGGCCATAGATCGAGTAGAACCCTAATTGGAAATGACGAGTG
This sequence comes from Trichobilharzia regenti, assembly GCA_944472135.2. Lineage (NCBI taxonomy): Eukaryota > Metazoa > Platyhelminthes > Trematoda > Strigeidida > Schistosomatidae > Trichobilharzia > Trichobilharzia regenti. The sequence continues at coordinate 164,291,654 of OX235270.1, forward strand.
CGTGGGCGTGTGCCTGTAAGAGTGACATGGAGGAGATGTGTGTTCGGGAGGTGGAGTAAATCAAAGCCTACGGGAAAATATGTAGCCAGTCATCTAACAAGAAGATTGCAGAGAACAGAGTGAAATTGAGGTGTGCCCTTTGATGAAGTCCCACTAGGAACCAAAGGAGTTAATACTAATAATAATATGCTCAATATATTCAAGTTTTGGTTTGCAGGCAGTTGACTGATTACAGCAACGAACATAAGTTAAAGAAGCATTGGAAAACCAGCCACGGAGTTCTGAACGGCTGTTTCATCCTCCTAGTCTGGGACTCTCCAGAACCCATTATCAGAGTCGAGCCCAGGACCTTCCAGTTTCAAGCAACCGGGACTCAATCCAATAGCCAGTCTATGAGTTCCAAATTCTGCCAATCCAAAATATGGCACGCTCTCTAGCTGATGTCCATCGGTCCAGTACTCCCAGGTTTTCCAGTAATTCTCTAACCGATGTCAGCTCATGATGAAATCCTGTAACCAGCACTCAATGTATTTACAGACCTGTCTTAAACTACTCTTCAGTATAAACAAACAAATCCATCTTCAGCGTATACTTTTTGCGTGAACATATATACTACTTACAACTGTTCCAGATTATTAGTGGTACGCCAGGTTGTGCATGCCAGAAAATTAATCAGTGAATCATTTAGAAAAGAATACAGATATTTATGAAATGAAACCACCAAACCACCAAAAAACTATGACACAAGAGAAAATCACTCATAAACCATGTTCACCTCTCCTTTTTCTGTGACATGGTCGAAATTCGATTTCAATTCAAGGTGTACCAGAAAAAGGTAGATCCAGACCGTGATTCTGTTGAGGTCATTAGAAGGGTTTCCATCATGTGTAAATGATGATCAGTTGATTGAGAGAATGGCTGGGTGGAATGGTGATCAATACATTCCAGAGGCATAATATTTTACCGAATGGGACAGTTGGCTATAAACATTGGCTGACATCCTGATAATCCGGAAGAAAGTTGGCCACTTGTACGGCTGTTTACAACATCCCAATGTCTCCCTGACTGTCATGTTGAACACTGAGTATTTTTCTGAATGACGATGATACTTCGTGCATGATTCGATGTGTAAGACTTCAGTTTCATCCTAGATGAAAACTACGATAAATTGATGTACAGTGTGCTGAACACTTCTGTGAACGTAAATCTTCTAATGTTTGTTCTGCATGCGATTCGCCTCTGTCAAATCTACGGTGTTTTTAGAATCTCCCTATTTGCCTGAATGTCCTTTATAAGTAGTACAGACAGGCACTTAGATGGGTGAATGTGTAATTCACTCAGACAGTGTGCAAGCGAACTATATGAGAACACTGTAGTACAGCAATTCAACCGGGTCAGAATTTAAATAGACCCTTCTTCACTAGATCATTAGACGTTGAGATCTCCTTAAGTAAGCACTGAAGAAAAACAGTGGGGTAGTGGGATCTTGTGAGACATTTCCAGAGATGGTCTATGTTGAGTGTTTACCAGACAGAGAGAGAGAGAAAGAGATTCCATCCAAATGATCTGATTCACTGACAACCTCATTGCGATTACTTCTCCGTGAGTAGATGTGATCACACAAGTATACATGTAAATTGGTATATAGAATGGGATGCGACGTCATAAACACTTGTGCAGTGTTGAGGCTTGTGGGCAGAGCATATTTCTGGCTTATGATTATTTTTATTACAAGTCCGCCTGCAGGATAGCAAGTGTTACAGATAACTGAATTTAGTCTCTGTACTCAAAGATCCACTGTTTATATTTCCTTACTGTGAGGTAATTTGTAGAGGACGGAACACACTGTAGGCTTTGAAACTGTCTTCTATATCGATTTGAAAATTTTAAAGGATATCTGTATACTTCTGATTGACGAAGATCAGTAGTTATTTGTATGCCAAAATTTACATCGAACAATAGCACTTGCTGGCTAGTCAGATCGAAGGGATCTAAACTAAACACCGGAAGCCGTTGATTCGTATGGAGCTGAGCTCATCAGTCAGCAGTGTACCCAGTTCCAAATGAGCTCAGAGGCCAGCCAAATCAGTTCAAATGAATTCGCATATTGTGAATTTGATTTATGACATCCATTTTCGATAGGCCTCTCGGCCGATATTTTTTTTTCGCATCATCATATATATTATCAGGTGTGCAAATACGCTGAATCCTTGTTAAATAAGCACTTTATCAAGCAAATCTCTCTTATTATTGTAATGACCAGAGGTTTGTAGGCGGGAGAATGTATACTTCAATGGTCCGAAAAAGAAACAGTTGAACTGTGTAAAACCTCAGTAAATAAAGTCAGTTGTAGCAGACCACCAACCAACTTCGCCTATGCAGCAAAAAAGTTAAATAAGCGTATTAAAAAACTATATACCACTGATTGATTGAGATGATTAGGAGTAAACTACTCATCTTGTTCAATCAGTAGTATGTACAGTTTTGTGTATTTTTGTTTGATTTTTTGACTACCAGTTATGATGTGCAGCAGATCACAATATTGTGGCGATCTGAACACTTTTGGTTTCCAGAGGAAATTGTAGCGAAATAAAATCACTTCCTGGAAATGCGTGTAAATAACAAATTGCGATATGAATATAGATGTGATTCTCACGTTGTATTGCATTCTGAATTGATGAGAAATGATCGGAAGCAGCCGACAGAAATTCCCCGACACTTGTCAGCATGCAAGACATCTGAAACCCTGAAGGACCTAAAGACACCCTCCCCAACCTGGCAATTCTAACCGATATCACTCAGGACTTCAGAGAGAGATGTCATCAGGGAGCTACTCAGACTGTGTTATGCATGTCAAAGTATATCTATGTTATGATGACATCACTTCATGATATCATGGAGCATATTATCACCTTGTGTCCTTGTAAGAATATGTATAAAGGTGGCTGATAACAGCGGATGAAGAACAGGTGAAAAAGCCAACGGGGAGTACTGGAAACCTGTTACTTCGTCGTTTAGGACTTTTCAGGAATATGCAAACACTTGGGTTCGGGCTCACGAAGCCTTCTGGTTAAAGGTGAGTTTGTAGGCCACTCATTTCATTAGTGCTTAAAAGCCTATCATCTTTCATGCTGTTATTTATACTGAAATTTGAGTGGAGTGAAACATGCCCATCCCTCCTCCCCATCAATTCTATCAATCTTGTTAGACAAATATACAGGACATCGCAGTGACACTGACGTAACCTTTACACTGCTAAGGGATATAATATCTGGAGTAATATTGAGTTTAAGCGTAGAGTATAAGTTTAAGTGAACCATAGCTCAGATACGCGTTGAGCATACGGAGCCATAGCCTGCCTTCCGATACCTAGAATTGCTAAATAACGTAGGTGTAAGTTGGAAAAGGGTTTAGAATGGTCAGCCACTATGAAGTCTTCAATTGTTGGTTTGACACTAATTACCATACGGATAGGTGAAGAAAGAATGATTTCTTACGCCATCAGAATTCTCCGAACCGACTATGACAGACTGACTAATATGGTTGGAAAGCGTTCTTGAAAGACGCAAATGCATTCACTCTTTGTATTATCTCTTAGAACCTCATGTTTTTTCCACGTCACTATGGCTTCCACAGCGTAATTCTTCCTTTTCGCTACTTTTGTGTGCTACATGAAGACTGTGGTTAAATTTGAACTGCATCTACATTTCTGTGTAAAGTTGTTCAGTATTTGGAATTCAACCACAGCCACTTGAGATACATCATCTGCATACCGCTTGACTACTGGGAATTCAGTCCCATAGCCTTTTAAATGGTTGGAGACAATCGATGACAGGAAGCCTTGCACTTAGGTTTCGTGCTAATTGGCACTCACTAGCAGCAAGGCGTATCTGGAACTTTAAAGGAACTCATTTCTTTTCTGAGGTTCGAACCCATTTCCCCCAGTACTACAGTCACAGACATTATCACTCAGCTTTCCGGCTTCTACGCGATCTCTAACATAGACATGATAACCGGCTGTCGACCGAAAGACATGTGTACTGCTCAACAATTTCCCCCTTCCTTCTTTATGGCTGTGAGTGAAACATGGATATTGAAAGAGGAAGACGTGAAAAGGTTAGATCTCTTTGATCATAGGTGTCAGCATTCTATCCCCCATGTTAGTTAAGTGGTATAAAAGTATGAGAAATAATGAGATGAGGCATTGGTCGAATGAAAAGTAGGGAAGGTAAACAAGTCGAAGAGGTTGTGAAGTGGCTGCATCGATTAAGATGGACAGGATATTTGTTACTCATGCACACGAAGCCATTACTTTCCTTGATGGACAATGTTAGCCACTGACATAGGATAGGATCTGGTTGGGAAAGATTTGTCTAGTGGTGGGCGGTCAAACCAAAACATGGCCTCATCAGTCAATGAAATTCATAACAACGGCTAGTTTGAGCCGGCCGGCCACGTAGGCAGATGACGGCTGTGTAACTATCTCAGGGATGGAATCCTAGGGATGGTAAGAACCAATGACAACTGGAGACAATTGGTGGTGATAAGGCTCAAAATCCTCATTCTGAATGGTGGCTCAGATGCATTCACTCCTTGTGATTTCCCAAGTCATCCAATAAAACTCTATTCTTCTTTTTTTAAATGCCAATGAGTCAAACACCGGACCACGGAGATCATAATTTTTGGCTCAAACGGTATCAATTTCGTATTCTGTTTCCCTGGCTGATATGTCGTACGAAGACTTAGTGCGATGTCTTTTAAGATCTGTGAAAGTTGACATCACGTGAATATATTAAGTTGTGGATATTAGTTTGCAATCAATTTTTTTATTCTCTATGAAGCAATCATTGCTGACACATGTGAAAGAGATCGGTCAAGTTAATCGGCAATGTATTTAGTTTATGAATAACTAAGCTGAAATTGTATTCAGCCACTACTTGTCTATGTGTGAGAGCGGCATATAGCTACTATTATATCAGTCAATGGGAGGAGCTTGAAAGAAACAACCTCCTCTACCTAACTGGGAAGTATCGTTTCAACTACAGCCGGGAGGACCTGACGAGGATATCAAAGCCAGAATCGGGAAAGCAAGACAAGCTTTCATTATTCTTTAGTCTGTGTGGATGTCAACAGCAATCAGGATCAAAAATAAGATCCGGATCTTCAACTCCAATGTGAAGTCAGTCAGTGCTACTATACGGATCAGAGACTTGGCGAGTCATGAAGAGCATCTCAAACAAACTTCAGATCTTTATTAACAGTTGTCTTCGCTCAATACTCAAGATCAGATGGCCAGTCAGAAAGGATAAGCAACAGGGATCTCTGGCAATGAGCGAACCAACATAACAGGAACCGATTGTGAAACAAATAAGCAGGAAGAAATGGAGATGGATTAGCCACACGCTGAGGAAACCGTCAAGTGACATCACTAGACAAGCCATCGTTCGAGTGGAACCCGAAAGGGAAGCGGGCGGCAATTTGGTCGTCAGTGCAAGGGTTACTTGGAGGAGGTCATGTGAAGAGGAGATGAAAGCATGTGCGCAGACTTGGAGCGGAGGGAAAAAGTTGGCAGAAAACCAAACGCAATGGAGACGCGCGGCTGAAGCCCTATGTTCCTCTAGGAATTAAAGGATATAATAATAATAATAATAATCAGTAGAATATGTAGAGTCACTCAATTATGCTTGCTTAACGCCGATTGCCATTTATTGTGAAATAGTGGAGATTTGTAGCTCAGGTGTATGATGCTGTGCTGTTTTCTGAGCTGAGCTGGTAGTAGATTTGACCGTAGAACTTCCGTTTTCCAACGCATATTTTAATATAAAATGAACTTATTCGATGAATTCTGGATGAATTGTATCTCCTGATAACCTTTAATGTCGTGATTTGTTGTTAACTTACAACTATTTCTGTAAATCATTTTTATTAATTTCGAATATGAACTTTCTTGTCTTGTCATTTATTCTTTATTAGCTGATAAATTTCGTCTACAATGACAAGTTTATTAATCGCTGGCTGATTTATGTGAATATCAGGCTTCTAGAAATCCCTTCATTGTACTTTTGATTTCTCTATTTAAAATTCTATATTATCACAATCAAATTCATGTCCGTTTTTATTTACAAGCAACGAACGATATCATGAAAGGTAAGATATCGTCCCTCGTCACAGCTAACTTAAACTCTTGGATTCAGAGTAGATGCGAGAGCCAATTATCAACGATATAACATTTATCGCTGTTCATACAATTCATTTTGTAAAGAGTCAAACATTTCAGTCCACACAACAACAGAGTGATTCCACTGACATGTGTGGTTTGTTTATTTAAAACGGTCAACTCTCCCAGCCAATCACTGTGAGACAGGAATCAAGCGAAACAAACCAGTTCATGTGAATCACGCTTGTAGTATCTGAAAGTGACGTCTAACAATCCGACATATGCAGGATTTAGTTTAAGGATGATTGGACAAGGATGGCTGACGACTAATTGTCAAGTAGGCGGTGGAATGGAGATAGTGAAATAATCATCAGCATGATTAAGAAGACTGACCGCATCAGAAGGAGGCCGAAGTGATGATGTAGGCAGGAAGAAGACCAACTTGATTCAGTGAGTGATTAAGCAGTCCGTGACAGAGTGATTGACTGATTGATTGAGTGAGGGACATTGACTATAGTAAGCTAAGTAGTGTTGGAGGAATTCACTTTGTATACGCATACAATGTACTGATTCGGTATGAGAGAAATGCCAAGCATTCGCGAATAATCCAGCTGCCAGTCGGTCTTCGAAAACACCAAGCTTGTTTAACAAAAGATGGCATAGGTAGAGACAGAGTGAAAGCCAGATGATGTGTATCATGTGAGAAGGCGAAGTTGGATAGTTGGATAGTTAGTAGTAGTCTCATGCTACGACACTCTTCTCATCACACAGGATGAATGGTGTGCCTTCCAGAAAATAAGCTGGCATCCTTCACATTATATAATATTGAGTCGCATGCATAGGCAAACATGAAGTCTTCATAATGGCTTCTTTTGTCCTACCCACCTAACTACCGACACAAATAACCAACTAATTCACTGACTGATTGACTGACTGACTGGCTGACTGACTGACTGAATAACTAACAACTCACTACCTCACCAACTAACTTGCTATCTGACTAGCTAACTACCAACATGATGAGATAGATGCAAGCGCGAGAGATGTGAATAACGAGCGAGGGTTGTGACAGCCTGCCTTCCTGTGCATCCAACAACACTGTGACTGAAATTCACCAATTTCTTGCATCACTTCAAATGCCTTCCTACTACAATAGTAACGAGTCGGCTTAGCGACAGCCGACTTCGCCCTGCCCTACGGAGGACAGCTTTCAGTGCTGCTTCCTACGGTTAATACAGGCCTACTTCTAAGTAGCCCATGAACAATTAACACAGGAAGACGGAGCAATAAACAATGAATTCGTAGAACACTGACCACACGAGTTAACAAACTTGAAAAGTGAACACTGAATCAGACTGATATCAGAATGTCTCAACATGATGAGGGAAAAGCCGACACAACAAGAGCATTACAGGAGACACATACTCATCCAAGATATATCTCTATGTATGTGTATTTAAGATTGCATATATGCTCAACTCTCCCAGCCAATCACTGTGAGACAGGAATCAAGCGAAACAAACCAGTTCATGTGAATCACGCGTGTAGTATCTGAAAGTGACGTCTAACAATCCGACATATGCAGAAGCGACTTCTTTTGATTGGTTTTTCTGTACTCCTCGTGACCGTTACTTACATAAGCTATCCATATATCTGAGAATCGTATTTGCACAAGCTAAGTGTGCTGTGATTAGTTGGTGAATTCATCAAGGTTAGGCTTAGTTTTGTTTCTTCTCATGACCCCGTTTCAGGACGTAAACATTGGCGTACATGGCTGCTTACAATTTTGGCTCGCAGACAGCTCTCACTACACTTGGACTTATTATTAGTGACATTATCTGTTTTCCCAATACATGCCTCCACATATTTCATTTCACATTTTGGTTATTTCATGTTGAACCTCTCATTGAAGTCTTACTATCTCCTCCTTAATATATACGACTTTGTACTAGCCACTCACCTGACACCTTTTATAACCTTGAACTGATTTGTTAGTTTTTCCTACCCCACATTGTATGAATCTACTTTGACTAATCACCATCATGGTATTGCATTTCACAATATTTAATAACTGAACTCAGCCTAGCACGTTTGTCACACAAATACGACTATTTATTTTGACACTCTATAACTAATCTATTATTCTGTGTTAAAAAGGTGATCCACTGTATAACTGGCCCTTATTGTAACGATAATAGATAGACTTTATCCGATCTCCTATTAACTTTGTAATTATTACATTTTGATCCCTATTTGTAATCTTATCATTCATTTAATTTGACACTCCACCATAAATATCCCTGGAACTCTATCATACATTTCCTATATGTACACGAATGTACAGACTGGTTGACGCTGACTTCATTGAAAAGAAAATCTTCATCTCTGCAATCGTTTTCTTACGATATTTATCATGTGTTTAGCGAAAGCAACCCATCCCAATGGCTGAATATGTTCACCAGGAAAACCGCGGAATTCACATTGTGCTACATGTGAAGATTTCTGAAGAATGAGTCCTAAACTAGCGGGATGAAACAAGCTGTCCAGTACGCCTCCGTTGGATGGGTTTCCCAACAGATTCACTCAGCTTGTGGAGAATCTCCTATAACCAATCAAATCCCCTAGGCATCTTTTCTTTTCGATATTGTCTAATCTTCTCTCAATATATACGACTACATCCAATCCATTTCACCACATGCGTATTGATTTTCATGATGAACACTATTCACTGTGCAGTCCTCCTTCTATATGCGCTCTTTAGTGAATACTAAATCTAAAGATTGCATTTTATATCTGATAGGAACCTTAAGAGGAGAATTTATTGGAAGAAAGGGTCATATTTATTGAAACAGAAACTTTGCACATTCTGTGCATCAGGCCACCATATGCCACAGACAATTTCAGTTTGTCAGTAGGGCTGTATTACTCAATGTCGAGACATCCTGACAACAGAAGTATGCAGGTGGTCGCTACGTAAGGGAGGCCACCCGGTTCATATGTCACTACTAGGCAGCCCATCTACACACCGTAGGTTTGGAATTATGAATTTCTAGCTCCTCCCCAACAAGCCACTATGAAGTAGACTTGCATTTTCTTCGCCCGTTCGGATATCACCAGCGGTGTTTACCACTTCTGTGAGGAACACACCCTCTCACTCATCTCGTGATGAAGGTAGGTGACAGTGTGCATAAGACAACTTACCTGACGGCAAAAAGGCTATGGTGACAGCGTGTGTGGCGGCCACATGAAACAGCATTCCGACACAGTCTACTACTCACTCTGCCATCGCAACTGTACCAGATCGTTGTTCTTCAGAGTGACTTCTAATATTCAAGTGTTGGTTGGCATGGATTGAATTTGACTGGTTACAGGATTTCATAATAAGGTGACATCGGCTAGAGGATCATTGGAAAACCAGCCAGGGAGTACTCAACAGCTGTTTCGTCAGTTAAGTTCAGGACCCTTCATCAGAACGCACCAATCACAAAGGTTCGGACTGAAGACTTTCTAGTTATAGGGAAAGCTCGTAGACCATTGAGCCACTGGGACCCAATCCAATGGCCAACCCATGAATTCCAACTTCTGTTAATCCACAATATACCGGCGACTGGAACTAGCCAATGTCAGTGGTGGCGAGTATTTGCCCTCACACCCAATCCGACTTTTAATATTATGTTTATTTAGAAATTTGTTCAATCAACACCCTCATTACTAACAGTTTTGTTGGACAATTTAATAGACTTCACGCCCCCCCCCCCGCAGTGATTCACGCGCATTTTATTGCAGTCTTCGAATCCCACACATTATCGACAACACAGAAACAAAAAACACACACTCATCATCTCACGAATAAAAGACTTGTATTCGGAAATTCAATTTTTCACCTCTTTTTGGTGGAATAGGGATGCAGAAAAATACAGTGATTAAATTTATTCATCGATCGATTTCACGGATCAACTGACTGATGAACAATTCTACACAATATGAAACACAAACAAACCAACTAACCAAATCAGAAGAACAACAACAGCAACACGGAACAATCAACAAACACACTAGGCTGCTGCATTTTCTACTGGTATATTGCCATCATCTTCGCCGCCTTTCACCGAGTAATCTTCATTATTCTCCATGATAGGAGGTGGTGGTGATTGAGCTTGTGGAGGTTCTGGGGAGTCTTCTTGCATTGGGGAGTCATGCCCACCGCCATTGTTGTAGTCATTTTGTGAGGCTGCTCCATGTTCTCCTCCACCTCCTCCTCTATTCTCTTCCTGTTCTACTTCACTTCGACGATAGGTGATTTTCAGTGGACTGGTGTTATTCTGTGCTGACGCCTGCGACTGGTGCTGTTGGCCATATTCTCCTGCGGATGGCAGATGCTGTGATGAAGGGGCTGTTGGTGCTACAGCTGGAGTGTTTACAGTTGGACCTTGCATCTCTTGAAATTGAGCCATATATTGTTGTTGTTGAAACTGTTGTTGTAGCTGACGTTTAGCTCTCAACTGGGCAACAAACTGATCTAATTCAGCGAGATTCTCGTCTGACTCACTACGTTTAAAATTGGTTACGAGGGGTGCCAATGGAGGCGTTTTTATACGAGCACGAGATATCACACTGTGAAAAAGAAAATATAAAAATCGATATAGGTATAAAACTTAGGCACTGTAGCAGAGTATAACTCCATTATGGATAAGATTTTATTTTGATAAACCACACAGTGTTTGTTATACACTAATATTAACTACTGGCATTTCGAGTACAAATTATTGCTCATAATCATATCAAGTTACTCACACAACTTTATTCCTTCATTTATATACATGTGTGGAATTGAATAGATATTTCAATGGAAATCAATATGGGATAATGTACACTCAGAAATAATAATATAAAATATAAAAAGGAAATAAAGTTACAGCTGCAGTTCCTAGTGAAAAGTGTTGTGCGTGGCCAGCGTGGAGTCCATACCATGTCAGGTAAGAGGACAGTTATTCATCGGGTAACATCCGCTATAATTCGTAATATATATATATATATATATATCACTAATTGGTGAGAGAGGGAATTCATGGGGTCACTTTGTAACTGGAAGGCCCTGTACTAAAACCCTGGCGAGTGAGTGTGTATCGCCGAAGAGTCCCCAACTGATGGGTGGAGGAGGCCAAACTGCTGTCAAGGATCCCCAGGTTTGTTGGTTAGTTTCACAATGGTTCCCTCCCCCACTTACTGATGTCGTCACTCAGCTTGCGATCAAACCTCTAACCAATCAAATCCCTCCTGTGCATACCAATGCTCTTAAAAACAGTTCAAGTGAGTCACGGAGGGCTTAGAAGAGTAAGTATGATCGGCCACAGTAGTGTAAGAGATAAGCAGAGAGTTGTCCCCTGAGTGGATGACACCCCTAGTTCTCATTCAGAAATGCCCACTGCTTTCCAAATTTTGCTTGATTCCATCGCGGATGTACTAATGCAATAGACTGCCCCTAACTGACCATAGTGAATTAGGTAGGGAATGACTTGTTACTCCCAAGGGTGGCACAGAGTATGCCAGTGACAGTGTCCTATTCCTAGGTGGAAATGATGAAAGAATGTAGCAAATTAATTAGAACATCCTGAGTGAAGATCTTCAAATGTTTAAAATGTGATAAGCTCCTGTCAAAAGTAAAATGATGCCAGAGGACTGGTCTACCCTCCTAATTACTTAGGGATAAGGAATCAAGGGGTCAAACATGTTGACCACCCAAGTCATCACTGACGCAGAGGTGATGCGTAGCTGCCGGTCAAAGAACATATGTACTACATAACGAAATTTCACTGTGTCCATCTTTATAGCTCTGTGACATGACTACTGAAAGCGGAAGAAATGAAATGTGATATCCGTATTAGGAAATTATCTGCAAGGATGGATGGCGACTAATTGTCAAGTAGGCGGTGGAATGGAGATAGTGAAATAATCATCAGCATGATTAAGAAGACTGACCGCATCAGAAGGAGGCCGAAGTGATGATGTAGGCAGGAAGAAGACCAACTTGATTCAGTGAGTGATTAAGCAGTCCGTGACAGAGTGATTGACTGATTGATTGAGTGAGGGACATTGACTATAGTAAGCTAAGTAGTGTTGGAGGAATTCACTTTGTATACGCATACAATGTACTGATTCGGTATGAGAGAAATGCCAAGCATTCGCGAATAATCCAGCTGCCAGTCGGTCTTCGAAAACACCAAGCTTGTTTAACAAAAGATGGCATAGGTAGAGACAGAGTGAAAGCCAGATGATGTGTATCACGTGAGAAGGTGAAGTTGGATAGTTGGATAGTTAGTAGTAGTCTCATGCCTACGACACTCTTCTCATCACACAGGATGAATGGTGTGCCTTCCAGAAAATAAGCTGGCATCCTTTCTTCATTTAGATCTTTTTTTGTGCTACTTAGTGCCACTGCTCGGTTTGTTAAACATTTAACTAAGCCTGCCTTAACAGTTAAAGGATGAGACGAATTAAAGTCTAAATATCTATTAGAATGCGTTGGTTTTCTATAAACACTAGTGTGTAATTTGCCTTCTTTTATTCTTTTTATCTTACAATCTAACATAGCTAATTCTCCTTGTTCATTTTCTGATTCAAATGTGAATTTTATTCCCTCAACTTGTGAGTTTATATGTGTCAAGAAGCTAGAGATGTGTTCTGTTTTTAACACTGTGAAAGTGTCATCCACATATCTCCACCATATTTTCGGAGTAGGGTTAAATGTATTGAGGGCACTATTTTCCCAGCTGTCCATAAATATGTCTGCTACGATAGGGGATATTGGTGATCCCATTGCTACACCTTCTGTTTGTCTATATATTTTGTCTTGGAACTTAAAGATAGTAGATGTGAGGCATAACTGAATCCCTAAAATAATTTCTTCAATGGACAGCTTTGTCCTATGACTGAGTTCCGGATCCGCAGTTAATTCTTTTTTAACTGCTTCTAAGGCCATATTAACTGGTATATTAGTATAAAGGCTAGTTATATCAAAACTAACCATTTTTTCATCATTTTCTAGTTGAATGTCATTTAGCTTACTTTTCATCTCATATGAATTAGTTAGTCTAGAGTTTGAGCGATTTCTAATGGGACAAAGTATTAGAGCTAAGTGTTTTGATAATTCATAAGTGGGGGTATTTCTAAAATCTACTATTGGTCTTATGGGGTAACCTGGTTTATGTATTTTAATAGCACCATATATTCTACTAGTATTATTAGTTTTAGGCATTAAATTAAACCATTTAGACTCACCCAGTGACGGCTTCATTCTCCGTAATAATTCCGCTGTAGATTTCTTTACCTTATTCATTATTGTATCTACAGGCTTCCTAATTTCCTCATATGGACCCGTTTCAATATGTTCACTGACTTTCTTGATATAGTCAGATTTATTCAGAACTACGGTGGCGTTTCCTTTGTCCGCTTTTGCGATGACAATATTTTTATCCTGTTTTAGACTAATTAAAGCTTCCCTTTCTGATTTTGTTAAGTTTGATCTTGCCTTCTTTTGATTTTTCATATATCAGACATATATATCAGACATATTTATGGACAGCTGGGAAAATAGTGCCCTCAATACATTTAACCCTACTCCGAAAATATGGTGGAGATATGTGGATGACACTTTCACAGTGTTAAAAACAGAACACATCTCTAGCTTCTTGACACATATAAACTCACAAGTTGAGGGAATAAAATTCACATTTGAATCAGAAAATGAACAAGGAGAATTAGCTGTGATGTTAGATTGTAAGATAAAAAGAATAAAAGAAGGCAAATTACACACTAGTGTTTATAGAAAACCAACGCATTCTAATAGATATTTAGACTTTAATTCGTCTCATCCTTTAACTGTTAAGGCAGGCTTAGTTAAATGTTTAACAAACCGAGCAGTGGCACTAAGTAGCACAAAAAAAGATCTAAATGATGAATTAAAACAGATAGAAGAAGCGTTGGTGTTGAATAACTATCCTATAAAATTCATTAGGAAGATCATTAAAGGCCAAAAACAAAATAAAAATAATTGTGAAACTAGTAATAATAACATAAATAAGAAAGAATATAAGTCATCCACAGTTATACCATATAAAGAGGGGACATCTGAGACACTACGTAGGATTCTGAATAAAATAGGAATTAGGGTGGCATTTAAACCTACAAACTCACTCAGGGACAAGCTCTGTAGGTTAAAGGACCCAGTTGACCCAATTAGACAAAATAATATTATTTACAAAATACCATGCAATGACTGTGAGGTCAACTACATAGGTCAAACTAGTAGGTCAGGGGTAGTCAGATTGTCAGAGCATAAAAATTTAGCTAAGGTAAGAATGGTTGACCCCGAGAAGATAAATAATTTAGAAAAAAGCTCAGCAATTGCAATGCATGCGCTAACACACAACCACACAATAGGGTGGGAGAGGGTTAAAATTCTAAAAAGTAATCTAGGAAGGTGGAGAGAGAGGTTGATTACTGAATCCTTGTTCATCGAGTCTACACCCAACACATGCAATCGGAATGACTCGTCACTCATACCTGAAATATGGAAAATACTATTACCAATCAAATCAAGTGAAAATCAAGAGAAAACACAATGGAACTATATAAATGAATTTAGGAAGTCGTGTGATTACCTTGATATGATTATGAGCAATAAATTGTGCTCGAAACGTCATCAGTTCATATAACTGTAAACACTGTGCGATTTATCAAAATAAAAATCTTATCTATAATGGAATTAGATCTGACGTACTTACCATTCAAAATATATTCACATATACTCCAGTTTACATCCATTTTTACTGGTATGCCAGGTGAAAGGGAACCCATTGCTACCGAGGAGTGAATGAGGTTGAAAGGCGTTTCAGATGCCCAAGCCTAAGAAAATGGTTGTCCTATGCAGCCGCTACTCCTCAGCCCCCCTGAACCTTAGGTTTAAGTTCAATCCATAAGGAATGTGGTAGAGCTATGTTCCAATGGTTTCCGGTGACCAAACTAGGTTCATACTGCCATTCAGCCCTTTCGGATTCTGGAGACCATTTACACGACATAAGTAATTGAATGGGGGTTATTCAGCTCCAACAGGTAGAAGACTAGCATATCCTCCATCATTCCGGTTGTAACCTCCAGATGTTTGCATTCGCCCTTTCAAACTTTTGTGAGATCAAGCGGCGTGAAGGTGACAGTGAATAGGAAAACTCACCTGGCACTACTGGTTATGAATGTCTGGGACTACATGAGACTATATCAAGATAGAGGAAGATAGAATTCTACCCATTTTAGGCTGTACCAGTTCAGATAACAATATTCATATAACAGAACAGAAATTTCTACCAATTTTTGAGATAGCGCTATGTCTGTTGTATAGAGAGGTGTGCACTGTCTCTCTTCATAACCATTCCAATTTTCTTGTTCTAGAGAAATAAGGGTAAACTAACTTTATTTCGCCTGTTCCTACTTAATGTGTAACAACATGCAGTTTAACTGGTTCTATGGAGCCAGTGATTCACACTATAAGAGAGGATGGGTGAAATGCTTATTCAAGAGAACTCAGTATATTTGTACAGCTGATGTTGTAGAGGATGAAAATAAAATACTGATGGATACTCTTATTGAAAACGGATATCCTTTAGACTTTTTAAACTGATGTGACAGTTAGTTGGCTTCAAGACCTACAATCTATGCAGTCCCTAAGACAATGTTTTCATTAAATTACCATATAATAGGGAAGTAAATAAGTGGGATTTTAAGACAGAGATTAAACTCGGCTACCTGCAGAACCTATTTTGCAGCTAGGCTTATAATTATTGAAAAAGACAAACGTCAAAGTGCACATGTGATCATGTCACATCTCACATTATATACCAATTTATGTGCGTGTGTGTGTGTGTGGACACACATACATAGGGAGGAGGAGTAATCAAGTTGTGTATGTGAGAGTGGGAGAACATATTCTAGCATGGTCAGAAAGGCAGATGAACTTTGAAAAATCAATAGACGTAGGTGGTGGACTATAAACTTCTATCAATATCTATTCGATATGAACCACAAGATCGATGTCAAAACAACTTTTAAGTTTATTTTTAAAAGCGGTCAAGGGTATTTATTGAAGTAGGCTGAGGCTATAGCCATCTGTAAACTTAAGCCCCCACTATGTGTTTGCTAAAGAAATTTATTATTCCTTTTAACCCACCTACCTTGGTAATCCTTATCTGAATAGACAACCAAATGGAGTATTAGTTATTCCTATTATTCATAAATTCTTTTTTGTCACTTTGTTTATTTTAATTGGCATCGATTTTTCATATAAACTGACTTTACAAGTACATGTTTGTGTGATCAGATTGTTGTTCCAAATGTATTGCCCAAATACCACATTTTCCGGAGAATCTCCGTCTTCTAATAACGCTATCCATATTCATCTTCTGATATCCGAACGTCATCCTGCAAGTGGTTAAAGGCAAGCGATGAACAGGGTCTATTAGTAGCCCTATCTGTTTTAGCCTTCGCCTGTTGTAGATAACGAACATAAAGTTGATTCGCTAATAAGGCAGGGACTTAAAGTTAACTATCTTATTCCGAAGGCTAATCTCATTTACTCCCGCCCCTTAAAATATAGATATCTGAGGCCATCAGAATATACCTGATGAAAAAAACAGAGCTGAGGTGTGTATGTGTATCTGTGTGTGAATATGTTGAGAAGAAATTACCACAGTCACTTTCTTTACGGACGCCATCAGTTGTATAAATGCAAAGAAACCTGACAATTCTGACATATTCGTCTTTCATGGCTTTTATTACATAATCGATTGTGGCACTCATCAATTTCCTACTTTCTTATCGTCATTATTTGCTGGCGTTCTGATTGGGACATAGGGCTTCACAACCAGGTTATATTTTGAATTAATACTAAGTACAAATAACCATAAAACTAACTTCGCCTTCTCACATGATACACATCATCTGGCTTTCACTCTGTCTCTACCTATGCCATCTTTTGTTAAACAAGCTTGGTGTTTTCGAAGACCGACTGGCAGCTGGATTATTCGCGAATGCTTGGCATTTCTCTCATACCGAATCAGTACATTGTATGCGTATACAAAGTGAATTCCTCCAACACTACTTAGCTTACTATAGTCAATGTCCCTCACTCAATCAATCAGTCAATCACTCTGTCACGGACTGCTTAATCACTCACTGAATCAAGTTGGTCTTCTTCCTGCCTACATCATCACTTCGGCCTCCTTCTGATGCGGTCAGTCTTCTTAATCATGCTGATGATTATTTCACTATCTCCATTCCACCGCCTACTTGACAATTAGTCGTCAGCCATCCTTGTCCAATCATCCTTAAACTAAATCCCTGCATATGTCGGATTGTTAGACGTCACTTTCAGATACTACAAGCGTGATTCACATGAACTGGTTTGTTTCGCTTGATTCCTGTCTCACAGTGATTGGCTGGGAGAGTTGAGCATATATGCAATCTTAAATACACATACATAGAGATATATCTTGGATGAGTATGTGTCTCCTGTAATGCTCTTGTTGTGTCGGCTTTTCCCTCATCATGTTGAGACATTCTGATATCAGTCTGATTCAGTGTTCACTTTTCAAGTTTGTTAACTCGTGTGGTCAGTGTTCTACGAATTCATTGTTTATTGCTCCGTCTTCCTGTGTTAATTGTTCATGGGCTACTTAGAAGTAGGCCTGTATTAACCGTAGGAAGCAGCACTGAAAGCTGTCCTCCGTAGGGCAGGGCGAAGTCGGCTGTCGCTAAGCCGACTCGTTACTATTGTAGTAGGAAGGCATTTGAAGTGATGCAAGAAATTGGTGAATTTCAGTCACAGTGTTGTTGGATGCACAGGAAGGCAGGCTGTCACAACCCTCGCTCGTTATTCACATCTCTCGCGCTTGCATCTATCTCATCATGTTGGTAGTTAGCTAGTCAGATAGGAAGTTAGTTGGTGAGTTGGTTGGTTATTCAGTCAGTCAGTCAATCATTCAGTCACCCAGGCAGCCAGTCAGTCAAGCAGTCAGTGAATTAGTTGGTTATTTGTGTCGGTAGTTAGGTGGGTAGGACAAAAGAAGCCATTATGAAGACTTCATGTTTGCCTATGCATGCGACTCAATATTATATAATGTGAAGGATGCCAGCTTATTTTCTGGAAGGCACACCATTCATCCTGTGTGATGAGAAGAGTGTCGTAGGCATGAGACTACTACTAACTATCCAACTATCCAACTTCGCCTTCTCACATGATACACATCATCTGGCTTTCACTCTGTCTCTACCTATGCCATCTTTTGTTAAACAAGCTTACATAACAGAAATCCAGGCGAAAAATTTTGAATGTAGTTTCCTTTGCATCCTTTGATCGAGTATATTACCAGTTCTTCTAAGTACCCAGCTAGCTAGCTAGCTAACTGTCTAGCTATCCAAAGAGATTTCGCGTGGTTCGAATTAATTCTGCTCTCTCTATCTGCCTCTGCTTTTATCTTAGCTCAGTACAATCAGGCACACCCAAATGCGTGAAACGGCAGTTCAGGAGGTGTACAGATGGCTAGTAAAGACTAGGGGCGTTGGTATGTCTGAGTAGTTCCTTCCGACTACTTATATCCGTCAGTCAAGCAATCAGTTCGTAGTATATAGCATCATACAAAAGTTTGTTTTTCTTAAAAAACAAGGTTGTCTTTAGATATGATGCGGAAGATTTGCAGCTCAGGTGGATGTAGTTGTGTTCTCTGAGCTGGATGGTTTATTTGCGAAGCTTTCATTGACCTACCAGGTAACTTCACCACCGCATACTTCAGTTTGAAGCGAGCTTTTAGACTTCTCCACAAGTTTGTTAGGCATCTCTCCTGGTGGCTTTGAACCTATGTTACATCTTCTATTGTTCATCACCTTTAGATAGTTCCAGTGTTGCTCCACATAAGTTTCCTCAGTGCCTCCAACTTTGCTCTGATCTGATCTGTAATGAAGACAGCCTCTGTAATTTTGTCCTTCAGTTTCTGAATGCTGGACTTCAGTTGTTGTCTGTCTTCATTTGTTTTTAGGGATTTCAGCTTCACCTAGAAGGTTTAGAGGTTGACGGATATCTCGTTCAGAAACTTCTAATTAATTTATTCTCGCGTACCAAAGACAAAGCAAAAGCCAATATTTGATCGTCCAAACTACGTGGTATATTTCGAGACCAAAACAAGCCGTCAGACGAACGCTTAGCTGGCTAGTGATCGTGCACGTGACACGACGGGGTACCAAATGGCGAGGATGCTTGACCGGAAGCCTTCAGCTAAACAAGTCGACTTAAACAGTGGTGGTCAGCATCCAATGAGTGATTGCTGTGGTCAATAATTTTGGGGAATTATTTACCGCTACAAAGGTTTCTTGAACTGGATGATAGTCTGGGCCTTTCTCGACATTGTGTCCAGCATGCTGCGTCTCCCCTTCCTCGAGCAACATTGAGATGAAATTTATTTGGTTTATGGTATGTCTGTCAGACGACATCTCTGTTGCTTTGTGTATATCCCTGTGTTTGTACACACTGCCTCCCACTTCCGAATCATGGAAGTCTGAGAACAATTCTCCGTTCTCATTCATTTCTCCGAGAGCCGCTCGACCCATGATGAGTTCTTTTCCTGTATTTTCTGCTCCAATTTTGTCATTCATATCGCCCGCAAAGATTTTGAGGTATCCATTTGGGATCTTATCCATTACTGTTTGTCGTTGTCCATAGAAATCCCCATTCTTCTCTTGTTCTGTGTTGTTTATGGCACTGGGTGTAGCACTGGATAATTGTGACCTACTTGCCTGCCTTTTGAGTTGAATATTGCTGTCATGATCATGGGTGGAATTGGTTCCCACTGCACTGGAACTTCGGCTGCCATTGGTGACATCATTATAGCCACTCACTCGCCCAGTGTGCTCGTGGTTATCGTCTGGGTGAACAGACCAGAGTAATTACTACCTCTGCAGTTGACATTTAGTATAATCCACATCCGTTGCATCTGCTTATATCTTCACATTTCCCTGGTGACCTCAGTAGCTTACTCAATCTCGTACATTGAACGGACATTCCACGTCCCCAATCTTATTCTTGCTTTCATCCAGAGAACACAGACACATCGTTAACCGATGTGCTTGGTTTTCCGAAGGGGGGATTTCACCAGCCTGTTGTGTCATTTCTCCTCTCCGATTCCGGTGAAGAATATGAATGTTATTCGAATTTTTTTATATTTTTAATATGTATTTAGTGCGTTGGTGTTTCTCGAGCAGTTTGATAGCTTCTGTGAAGTAGGATCGCTAGCCCCACGCCCAACCCCCCTCTTTAACCAGCCTTGGGACTGGCTAAACGACTACCTGACTAGTTAACTAGGCGAGATTAGGTGTGGAGACTGCTGATTGAAATCATTCAGACCAGGAAGGCCATAGATCGAGTAGAACCCTAATTGGAAATGACGAGTGCGTGGGCGTGTGCCTGTAAGAGTGACATGGAGGAGATGTGTGTTCGGGAGGTGGAGTAAATCAAAGCCTACGGGAAAATATGTAGCCAGTCATCTAACAAGAAGATTGCAGAGAACAGAGTGAAATTGAGGTGTGCCCTTTGATGAAGTCCCACTAGGAACCAAAGGAGTTAATACTAATAATAATATGCTCAATATATTCAAGTTTTGGTTTGCAGGCAGTTGACTGATTACAGCAACGAACATAAGTTAAAGAAGCATTGGAAAACCAGCCACGGAGTTCTGAACGGCTGTTTCATCCTCCTAGTCTGGGACTCTCCAGAACCCATTATCAGAGTCGAGCCCAGGACCTTCCAGTTTCAAGCAACCGGGACTCAATCCAATAGCCAGTCTATGAGTTCCAAATTCTGCCAATCCAAAATATGGCACGCTCTCTAGCTGATGTCCATCGGTCCAGTACTCCCAGGTTTTCCAGTAATTCTCTAACCGATGTCAGCTCATGATGAAATCCTGTAACCAGCACTCAATGTATTTACAGACCTGTCTTAAACTACTCTTCAGTATAAACAAACAAATCCATCTTCAGCGTATACTTTTTGCGTGAACATATATACTACTTACAACTGTTCCAGATTATTAGTGGTACGCCAGGTTGTGCATGCCAGAAAATTAATCAGTGAATCATTTAGAAAAGAATACAGATATTTATGAAATGAAACCACCAAACCACCAAAAAACTATGACACAAGAGAAAATCACTCATAAACCATGTTCACCTCTCCTTTTTCTGTGACATGGTCGAAATTCGATTTCAATTCAAGGTGTACCAGAAAAAGGTAGATCCAGACCGTGATTCTGTTGAGGTCATTAGAAGGGTTTCCATCATGTGTAAATGATGATCAGTTGATTGAGAGAATGGCTGGGTGGAATGGTGATCAATACATTCCAGAGGCATAATATTTTACCGAATGGGACAGTTGGCTATAAACATTGGCTGACATCCTGATAATCCGGAAGAAAGTTGGCCACTTGTACGGCTGTTTACAACATCCCAATGTCTCCCTGACTGTCATGTTGAACACTGAGTATTTTTCTGAATGACGATGATACTTCGTGCATGATTCGATGTGTAAGACTTCAGTTTCATCCTAGATGAAAACTACGATAAATTGATGTACAGTGTGCTGAACACTTCTGTGAACGTAAATCTTCTAATGTTTGTTCTGCATGCGATTCGCCTCTGTCAAATCTACGGTGTTTTTAGAATCTCCCTATTTGCCTGAATGTCCTTTATAAGTAGTACAGACAGGCACTTAGATGGGTGAATGTGTAATTCACTCAGACAGTGTGCAAGCGAACTATATGAGAACACTGTAGTACAGCAATTCAACCGGGTCAGAATTTAAATAGACCCTTCTTCACTAGATCATTAGACGTTGAGATCTCCTTAAGTAAGCACTGAAGAAAAACAGTGGGGTAGTGGGATCTTGTGAGACATTTCCAGAGATGGTCTATGTTGAGTGTTTACCAGACAGAGAGAGAGAGAAAGAGATTCCATCCAAATGATCTGATTCACTGACAACCTCATTGCGATTACTTCTCCGTGAGTAGATGTGATCACACAAGTATACATGTAAATTGGTATATAGAATGGGATGCGACGTCATAAACACTTGTGCAGTGTTGAGGCTTGTGGGCAGAGCATATTTCTGGCTTATGATTATTTTTATTACAAGTCCGCCTGCAGGATAGCAAGTGTTACAGATAACTGAATTTAGTCTCTGTACTCAAAGATCCACTGTTTATATTTCCTTACTGTGAGGTAATTTGTAGAGGACGGAACACACTGTAGGCTTTGAAACTGTCTTCTATATCGATTTGAAAATTTTAAAGGATATCTGTATACTTCTGATTGACGAAGATCAGTAGTTATTTGTATGCCAAAATTTACATCGAACAATAGCACTTGCTGGCTAGTCAGATCGAAGGGATCTAAACTAAACACCGGAAGCCGTTGATTCGTATGGAGCTGAGCTCATCAGTCAGCAGTGTACCCAGTTCCAAATGAGCTCAGAGGCCAGCCAAATCAGTTCAAATGAATTCGCATATTGTGAATTTGATTTATGACATCCATTTTCGATAGGCCTCTCGGCCGATATTTTTTTTCGCATCATCATATATATTATCAGGTGTGCAAATACGCTGAATCCTTGTTAAATAAGCACTTTATCAAGCAAATCTCTCTTATTATTGTAATGACCAGAGGTTTGTAGGCGGGAGAATGTATACTTCAATGGTCCGAAAAAGAAACAGTTGAACTGTGTAAAACCTCAGTAAATAAAGTCAGTTGTAGCAGACCACCAACCAACTTCGCCTATGCAGCAAAAAAGTTAAATAAGCGTATTAAAAAACTATATACCACTGATTGATTGAGATGATTAGGAGTAAACTACTCATCTTGTTCAATCAGTAGTATGTACAGTTTTGTGTATTTTTGTTTGATTTTTTGACTACCAGTTATGATGTGCAGCAGATCACAATATTGTGGCGATCTGAACACTTTTGGTTTCCAGAGGAAATTGTAGCGAAATAAAATCACTTCCTGGAAATGCGTGTAAATAACAAATTGCGATATGAATATAGATGTGATTCTCACGTTGTATTGCATTCTGAATTGATGAGAAATGATCGGAAGCAGCCGACAGAAATTCCCCGACACTTGTCAGCATGCAAGACATCTGAAACCCTGAAGGACCTAAAGACACCCTCCCCAACCTGGCAATTCTAACCGATATCACTCAGGACTTCAGAGAGAGATGTCATCAGGGAGCTACTCAGACTGTGTTATGCATGTCAAAGTATATCTATGTTATGATGACATCACTTCATGATATCATGGAGCATATTATCACCTTGTGTCCTTGTAAGAATATGTATAAAGGTGGCTGATAACAGCGGATGAAGAACAGGTGAAAAAGCCAACGGGGAGTACTGGAAACCTGTTACTTCGTCGTTTAGGACTTTTCAGGAATATGCAAACACTTGGGTTCGGGCTCACGAAGCCTTCTGGTTAAAGGTGAGTTTGTAGGCCACTCATTTCATTAGTGCTTAAAAGCCTATCATCTTTCATGCTGTTATTTATACTGAAATTTGAGTGGAGTGAAACATGCCCATCCCTCCTCCCCATCAATTCTATCAATCTTGTTAGACAAATATACAGGACATCGCAGTGACACTGACGTAACCTTTACACTGCTAAGGGATATAATATCTGGAGTAATATTGAGTTTAAGCGTAGAGTATAAGTTTAAGTGAACCATAGCTCAGATACGCGTTGAGCATACGGAGCCATAGCCTGCCTTCCGATACCTAGAATTGCTAAATAACGTAGGTGTAAGTTGGAAAAGGGTTTAGAATGGTCAGCCACTATGAAGTCTTCAATTGTTGGTTTGACACTAATTACCATACGGATAGGTGAAGAAAGAATGATTTCTTACGCCATCAGAATTCTCCGAACCGACTATGACAGACTGACTAATATGGTTGGAAAGCGTTCTTGAAAGACGCAAATGCATTCACTCTTTGTATTATCTCTTAGAACCTCATGTTTTTTCCACGTCACTATGGCTTCCACAGCGTAATTCTTCCTTTTCGCTACTTTTGTGTGCTACATGAAGACTGTGGTTAAATTTGAACTGCATCTACATTTCTGTGTAAAGTTGTTCAGTATTTGGAATTCAACCACAGCCACTTGAGATACATCATCTGCATACCGCTTGACTACTGGGAATTCAGTCCCATAGCCTTTTAAATGGTTGGAGACAATCGATGACAGGAAGCCTTGCACTTAGGTTTCGTGCTAATTGGCACTCACTAGCAGCAAGGCGTATCTGGAACTTTAAAGGAACTCATTTCTTTTCTGAGGTTCGAACCCATTTCCCCCAGTACTACAGTCACAGACATTATCACTCAGCTTTCCGGGCTTCTACGCGATCTCTAACATAGACATGATAACCGGCTGTCGACCGAAAGACATGTGTACTGCTCAACAATTTCCCCCTTCCTTCTTTATGGCTGTGAGTGAAACATGGATATTGAAAGAGGAAGACGTGAAAAGGTTAGATCTCTTTGATCATAGGTGTCAGCATTCTATCCCCATGTTAGTTAAGTGGTATAAAAGTATGAGAAATAATGAGATGAGGCATTGGTCGAATGAAAAGTAGGGAAGGTAAACAAGTCGAAGAGGTTGTGAAGTGGCTGCATCGATTAAGATGGACAGGATATTTGTTACTCATGCACACGAAGCCATTACTTTCCTTGATGGACAATGTTAGCCACTGACATAGGATAGGATCTGGTTGGGAAAGATTTGTCTAGTGGTGGGCGGTCAAACCAAAACATGGCCTCATCAGTCAATGAAATTCATAACAACGGCTAGTTTGAGCCGGCCGGCCACGTAGGCAGATGACGGCTGTGTAACTATCTCAGGGATGGAATCCTAGGGATGGTAAGAACCAATGACAACTGGAGACAATTGGTGGTGATAAGGCTCAAAATCCTCATTCTGAATGGTGGCTCAGATGCATTCACTCCTTGTGATTTCCCAAGTCATCCAATAAAACTCTATTCTTCTTTTTTTAAATGCCAATGAGTCAAACACCGGACCACGGAGATCATAATTTTTGGCTCAAACGGTATCAATTTCGTATTCTGTTTCCCTGGCTGATATGTCGTACGAAGACTTAGTGCGATGTCTTTTAAGATCTGTGAAAGTTGACATCACGTGAATATATTAAGTTGTGGATATTAGTTTGCAATCAATTTTTTTATTCTCTATGAAGCAATCATTGCTGACACATGTGAAAGAGATCGGTCAAGTTAATCGGCAATGTATTTAGTTTATGAATAACTAAGCTGAAATTGTATTCAGCCACTACTTGTCTATGTGTGAGAGCGGCATATAGCTACTATTATATCAGTCAATGGGAGGAGCTTGAAAGAAACAACCTCCTCTACCTAACTGGGAAGTATCGTTTCAACTACAGCCGGGAGGACCTGACGAGGATATCAAAGCCAGAATCGGGAAAGCAAGACAAGCTTTCATTATTCTTTAGTCTGTGTGGATGTCAACAGCAATCAGGATCAAAAATAAGATCCGGATCTTCAACTCCAATGTGAAGTCAGTCAGTGCTACTATACGGATCAGAGACTTGGCGAGTCATGAAGAGCATCTCAAACAAACTTCAGATCTTTATTAACAGTTGTCTTCGCTCAATACTCAAGATCAGATGGCCAGTCAGAAAGGATAAGCAACAGGGATCTCTGGCAATGAGCGAACCAACATAACAGGAACCGATTGTGAAACAAATAAGCAGGAAGAAATGGAGATGGATTAGCCACACGCTGAGGAAACCGTCAAGTGACATCACTAGACAAGCCATCGTTCGAGTGGAACCCGAAAGGGAAGCGGGCGGCAATTTGGTCGTCAGTGCAAGGGTTACTTGGAGGAGGTCATGTGAAGAGGAGATGAAAGCATGTGCGCAGACTTGGAGCGGAGGGAAAAAGTTGGCAGAAAACCAAACGCAATGGAGACGCGCGGCTGAAGCCCTATGTTCCTCTAGGAATTAAAGGATATAATAATAATAATAATAATCAGTAGAATATGTAGAGTCACTCAATTATGCTTGCTTAACGCCGATTGCCATTTATTGTGAAATAGTGGAGATTTGTAGCTCAGGTGTATGATGCTGTGCTGTTTTCTGAGCTGAGCTGGTAGTAGATTTGACCGTAGAACTTCCGTTTTCCAACGCATATTTTAATATAAAATGAACTTATTCGATGAATTCTGGATGAATTGTATCTCCTGATAACCTTTAATGTCGTGATTTGTTGTTAACTTACAACTATTTCTGTAAATCATTTTTATTAATTTCGAATATGAACTTTCTTGTCTTGTCATTTATTCTTTATTAGCTGATAAATTTCGTCTACAATGACAAGTTTATTAATCGCTGGCTGATTTATGTGAATATCAGGCTTCTAGAAATCCCTTCATTGTACTTTTGATTTCTCTATTTAAAATTCTATATTATCACAATCAAATTCATGTCCGTTTTTATTTACAAGCAACGAACGATATCATGAAAGGTAAGATATCGTCCCTCGTCACAGCTAACTTAAACTCTTCGATTCAGAGTAGATGCGAGAGCCAATTATCAACGATATAACATTTATCGCTGTTCATACAATTCATTTTGTAAAGAGTCAAACATTTCAGTCCACACAACAACAGAGTGATTCCACTGACATGTGTGGTTTGTTTATTTAAAACGGTCAAATCTCCCAGCCAATCACTGTGAGACAGGAATCAAGCGAAACAAACCAGTTCATGTGAATCACGCTTGTAGTATCTGAAAGTGACGTCTAACAATCCGACATATGCAGGATTTAGTTTAAGGATGATTGGACAAGGATGGCTGACGACTAATTGTCAAGTAGGCGGTGGAATGGAGATAGTGAAATAATCATCAGCATGATTAAGAAGACTGACCGCATCAGAAGGAGGCCGAAGTGATGATGTAGGCAGGAAGAAGACCAACTTGATTCAGTGAGTGATTAAGCAGTCCGTGACAGAGTGATTGACTGATTGATTGAGATTCACTCAGCTTGTGGAGAATCTCCTATAACCAATCAAATCCCCTAGGCATCTTTTCTTTTCGATATTGTCTAATCTTCTCTCAATATATACGACTACATCCAATCCATTTCATCACATGCGTATTGATTTTCATGATGAACACTATTCACTGTGCAGTCCTCCTCTATATGCGCTCTTTAGTGAATACTAAATCTAAAGATTGCATTTTATATCTGATAGGAACCTTAAGAGGAGAATTTATTGGAAGAAAGGGTCATATTTATTGAAACAGAAACTTTGCACATTCTGTGCATCAGGCCACCATATGCCACAGACAATTTCAGTTTGTCAGTAGGGCTGTATTACTCAATGTCGAGACATCCTGACAATAGAAGTATGCAGGTGGTCGCTACGTAAGGGAGGCCACCCCGGTTCATATGTCACTACTAGGCAGCCCATCTACACACCGTAGGTTTGGAATTATGAATTTCTAGCTCCTCCCCAACAAACCACTATGAAGTAGACTTGCATTTTCTTCGCCCGTTCGAATATCACCAGCGGTGTTTACCACTTCTGTGAGGAACACACCCTCTCACTCATCTCGTGATGAAGGTAGGTGACAGTGTGCATAAGACAACTTACCTGACGGCAAAAAGGCTATGGTGACAGCGTGTGTGGCGGCCACATGAAACAGCATTCCGACACAGTCTACTACTCACTCTGCCATCGCAACTGTACCAGATCGTTGTTCTTCAGAGTGACTTCTAATATTCAAGTGTTGGTTGGCATGGATTGAATTTGACTGGTTACAGGATTTCATAATAAGGTGACATCGGCTAGAGGATCATTGGAAAACCAGCCAGGGAGTACTCAACAGCTGTTTCGTCAGTTAAGTTCAGGACCCTTCATCAGAACGCACCAATCACAAAGGTTCGGACTGAAGACTTTCTAGTTATAGGGAAAGCTCGTAGACCATTGAGCCACTGGGACCCAATCCAATGGCCAACCCATGAATTCCAACTTCTGTTAATCCACAATATACCGGCGACTGGAACTAGCCAATGTCAGTGGTGGCGAGTATTTGCCCTCACACCCAATCCGACTTTTAATATTATGTTTATTTAGAAATTTGTTCAATCAACACCCTCATTACTAACAGTTTTGTTGGACAATTTAATAGACTTCACGCCCTCCCCCCCCGCAGTGATTCACGCGCATTTTATTGCAGTCTTCGAATCCCACACATTATCGACAACACAGAAACAAAAAACACACACTCATCATCTCACGAATAAAAGACTTGTATTCGGAAATTCAATTTTTCACCTCTTTTTGGTGGAATAGGGATGCAGAAAAATACAGTGATTAAATTTATTCATCGATCGATTTCACGGATCGACCGATTGATTGACTGACTGATGAACAATTCTACACAATATGAAACACAAACAAACCAACTAACCAAATCAGAAGAACAACAACAGCAACACGGAACAATCAACAAACACACTAGGCTGCTGCATTTTCTACTGGTATATTGCCATCATCTTCGCCGCCTTTCACCGAGTAATCTTCATTATTCTCCATGATAGGAGGTGGTGGTGATTGAGCTTGTGGAGGTTCTGGGAGTCTTCTTGCATTGGGGAGTCATGCCCACCGCCATTGTTGTAGTCATTTTGTGAGGCTGCTCCATGTTCTCCTCCACCTCCTCCTCTATTCTCTTCCTGTTCTACTTCACTTCGACGATAGGTGATTTTCAGTGGACTGGTGTTATTCTGTGCTGACGCCTGCGACTGGTGCTGTTGGCCATATTCTCCTGCGGATGGCAGATGCTGTGATGAAGGGGCTGTTGGTGCTACAGCTGGAGTGTTTACAGTTGGACCTTGCATCTCTTGAAATTGAGCCATATATTGTTGTTGTTGTTGAAACTGTTGTTGTAGCTGACGTTTAGCTCTCAACTGGGCAACAAACTGATCTAATTCAGCGAGATTCTCGTCTGACTCACTACGTTTAAAATTGGTTACGAGGGGTGCCAATGGAGGCGTTTTTATACGAGCACGAGATATCACACTGTGAAAAAGAAAATATAAAAATCGATATAGGTATAAAACTTAGGCACTGTAGCAGAGTATAACTCCATTATGGATAAGATTTTATTTTGATAAACCACACAGTGTTTGTTATACACTAATATTAACTACTGGCATTTCGAGTACAAATTATTGCTCATAATCATATCAAGTTACTCACACAACTTTTTTCCTTCATTTATATACATGTGTGGAATTGAATAGATATTTCAATGGAAATCAATATGGGATAATGTACACTCAGAAATAATAATATAAAATATAAAAAGGAAATAAAGTTACAGCTGCAGTTCCTAGTGAAAAGTGTTGTGCGTGGCCAGCGTGGAGTCCATACCATGTCAGGTAAGAGGACAGTTATTCATCGGGTAACATCCGCTATAATTCGTAATATATATATATATCACTAATTGTTGAGAGAGGGAATTCATGGGGTCACTTTGTAACTGGAAGGCCCTGTACTAAAACCCTGGCGAGTGAGTGTGTATCGCCGAAGAGTCCCCAACTGATGGGTGGAGGAGGCCAAACTGCTGTCAAGGATCCCCAGGTTTGTTGGTTAGTTTCACAATGGTTCCCTCCCCCACTTACTGATGTCGTCACTCAGCTTGCGATCAAACCTCTAACCAATCAAATCCCTCCTGTGCATACCAATGCTCTTAAAAACAGTTCAAGTGAGTCACGGAGGGCTTAGAAGAGTAAGTATGATCGGCCACAGTAGTGTAAGAGATAAGCAGAGAGTTGTCCCCTGAGTGGATGACACCCCTAGTTCTCATTCAGAAATGCCCACTGCTTTCCAAATTTTGCTAGATTCCATCGCGGATGTACTAATGCAATAGACTGCCCCTAACTGACCATAGTGAATTAGGTAGGGAATGACTTGTTACTCCCAAGGGTGGCACAGAGTATGCCAGTGACAGTGTCCTATTCCTAGGTGGAAATGATGAAAGAATGTAGCAAATTAATTAGAACATCCTGAGTGAAGATCTTCAAATGTTTAAAATGTGATAAGCTCCTGTCAAAAGTAAAAATGATGCCAGAGGACTGGTCTACCCTCCTAATTACTTAGGGATAAGGAATCAAGGGGTCAAACATGTTGACCACCCAAGTCATCACTGACGCAGAGGTGATGCGTAGCTGCCGGTCAAAGAACACAGGTACTACATAACGAAATTTCACTGTGTCCATCTTTCTAGATCTGTGACATGACTACTGAAAGCGGAAGAAATGAAAAGTGATATCCCATAAGGAACTTATTTGCAAGGATGGATGGCGACTAATTGTCAAGTAGGCGGTGGAATGGAGATAGTGAAATAATCATCAGCATGATTAGGAAGACTGACCGCATCAGAAGGAGGCCGAAGTGATGATGTAGGCAGGAAGAAGACCAACTTGATTCAGTGAGTGATTAAGCAGTCCGTGACAGAGTGATTGACTGATTGATTGAGTGAGGGACATTGACTATAGTAAGCTAAGTAGTGTTGGAGGAATTCACTTTGTATACGCATACAATGTACTGATTCGGTATGAGAGAAATGCCAAGCATTCGCGAATAATCCAGCTGCCAGTCGGTCTTCGAAAACACCAAGCTTGTTTAACAAAAGATGGCATAGGTAGAGACAGAGTGAAAGCCAGATGATGTGTATCATGTGAGAAGGCGAAGTTGGATAGTTGGATAGTTAGTAGTAGTCTCATGCCTACGACACTCTTCTCATCACACAGGATGAATGGTGTGCCTTCCAGAAAATAAGCTGGCATCCTTCACATTATATAATATTGAGTCGCATGCATAGGCAAACATGAAGTCTTCATAATGGCTTCTTTTGTCCTACCCACCTAACTACCGACACAAATAACCAACTAATTCACTGACTGGCTGACTGACTGACTGACTGACTGAATAACTAACCAACTCACTACCTCCGGATCGATTAGATTTTCCATGTATATAACTTTAATTTATGAATCACGTGTTGCTAAATGACCAGACGCTAACAGGTGATCACAAATAGTCGACTTTATAGTTCTACGTTCGCCTTTCATTAACCAAACCGGATAGTGTTCTGCTACACGTTTTCGGAGATTACGCTTACAACGTCCAATATAAACAGCTCCACAAGAGCAAGTAAAAGAGTAAATGCACATGGATGTGGACAAAAGCGGTAATCTATCCTTGACGCATTTTCTAATCATATTTCGGCTGGTAAAAACTAGATGCAAGTCAGCTGCAGGTAAAGTACGTTTAATACATTTAGATAAACGATTTTTAATCAATTCTGAAATGGTGTCACCTTTGAATGCAAGACTCATAAACAGCTTTTTCTTTGGTACTGTGACTTGTCTCGGGTTGGATTCTTTCTTGATGTTACGTTCAATGAACCTTGTAGGATAACCATTCTTAAGGAGATTTGATCGAAGGTTGTCTAGTTCCCTATCGATTGTCTCTGGAGAGCAGATTTTATGAATTCTGGAGCATAAGGAGTGAATAAGATTTCTCTTTCTCCCTAAAGGTACCCAACTGTTGAAGTTAGTGTACTGCCCAGTGAATGTTGGCTTTCGATAAATCGACCTTAGAAGCGTTCCATTCTCTCTTCTATCTAGCTTAACATCAAGAAAGTGAAACGAAGAATCCGACTCTTCTTCGATCGTGAAAAGCAAAGATGGGTGAGAACCATTAAATATTCTAAGAAGTTCGGCAGTTGAAGTGTTTTCATCACATACAATGAAGGTATCATCAACATATCTTTTATACATAAACAGACTATCGATGGTTTCCTTCAGTGGGCCATTCTCTAAGCTAGCCATGAAAATGTCCGCTAAGAGCGGTCCTAAATGAGACCCCATGGCGACTCCATCTCTTTGGTTGTAGATGACATCATTAAATCTGAATTGCACATTCAGTGTGCATCTCAATAGTAGTTGTTTAAGATAATCAGTTGGTAAGCCAATGTTGATGCTATTTGATTCAAAAAAAAAAAAAAAAAAAAAAAAAAAAAAAAAAAAAAAAAAAAAAAAAAAAAAAAAAAAAAAAAAAAAAAAAAAAAAAAAAAAAAAAAAAACATTAATTTCATCAACACAACTGATGAAGTCAAAAGTGTCGGAAAGACTATGTTTACATAGATTTAATCTAACTGGTTCCAGAATTTCCGCAAGCCATTTAGCGGTAGAGCGATACGCCGAATTTAGCATATCCAATACAGGTCGCAGAGGGACATCATCTTTATGCACCTTTGGGAGACCATATAAACGGGGGATAGTTGAACCAGATGGTTTAAGCTGTTCATACATATATGGAGTAATGATGCATTCTTGCTTCAATTTCGTCAAAGTTTTAGATAATTCCTTCTCAATATTATCTGTCTTGTCCTTTTGATCAGGTGATTTTAGAAATTTATCTTCATCACTCAGGATGGTACATAATTTATTGACATAATCCTCACGATTAAGAATAACAATACCTGATCCCTTGTCTGGACGAATCAGTATTATGTTTTTGTTGTTAAGCAATTCATTTAGTTGTCTGTTGTGTTCTTTTGATAACATTTGTCGTTGTCTGCCTTGCGTTCTTTGGTACTGGTAATAACAATGAAGTAATGAAGATTTGAATTGTTCAACATCTTCGCTGGACATTGGACTCAAGTCATGTGTTTGATTCATGAGATTTTCAAACTGAACTTTTGTGTCTAATTCGTTGACTCTGGACGAAACAGTAGAGAACTTAAGACCCAAAGATAGGATTTGCATTTGAATATCCGACAAATTTAAATTAGAATAGTTAAAAACGTATTTCTCTGGCGAATGCGGAAACTTAAAGTGAGACTCGATTGTTTTACAACTTTTCAGTATATTTATTTTAACATCTTCAGATCGTTTCTTTATAACGTCAGAAATATAATCCACAAACAGGCTACATTCTGTCTCTGTCAGTTCAAACAAGAAATGCCTACGTTGTGATACGTTATTCTCAAGTTCCGGAAGACGCGTTTGTATGGCGTCGATCAGGTTCAACGCATGACGCTTGAGAGTTCGACCATTTGGATAAATATGATTACGGCGTAAAATTTTCCAGTAAAATTTCGGATATTCTCCATTCTTAATGCAGCTTTTGAGAGTATCAGAATTAGCATTCGCTTCCACATGAACAGAAACCTAAATTATGTGTTCAAAAGCGTTTTGTCAAACCCCTTTCTTTACCTTGGTCATAATAATTTTCTTTCTAGTTTTTATTTTATTTTACCACTTGAATTCTTTCCACTTCACTTCACATCTTCATTCTTATCGTAATCGTACTCCTAATTTTCATAACTTTTTAGACAACACTTGACATTTTTGTTATAGAAAAATCTTTCATATTTTTGTAATTTATCCACCTCAACGCTACCCCTTATAATTTTATCACATATACGTATAGACTGAGAAATTATTTAGTGCCAACTAATAACCATTTTCTGTAATATAAATACGATTCTACAGCTTGAAAATGAAGCCGTTGAAAAGAAATTTCTTCGCTGAACAAAAACTGCGTATTTCATTATGAATAAATGCGTATTATTCGAGAACTAATTACCTCACAAACTAACTTGCTATCTGACTAGCTAACTACCAACATGATGAGATAGATGCAAGCGCGAGAGATGTGAATAACGAGCGAGGGTTGTGACAGCCTGCCTTCCTGTGCATCCAACAACACTGTGACTGAAATTCACCAATTTCTTGCATCACTTCAAATGCCTTCCTACTACAATAGTAACGAGTCGGCTTAGCGACAGCCGACTTCGCCCTGCCCTACGGAGGACAGCTTTCAGTGCTGCTTCGTACGGTTAATACAGGCCTACTTCTAAGTAGCCCATGAACAATTAACACAGGAAGACGGAGCAATAAACAATGAATTCGTAGAACACTGACCACACGAGTTAACAAACTTGAAAAGTGAACACTGAATCAGACTGATATCAGAATGTCTCAACATGATGAGGGAAAAGCCGACACAACAAGAGCATTACAGGAGACACATACTCATCCAAGATATATCTCTATGTATGTGTATTTAAGATTGCATATATGCTCAACTCTCCCAGCCAATCACTGTGAGACAGGAATCAAGCGAAACAAACCAGTTCATGTGAATCACGCTTGTAGTATCTGAAAGTGACGTCTAACAATCCGACATATGCAAGGATTTAGTTTAAGGATGATTGGACAAGGATGGCTGACGACTAATTGTCAAGTAGGCGGTGGAATGGAGATAGTGAAATAATCATCAGCATGATTAAGAAGACTGACCGCATCAGAAGGAGGCCGAAGTGATGATGTAGGCAGGAAGAAGACCAACTTGATTCAGTGAGTGATTAAGCAGTCCGTGACAGAGTGATTGACTGATTGATTGAGTGAGGGACATTGACTATAGTAAGCTAAGTAGTGTTGGAGGAATTCACTTTGTATACGCATACAATGTACTGATTCGGTATGAGAGAAATGCCAAGCATTCGCGAATAATCCAGCTGCCAGTCGGTCTTCGAAAACACCAAGCTTGTTTAACAAAAGATGGCATAGGTAGAGACAGAGTGAAAGCCAGATGATGTGTATCATGTGAGAAGGCGAAGTTGGATAGTTGGATAGTTAGTAGTAGTCTCATGCCTACGACACTCTTCTCATCACACAGGATGAATGGTGTGCCTTCCAGAAAATAAGCTGGCATCCTTCACATTATATAATATTGAGTCGCATGCATAGGCAAACATGAAGTCTTCATAATGGCTTCTTTTGTCCTACCCACCTAACTACCGACACAAATAACCAACTAATTCACTGACTGATTGACTGACTGACTGGCTGACTGACTGACTGACTGACTGAATAACTAACAACTCACTACCTCACCAACTAACTTGCTATCTGACTAGCTAACTACCAACATGATGAGATAGATGCAAGCGCGAGAGATGTGAATAACGAGCGAGGGTTGTGACAGCCTGCCTTCCTGTGCATCCAACAACACTGTGACTGAAATTCACCAATTTCTTGCATCACTTCAAATGCCTTCCTACTACAATAGTAACGAGTCGGCTTAGCGACAGCCGACTTCGCCCTGCCCTACGGAGGACAGCTTTCAGTGCTGCTTCCTACGGTTAATACAGGCCTACTTCTAAGTAGCCCATGAACAATTAACACAGGAAGACGGAGCAATAAACAATGAATTCGTAGAACACTGACCACACGAGTTAACAAACTTGAAAAGTGAACACTGAATCAGACTGATATCAGAATGTCTCAACATGATGAGGGAAAAGCCGACACAACAAGAGCATTACAGGAGACACATACTCATCCAAGACATATATGTTTAGCATCCCTTTTACGAGAAGTTAGGATTTTATTGACAGGTAAGAAGAGTCCAGCAGATCTTGATTTCTCTTGGGAATATTTTTTGTTTAGTTTCACACAAATTCAGACTTACATGCGAAAATCAAGAAACTGGTAGTACAAGCAAGCAGCGAAGAGAGACTTTAATTAAACATACAGAAAACTGTTCTGATGATGATATCCAACCAACAAATATCTAAAACACCAATATCTATCAATGCAAGAAATTTGAAATAGGTCACTTCCGAAGCTTCACTCATTTTAGAAGGCAAGGCAGACCTGTAACCCGAATGTGAAACGACAAGTGGGTAGTGCGAAGGTCACATGGAGGAGATCGTATGGCAAGGTGGCAGTGACATTCTATGGGCAAAAGAAACTAGAACAGATTGGGGGATACGTGCTGTTGAATTTTTGTCCCACTCAGAACCGAAGGCGACAGTAATAACAATATTTACTCAGCCTGATTTGGAAAGAGGGTGTGTAATTAAATGCGTGGAAAGTTCGCTTCCGTTATACTATGCAAACGAAAACACTGAAATGACGTCACTAGCATAATCTTTTATATATATATATATATATGAGCAGATATATATGCGAAATTCCAAAGTCTGTCAGCCACAATTTCGCCTACATTTTCTATTTATATAACTGAAGGCGCTATAAAATAATGCAGAGATTAAACCACACAAATAATTTTTATGCAAAGAGATAACTCATTCAGATGTTGTTGTTTCTACCATGATGTGACTGAAACCGGATTAGGAGTTCTTCACCTCACCCTTCAGAAAACTATTTTTCTTTTTATCTTTTTCCATGGTTTCAGGTGTGATGACTACTAAGTGGTCATAGGTTTCCTCCCCACTACGGTCTATTTTTGTGAATATATTTTTAGCAAAACTACAAAATAGTCCGTAAGAACTGTGATCAAGATTTGACCGATTAGTTCCAAAATAATTGGACGTCGAGTGAGAAGCAGACATATGTAAAAATTATATTTGTATAATCCTAACGAAACTGAAATGAGTAATTCCAACGTTTCGTTCGGCAAACTGGTTAAAACTTCTTAATCTTAATCGAAATTAACATAATAGAGGCTTATATATATATAGGATATCTCTTGTTTTTAAGAACTTGGTCCAATCATCATATGAGTCATGAAACAATCATCAAAATATAATAAAGAAAACTGTATGAGCTGTGTTCAAACTTTGACCTCATACTTACAAATATCAGTCTACTTTTGTTAAGCAATTTAAGCGAAGTGTACTTTTGTATACAATTGGTGGATGGTGGCTAGCATGGAATCCAGGATAAAGCGCATTTCGTCCTAATTGGGACTCGTCAGCTGGATGTACCTGCATTTCTCAGTGAGTGATGATGTTCCCACCGAGGCTCGAACCCAGTGCCCATAGTTTCAAACGCCAAAGCGTTATCCACTAGACCACTTGGGCCATGAGAGCCACCTCTTGTGCAACGGGTCATACATTAATTATTGAATTGAATTTTTGATTTTCCCGTCGATTGATTGGACCGAAGTGTTCGGTCTCAGGTTGACATGTCTGTTGGCTTCTTGTGCAGATGCTTCGACGATGTCTGGGGATTTGATTTGTATACAATTGGTGGATGGTGGCTAGCAGTGGAATCCAGGATGCGCATTTCGTCCTAAATGGGACTCGTCATCTGGATGGGAACATCATCACTCAGTGAGAAATGCAAGTACATCCAGCTGACGAGTCCCAAATAGGACGAAATGCGCTTTATCCTGGATTCCACTGCTAGCCACCATCCACCAATTGTATACAAATCAAATGCCCAGACATCATCGTCGAAGCATCTGCACAAGAAGCCAACAGACATGTCAACCTGAGACCGAACACTTCGGTCCAATCAATCGACGGGAAAATCAAAAATTCAATTCAATAATTGAAGTGTACTTTTCATTATAATAGAGGTTTTTATGTATTTCCCAATGAATGAAAAAACAAAATGAGATTGTTTTTACTGACATTTCGCTATTTAATGCTCCTAATAGCTTTCTCAAAGTATTATTAAACCGGAATTTACAAAATCCACTCAGCATATTAAAGAGTTAGGGGGTGAGAAAAATATAGACTTAGTTCAACTTAAAAGGACATATTGAAAGTCAAAATAACAAGTGTACTTTTAATCAGAATTTTAGAGATCACTTTCGACTAAAAGTTCATGGTCGTAGATAACTGAATATGTGTGTATATGCAGTATACCTTGGTGTGTGTCTGTGTGTGTCTCTGTGTGTGTGTGTGTATGTGTGCGTATGGGGAAACAATGGTAAGTCATACAATTTTGTTTATTATACATGTTCATACCTGTTTCATGACTCATATGATTGTCATTTTTATGTTTTAATTTCGATTAATTTCCCTGAAGAAGTTTGACCAGTTTGCCGAACGAAACGTTGGAATTACTCATTTCAATTTCGTTAGGATTTCACAAATACATTTTTTTTACAAATGTCTAGAAAATAGTCCGTTGAAGGATGAAACAGCAGAAATGGAAATGTATTGTTCTTACATGGATGATCCTTTATTAGTGTACGATGAAGGATTACGTAGTGATTTGACTTTCAGCCAATTCAGTAGTCCTCATCCAACGGCCCATTTCACCTACGAAGGAGGATAAAAAACGACTCTCTGCACTTCCTTGACATCCTACTAACAAGAAGAGACGATGGTTCCATCAAAAGAATCATATTTAGAAAGCTAGAGATCCAAGCTCAATATACACACTTCTTTAGCTTTATACCTGTGACATACAAAGGCAATCTGATCAAGTGCTTATCATTTAGAGAGAGATGGAGTCGCTCAGAAGATTGTGTAGAAGGAAGAGCTCCAGATCATCCGTGATACTCTAAGCAAAAACAGATATCCAGAGAAGTTTATTAAAGCCAACATTGGTTAGAATTTAAGTTTGACGTGGACGTCACAAGATCATTCAAAATTACCAATAGGCAAAAGGGTTCACTTCTCCTCAAGTTTTTTGAAGCAATCAAGCGCCTGAAATCAGACTTGTGTGTTCAGAAAGAAGCAGTTATCAGTCTTTCTTTGCCCTGGTAACTGGATATTTTCACCACCTCTTTCATCTGATTACGTAATGTCGAAACTTTTGTTGTGTATGATCACTATTGTTCGAAATAAAG
Source organism: Trichobilharzia regenti (assembly GCA_944472135.2). Taxonomy (NCBI): domain Eukaryota; kingdom Metazoa; phylum Platyhelminthes; class Trematoda; order Strigeidida; family Schistosomatidae; genus Trichobilharzia; species Trichobilharzia regenti. The sequence continues at coordinate 164,330,559 of OX235270.1, forward strand.
TGTTTATATATATATATATATTTCGACGAAGTCATCATCTAGGCTGTACATTCGTGTATTTATATCAAATGGATCGGAAAGTTCCCGAATAATTAATAACTGGAATTTTCCCATCCATTTGATATAAATGCACAAATGTACAGCCTAGATGATGACTTCGTCGAAAAGAAAATTTTCTTCATTTTAATTTTTATTAATTTGCCCCATTGACCGGAAATTATTCTGAAACTTTCCCATCTATTTGATATAAACACTCGAATGTACAGCCTAGATGATTGATTTTTGTTTAAAATTAAACTCTGTTTCTATGAAACACAAAATAATTGAGCAAAGAATATCCTTTTCAATAATTTCCTCTTCTCTCTCTCTCTCTCTCTCTATATATATATATATATATAGGCATAGAATATTCTAGAATAGTAGTCAATGACAATATTGGTGTTTTTTTAGATAGTATCGATTTGTTAAGTAAGATCGCAATGGAACCACAGTTTATTAAAGATGCTTAAATTATAATAATAATAATAAAAATATAATGGCAAGTAGAATAACAACTAAAATTAAGGAAATTTCTACAAAAAACTGAAGATTATTCGAACCAAGATGGCCAAGGTAAGGACAGAGTCTGAACTAGCTTCTTTAGGACACATAAATTGGGCTTCTTAATGTGGATCCCAAGTGCCTTAGCAATATTTAGCAAACTAACTCTGAAGTTAAGATTTATTGGTATGCGGCAGATGACTTTGAAAGCCTCATTGACATCAATCTTGTGTTCTATATGCACAAGATGAGATAGAATAGCGCTATGAATGGATTTTGTTTGCCTTTTAATTTACCAACTACGTCGGAATTCCGACGAGAAACAAGCCCAATTGTACGGCCTATGTAAATAGCTCCAGGAGCAGCTAAATTGGAAGAGGCAAAATTAGGCTTGCAAAGTCATCTGTCGCATCCCAACAAATCTTAACTTCACTTTAAGAGTTTTTTACAGGCTGACGGTATTGACGTTCACGGTTAGTACGAAGTAAACTAAGGCAAGATCTAATACCCACAACTTCTATAGTATTCGTTCTGCGTAGACCAAAGGCAAAGCAAACGACAATATTTGGTCGTCCAAATTACGAGATATATTTCGGGAACAAATCAGCGTCCGAGATGATTGCTTAGCTAGCTAGTGATCCTGCACTAATGTGACACGACAGAGTACCAAATAGTGTCGATGCTTGATGGGAAGCTTTCGGTTAAACAAGTCGAGTTGAACAGTGAGCCTCAGCACCCAATGTTCAGTGGTGATTGCTCTGGTCAACAATTTTGGGGAATTATTTACCCCTACAAACACAAAGATATCCACAAGGTGTCACCAGATGGGCGAACCAAAAACCAAATTGACTTCAGCTCAATCTCAGGGAAGTGGAGGCGCAGCCTATTGGATACAAAAGTAAGAAGAGGAGCAGACGTTGGCTCAGACCACTGTCTCGTACAAGGGACAATCCAAATCAAATTAAAAGCTTTCAGGGAAACAGGAGCTGCAGATAGACCACAAGCCAAGTTCAACACTCAAAAACTGAAGGGCCAAGATTCAAAGGACATGTTCATTGCAAATATAAGAGACAAAGCCTAAATACAAATCAACACTAGCGAAGAGGTCAACGTCAAAAAGCACTGGGACAACCTGAAAACAGTGTGGAGTCAAACCTGCATGGAAGTTCTAGGCAGAAAGAAGAGGCAGGACAAACAGTGGCTCACTACGGACACATGGAGACTAATAGAAGAGAGAAGGGTGGTGAAACAAAAGATTATCCAATGCACCGACGAGCAACAAAAACAGGAGTTGAATGCAAGCTACAATGCACTGAACAAAAGAGTAAAGAAGAGTGTCAGGGAAGACAAAAGAAAATATTATGAAGCCATGGAAAGTGAAGCAGAACAAGCTGCTGTGCAGGCAAAGGAGACCTCGCCACACTCTACCAAACAACTAGGCAACTTTCGGGAAAATGTTCGACACAAATTAAGCCACTAAAGGATGACAATGGAAAATCAATCACCAAAGAGGTGGAACAAAGAAGACACTGGGCTAAACACTTCAAAAGACTTCTTAATCGACCGCCATCTACAACGTGCCCAACAATACCAACAACGGAAGCAGAATTACCAGTGAACACCAACACAGCCTTTAGGATTGATTATATGCCATATTCCGAAGTCGTTATCACGTACAGTTCGCATACATCTCCTACATACATAGCTAAATCAGTTGCGAGATTGACTGAACCGGAACACTATATCCAAAAAGAACACGTCCAGACACTGTTTCAACCATGGCCAAACTTGGACTAAAGTTTCTTCTATACTCCAAGAGTGTATGTTTCTCTTATCTCTTGTTTTTCTTTTGCTTTGCTGATTATTACAATTATTATTATTATTCGTAATAATGTATACCCTCCATTGAAACATTCTTTCAATACTATCGAATTTGCCATTTATACTACTAGTGTAACAACAGAAGACAACGGCCAGGCAACAGATTGGTTTTATTGAGAAAATCAACAGATATTTATAAATTTTTACATACATTATGATTCGTTATTTTAGCAGAGAAGCGACTTCTTCTGATTGGTTTTTCTGTACTCCTCGTGACCGTTACTTACATAAGCTATCCATATATCTGAGAATCGTATTTGCACAAGCTAAGTGTGCTGTGATTAGTTGGTGAATTCATCAAGGTTAGGCTTAGTTTTGTTTCTTCTCATGACCCCGTTTCAGGACGTAAACATTGGCGTACATGGCTGCTTACAATTTTGGCTCGCAGACAGCTCTCACTACACTTGGACTTATTATTAGTGACATTATCTGTTTTCCCAATACATGCCTCCACATATTTCATTTCACATTTTGGTTATTTCATGTTGAACCTCTCATTGAAGTCTTACTATCTCCTCCTTAATATATACGACTTTGTACTAGCCACTCACCTGACACCTTTTATAACCTTGAACTGATTTGTTAGTTTTTCCTACCCCACATTGTATGAATCTACTTTGACTAATCACCATCATGGTATTGCATTTCACAATATTTAATAACTGAACTCAGCCTAGCACGTTTATCACACAAATACGACTATTTATTTTGACACTCTATAACTAATCTATTATTCTGTGTTAAAAAGGTGATCCACTGTATAACTGGCCCTTATTGTAACGATAATAGATAGACTTTATCCGATCTCCTATTAACTTTGTAATTATTACATTTTGATCCCTATTTGTAATCTTATCATTCATTCTAATTTGACACTCCACCATAAATATCCCTGGAACTCTATCATACATTTCCTATATGTACACGAATGTACAGACTGGTTGACGCTGACTTCATTGAAAAGAAAATCTTCATCTCTGCAATCGTTTTCTTACGATATTTATCATGTGTTTAGCGAAAGCAACCCATCCCAATGGCTGAATATGTTCACCAGGAAAACCGCGGAATTCACATTGTGCTACATGTGAAGATTTCTGAAGAATGAGTCCTAAACTAGCGGGATGAAACAAGCTGTCCAGTACGCCTCCGTTGGATGGGTTTCCCAACAGATTCACTCAGCTTGTGGAGAATCTCCTATAACCAATCAAATCCCCTAGGCATCTTTTCTTTTCGATATTGTCTAATCTTCTCTCAATATATACGACTACATCCAATCCATTTCACCACATGCGTATTGATTTTCATGATGAACACTATTCACTGTGCAGTCCTCCTCCTATATGCGCTCTTTAGTGAATACTAAATCTAAAGATTGCATTTTATATCTGATAGGAACCTTAAGAGGAGAATTTATTGGAAGAAAGGGTCATATTTATTGAAACAGAAACTTTGCACATTCTGTGCATCAGGCCACCATATGCCACAGACAATTTCAGTTTGTCAGTAGGGCTGTATTACTCAATGTCGAGACATCCTGACAACAGAAGTATGCAGGTGGTCGCTACGTAAGGGAGGCCACCCCGGTTCATATGTCACTACTAGGCAGCCCATCTACACACCGTAGGTTTGGAATTATGAATTTCTAGCTCCTCCCCAACAAGCCACTATGAAGTAGACTTGCATTTTCTTCGCCCGTTCGGATATCACCAGCGGTGTTTACCACTTCTGTGAGGAACACACCCTCTCACTCATCTCGTGATGAAGGTAGGTGACAGTGTGCATAAGACAACTTACCTGACGGCAAAAAGGCTATGGTGACAGCGTGTGTGGCGGCCACATGAAACAGCATTCCGACACAGTCTACTACTCACTCTGCCATCGCAACTGTACCAGATCGTTGTTCTTCAGAGTGACTTCTAATATTCAAGTGTTGGTTGGCATGGATTGAATTTGACTGGTTACAGGATTTCATAATAAGGTGACATCGGCTAGAGGATCATTGGAAAACCAGCCAGGGAGTACTCAACAGCTGTTTCGTCAGTTAAGTTCAGGACCCTTCATCAGAACGCACCAATCACAAAGGTTCGGACTGAAGACTTTCTAGTTATAGGGAAAGCTCGTAGACCATTGAGCCACTGGGACCCAATCCAATGGCCAACCCATGAATTCCAACTTCTGTTAATCCACAATATACCGGCGACTGGAACTAGCCAATGTCAGTGGTGGCGAGTATTTGCCCTCACACCCAATCCGACTTTTAATATTATGTTTATTTAGAAATTTGTTCAATCAACACCCTCATTACTAACAGTTTTGTTGGACAATTTAATAGACTTCACGCCCTCCCCCCGCAGTGATTCACGCGCATTTTATTGCAGTCTTCGAATCCCACACATTATCGACAACACAGAAACAAAAAACACACACTCATCATCTCACGAATAAAAGACTTGTATTCGGAAATTCAATTTTTCACCTCTTTTTGGTGGAATAGGGATGCAGAAAAATACAGTGATTAAATTTATTCATCGATCGATTTCACGGATCGACCGATTGATTGACTGACTGATGAACAATTCTACACAATATGAAACACAAACAAACCAACTAACCAAATCAGAAGAACAACAACAGCAACACGGAACAATCAACAAACACACTAGGCTGCTGCATTTTCTACTGGTATATTGCCATCATCTTCGCCGCCTTTCACCGAGTAATCTTCATTATTCTCCATGATAGGAGGTGGTGGTGATTGAGCTTGTGGAGGTTCTGGGGAGTCTTCTTGCATTGGGGAGTCATGCCCACCGCCATTGTTGTAGTCATTTTGTGAGGCTGCTCCATGTTCTCCTCCACCTCCTCCTCTATTCTCTTCCTGTTCTACTTCACTTCGACGATAGGTGATTTTCAGTGGACTGGTGTTATTCTGTGCTGACGCCTGCGACTGGTGCTGTTGGCCATATTCTCCTGCGGATGGCAGATGCTGTGATGAAGGGGCTGTTGGTGCTACAGCTGGAGTGTTTACAGTTGGACCTTGCATCTCTTGAAATTGAGCCATATATTGTTGTTGTTGAAACTGTTGTTGTAGCTGACGTTTAGCTCTCAACTGGGCAACAAACTGATCTAATTCAGCGAGATTCTCGTCTGACTCACTACGTTTAAAATTGGTTACGAGGGGTGCCAATGGAGGCGTTTTTATACGAGCACGAGATATCACACTGTGAAAAAGAAAATATAAAAATCGATATAGGTATAAAACTTAGGCACTGTAGCAGAGTATAACTCCATTATGGATAAGATTTTATTTTGATAAACCACACAGTGTTTGTTATACACTAATATTAACTACTGGCATTTCGAGTACAAATTATTGCTCATAATCATATCAAGTTACTCACACAACTTTATTCCTTCATTTATATACATGTGTGGAATTGAATAGATATTTCAATGGAAATCAATATGGGATAATGTACACTCAGAAATAATAATATAAAATATAAAAAGGAAATAAAGTTACAGCTGCAGTTCCTAGTGAAAAGTGTTGTGCGTGGCCAGCGTGGAGTCCATACCATGTCAGGTAAGAGGACAGTTATTCATCGGGTAACATCCGCTATAATTCGTAATATATATATATATATATATATCACTAATTGGTGAGAGAGGGAATTCATGGGGTCACTTTGTAACTGGAAGGCCCTGTACTAAAACCCTGGCGAGTGAGTGTGTATCGCCGAAGAGTCCCCAACTGATGGGTGGAGGAGGCCAAACTGCTGTCAAGGATCCCCAGGTTTGTTGGTTAGTTTCACAATGGTTCCCTCCCCCACTTACTGATGTCGTCACTCAGCTTGCGATCAAACCTCTAACCAATCAAATCCCTCCTGTGCATACCAATGCTCTTAAAAACAGTTCAAGTGAGTCACGGAGGGCTTAGAAGAGTAAGTATGATCGGCCACAGTAGTGTAAGAGATAAGCAGAGAGTTGTCCCCTGAGTGGATGACACCCCTAGTTCTCATTCAGAAATGCCCACTGCTTTCCAAATTTTGCTTGATTCCATCGCGGATGTACTAATGCAATAGACTGCCCCTAACTGACCATAGTGAATTAGGTAGGGAATGACTTGTTACTCCCAAGGGTGGCACAGAGTATGCCAGTGACAGTGTCCTATTCCTAGGTGGAAATGATGAAAGAATGTAGCAAATTAATTAGAACATCCTGAGTGAAGATCTTCAAATGTTTAAAATGTGATAAGCTCCTGTCAAAAGTAAAATGATGCCAGAGGACTGGTCTACCCTCCTAATTACTTAGGGATAAGGAATCAAGGGGTCAAACATGTTGACCACCCAAGTCATCACTGACGCAGAGGTGATGCGTAGCTGCCGGTCAAAGAACATATGTACTACATAACGAAATTTCACTGTGTCCATCTTTATAGCTCTGTGACATGACTACTGAAAGCGGAAGAAATGAAAAGTGATATCCGCATTAGGAACTTATCTGCAACTAAGGATGTATAATTTTAGGAGTCCGCCTCTCCCTCCTAGACCGGAGAGGTAGCATAGTTGGTTGTCAGAGGGGTAGACATCCTACCACTGTAACAATTCCTGCTTCACCAGCAATATAATCTTCGACCTCAAACCTTATACATATTGGTTAGACGACCTAAAGCAATGATGGGAATGGCTTTCAGTCTAATTCCCCGAATAATAGAGGACCAATGCTTTTGTTCCAATCAGAGTGGTTCATCATCAGGTACAGGCGATGACTGCAACATGCAAGCCTCACCACCACCAATGCAAACTACAACACTGAGATACAATGCAGCTATCAATCAGGGCTAAACAGTGTACAAAAATCAGAATGAGGGGAAAATGACTTCACTTACCGTCCACGATTAACAGGGCGGATAGGTGATGGAGATGGTGAAGAAGATCGAGGACTACGTGAGTATGATCGGGATCGACTCTTTGACACATGTGAACGTGACCTTGAATGGGAACGAGATGATCTAGGTGATCGCTCTACTGATCCTGATGCACCATAACGCTTCCGACGACGTTCAAAATTGGTGGCACTTCCAGCTCGACCTGATGCATCACGTCTACGTTCATCATAGCTGTGTATGAGGGGAGTAAAAGCAAATATATGGTAGAATAGAGTACTGAAAAAGTTAAATTGTAATTATACAGAAAATACATTTTTTGAACCAATAAAAAGACCCTATAAGATTCAAACTTCGCTGAGTATTATTACGCCTAAAATCACACAAACTGTTGACAGAAGAGTAACAAAAGGCAGAGAAGACAAGATCCTTCAAGGGAAAAACATACACGATAGAGTTGATATAGATACCCAATAACCAACAGCAACAACAAGCACCAGTCACTATCAACAAAAGAAAATTGAAATCGGTCACGATTTTCACTAATTTCGGATATATGGCTTCGGACAGACAGTGGCATGGATGAGGGTGTCAACGACAGGATCGGATCAGAAGTCAATGTAGAAATCTGCCACATCAAGCACGAAGAACAAAGTTCAGATTTTCAACACTACTATCAAGTAAATCAATACTTCTGTATGATTCGCAGGCTTGACGCGTCACAAAAAAGTATTTCCAAGAGATTACCACAGGCATTCGTGAAGAGCTGTCTTCACTACCCGGATAAGCGAAAAGGAACTCTGATAGGCAACCTATTGACCAACACATATGCCAAAGGAAATGGAGATTGATGGATCAGACACTTAATGAGATAACGGTGGAATGACATTTTGCGTGCCGGGCCACCGCTCAAGTAGAGCATGTGTCCGAGTGTAATCCTATGGAGCAGGCCGTGTGAGGTGAGGGGAAGCAGAACCGATAGGGGAACATGGAGCCAGCTGGAAGACTGTACAGTAAACAGGATGGAATGGAATAGTAATAATATTAACTTACCGATGATTGTGCCAGTTATTCCGACGTACACGATAGTCATCATATTGACCACGCCATCTAGACCCTCCTCCAGCACCGCCACGGGGTCGATTTCTGCCATAATAACCACCACCAGCCCCACTTCCACGATATTCTGGACGCTGGAATGAACCACCAGATCGACGATCTGCAGAAGAACCACCACCCGACGGACCATTCCCACCACTACGCCATAATGAACTACGATCGCCATCTCCACCTCTTCCTTTAGGCGAATCCGATGGCGGCGGCCCAGCATCATCTGTGGTCAGTGAACTTTCACGACGCTTTTCCGACCCACCACCGCCAACCACACCGGGGCCATTCGCTGGTGCACCATCTGCTCCACCAACCGGATTACCTCCATCTTCCATTTGGTGACGTCTCTCGATAACACGTACACGTTGCATAACACGTTCTTGTAGACATTTCGACGTCATTGGAAGATCATTTTCATTATCATAAACAGTAAGAGAACCGTGTTCGCCTTCACGGGCATTCCGTGGGGGTGTAAACACCTGAAAAATAAAATAAAGAATAACGGATAAAGAAATTTATATTTTTGATAATTTTTATTGAAAGACAGATGTACTACTCAGGATTGTGTGAGTAGTATGCCGGTCGTACGTGATACGGAAACAGTGTCAGACGACTGAAGGCCTACCTTTTGTGTCTTTGGCACTCGTCAGTCCTACAGGAGGTCAGTCAGTCATGAACCCCGAAATAGCTCAGTGGTAACTTGTCTCCAACTGCATTACTGCAACTGGATGACTCGGATTCGAATCTCTGAAGGGTCATCATGGTAGTTGCAGACAACACGCTGACTAGTGGTAAACAAGGTTGGTCAAGGTTTCCAGCTGATCACTGAAGACCATTTAACAACAACAACAACAACAACAACCAATTCAGAGTGCACTATGATGATGAGACTAGTTAGATCCTATCAATTGTCTTCATGTGGCGAGAGTGTTAGTCACGAAAGTGAATGAAAGGGAAAATATGTACATCCAGAACATACACAACCAGCCTGCTGGACAGGCTAGTCTATCTCGAACCTAAGGGATCTACAAAACTATGCTCCTAAACCTATGCTGTGTTGTTTACATATGTGCTGGACTGAATGGTGTGTATACACCTGATTCAGTCAATGGGAAACATCTGAGCTCCCAGTGTCACTTTACTGACATATGGACTGGACTTCAAGTCAGGAACTCAGTGGCGAGATGATGACCTATTCAGTCATAGGATACCCCACACGAGACTGTCGGTCTTTTCCACTCCAAAGAGGGAATTAACATCACAGTGGCGTTGTTTTTCGACCGAGCCAGCTTTAAGGCAAACCTTCCTTAGTCACCCGGTTGTTTTGGCTAGACAAGCAAGTTTAGGGCGTGAATTTGGTAAAGCATAAGTCTTCTAGACATAAATGTATTAGATGACAGCACATGGGAACTCTCTTGAATTATTATCCAACGTAGTAGTATAGTGTGAAGCATGAAACAAGCTTCATTTTAGTACTTAACAAAATAGAACAATATGGATTTTTATAACAGAGGGGGGGGCTTCAGAAACTGTCATAATGAGTAAGGCAGAGACAGAGAATATAAGCTAAAACGGATGGGTTAGTTTCCGGCCACTTACTCTTCGAGTACTGCGATATTCTGGCTCTGCTTCAACTCGACTTCGTTTTGCATTATCCGGACCTAAAAACAAGTAAATTTCAGTAGAATATAAACACTTAAAATCAGTTACATCACCCGACGACAACAACAGTTAGAAAAAAAATATTTAAAACCAGTAAGGAACACTGTTACAACCTTCTTTGTAACTGGTCCTCCTTATCAGTGTACACCTACGTCACCACGAGTTAGAACCAGGAGGTGTTCAGGTGGGTTACCAGACGAAGATTGTTGACCATTCCTTAACAAGTGTCTTCGATAAGAATCCATTCTCACAACGACATGGAGGATTATCTCCCACCGGTTACAACTTCTCCACAGTACTACGGCCTGAGGACATCCCACCCAGTAGGGACCATACAGATGGGGATTGATATTTAGATTAAGTAAATAGGATTTATTTCACATGAAAGAAAATTAAACTTGGAACTCTTCACGAAATCATGTTTGCATCATTTCCAGGCGACATTATTTTTGTCAGACGTCTTACTATCTTTGTTTTCATTCTTGGGCTGGCCGAAATATAGCGTATGACTTCAAGCTTCTTCCGATGCTCCAGGAGAGGTGGTGGTTTTTGATAGGGCTGGGGAATGATAACCTCAAGTTCAGACACCTTCCTTCTTATCCGGGGCTTAGATAACTGCCAGCTAGACCTAACAGAGTTTGATTCAGGAATGCGTCGACGGAGAATTGTACCCAAGACCATTGTGTTGTCCGTAAGATATATGCGCTAAAAAAACATCAAGATTTGTCGCTCAGAAGATTTCATTTGCGAACTGTAGTGAACACCGCTACATACTGATCAAAGTTGGCATCCGTTTAAACTGTGAGTCTAAAAGCATATAAACATCCTGAAAACATATAGGCTTAATACATTCTTATCAATCCTATCGCTTTATTAGATGCGGATTACGTTTAGGTATATAGACATATTTCACCCTGTCCAGCTATCTAGGTTAAAACAGCCACCAAACAATACTCACAGGTCTTCTCTTACTGCTACGTTAGTTCCTGGTGTAGCTTCAAATCATTTATTTGTTCGCTACCCATCGACTGTAAGGGGATAAAATTGCCCGAAGTTCTAGTGAGAAGTCGTGTGAACAAGAACGCCGTGATGCACTAAGTCATCCGATATCAGGACAAATACTTGTTTTCGATGACATTGGGCTAAAGGTGACGATAAAAATCTCAAGCAATTCTACAGAGACAGAAATTACCAAGTACGCAGAGTCGCTGCACATCCTCAGCCCACCCGAAGAGGCCATGTTTCACAGGCGTGAAGCAAAACACTGAGAGCACCCAAGCTCTGTAAACCCGGTCTTTGACAGCCATACTGATGACGTGGCTGCACCAGAGATGGCGTAAATTGACGTATGCCACCACAACATTCACTATTCCAGTTAGAAGTCTCATCTATTACACCTATGCCAGCATTCACACAACTAACTGCTAGATACACGAAGTCATCGACAATTTCAAACGGTTCACCAACTACCTGAACCTGAAAGAGTGATTGCAGATACAGGCTCCCATCATTCTCGGGACAATATTTTGCACTTAGATGACCCAAAAAGTAGACATCATACCAAGAGACACTGATCCCTAATTGATCTAGTACCTAAATGTTATTACAACACGGTTAGATGACATCTTATGCTTACTCGAGATCAGAATGTCTTTTTCAAGGAAGCAGATTTACACTACTACCAACACGCACGTTCTTCAGAGCTGACTGTCATCGATGGCAAAGTTAAGGAGAAATGCTGAGATTAGGCAACCCTATAAAAATTCCAGTGTTGGTTGGGAACAGTGTTTTGTGCAGGCCTTTCAGGATGTTAACAGAACCAACTAGAACTTCATTTCAGACAGCTTCAATCATTCTGTAGCGAGCAACTGATGACAACTAGATTAATCTTGGAGTGCTAATTTGTTGGGGGTTTCATTGGTTACAAAGTTGGATCACAAATTGGATTCAGATGGTCTTTGGAAAAAACCAGACGATACTGGACAGTTGTTCCATCCTAATTCGGGACTCTTCAACAGTGTTCACTCCACAGATAGAGACAGGACCCAGTGACTTCAGTTCTCGAAGCTAGCTTTTCCAGCATTCATTTGGTGACTGGTAAAAAGTTGCCTGGAGTTACACTAAGACTGAGGGATTTTAACCCCTAGGTTTCGTTTGAGAAGTAATAACTCGCCGATGGCATTACCCGGAAAGCGCGAATCGGTAGAAATTAGAATTGATGGCTCAGTTACTGAAATCGATACTAATGGTAGAATGGTTTATCGTGTAACCTAAGGGTCAAGAATAGGTACTCCAGAAGAGTCGCAAACTCGACTGACTAAGCACTTATTCAGTGACTCACTGGTCTTCAATGGTTCCCTAACTGATGCACCAATCCGTGATAGATATCAAACTTGAAAAGGAATCATATATTTCTTAGATAAAGCGTAATGAATCTCCAACTTACCATGCCGATCATCATCATAGGAACGCTTCCAATAGTTATCCGATCTATACACAAAAGATAAAAGAATATTGCTTTCAATCAAAAAGAAAAATTTAACACTTCATGCAGATGAATGAGAAAAGAGATTTAACTGTTAGAAGGCAAATAAAACTCTACAACTAACTTTTTCCTTTCCTTCACGCACAGTGTTAACAATGTGAGCCACATGCCTATTTTGGTGTATGCGTCCGTAAGCGGATGACACCTATTACCCGGTTTGGTGAAACAGAGCCCGGACCTCAGAAGTGTGGCGCACGGTGGTGAGATGTCCACCACCTACCTACCTAGACCAACCAGTTTGCGTAAGCCACAAATCGAAAATGATCAATAGAATCCCGACCCGATAAGTGGGATATCATGAGTAATGAGGACTGCTGATTCCAGACTTAATCACGAAGAATGGAGGGAAACGATGGATCGCGGTTTTTCTGTGGATATTTCGGGTAGTGGCATAGAAATATGCGAAAGAAAATGGAGATGAACTGAACACTTATCACTGAAGAGACCATTGAGTGAAATCACACGCCAGTCAGACCGTCACTCGAGTAGAGCCCAAATGCGAAACGAAAAGTTGGGCATCAATTTGGGAGTCACATGGAAGAGACTGTGTTGTTGAAAGGAGGGAGAAATAATGGCTTATGGGCTATCATTGAGCCATTCAATCGAGAATTAACAGACTGCAAAGAACTAAGGTGGGATGGTGGGTATGTCCCCCACCTACCCAGCTGCAGCCCTACGTTCCACTATTCAGCAATTTAGATAATTATGTGATAGCATTGTGTTTTCATACATAAATATCCTACACCCAAATAGAAAACTTATAAAAGGAAAATAAAGATTTGTGAAGCAAAATTATGATGGATTACCTGTTCGAGTCATCGCCCATGTCATCGTCATCTTTACAGCGTATAATACGTCCAGACTGAAAATATGTGTATGCAAATAAATAAATGAATAAACTTAACTTATAATGAGATTTTATTCAAACAAAATCAGTCAACATGATCTCAGTTCAGAAGGAGAGAGAGAGAGAGAAAAAAAAACTGAGAAAAGCAGAACAGGGTCATGTAGTCCGAGGTCCTATCTTCCAGTCGACGGCAATCCTTCTTAGCCTTGCACCTAGTCGGTAGAAGTAGTAAGCCCGATCAGGATAAGGAAGAAAGGTTGAATGTGCATGTAAGCTCTCATCCCTATAACAAGAACGCCAGTGCTGATGTAACTTCAAAGCTGAAGCTCCACAATTTACGTACCTTTGTTCCACTTGAAAGACAAAGGACTTATCAGACAGACAGACAGTCAGTTGGGTGTACCTGTCTGTAGTAACCACCCTCCCCAAAGACAGAGAATGGTGGTGTATTTTCTATGAAACTTGAACGAAACATCCAGTAATCATCCACTACAGCTTTATACGTCATTCTATTCTTTCGGATTCTGAACACCATGTATACTATAGATTTAAAATCTTGGTTTTCCAGCTGTCCTAGGTAGAAACACCTTCCAGCTGGTGTGTCGGCGTTCTTACTCGTGTATTACGTCCTATAACAGTGCGAGGAATTTTAAAGGTTAGGCATCAATTGTTAATTAGTTAAGGAGGGAAAGTTAATCGTATTGAGGTTGTGAAGCTGTCTTCATCGACTTAGGGGACTAGGACATATGCTACGCATGCCTAGCTGTCCCCTTCCTTGATAGGAAATATTAGCTGACATAGATAGGATCAGGTTGGAAAAGCACTAGTGATAGTCAAACCAAAACTTGGCTGGTACCAGTCCTGAAATCTTTGACAATTCGTTTGCGCCAGCCAGCTAGCCACGTAGGGAGGTGTAGACTGTCTGACTCTGGGATTATACGATCCAAGGAGGACTGGAGGAAAATGGTGGGTGATATCGCTCAAAATCCTCCTTCTCATTCACAGCTCAGATTAATTCACACTTCGTGAGCAGCCATATCTATTAAAACCCTATTGTTTTTTCATGTTACTATTCTTTCTCCCTCAACTTCCGCGCTTTGTAATTTCCTTTTACCTCTCTACATTGTGTGATGCAAGCAGAAAATTCGGTAACTTTGAAGATCAGCATAGAAAGCAGTCAGTCAGTAGCTTTCACAGCTGATATAGCACAGCCTAGGCTGGTATTATTATTAGTATTATTAAAACTTAAGGCCAGCGCAGATGCGTCAAAGAAATTTTTATCTAAACATTAGTTATGAGGGGATTCATATACTTACTGGCTAGATACCCTCAGACCAAGACAGGTAGTTTTCTTGAGGGGGCCAGCCAAACTCCCTGAACCTTTCACTTGAAGTTTATTTCACAAAACAGGTTCATACGCCCCTGTACACAGCGTAGCTTTGTTGGAATAATCAGGGATTTTTTAGCTTCCCCCACCCCTCTCTCTGAGGTAGTAGACCTGGATGTACATCACCAGTCCATTTGTGTAAAAGCGACAAACATTCATGTTCGCCATTTAACAAATTTGATTTTGTGAGGGAAGACACAAGCCGACACACAACCTATTACGTGGGGGAGGGAATTCTCTGGTTAAAGGGGTAGGGATAGGACAAATAACAGTACCTTAACAGGGAAAACGCAATCTGCTACCCATCACCCTCTGCTATACTAGGTTGTTTATGGGGAACATACATTGTCTGGATATATTGCTGTTCAGATCTTGAATTCACCACACAACTGCGAAACATCAAAGGCCGATGATAGAAAGTGAACAAGAGAAAAATGTACACAAACGGAACTTCTTCATACAGACGCATCTACACACACACACACACACACCACTTACCTCGACACGTGTAATAACAATTTTGGACAAGTCACCACGATGATGATCCACGTTTGATTTGTCTGATTTATCACCACCCTTTTCTCCTCCTCCGCCGGTAGATTTTATCTGAACAATAACATACATATATACACACACATAGATACGGAATAGTCATTCCTCATTGAGACACAATTATGTGAGCAGTAAACCTCCCCTGTTCTATGATTTTAATGAAAAAAAAAGGTCAACTTGCATATTAGAAGAATGCACATGTTTTTATCCACGTCACCCTTTAACACACACAAATGCGTGCGAGTGTAGACACCTCTTCGACACAGTCAAGTGTTCATGGGCAGTCTGGCATGTATACTTTCATCACTTGTACAGCAATCTTCTTTCTTCTTCGCCTTCTTTCACCTCAGCAACCATATGATCCGACGACATAATATACATACATTTGCTTATTCATTCCTCAGGATAGTATTTTATATCACTAATTTGTCTTTATCTAATTCCTTCCATTTTTATAGACAAATTTTATATAATCTAAAATAAGAATAATTGATTACAAGAGGGAATATCTACAACAACATCACTCTGAAGTTGTCCTGTTGGCGTAGATGATAAATGTATCCATCTTGGAATTCTGATCCTGATGAGTGTTCTTTTTTATTCTTTTTCATTTTGCCCTTCCTTTCAGACAAAAGACAGCGGATCCTTTCGCCTTTCTTTCTTCGAATTTTCACACAGTATAACGAACAATTATGATGATGAGGTTGACAATTTCGTCAAATGTACACATATACACATACATTATTGCCGGAACAGCTAAAATAATAATTGCGAAATCTAAAATAAAAGTGAAAAGAAACCTGTTTTCTGTCTTTTTTGGATGTGTATATGTATGCGTGTGTTAGAGATAGAGAAAGGGAAGAGAGAGAGAGAGAGAGAGAGAGGGAGGGAGGAACAGATATAAATCTCTCCATCTTGTATATATATATATGAAGGGATGATTCACAGTAGCTGTTAATATCCTTTTTTATCTTATAGAACTGACCATCAATCTTCACTGACACAGGCCATTTTTCACAGCCATCATCACCATTCAATTTGATTCCTGTAATTGATTACACACTTGTATTATTTAAATGTACTTACACAATCAATCAATCAACCCAATCGCTGTTTTAGATGTAAATGTAAGCAATGTCTTCGCATTACACGGAATAAACACCTCAAATTTGGTGTATTTAAATACACTGGCGCTATGGCCACAACAGCTGCAGTTTTAAAAACATTCCAACACATAGGCATTAATAGTTATTGCTTATAACCTGCAGACATAGAAAAAAGACGCTGAGTAGTCAGTCCATCGCATCCTTATGATACAATAATATAATATTATATAATATTACACATTGTGTGACACTATGTGTATACGCATCTAAATGAAATCAACAATACGAGAGAAAATGGAAATATGTACATACATATCTGTCAAAACACTAAATATTCCCCCCCATAGTAATGTTTAGAGTATTAAATTTAAGTGAAGAATATTGTGTTTTTAATTAGTTCTCAACAGGCTCAACTCGAATATACCTACACAACTTTACAAATAAATAATTAAAGTATATATAAACCATTCACAATGTTTTGTCAGTAGGATAGTATGATTGTGAATAAAAAATTGCGCAATTGGTCATAATAATAGTAATGATTATATCAGTAACAAGAAGGAAACAGTGAAGATAACAAGAGTGATGAAAAAGAGAATGATTGAACAAACGAATGTATTCAGGCAGATATAGTAGTCAATAAAGGCTAAGAAAAACGAATGCACAGATTACGTAACGGTAGATTGTAAGGAAAATAAATAAACAAATAACGTTTTAGAGTTAGTTAGCCAGAGTGTAATGATTCTGCACCAAGTGGGCCGCCACATAGTCAATCATATCGTGCTACAGTTGACTGTGATACCACCACCACCACCATCCAGTTTATATGGTAGGCTGAAGTAGGATGTATTAAGATTCAAAATGAAGACCACATTGGCTGACAGTCGTATACAGTGTATTAATAGACCAAACAAAGCATAATTCGACTCATTCAGTACCATAACCAAAATCACTTGAAATATGTCTCTTTATTTTTTTTTCAACTCTCAAGATAACAACTGCAATACCTAATAAATCATTCAATGATTCCCAATGTGACATTTTTCTGCCAGTGACTGCCAACAATGTCAAGACCCAGGTAACGCCGACTGCCTACAACCATCTTAAACCAACTCAGTGTATCGCGATGGCGAGTCGCCATCTAACCTGATAGAAAACATTCCAGTAAACATTGACTGTGACAGCATTCAGTCTGTACTACCAGCACACTAAAGACTAGTAGAGTCATAACACTGATCAATCCTTGGTGAAGTGAACTGTAAGTCAGGATAGCTCAAAGACGCGGTCTCTTCTTGCACAGCACTGGGTGACACAGGTTCGAATAGTAGAGGCAAAATCAGGTGGATATCGATTGCTACCAACCATTTAAGCTGTTTTTCTATATATCACTTGGTAAGACGTTCCGCTTTGCTGTGAAACTCCAACTAACTTTCAATAAACAAAAGATGTCCGCCATTTGCGTAAAACATACGTCCCATAATCTAACCACCTCCATTAGTCCGCCTGTTCTTGTATTGTAGAATAAGGTATATCGGTAACAGCTATACACACAGATAAGACAAGACATTTCTCAGGATGGTTTCACAAGGGTTGAAAGAAATCTTTCCAGAATAGTTGGCCCACTCCTTAACCAATCTCAGGATTTACAAACCACTAGCTAGATGAGATTAAGGAGAGTGTCCAGCTCGACTTGAACCTGAACCTTCAGTGTAGTTGGCAAGAATTCTATACACAGCGAATGTTGTTACCTCCCACCAGTTGCCCAAGAGAGCGGGCAGGATTTGAACCCACGACTTACTGGTTGCAGTTAAAGTCAGTTTGAGTCAAAGATATACAAATAATAATGATATCCCAGATTCTGTATAAATTGGAACAAGGAAAGGAATCGAAAGATTAATAAAAATGCTATGATTTCGATAAAGATATAACTGAAATACCTTAGCATGTCCAGTGTGATGACTTGTCTGTTTGTCTGTTTTCGACATAGAACTTTGCACATATGTGCGGGAGTTCAAGTCGCCACACTCCACTCCTTGTAGCACACAAAGCAACAGAAGAAGGCAGAAGAAATGCATAATAGAGAGACAGTAAACAGAGGTGTGAGACAAACGAAGAGTAGTAACGAAGAACAAAACAGTTTCATTGGAAATCATAAGTCACAGGGAGTGAATGCATCTGCGCCAGATAGCTGCCTTTCTCTGTCTGAATACTGCAGATCAGATGGTCGGAGAAAGGACTGACGACAATTATCAACCCTGCTAGGCTGTGAACCAACTATAAACCAATTCTTCAATATAAATACCGGAGGAAATGGGGATGGATCGGACACATCCTGAGGAGACTATGGAGTGTCATCATGTGCCAAGTCATTACGTCAAACCGAAATGGGAAGGCGTGAGTTAGGCAGCGCTTTATAAGTGAGACAGTGGAGATTGCGTAGGAAGGAGACGAAAACCAGACAACCAAACGGAACTGCAGAGAACCTAGGTTGGAGTGGAAATGTGCTTCGGTTGAAACCCTATGTTCTAATCGGAACCGAAAGGGATATTGAACTCTCCTTCAGTCTTTCGTTAATTAAACTTCAGCACTTGTTGTATGCACCTCGATCGTCCCCATTAGGTTGGAGATTACAGGTTTATTCAACAACATCGATGAGTAAGACCTTCTGTCCAGAGTACTGAATATAAATCCTACATAAGATTATAAAAAATGGACTTAAGAAATTTAGTCTTCCATGTGCAGTACATAGTAACAAGATTTTGGAAGAGGACTGGGTTTTACAGAGGAAGAAAATTTGTGAACAGATATTACTGCTTACATCATCACGTGAATAATCACCTCCACCCCTTCGTCGATGGTCATGAGAACGATCTAAAAAATAGTTAAGAATTTAAGACAAAGGTTAAAATATAAGCATAACAATTTCAAGAAATTCAAATTAGATGACGAACTGACGTAGCAATCAGAGAACCGTTGGAAACCAACAATGGCTAACTGGATAGTTATTAATGTTCCCGAAAATTCCTTCAAAGTTGTGACTCTTGAGTTTGCTAGAGACTACACAAAATACAATGTATCCATAAAAGGACTGATTACCAGCAGATATGGTTATGTCATATATGATATCATTTTTGAGGCCTAACCTGATAGATCCTTACTGGTTACGACTTCTTTTACTAAAATACCCTGTAGCTAGTCACCAGCGAGCACATTTTCCAAAGAATGCCTACTAAGTGACACGGGATCGATTCTATCATTTTTTGTTTCACGCCATTGATATTAATATGTACTGGTTAGCGTACTCGTGAATACATAGTCTCTCTCTCTGTCCTTGTATGATCTATTTTTCGATCCGTGATCGTCGTGGCTTTGCAATTCGTGCGATTTATTATTCAACCAAATAAACTATCTCAAATATAAAAGTTTCGCCTCGGTGTAGGATTCCCTTCAGCTGCATTACGCCCCCACAACTCTCACATCCATGTAATGGACCGAACCAAAGACTAATAGAGGTGATAATGCGAGCACAGGTTTTCAATAACTTCTTCCTAACTGATTCACCAGTCCGCGATCTAATCTCTGATCACAAATCAATAAAATCAAAACACCCTAAATGATAGAAGGACACAACATTGCTGTGACTTACTTGGAGAATAGAATCCTGGAGGACTATGATCTGATAAAGTATGATTTTGACGACCACCGCCTTCTTTGGTAGAGGCAGCAGCTCGTCGACTTCGATCTTTTTCAACAAGTTGTTCCAAAGCAGCCCGACTACGTTCCATGTGAGTTGCATAACCACCACCACCGCCTCGTTCACTTGGACGTGTAACACTACCAACTGGAGAAAGAGGTGATGGATCACGTCGAGTACCACCGGCTGCATTCCGTATTGAACCATGAGCACTGCCACGTGGAGATGGACTGCGTGACCAGGTTCTCTTTAACGAAGTAAAAAGGAAAACAAAGAAGAAACTGAAAGCATGACATATATAATGAAAGAATGACAGATTGACTCAACATTTTACCAGCCAGAATTCGAGTGGTTTAAGCTGATTCGGTTGTCTCTGTCTCTTTCGCCCACTCTGAGCTGAGTCAAACTGGCACAACGCTGACAAGGGAGTTCAATTCCTGAAAACGAGATAAACGGCTGTCTAGCAAGATGTCAATATTCTATCTTACTAGCGAGTAAGCTCTACGGGTGAGTGGTGCTACTCACCTGTCTGTCTGTTTTCGACATAGAACTTTGCACATATGTGCGGGAGTTCAAGTCGCCACACTCCACTCCTTGTAGCACGCGAAGCAAGAAAAGAAAGTACAAGAAAGGCATAATAGAAACATTAAGCAGAGGTGTGAGACAAACGAAGAGTAGTAACGAAGAACAAAACAGTTTCATTGGAAATCATAAGCCACAAGGAGTGGATGCATCTGCGCCAGCCAGTCATTGAGAACGAGGATTTTGAGCCATGTCACCAATTGTTTCCAACCATTGGTTCTTACTGTCCCGAAGACCCCAACCAGACAGCAGTCTACACTTTCCTACGTGGCTGGCTAAGACTGACTGTTGTAGATTTCATTGACTGGTGAGGCCATGTTTTGGTTTGACCCCCCCCCACAGGCTAGCTCTTTTCCAGCCTGACCGACCCTATATCCGCTAACATCGCCCATTGTCGAGGAAGGCGATGACTAGGCATACGCAACACATATCCTAGCCATCTCAGTCGATGTAACTTCACAAACTCGTCGATTGATTTTCCCTGCTTACCTAGAACTCGACGCCTAACTTCAATATTGCTCACCTTATTATACCACTTCACACGGGAAATAGAACGCATGCACCTATGATCGAAGACAACTAGCTAAGCTTTTCATGTCTTCCCCTCTCAATGGACAGGTCTCACAGCTACTCACCTACTCATACTAATCATCCAGTAGTACACACATAGGGACGCGATTAACCTGAAAGACTGAGAATAATAGTGAAATGACAGGTTACGTGAAATTTGTACTTTTCTTCTCTGTAAAGATGTTTATCTGAACTGGAGACCTGGTACGCAATTTCCCATGTTGGTCTTTTCAGAGTGTGTCCAGTCCAAATCCATTTTCTTCCGAATACTTATTCAAGCAATAGGACCTCGACTGGTTTTTTCCCAGATCTTCTCGTTGTTTATTCATTCTGGATGGCCATCTGACGTTCACTATGGAGACAGTGAAGGCAGTTATCGGTGAGAATCTTTGCTAACTGGTGGAAATGTTTCCTGTGAGGCACACACACATACAGAGGAGTCGACCGACTTGACATGTATGTTGGAAAACCACACTTAATTTCTTATGCTGAGAAAGAGTACGGAAGATGTCAGTGATAAAGGTCTGTTTTGCTTTTCCAATTCTGGTTGGTCTTGATATCCTCATCCGCACCACCACCACCTGTAGCTAAAACGATGCTGCCTAGTAAGATAAGTGAAGGTCGTGACCTCTTTCAAATTTCGACCACTGATGATAGTGATTTGTGCTTGTAACTGTTATCGGTTGGTTATCTTTATAACCTTTTTCTTGAAGTCCTTTTCTTCGTTGCCTGCCTATTCTATCAAACTGTTGACCTTCGAGAGGTTGTATGGCATAAGACATAAGTCATCTATGAAATCCAGACCTGCTGGGATCTTCTTATTGGTTCAATGTACTTTAGTCTTTTCGATCCCCAGTCCACCACGATCAGGAATATCATCCAGAGGGATAGTTGGTGGCCTTGTCTTTCGCTTGTCTTCACTTCAAATGTTGCGTTAACTTTTGCGTTGTAGATCACCTGACACGTGGTATTGTCATATATTGTTCTAGTTGAATGAGGTGCATAGAGATTTGAGGCACACCATAGTGTTGAAATAGTTTCCAAATTACTTCGTTGTCAACGGATTCCTAATGATATTTCCCCCAAACTACTGGCAGAAGTATTGAAGCATTATTCATGAATTCCTTACATAGTTATATACACTTCGAAATGAGACACATTTGTGTAGAACAAAGTTGACTCTTCCTATCGACATACTACTGAAAAACATATTTCGGTGACATGCTAACGATCAGCAGGGAAATATAACCAGAAAGAGGATAGTGCATAGAATCAGCTATCTCTCTAAGAACTGGAGAAATCGTTTCATTTGACTGACTGAGTTTCAACATAGAACTGTGCTCCACTTCAACTTACCATAACTCATATAACACACAATGTAGAGAAAAGAGAGACAAAATGAGACTCAAAAGAACTATGACGAGTAGAATTGTATGGAATAAAAAGTCACACAGCATTACAAATTGAATGGATCTGAGAAATTGTATATAGAGAGTGAATGTATCTGCGCCATTGACAGAGCCACGACTTTGAGCTTTACTGCCAACAGTCTCAAACCAATGCCATTATATAAGTTCATAACATCCAAATGATATTACCTAGCCTGAAGATCCACACCTTCCTATGTGTCTAAAATCTACAACCAAAGACTCTATCAACTAATGGCATATTTTGGTGTCTCAAACCCCCGGACTATTTTCCAATTGAATCTTATGTTAGCTAACGTTCCTAGACAAGAAAGGATATCGGTTTGGCACGCGTACCTACCTGATCCACTGAATTCCCTTCCTTATCTAAGCAGTCTAAACACTTAACCTAATCATTATTCACCATATTATGCCACTTACAGCGGGAAATAGTATGTAAATATCTGAAATCAAAGATACCGAACCTCACACTCGCAAGGGGCATGTCACATAAAGTAGAATGAAGTGAACTACAGCACATTGTACAAACATCCTTTGATAAATACGTTGGCGAAAACCATACGGGCTCTCTTTTTATTCATGTTGAAATCCCGTCAGCAATCAGTCAATCAATGCATTAGGGCTGATGTAAATCCGACCCACCAATAAGCACAGTGGTGGCCAACACGCTCAACCACTTCACCTTCACCTCCTTTCTCTATCCTCAGACTGAGAGCCGGTGCACATTTAAACGTATCATCACAGGCCAAACATTCCAAGTTCTTGCTCAAGGTGTTCAAAAGACACAGTGGCACTTTTCTTCTAGCGTCTTCTACCCCCCACCCCTTTAAGAAGACAATATTATTATTATTTCCATCGGTCCCGAATGAAACATAGGGTTTCAAACGGGGCACATCTTCATTTTTTCCTGTTGGCTACAGTCATCTTTAGCTGGCTGGTCCCACTTTTGTCCATAGGCCCCATCTCCTCCTCCAACTGACACAATCTCCTCCATGTCTCAGGTAGTCTCGCACTGATGCCCAATTCATTATCACCCACTGGAGGGATGGCCTGACGTGCGACCGACGATCTCTTCAGTGTATCCGATCCATCTATCCCTATTTTTCTTCGGCATATTTGTTGACCAACAAATCAATCCCTAACAAAGTCGTTAAAGGCAATTGAGTGTTACACACATCATGCGTCAATTAGTACACCTATGATGACACCAAACTAGAAATGGAGACAACAGAACTTAAATAACAATGATAACAAAAAAACATTCGCACATACCAAACCGGCATCTTTATTCGACGATAAAGATCCATTCGTCTGTAATTCCTTCAGGGCGTCTTTGGCTTCAACATTATCAGGATCTAATTTGAGCGCTCGATTTAACAGTTGTTCTGCTTTGCTGATCTCTTTACGTCCGATCCTGTGAGAAAAGGTGAGAGAAGAAAAATCCTATATAGAAGTGTTCACAAATGTTGGTTGGTTGGATTAGGAGGGGAGGAGTGGGGGAGGGTTGAATGATTTCAGGTTTGACTGTAAAATGATTCACGAGTTAGAGAACTATTGAACACACACACACACACCCGGCCCAAAAAGGAGTACTGAACAATTGTTAAATCTTTGTTCAGGACACTTCAACAGAGCACCTATGTGAATCGACCAGGGATCGCACCAGGCAGGACTTTCAGTTTACAAGATTAGTTCATAGATCATTTAGCCACTCGGGCGGAATCCACTGGCTAGACTATCACTTCTTAGTTCTTTCAATTCACATTGTACATATATATATTTCCACATAGTCGTCGGCGAGTAACTCCCTCCAAGCGAAACTGGTCACGACTTCCCCCACTAGAGATCCAAGCAACTTCATCCTGTAATCAGTCACTCACTAGTGAGCAGAGAAACTCAGTTAGTTCCAGGTCAGATCATGTACTCGACAGCTGTTTCGTCCTTGTTTGAGATACACATTTCAGCAATACGCAGTCATGCCTCTAACCACGCGGGATTGAACTTAGGACTTTTACATATGACGTAACAGCTCGATACTAACACGTGAGAGGTATTTTCAGGGTAAATGTAAACAAACAAAAAGGAAAATAGTCCATATTTGATTACTACACATTTGTTAAGAGATTGATATTAATTTAATTGAGAAATTTGTTGGCCCACTGCGCTGACAGCCTTCAGGATACAGGAAAGTGTTAAAATGGAAGAAACTACATACCAGATGGATTGGAGGCAATCGGAAGGGAGCTTGTCTTTATTTAGGTTATGTGCTCGTTGGCACACATCAGTAAGCAAGGCAATTCATTAACCTTGAAGGAATTTATATGTCACCTGAGAATCGTACCCGCGTCACCCAACTCTGCAGTCAGAGACGTTACAACTGAGCTATTCGGGCTTGTGATTGACCTCCTAATATCGACGATACACAGTGTACACGATGGTAGCCACATTGTCGTGGTACATCTCCATTTCATTCTGTCCTGTGCAGTAATGTTTAGTTCTGTCTGTCTGGATTCAACATAGAACTTGGCACCGAAGTGCACCAGTTCGAGTTGCCACGTTCCAATTGGCACACAAGGTAGACAAGAAGATGAGTGGAGAGAATCAATAGAGTTTGACAAATATAAGAGTGAAACAGAATGGGCAATGCAGAAAGGAATATGAAAGATTACAGAGACTGAATACATCTGCGCCATTGACAACGATTTTGAGCCATGTCACCTATTGTCTCCAGCCATTGATTCCTAGAGTCCCGAGGGCCCCAACCCGGGAGTCTGCATCTCCCTACCTGACTCAGTTTAACTGTCAAGGATTTCATGGATTGATGAGGCCATGTTTTTGTTTGGCCACCACTGGCTCTTTTCCAACCTGAACCTATATCAGCTAACAATGCCCATCGGGGGAGGCGTGTTTAGTTAGATCCACGAAGCCAATAGGCTTTCATTTCCACCGACCTTTTAGTACCTACTCCGCTCCATGTCATCCTTGAACCCATCCACGACCACTAAATTGTTGTATCCAACATGTGTTCTTAACTCAAGAAGCTGAACCACACCGTTGCACTCCCACAAGAGCGGTTAAATAATGTGGGCAATCTTAATTAGTGTCAGTGGTCGAAGCCTCGTTAACCACACACTGAAGATTCGGGTGGCATCCTCATCCATCCATTTACGCACTCATAAAACCTCCCTAAGCATACAGTAAGCCTGTAACGTGGGCGGAAAGCAACCAAAACAAGTCTATACGTTATTCTCGATCCTTTCAGATTCTGGAGGACATGATGCACATACACACACACTATAAGTTAGGTTTAGAATCAATCCGAGTTTTCCAGCATCGCTAATTAGGTAGGTGTAGGTAGACCTGCACATCCTCCACCAATCAATCAGTTAGTTTGTGTTAAGCGCTATACGTGTTCACATTCACATTCCCGAGCCTCCCACCCCACTTCGTTCCACTTTTTTATTTCTTGAGGAAAACGCCTTCTCCTTCATGAATGGTCGTCACAGACAACTTACCTGGCAGGCAGATTACAGTATCCTTATAACTAGTGGAATAAAATGAATATATATATATATATAAATGATGTTGTGCTTACTCTCCAGCATATGCAACCAGTGTTTGTCCAAGATAATTTTTCGCATTGACATGATTCGGTTGGATTTCAAGACTTTTCTCTAAATCTTCAACAGCTTTTGTGTATGTCCCGATTGATGCATAACTTTAGGAGTAAAAGGAAGAAAGAGGTGTTGAAAAAGGTTAGCGGGTATACTATGAAAGCCTAATGATTAACACCATTAGTAAAATACACAGTGACATGCATTAAAACTGACAAGATGCAGTTAAGCCACACACATATTTGCAAATGTCAAATGTGTTAGATGGTGGCTTTTCACATGACTGGACTAAGCCCACTCAAAACAAATCTGAATCAGAGTTTCTTAACACAATTACTTGAAGCTGATGAACCCGACCGATAGCTGCTACCATTGACGTGAGTTGTACCGCAATACCGCAATGATCTAACAAGCTATACAGACTGGAATTAATGTACCTACACGTTCTACCTTGCGACAAAGGTTGTTAGGAGAGCTAAGAGCAGTTACCGGCATAGCGTAAAATGTGTACATTATGCTTGGGGTGTGCAGGCGTCGTTGTACTGCTGAAGAACAGAGATGTAACAGCAGTAAGATGTTTCCCTTAAACGATTGGCCTGCTGTTCTTCCCTCTGGAGAGGCACTAGGGATTAAAAAAACGTCTACCCTAAAAATTGTACATCCTCGCTACGGGTGGTCTGTAGCCAGCAGAAAGTTACTAATACAGAAACAAGTCAGAAAAACCCAGCCGTGTGCGACCAGCCTCAAGCATTCGGGCTCTGCGGTCACGCAACACTAATACGCCTACTTCTGTTGCAAGTAACTAAAGAAAAAGTGAACTTTCACGGCATAGGTAGCCGAGAAGTACCTTCCCTACCTACACACTTCTGAAATCACACAAAGGCTTTTTTTCTAGGAGGTGATCGAGTAAAACAAGCTGAGTGACAATCATGAGTGTTGATTCATAAATAATACAACTTATTATTAATTACTCTGATAGCTCCCTAAGTTCAGATATTTATTTATTAAACTTTTTCCCCTACCAGATACTACAACAGCAACAACAACATGAACTCAGTAACCACAAATCACAGGAGTAATTAATGAGTTGGAATTCCACTATCGGTATATGGATGATACAATTCTGCTTATGAAAAACGAGAATGAAACAATGAACATCCTCGACGCCTAGTTTAAAAAATAGGAAGTGAAGTGGTAGAGCACGTTGACCGCTTCACTTATTTGGGAAGTACCATCAGCCAGTGCCAACGGGTTGATCTCTGACGAAATCTCAGCACGAATACAAGGGGCTCGTTTCGCATTTGTTAGTTTACGCCGACTCTGGCGTAGACGAGATGTTCGACTATCGACCAAAGGGCGGGTGTACTGCTCATCAGTCCGCTCCGTCCTCCTTTATGGCCAGCTGTGAGACCTGGCCACTGAGAGTGGAAGACATGAAAAGACTAGCTGTCTTTGATCATAGGTGCCTGCGTTCTATTTCCCGTGTAAAGTGGCATAATAAGGTGAGCAACATGGAGGTTAGGCGTAGAGTTCTAGGTAAACAGGGGAAATCAATCGACGAAGTCGTGAAGCTACAAAGACTGAGATGGTTAGGACATGTGTTACGTATGCCAAGCCATCGCCTCCCTCGACGAGCAATGTTAGCGGATATAGGGTCAGGCTGGAAAAAAGCTAGCGGCGGTCAAACAAAAACTTGGCTTCACCAGTCAATGAAATCCACAACAGTTGGTCTAAGCCACGTAGAAAGGTGTAGACTTCCAGGCTGGGGTCCTCGGGACGGTAAAAATCTATGGTTGGAAACAATTGGTGACATGGCTCAAAATCGTTCTCAGTGGCGCAGATGCATCCACTCCCTGTGACTTATGATCTTCAATGAAACTGTTTTGTATTTCTTTATTACTCCTTTGTCTCACACCTCTGCTCACTGTTTCTATTATGCTTTTCTTGTACTTTCTTCTCTTGCTTCGCGTGCTACACGGAATGTGGCGACTTGAACTTCCGCACATTTGTGCAAAGTTCTATGTCGAAAACAGACAGACAGACAGACGACAAGTTCACTGATGCGCATTCAGCGATAAACTTCATCATAGAGAAAGACAGTAATCATAGTATCTCATTCCTAAACGTTTTGATGGGCCAGGAAAGAAAACGGTACACTAAGAAGGAGTGTGTATAGGAAACCTACAACAACAGATTAGTACACTCATTTCTTTGAGTTTTGCACCTTTGAAATATAAACGCGATTTGGTAAAGTGTCTGGCTGAGAGAGCTAGAATATTCTGCTCAAACTACTCCCTGAATGAGGAGCCTAGGATTATCAGAGAATTACCGAATAAAAATGGTTATCCAGATAAGTTCATTGGGAAAAAATATGAATTTAGCGCCAAGGAGAGTCAGTATGGAAATAGTTTCAAGAAACCATTGTTCATAAAACTGCAGTTCTCCAGTGATAATAACATCAGCGAAATAGTAACAAAAAGCCTGAAGAATGCAGTTAAAAGAGCTTTCAATGCATTAGCAAAGGTACGTTGTCTCTCCACCACAACCCTGTTTCACGTTGAAGAAATAAGGACAGACAACTTAATTTACCTTCCTCTATGCGTATCTACCAGTTTGACTGCAGCTGCGTACTAGTTATATTGGATGTACAATTTGGCAGCTTTATTTCCGAACACCATCCAGCATGGTTAAGCAAAGAACAAACAATATTTATTCGTAGCTCTGTTTTAGCACACCTTGAAGACCAGTGAGTATAAAGTTGATGTTCATACACCACTTAAAGTTAATTATCACATTACTAATAATCTTAATTATGCTTTACGAGTTCTTCTTCTACATATGACAGCTGAAGCAATCGGAACCCACCTACAGAAGCCTATTCCATGTATTCAGGTGAAGTTCGTACAGCCACCTCCCATATTTTCGCCAGCGTTATGTGGATGTATAAACCCGACTACTTCGCCCTCCATCCAAGCTTGTCAAAAATCATAATTGTCCAAATTATTTCATTATTTTCCTAACGACTTCACCATTAGTGGCAAGTTATTATTGTCCTATTTATTTTACTTTACTTTAATTATTTTGTTAATCAATTTATTATTTTATTGTTTTTCATTTGCCTTTATTGGCTATATGTACTCTATTATTCATGGGTTTATAACTGTAGAGCCTGAAGAAGTTCTCGAAAACAATTGTTCGCTCAAAATGTTGTTTTACTTTAATTGCCTGTTACGTAGTCAACCTGAACATTTGTTCATTCCTTAACCGCTCTCCCTTTTTTTTTGAAAATTAAGCATTATGTACTGCACTTATTGTAACCAGTTCTACTTTTTAATTGAGTGTATTAATTTACTTAATCAATTATCCCCCCTTGATATGCCAATACTGATTAATTATTGATAGCAAATATCACTATTGGAATGCAGATATCATTTGGAAATGGTAGCATTTATCAAACTAAATGCAAAGTTCAGAAGTTAAAGAGATACTACACTTACAGAGCACCACGAGCCACATATGCATCTGGATTGGTAGGCTCAACTTCGATAGCGAAATTGTAACACTGTAAAGCTTCAGTATTACGACTCTCTTTGAAATACTTTACACCCTGAGCAACACTAAAAACACAAATAAACAGATAAAACGAATATAAGAAAAGATGAGTTGCCAGCGTCACAATGATATTACAATGGTAAACATTCGGAGAACTGGGCAGAAATCACTGGTTGGTCAGTGGGACACACGACAGTGCTTTGTTCTGATTAGACAGTCAGATTCGCCTTGATCTGTGCTAGCTCACAGTTAGTCGTCGTGTATGCCAGACCATGGAAGTACAACCGCTTGATGAAATTTGCAGAGCAAGTCCGTCTGGTTTCAACATAGACATAGGCAGAGCAAGTCAACGCAAGTTGGGAGTAATAAGACACCAACATCTGAAACCGCTCATGAAGACACCAGACTTCGACTGGACCGACAAACATCTGACCCGGCCCTTTCTGACTCGACCCCCAGAACCAATTTTTCGATTTGTCTTACCTACATCGTTCAATTTCCCAGAGACAGTTCATCTTGGAGACCTAATGAGGATATGGGTACGGGGCCCTACAATGAAACTCATACTACCTGGCTCGAATTTCCAAGGGTCAACAAGTGTTGCGGATACTGTCACGAAGATTAGCCCCCCCCCGTATCCCCAGACAAGTCAGTTCCAAGAGAAGGGGTAGGTACACTCCTAACAAAGCAAATTGCGAATTTCCCCCCAGAACTCCCCACTTGGCCGCATTTCTGAGCTGAGCACACACTGAATCAAAGATACAAAATGCATCAATTTCCGTAGACACGATCAGGAATATTATTCTGATTCCCATAAGCTACAGGGGGCTGTGTGTATACATACATGACTGCAGATGGATCTCTCTGAGAGGTTAAGGTTGCACAATTCACTATTTGACTTTATGTGTATACATATATATAAAAGAACATTGTTTTCGTTTTCTTAGCACCTCTGTAAGGCAAACACATTCAGTGCACAAACAAGCATAAAAGTTACTATAAATGTAGTTGACTAAAGCAGATAAACGCCTGTGAAACCCGACCCCTCCGAGCTACAGGCTGGGCAGGTACTGACTCTGTGTATTCCATCACCCTTGCCTCCGTAATATGTCTAAGGTCAAACGAAGTGTATGTGGACACAGTGGAGGTGGTCTTTCATCAAGTCTTGCCAACTTAAAACATCGGTGGCATGACTAATTATGTAGTATAAATGTAATCATCCTAGTGGTTTCCATATCTTTACTGTTTCCAAACCCTTCAACTGGTCCATAGAAGTAAGGGGGTAGTCATCCATGGGATGAGGGATCATTCTGTTAGGCTAGAATTTTGTTGGCGCATTATGACTCCCTGAATGGTGGCATCCTATAGACAATCTGAATCAGCTGCGAGCAGATGCACTATTCCTTCCTTTCGCTTTTCCTCCCCTTTTCTGAAATTAACATCGAAGTGGTAGTAGTAGTGGTGAACCATCCTCCTTTGAATGCTCTTCATAAGGATACCTACTTGCTCTTTCTTGATGCTGCCTTTCACACGTATCCATATTCCTACTTTTGTATGGTACATCTCTTGGTGCCCATAGTAGGTTTTTGAGTTTAACTGAATAAATATATCACTTAGGAATACAGAGACATCCAGCTAACGAGTCCGAAGCAGTCCTAGATCCCGCTGCTAGATACTATTCACCAATTTTGATGTGGTTTTGTTCTCTGAGCTGGATGGTTAGTTTGCGAAGCTTTCATCACCTTACTGGGTGACATCTTGAGCGCATACTTCAATTTACAGAAGTGAGCTTTTAGATTTCTCCACGAGTTTATTAATCATCTCTCCTGGTGACCTTGGACGTGATTGGTTGTTTGTGTGTGTTTTCACACCTTCTAGGTTACTTGTATTGGAACCGGTTGTTTCTTTGACTTGAACTTTGACCCTTCGTGTGTGAAGTTTCTTTCTTATTGGTTGATAAATTTTGTCTATCTCGATGTGTCTATTGATTGATGATTCACTGGAATGCCAAACAGCCGTCTGAAAATTCTCTAGCATTCTTGTTATTTCCTTTGTCTAACAAGAATGCTAGAGAATTTTTAGAAGCTTGGCATTCCAGTGAATCATCAATCAATAGACACATCGAGATAGACAAAATTTATCAACCAATAAGAAAGAAACTTCACACACAAAGGGTCAAAATTCAAGTCAAAGAAACAACCGGTTCCAATACAAGTAACCTAGAAGGTGTGAAAACACACACAAACAACCAATCACGTCCAAGGTCACCAGGAGAGATGATTAATAAACTCGTGGAGAAATCTAAAAGCTCACTTCAAATTGAAGTATGCGCTGAAGAGGTCACCCAGTAGGGTGATGAAAGCTTCGCAAACTAACCATCCAGCTCAGAGAACAAAACCACATCAAAATCATCCACCTGAGCTACAAATCTTCTCTATAATAACTATTCACCAAATTCAATGAAATTCCCATTAAGGATTTTGACAGGGATTTAGATTAATTTCATCACAGCGTAGATTTCAGATGTTTCGCTCTAGTTTGAGACCATTCACATCAGTGCACATCCATGACAAACACACACTCCAACCCCCTGTCAAGGATCGACTCACCATGGACCTTCAGGTTACGAAGCCAACCATGTTGATCAATCATTCAGCCACTTGGGTTAGAGAATCTAACGGTCAACAACGCTGGTTTAATAACAGAGTTCGGTCCCTGTAGAGGTGGGTGGGTGCTGAAGACTTGCTCCAATGCTCCCCTGGTGGTTTACAACGGTTCTCAAACTGATATCAATTCGTGATCATGCTTGAACTAATGGCAATAACAAGAATAACAGTAATTGTAATAATAGTACTTACTGCTTCATTGAGAAATTTAAAAGTTGTGTTCGTCTAAGTTCACAAGCCATTTCAGATTTCGGCAAACGAATTCTAAAAAGTTGGTGGAGTGGTAGGAAAACAAAATTATTAGATATATCGTATTTTACAATATTCATTGGTCAGATGACAAAAAGGACATCTTCCCATAGTGTACAGTCAGGATAGCCTTCCTCTGCCTGCTTCCCTACATAACTATTTAACACTTTCAACACAGAACTACAATGCAAAGAAGCGCAGTGACAGTCCTACTCCTGCCATATAGCACACAAGGGTAGGGAAAAGATTTAAAGGGAAAAGAGATTCAGAAGTACAATGATAAGCAGAAATGTGGGGAAGAAAGAAAGAACAGTAACATGGAAAAACAATAGGGAGTTTACTGCATATGGCAGATCACGCAAAGAATGAACGAATGCATCTAGGCCACGATCTAGAACGACGATTTTCAGCCAAATATCACCAATTGTCCAGCCATCATTGGTTCTTGCCATCCAGAGAACCCCAACCAGGCAGATAGGCAGTCAACACCCCCCCTACGTGGCTGGCTTACACTAACTATTATGGATTTCTTTGGCTAAGAAAGCCATTTTTTGGTTTGACCAGCAATAGCTAACTCTTTTCCAACCAGATCTTATGCCAGCTAACAGTGGTCGCCGAGGAAGGTGATGATGAGACCTGAGTAACACGTGTTGTACTAGCCATCTCAATCGATGGCTTAGCTTAACAACCTCATCGTGACTGACCTTCCCTCCTTACTTATTAAACTCTCGACGCCTAACCTCAATATTATTGTTCACCCTAATATAAACACTTAACATGGGAGATAGAATGCAGACAAACAAAGACCAAACAAAGACAAACAAAGAACAAACCGGACTCCGGTCACCGGCTGGCTGCCAATGGATAGTGGACTCCTTACTCCACTCCTACTGCCTTGTAGGTCACACTTGGTTGTGTAAAGGCTAGAGCTGCACTCTCAAACAAAAGGCCGAGCGATGCTGGGACATCACTCGTACCAAATTCCCATGAAACTTCATGAACTCTCTTACAAATTGCCGCGCCTGGGCAGCGATGATTCGAGACGTTCATGAAGCCGGCTCATCCTCCCGTAGGAGATAGCCGAAGTAAAGTAAAGTAAGTTACCGGGTTGAAAACAACATACTGTTCTATTAAATAGAAACCGCTCCACTTGTTTGCCAACGGAAACCAGTGTGTCTCAAGATTGACTGTACTCTCTACATTCCTTTTCGCATGACTTACCCCGTATTCTTCCAACGTTAACTTCATTAAATATGTCAATAATCTGACAATTTCTGTCCCAGTAGTTTCTGCACTGGACTGTTCTGATGTGAATAGATCCTTACCTGAAGTTAACAAATGGTCTCACCTGTAAATGGTCTTAAGCTGAATCTATCTAAATCTCATATTGTTGATTTTAGTTTTAGATGCGTGGACTGGCTGATTCAGTCCTACGATTGTTGTAATATTATGATGCTCACTGTGTAATAGTGCTTCAGTTACGCTGTGAGATGTCTTGACCTTATATATATATATATATATATATATATATATATATATATATATATATATATATATATATATCAATTTGAAAAACTTTCATCAAATGAAGCAAAGTCTCCTGGGTTCATCAGATATTTCCTGTTATCGAGCAAGGAACAAACACATGCATTTGCTGTCTCTAGGAGAGCAGGATAATGTTCCCGATAACTTTTTAGAAGTGAACGCATGATATAACTAATGTACTCAACTCCACAGGAAGGAGGAAGCGAATATCGGGAGAGCTCATGTCCCACCCTCACTGGAAATCAAAATTGCTCCACTCACTGTTTACATCAGAGACACAAGGTAACTTAAGTGAAAATAATTAATTACTCATCACGCCTTAAATACAAAAAAGAAAAAATAATAATAATTTCAGCCTATTACTTACTTATTAATACAAAATAATAGACTACACGCTGAAGACCTCGGTATCCCCATACGAGCGCATAGGACCTGTAGACCATCTGGATTACGAAATTGTGGAGTTGATTCAAGATATGCCTCATAGGATTTTCCATCTAAATTTTGAAGTTTTCTAACAATAAGAAAAATACATCAAAACATGAACAATAACAAGACTAGGATGAATTAACCATGACTAATTATTCCATATTAGTTTGATTATTAAATGTATCACACAATGAAACAGTATTGTATACTGGATGACGTTTCGAACACAATTTATTGTTCAGAATCATATCAATATCATGACTAATTATAATGATAACATAATTCTATCCTCTCATCTATATTGGTCGGTCATCTCATATCCTGTCGTCTGCTTCTGAGATGCTCCGTCTAATCACCTATATTAAGAAGTTAAGACAATCTGAAATCACTCAACCTTTATTTGTTAACTCTTACATCTTATCTATTATTCTTTATCGCTCCCACACTAACCGAAAATGACTACAAGATGATATTGAGAAGGGTATTAAAAGTTGTCAGTATGGTAAACTGTAAGCCACTCAGTCTGCTCTTTATTGTTATAGTTTACAGACACCCGAACAACTCATGTGAGAAATGGTCTAAGTCCATATTGTCCGACTCTCAACATCCCTCTTTATATTCTGCCTCCTCCTTGCTGCGTCTTATCTGATAGGACTAGAAGTCATTATGTGCTCGCACAACCAATTATAAAAACTCAGCGAGTGAATGCGAAAAAGTCTGATGCTTACACAATCGAACTGGCAGAAGACATTAAGGTTCACTACTCAGAGACACTGGAAAATCCTTATCCCAACAAACTTATGGTGTGTACATTGGTTTCAGAATCCCCCTAAAGGATAGAACAGCACGTATGAACCTGTTTTAGTCACCGGAAACCAAGAAAAATCAGCAGCAGCTCCTAACACTGTTCCACTGGTTTGTGGATTCAATTTCAAGTCAAAGGCTCGGGAGGAGGTGGAAAGGAGGATGGCCCCCCTTAAAACAACCACTTGCCTTGATCTGCACGTCAAGGCAGTAAGTAACCAGAATCTCATACAAACTATTTATTGGTGCTCACAGTTAGATCCCTCAGCTTCTCTTAAATCTGAGACAACTTACTGAGATTACAGCTGGATAAACTTGATTTGACAGTCTTTTAAGACACCACACTGACAACCTTATATTGGAACACTTAATAACTGAAGACTATTGGGTGATACAATTCAAAATGGTCGTTGTCACTGGCGCCTTCACTCTTTGTGGTAATCTTCAAATATCTATTCAGTCCTCACAGTGTTTTTCCAATCTGCTATTAGGGTTTTTCTAGAATCTCATTTTTTCTCTCTCTTTTCTCCACCAATAACACAAGGCAAATCATGTTTGAACATAGTGTGTTTAAAAAAATAAAATCAATTTTTCCATAGTAATGTTTACTCACTTGTAATACAATGGCAAATCGTCGTCAGTTATGATACCCTGTAAAAAAAATGAAAGAAAAGAACCAGTTATATAATAGCAGACTGGATTTTTCTTTTTTCTTCTGAAATACTTAAAGACTTAGGTCTTTCTATCTCATGTGGTCACGTCCATTTATTAAAGCCCGTGTTATCGTCAAACAAGCTGCACGATTACTCACCGCCATTTTCACATGGGATCGTAGATGTTCCATACAAAAGTAAGTGGGAGGAAGAATGCACCAACATCTTGAGTCTATCCGGCTTGCGATTTTCTCCTGTCAAATGTAAAATGATAATGCTACAGGACTGAACTACATCAACTTCCAGTTAGCTAAAAGACAGGGAGTGGTCAAGTGGTAGAGTGTGTTGACTACCACTTCATTTCAGCCTCAATGGGCTGATTAAATCTCAGCACGGATACAAACGTCTCGGGTGACATTTATCAGCTTACTTCATCTCTAGCGTAGATATATCTTGTTATTGTTCAGACGACGTGTGCACACTCTGCACCAGTTCACCCCATCCTCCCTTATGGATGTGAGACCATGGCCAGGGCTGTCCTTCACCATAGATGATTGTGTTATATATCCCGTGTTAAGTGGCATAATTGTAGGTATAATAATATCGAGATTAGGCGTAAAGAACTGGCTAGTGAGGGTAAATTATCAACCATTGCGGTTGTAAAAGGTGATTCAATTGAGATGGCTAGGACATGTGTTACGCATGCCTAATTATCGCCTTCCTCGACAAGTAATGTTAGCCGCCAAAATAGGATTACGTTGGAAAAGAGCTAGTGGTAGTTAAACCTGATATGTAGTCACATGATGCCTGCTTTGCTTTGACAGTCTGATATGTTTGCTATATGTATATTGATCGTTATTCCATTATAACTCACAATATGCTTGTCTGTCACATGACATTACAACCAATCAGAATCCAATGATCATAAGAAAAGCTACTGTCTATCTTATTGGTTCATGTATGTTAGTCATTTTCATATATACTCTTGTATTGTACAGTTAACACACTCCTTC
Organism: Trichobilharzia regenti; assembly: GCA_944472135.2. Classification (NCBI taxonomy): domain Eukaryota; kingdom Metazoa; phylum Platyhelminthes; class Trematoda; order Strigeidida; family Schistosomatidae; genus Trichobilharzia; species Trichobilharzia regenti. The sequence continues at coordinate 164,367,869 of OX235270.1, forward strand.
ACACCTTTTGTACTCTTTAGTACTCTTCCATTCACACTCATGTGACAGTTAATTTTCCTTGTTGAAAATACACGTATCTTCGTGAATGTGGTGGTCTTCTGATTTGCCTCCTTCGCGTCAGGACAAATTATGTACGCAGTAGTAACAGTCTGCACGTTATCGTCCATTATATCTCATTAGCGTATATTTATACTCGATCACATCATGATATCGGCAACGATCCCATAACATATTGGCGAAGAGTACATAACAAAACCAAAACTTGGTCTCATCAGTCGGTGAAATTTTGAACTATGGAAGTGCAAAGGCTGCTTGGGTAGTTGGGGTTGTCGGGATTATAAAGACCGATGGCTAGAGACCATTAGTATAATACGTTTTTCAATGGCACGGATGCATACTTACTTTACTTTACTTCGGCTATCTCCTACGGGAGGATGAGCCGGCTTCATGAACGTCTCGAATCATCGCTGCCCAGGCGCGGCAATTTGTAAGAGAGTTCATGAAGTTTCATGGGAATTTGGTACGAGTGATGTCCCCAGCATCGCTCGGCCTTTTGTTTGAGAGTGCAGCTCTAGCCTTTACACAGCCAAGTGTGACCTACAAGGCAGTAGGAGTGGAGTAAGGAGTCTACTATCCATTGGCAGCCGGTGACCGGAGTTCGGTTCATACGCCTTTTTGAATGGGGCCAGACATCCAGGACATCCAACAAGCCCTTTGTCCATACGTCTGCCGGTGAGCTCCAGTGAGCTTCATACGCCAGTCGTTGGAGGTTTGGAATCAGGGTTTAGCCATCTCCCCTAGACCGTCATCCAATGGACAGTCAACCCGGTGGAGAGCGCCGGGCATCCGCTTTCGCCCTCTTACTTTGGTGAGAAACACCTCCGCCACGTGAAGGCAGTGAGTAGGACTTCCTCAGGAGAGGCTATGTAAGACGCCCGGTCATATGGGAGCATTTCAAGAGGTGTGCGGAGGGGTGGCCAACCCGCAGCACGGATGCATTCACTCTTTGTGTAATCTCTCATATACATCAAACCTCTATGTTTTTTCCATGTTATGGTTCTTCTGAATTGCTTTGTTCTCTTTTGTCTTCCTTTGTGTGCTCTATGGAGTATAGCAACTCGAACTGATACCGCACTTCTGTGCAAAGTTGTTGTATGTTGAAGCCAATCAGTCAGTCAATTATGGATTATTTCAAAGCATTTTAGGGTATCCAACCCCCCTCCATGTCTCGTATCATTAGTGAGATGAATCCCAATGGCGATTCTATTATGAAGGCGTTTGTCCCCACCCCCCCCCAATTGATAGAGGTGGACACTGGTGCAACATGTTAGACAACTTATTCACTTACGTGTCATTTATTTATCCACGTGTAGATTACGCTACACAAAGTTCTACTTCGTTCCAAGTAGAACATAAGGGCTCCAAGTTTCAGTAGTGGTGGTTTTGCTTTTTACAGGGCAGGGGATGCTAGTCTCGCACTCAACTCCTTCTTCTCTTTTTTCTGGACTTACAGTCGGCTAAGAGAGGTTTAGAAGTGCGTCGTAGACAGGGGATCGAACTCGGGGTCATATGAGCGGTTGGTGAGTGCTCTCTACTACTGCACCACTACCAGATACCCAAGCTTCTCAACTAAAAATAATCGTAATTATGATTTATCAATGCTATTATTTCTAATAGCCAAGTTTAAGTATTACGGCCTAGGAGTGCGAACGCTCCATTGACCTGTAACGCATGCCAGTCATTGGATAACTGTACCTATTTACTATCATAGCTTCAATATGAACGCTTTACATCAATTAAGGAGCAAATTTTGCTCAGATCACGTTTCTAAGTACTGTTTGGCAAATGGATTGATCGAGTGAAATACAACCGCAGTCATCCTAGAAGAAACAATGTTTGGATATGGGTATTTACGACACTGAACTTCACGAGGGAATTATGGGGGTTATTCCAGATCGTAGCCCCAACACCCTTCCGCTAATTATTCAAAGGCTAGTCATCCCTTGATTTACTGTTCACAATGACGAATGGGGGATATACAACCACTTGTCAGGTTTGGGACATATCCATCATGTAGTTAACCATTCTAATGATTTCGCCGACCCCATAACTAGCACTTAAAGCAATTCAATCGAGGGATTCTGGAATAGATGGATTAGAGCGATACACAGCATGCACAATGAACTTATTTTCAGTCGTGATGAAAATATGTAGACAAATTGGTTCAACTTAACAACTGACACTCCTCATTATAATCGGGACGCATTTTTAAGTCATATCCGAGAGGGGGATCCTGTTTAGTGTGTTTTCAAGCTCGTCTCTGGTAAGTGAATGTTATTTTTGTAAAAAGTCACTGATTTTTCTGATTGGTCGACTCGAGGTCACGTTTCACGAACTATAAAACTTTAACATCGCCGTTTTTACTGTTGTTTTTGTGATTTCAGTTGTGAAACTCATCACATTGTTAGGCAACTTATTAGTTACTTTCTAGTCTACCTTAATAAAATCTTACGATGAACGCAGAGCTGACGAGAAACAGATGAAATACACAATGATGGTACCATCTTATTACTCACACACCACCGAGTTGTTTTCGATCTATATTCAAAAGAACAAATAATTTCTTCCCTTTCATCAAAATTAGTAACTACTCACCAATTTGAGATCCCCGTAAATCTCTCGATTAAGCATCTTTGAATTCATGCTCAGAATTAAGCGTCCACCACCATGAATATCAAGAATGAATGCTGAAAAACAAAATAAATTTGAAAGAGAATAAGTATGGAGGTTCGTAAAAGTGAATATAAGAAAATACAGAAAGTCTGTTGAAAACACCAGTGATTTTTGATATTGTCAGTCGCCCATCCACCATAATCCCTACAGGAGGTCAGTCGCGAATAGCTTCGTGGCAACTTATCACTAAATGTAGCACTGAGTAGCGCTGTTTCGAATCTTGGAGGGATCACACCAGTCGCTTCACAACGTTTCAGATATGCCTCCATCTTTAACGAGTATTAACAGGCGTAGAACCTAGGTCAGTCAAGGTTCTTTGAGGTAGAATTCCAGCTGACTTACACTAACCGGAAGTTCAGTTGTTTGTCTAAAAGATACCCTTCCTCGTATGGCCGCCTCTATGTACATCTCTATTAATTCAACTGGTCTTGTGTAGTAAACTACATTGGCTGTAGACAAAGAATGCTTTCCTCACACGAATACGAGAGCATACACCTGTGTGGGTAAAGGCAGGTTGTGCAAAGCTCTATATTTGATCGACTTGTATCACTCTATGAACCATGGCAGCTCATGCTAACTTGCAGTTTTCTTCACTCCAAACTTTTAAAGATAGCGGAGGCCTTGGCTATTCACTCATAAATTTAAGCCAGACCTTTCGCAGTACTCTTCATACGATCAAAGAGTAAAAAGCCTTGTAGTGATGTCTCTAACTGTAGAACTGGGTGACGTAACTTCGAATAATTGAGGTCGCAGGTACGCCTCAATCTCTAACGAGTGTCAACAAACACAAAATATAGGTAAGTTAGGACGACTGTCTTCAATTAACAGACAAACAAAGTGTCACAACACTCATCTATAGTACCTTTTAACTAAGCTCTGATGACTTTAACAACGTAATATACAGTTTACCTTGAGACTTACACGTTAAACATCTTATAAAAGATTTAGATTTCGTGAAGTGTGAAACGTGTCATTTGGTGATATGACCTAGAAATGACTACAAATTGTTGAAAAACTGGTCTTCTAATCAAATGTATTATTTGATTCTTAATTTTGCTACTGAGAGCTATGACAAGTGTTTTACACGGGTGGCTTATATCAGAGTTTAGTGTCCATCTGATGCATCTTGGTTCATCATCAACAAAATATCAGATTCAACACCGTCAAGTCAGTGAGCACTTCACAGACTTGACACACGTGCCACAGAAAGTATTTCTAACAATCTGCTCCATACTTAAAGATCGAATGATGGTCGACCAGAAAGCATCAGCAAGCAACTAAGGAACTCTGGCAACAAACCAACCAACTACCTATAGCTCATTGGATAGGTAGAAGGAAATGGAGGTGGATGGATTGGACACACTGAGGTTGTTGGGTGACACGCGTCACTCAGACTCTCAAGTGTGAGCCGAATGGGAACCGGCCAATTAGGCATCCGAATGTGATATGCACATCGTATATTGAAGAGGAAATGAAAGCCTATGGGCAGTCGTGGAGCTAGTTAATAAGGACTGTAGAGAACAGAGTGGGATAGAGATGTGCCTCAGTTTAAGCCCTATCTTCCACTCGAAACCCAAGGGAATAATACACATAGAATGACAATAGCATGTATCAGATAAAAGCACTGCTACTTACCACGGACTTTATCCCCAATCTGAAAGGCATCCAACGCATTCCCATGTGTGTTGTATCGTGGAAGTTGTCTGAGTGGACAGAAGCCCTGTAAAAAGGAAAATCGGTCATTATATATCAGATGACGTATCACTCACCGTTATCTTAAGTCCCTCAAAATCACGCCGTGGTCCTTGGTCGTAGGCCAAAATAGTGATCACAAGGCCAGAGTCTTGAACAACACTGACTGCACCCACCAATATATCATCCCGTCGACAGGTCTAAAACAAACAACAAAAGAGCAACTGCATAAGTCATATAATATCAGTGAAATAACCGTATGCAATATAACGAAGTGGACAAAAAGGATGGCGACTATTGCGAAGCTACTTAGCCTTTAAGAACCTAGACTTAAATGAAAGCCGACTAAACGCATGAAAAAATACAAAGAATTTTAAGATAAGCTGACTTAATGACGAGACAATGTAGAACTTTGAAAAGGATATGAACTAAAATGCAACTAAATTACAATGGACGACAATAAAGTTCAATAAAGATTTCCAAGATCCTAATTGAGTGGTTAAGTTTTAGAAAATAACTCTGCAAAGTGCACCAGAAGTTCAAGTTGTTACACTTCATATAGACACAAAAGCAAAGATAAGAGAAAAAGATTGTAAAGAACAATAGGTAGAACTGTGGGAAAGAATAACAACATGGAAAAGCATTGTTTTAATAGATGTGTTATTACAGAGTGAATGCACCTACACCATTAGGAAGGATTTAGAACCAATTCACTAAGTCTCTAGTGTCTGGTTATTGGTAACCCGCAGACTCCAACTAGGTGAGCAATCAACACTCTCCAACTTGGCTGGCTTAAACCAACAGTAGTCTTTATGGATCGGTGTGGTGTTTTGATGTAACCCACCCCCAACTCTCTTTCAACCTAATCCTATCTCAGCAACTAATACTGCTTGTAAAAAGGCAATGGCTTGGCATGCGTAACACATGTCCTAACGATCGAGGCCGACCGACTGGCCCGACCGAAAGCTGCTACCTTGACGTGGTGGTCGGGCTTGAACACCGCAATGACCTAATCAAGCTATACTGGCTGAGACTTATGTCTCTTGAGGTTCTACCATGCCAGGCAATTGTCATATTTCTTGAAGGCGGCCTTCGACTCCGTGGACCGAAAGGTACTATGGCAATGTCTGACTGTGAAGGGAGTGCCAAGAAAGTACATTGCACTAATCAAGGCACTCTATTCAAACTCATGTAGCCGTGTAAGGGTTTATGGGGAATTGTCATCTAAATTGGTAACAACCAGTGGTGTCCGGCAGGGGTGACCACTTTCCCCATTCCTGTTTAACTTCATCATAGAAATGCTAATGGAAGTATCCTTAACTGAACTTAACGACTTAGGAATCGACTTGTTACCAGGGAATAGTCTTATGGACTTAGAATATGCAGATGACATAGTCCTGTTAGGGGAGGATGCTGACAAAATGTAGAGTCTTCTGAACACCTTGAGCAGCAATCTTCGTATGTTTGGCATGCGATTCGCCCCTGCAGAAGGTAAGATGCTGCTACAGGACTGGACCACGTCAACCCCTAACTTAGTGATAGGGAGTGAAGCGATAGAACATGTTGACCACTTCACCTATTTGGGAAGTTGTATCAGCACCAACGGACTGATTGGTGATGAAATATCAGCACGGATCCAAAAAGCTCGAGCTGCTTTCGCTGACTTACACCATCTCTGGCGTAGGCGTGACATCCGGCTATCAACTAAGGGACGTGTGTACTGCTCATCAGTTCGCTCCGTCCTTGTCTATGGCTCTGAAACATGGCCAATACGAGTTGAAGACATGAAAAGGTTGACTGCTTTCGATCATAGATGTCTGCGATCTCTGTCTCACGTTAGGTGGTTTAATAAGGTAAGTAATGTTGACGTTAGGCGTAGAGTGTTGGGCAAAGAGGGAAAATCAATCGACGAGGCTATAAAGTTACATAGACTAAGATGGCTAGGCCACGTGGTGCGCATGCCTAACCACCGCCTCCCCCGACGGGCATTGCTAGCTGATATAGGTTCAGGTTGGAAAAGAGCCAGTGGTGGCCAAACAAAAACATGGCATCAATCCATGAAATCCTTGACAGTTAAACTGAGTCAGGTAGGGAGATGCAGACTCCCGGGTTGGGGCCCTCGGGACTCTAGGAATCAATGGCTGGAGACAATAGGTGACATGGCTCAAAATCGTTGTCAATGGCGCACATGTATTCAGTCTCTGTAATCTTTCATATTCCTTTCTGCCATTACCCATTCTGTTTCACTCGTATACTTGTCAAACTCTATTGATTCTCTTCACTCATCTTCTTGTCTACCTTTGTGTGCTATTTGGAAGGTGGCAACTCGAACTGCTGCACTTCAGTGGCAAGTTCTATGTTGAATCCAGACAGACAGAACCATCTCAATCGACGTAGCGCTTTACAACCCAATCGACTGATTTCCTCATTAAAAGATAATAAAGAGTGAATGTGTCATTTTAAACGATTTCACGTCATGAGAGAATCAAACTCAAGCCATCACGTAAAAACAGCCCTCATTAAGTGAAAACAATATCTAATTCAGACAACTGTTAGTGGCTTACACTCTTAAGACTGAATTATGGTTAAACAGTGATGGCGATTTCAGAATGCCTACCATGTCTATTGAAATACCCAAAAACGACTCTTTATTTCATTTCTTTATTTTTATTTCTGATTACAGCTTGATTCCACACTGTATATTTTTGGTACAAGTATGGAATTTTCAGCGTGGATATCGGTAGTTCAAATTTTGCAGGCCCACCATCGATATCAGGTGTGCGTCGGCAGGGGATCGAACCTCGGACCATGATCGACGAGAGTCCTAGCCACTGTGCCACGTCCCGTTGTACTTGTTAGAATCTATGATATCTGTAATTACGCAGGCCAAAATCTGATACGTGATCTAGAAGCACAGAAAATCAAAGTACAAAAATCGCCCAGAAGAAATAAATACATATCTAGTGCGAGACAACAGGATGTACTATAGATCAATGAGCATAGTACGACTCAAACCGAAAAGCCTCAAGTAAACAAAGTGGAAGTGTGTAAAGAATATCATGAAGTTGCCACACAAAAGTATCACTGGAGACTACTGCAATACATAGATTTAAAAAGAACGAATGTCTGCCCCGTGACCCTACGCATGTTTATGCAGATTTCTAAATTGATGTCGTATTTATGATTTATTTAAACGCAGAAAAACTTGGTACAATATGGCACTAAGAAGATGTCCGAATACTATGGATCTAAAGAGACTATCAGTGAGACAATACAAGTGAGAATTCTCAAGCTTATTATTGTCCTTGACTGGTGTTAAGGTCAGGGACAACCCATCGTAACAACGGCAACTCATCTTCACAAAATAACACCAATCAAGCGACTGAACCTAGAAACTCCAGCAAAATTATGAAGCAGGACATTTCTCAGGGGGAATTTCACCAGTTTGCTGATTGTTCAACCAATACCTAGATTTAAACAGCAGAACAACTCAGAACTAGTAGTCAAACATAAATCGAAATTGACAACAGGTTGTGACTCGACTGTTACCAATGTTTTGCGGATATCAAGATCATCAAAAAGGACATTAAGTCTTATTCTGAGAATATATTTAAAATACTGTTTTCGCCATTTAAGTAGCAAGTTCTCTAATAACAGCAGACGCGAAACTATTGCAAAGAGATAAGCAATAATTTAACCATACGACTTTTCCACACTCCTTGTGGAAAATCATAAGAATGATCAGAGGCTTCCCTTTCTTTTCCCATAGGAAGAAAAAGGACTATATTTCGCCCCGGTGAGTAGCGATTCGAATTTTTGTTCCACCGCGGATGAGTACTTAAGACGCCAGTATTATTAAACCAAGTCGAGTGGATTTTGAAAAACGATGAGATGACAGGAGATATTAGGAGTATAAAACAACGCTTCTGAAGTGGTGAGTACATTCACACTGACACTAACTAAAAGCATGAACAGGCTACTATGCCCCGTCATTCTCACCGTAAAATAAAATCCCTTAGTTGTTTCATAGACTCCTGACTAGTGATCAGTAATTCAGATGCCACTTAAAGCAACATTTCTTATATACTTTCTGGACTGTCTGTCTGTCTATTTTCGACATAGATGCATAATGGACTAATTGAAATTTGCTAAAACTACATACCTGTGCACGACAGAAGTCCGATGGGATGACTGCTCTGTTTGAGGATTAAGATTTTGGGATAGTTTAATGAAGAGTTGAAAATACTAACAGATTATAGAACGCCATGATATACCGATATATTTAAAAGTTTTGCGGCTTTTATTGTCTCTTTATTCTGCATAGTGACTGTTAGAGCTTAACTTCGCTCATTACTACGTAAAATGTCGCTAAAACAGGAGCTTTAGGAGTAATAATATCAACACTGCTTCAATTGTCGATTAAAACCATTTAATTTCATAAATTAGACAGATAGATATGAACTAAATATGATATTCAGTGAGTTTAGAAACACGACACCAAGGAAAACATGAGGTTAAGCGTCAATGCTGAGATAAATAGGAATGAACAGGCAAAAATAGCTTACGGCATAAAACTGATCTCGACGTATTTCATCTGGAACATCCATAAACGTTTCGATAGGCGGAGCTACAGCACAAAATGCTGCAGCTTGTTCATCTGGCCATACAGGAGCATTTGGTGGAGGAGCATGAGTGGCTGGATTATTCCCAGGAGGCAAATTTAAAAGTCTTTCTAAATCATTTCCCTCAGCTGGAGGCGGTCTATGCATCCGGCTGATAATTTCAGCTCTGGAGCATAGCAAATGTTCAAGCTTTGCACCGAATGTGGTCCTAAAAAGAAACATTAAACTCTTATAAGATGATGCAGTGATAATAACATGGTTTAAAAATGGTATTAAGTACTCAAAAGCACAAAAATTTGAGAAAATATTAGTAGGAAATCCTAGTAAATACAAACGTACATGACCGTTGCACCCAACCAAAAAGTGCACTATTAAAGGCCGCAAAACAACTGAACAATTGAACCTTCAACACGGAAGTGTCCACAAAGTAAAAAATTCGTTTATTATAAGAATCATGCCTATAGAAAAGCAAAATAGGACTTATTGTGGAGTTTTACCCTCCAAACTACTTTTTCTTCTCATCAGCATATTTCCCAAGGCCTTTTCATCTCTTTAGATTCAGAACATAGTAATTTCTTGTCTCCTCTACCTTCCTTTTGTTAACGAGAAAGGATTGATTCTGGCCAGCCTTTCACTATCTGATAAATAGGATGTGTGATGGTCAATCATGTCACATTTCAATTTCGTGGAAGCGGTTTAGATGCAGTTTTTCTGGTTTAGGCCTTATCAAATGGTGCATGTTGACGAACGTGCCATTGGTGATTCTAGTTACAGCTCAAAGTTTTCTCGAAAGGTTCCCATGCAACAAACTGCAGCCATATGACAGTGTGTTGCTCTGAATTTTGGCTTAGTATGACAGTTAATTAGCCATGAGTTTAAACTCAATGCAGAAGCGTTCGTCCTATGTGGTATGAATTGAAATTTATTTACCTGAAGAAGATACTTGATAACTTATCTCGATCGATGGCAAGCATCCATTGTTTCAACCCACTTATCAGATTACTGATGCCTGTTGTTGGTGTGTCTACGTCTACCTGATCCTTCGGGATTAACGGATATTTAGTCTGCAGGCGTAGAGAACCATGGAAGATTTGTAACTGCTAGTAATTCCCCGAAAATGATTAACCTGCAGCATTCGTTTCTCGATATTGAGTGCCGACGTTGAATTTCTAGGTGGACTAGTTTGACCAGAGTCTCGAGGTCAACTATACACGCCATTTCACATGCCGTTGTATCACTTTCACTGGTACATGATTCCTTTCTGGTTAAGCAATCGTTCTCTAACTGCGACTTCGATGCAGAAATATATTTCATGTTTTGGACGGTAAATTAGGTGTTTCGATTCGCCTTCGGCCTAGGCGGAAAAAATGAGTGTCAGGTATGGGAACCTGCTTTAGTATCTGTCATAACTTCGTAAACATCAACACGCCCTCTTTCTCCAAGCAGGTGAGCCTGATCCTATTTAAACTGCCATGATCAGTGTAGGCTGTGATTGTGGCGTTTCTAGGTGTTGTCAGCGATGATTAAGCAACTCCAGATGATGGAATCATGGAAATATCGCGACGGAGAGTCACTGAAATATGATCGATCAGTAAACGGTCTCCGAGTAGTAACAATGAAGCTACAGAGTTATACGGCTCTCTTAGGCCGGTTAAGCAGACCCCGTATTTCCACATATCGCCAACAAACGTCCCTTTTTGACGCAGAAATTCATATAATCGTTCGAAATCCAAATTACGTCCACTCATGAACTGTCACTGATTTCGGTATCATAACGACTTTAGTCGGGAAACCAAACGCAAAACACAACGACAGCACTAACGTCTGAGCAAAGCTTTACTTTCGTCTAAAACTTCATAGTTTCTATGGTAAATTTAATGCAGTTAGCATTATATGTTGCAAATGAAGGTTATCATTCTCAGAACTCTACAGCTCTCTGTGGCATACGTAGTGTTACTTTATCTTTATTTATATTTAAAGAGTGGTGGACTTTGGCGCGCTTTTCGATTAGTGCGTTACATTTACCTAGTTACATAGAACTCATTTTTATGGGGTTTCTGGCCGGGAAGTCGTAAAATTTATTGTAATTCGTTTATCTCCGCACACCGATTCAGTGCATATAATCTCGTTAACTATTAGTAAATATAACTAATTGTCTGGCACTTTGTGCCTATTTAACACTAACTTACATTTATAACTGTATATTTTATTGGAGTTTCATTGCAAGTTGACCCAGGCCAGTGGGTCTGTAGTTTACGTATCGCTTTTCGTAAATGTATTTAACGGTGATATTTTTGCTACGGCTCTTCTTATTGTTGTCTTTCTGTGCGTCGGTGGCACAGTGGTTAGATGGACGAGATAAGATAATAGCTTTATTCCAAATCAGTGCTTGTGATACAGAATGGAATTCTCAGCATTTTTACTACAGTATTGCATACAGCTAGTACATTAACAATATATATAGTTCTACATATATTAAAATTATCTCAGTCAGTTTTGACAACAACATATTAGCATGTCGGTAGCAAAGCCAAAATTTAAACAGAGTGTTTGAAGGTGTTAGAAAAGTAGATACTACTAGCATATTTACTGGCGTAAGCGATAGCAAAATGGTCGAGATATACAGAGTGTGAAAGAACGAACAAGAATGTTTTAAGTAGAGTTTGCAAGGAAAAGAGAAACAAAACAACACATAACAAAAATAAATACAGAATGAAAAAAGGGTAGTGAGAAAACCTGTAAATGATGTGAGTTGGAAAGACGAGATCCCCTTGTTCTACTGACTATTTAATAAGTTAAAGGTTTCATGCCTAATGCTTTCTTTATCGCACAGAACACGAGCTAGGTAGGGTATGGATGAGTTTTTGTACTTGCTAGTGCGGGCATATAGTTTCCTATATAGGCTTCTGGTTTTCCCTGAAGAGATACATGGGGAGAGTTGTGAATGTAGAGGGTGTTGTGAGTCAGATAAAATGGATTTTGCCCATTTTTCACATGAGTCCATGTGCCTGTCCACCAGAATATTAACAAGCTGGCTAAGTGGCAAACTGCTTACCCTGCTGACAACCTTTAACATCCTACGTAATAAGGTATAGTCTTTCTTCAATAGCCCAGGAAAGACTAAGGGGGAACAATAGAGAATAATAGGCAGAATACGGAAGTTAACAAATTGTAGGAGTAAGGGTTGGGTTACACCAGAATGTCTTAACTTCTTGATGTAGAAGGTAAGACGGAATATTTTCTTGGAAATCGTCAAGATATGAGACGACCAGGAAAGATCAGAAGATAGAGTGACGCCTAGGTATTTAATTTCCGACTTGGTTTCAATTTCAGTGCCATCTATGTTGCACACCTCGTGAGTGCTAACCAGTTTGTTTAGGTCAGATTTGTGCCTAAAGGTGAAATTAACTGTTTGGCATTTGGAGGGGTTTAAGGTGAGACCGTTTTCCTTGGACCATTGGCTGATTTCTGATAAGAAGCCATTTAGTTTAGAGCAGTCACTTTGACATTTGACAGGTAAAGATACAGTTAGGTCATCAGCATATTTGACAAAGTTAATGTCATTTGAAGATGGTAGGTCATGTAGAAAGAAGAAAAGAGAAGTGGGGAGAGTACAGCCCCTTGGGGGACACCAGCTTCAGTGAGCACAGCAGAGGAGGATTCGCCTTTGTATACGGTGTACTGCGTTCTGTTTGAAAAGTAGGAATGCAACCAGTTAGTGACCCAGGACTCGGTTTGTGTCATGGAGAGCTTATTTAGCAAGAGATGTCTAGGTACAGAGTCGAAAGCAGAAGTGAAGTCCAGAAACGTGCAGCGGACATATTTGGCACCTTTGTCTAATGATGAGACAATACTGTTGTGTAAGACGGCTGCAGCGTCTAAAGTACTCCTACCCTGTCTGTAGGCAAATTGTTTGGGGTCTTCGAAGCTTTTAAGGGAGGGTTCGAGTTTAAGAAGTACTAGTTTTTCCATGAGCTTTAGAAACGGGGAAGTGATGGCAATGGGTCTGAACTTTACGTTCTTGCTATTGCCAGGTTTAGGGACAGGGACTATTTTAATGTCTTTCCATGGAACAGGTACAACGTTTTCGGAGAAAGAAGCATTTAGGATATTAGTTAGAGGAGAACATAAAGCATCTGCACATTGTTTTAGAACATATGCAGGTATGCCATCAGGGCCAAGACTATGTGAGGGCTTAAGAGTTTTAAGACATTTTAAAACATCAAGAGTGTTAAAGTCCTGGAAGTTATCAGCTACAAGATTAGTAACGTTAGAAGTGGTTATAGTAGGAGAGCGTATAAAAGACAGATTAAGAGCATTAACATCACAAGAGGGAGAAACATTACATCGCTTACTATTGCCAGTAATTTCATTGAAAAATTTCCACATGCTGATAGGAGATTTGCATGATAAAAGTGTTTGGTTATATATAGCATTAAGATTTTTGATTTCAGATTTGATTTGAGCATTAATCTTTTTAAGTCCTAACTTGTCTTTGCATTTATATAAAATTTCTTTTTTCCTGCGAAGTTGTTTGAGATGGGGAGACGAGAAGCGGTCGAGGCGTTTAAGTAGTGTTTGTTTGGGACAGCATATGTCGAGGCAGAACTTGAGATAATCCATTATATTGGTGATTGAGTCATCTAATGTACTTTCAGAGAATAGATCCCAGTTAGTATCTTTTAACATGCATCTTAGATTGAGTAGGTTGTCAGATGTGTGGCATCTTTGTTGTGCTATCTTAGACAGGTGTGAAAAGATTTTAATATGTGTTGTCAGCCACGTCTCATAAACCGTTAATGCCCAGCTCTTGCTGCACTCGGGCTAACGCTGTTCCTTGAAATTTCTCAGAAACGCTTAGTAGTAACGGACGAAAAAACCAAAACCCCAATTGGCGATTCGAGGATTCTTTATTGTAAAACCAACATATAAACAATGTTACAACTAAGGTTTCTGACAGTTGTCTCCTGACTTCTTTCTGGACAGCGACCGATGAGACGATGACTGTCGTATTGATGCCTCCGCGAAAATTGGGGAAGTTGGTTTTGAGCAAACAATCATGAATTGATCGTTCAATCTTCAACTACATTGACGTGTGTTTTGCTGCATATTTTTGGTAAAACACGGACAATGCAGTGATCTGAGTTTAGTATCGGTGAACGTCTACGTGTTTCATATACTCCTTTGTCATTAGTTAAAACTAGATCGAGTGTTTCGTGAAGTCGAGTAAGAAATTTGACTATGTTTATGTGACCGAGTGCTTCAAGGAAGGAGCGATCTGAGGAGTTGAATTCCCCAGTTATAACGGATAGGGAGCTTTCGAAGTTGACAGCAGCAAACATGGTGAATTCATCAGCAAAATTAGATAGATAAGATGGAGATTTGTTTATATTTGGGGAGATGTTTGGGGCGACATTTGACAGTAATGCAGTTATTAAAGTCATTTGAGCAGGTGAAACAGACGTTATTAGAGACAGACCATTTGGAGTGAATAAAAAATGCAACGCCACCACCATTTTTCTTATTACAACATTGACGGTCTTGACGAAATAAAATAAAGTCTTTTAGTGAGATAAGATTATCATCATACAGTTCGTGCAACCACGTTTCTTGTAAAGTGATTATGACAGTATTATGATAAGTATCAGTGGACATCAAGGATTGTAGGTACATTATCTTGTTTGGCAGAGAGCGACAGTTTGTGTTCATTATGACAGGGACCGTAGTTAAGTGTATTGGTGTACGTTTGAGAGCTGTCTGCCAACCACTACGATGTTTCCTCCTTGATTTCTTCGGAATATAAAAGTCATTTGGTCGTAAATGATTAATAAAGTTACGGGAGTAAATCATTCATTTAGAATTCATATTTAGGTGATAAATAAATGTTGGTAAACAGTAGACTGGATGCATAATGTAGATATTATAGTAGGATATTATTATAGGATATTATAGATATTATTATAGAACTCTCGCAGACCATGCACGAAGTCCGAGATTCGATCCCCTGTCGAAGCACCCCTGAAATCTACGATAGGCCTGCAAAATTTGGGCTACCGGTATCCATTATGAAAATTCCATACTTGTACCAAAAATACAGTGTGGAATCAAGCTGTAATCAAAAATCAAAATAAAATAAAAATTTCCCCTTTTGCGATTCTTATTTTCGTTGTTGTCCTGTCTGATTTATTTATTTTCCTAATTCTGAGGGGAGTAACTCAAAAAGTGGCTCCATTGTAGCTCACATTCATATGTATTAACTCCCTTCTCGGGTGTGAGGCTAGTAATCCCACTCTGTAAACAAAACCGCGACAGAAACATAGGTACGACGAGTCTCAGATCGAATGGGAGTAGATTCACAAAATTGTCACCGGAAGAGTCAGTGGTTTCTACTGTCACCCAGAGGACAATCATGAGATCACGAAGGGCGTGGCTGTCTTGATGTCACCAGCAGCAACGAAGGCCCTGATACAATGGGAGGCCATCTCACCCAGTATAATGATTGCCAGATTTAGCTCAAAAGCAGGGAGAGTGACAGTTATACAGTGCTATGCATCCACAAACAACGCAGACCTCGAAAAGAAGGACCAGTCCTACAGACAACTAGTGCTCCAGTTGGTGACATTAAAATACTAATGCGAGACATGAACGCCAAACTGGAACCAAACAACGCGGGAAGAGAACTCATCTTGGGTAGAGAAGCTTTGGGACAAATGAATGGAAGTGGAGATCTCTTTGCTGACTTCTGCTACTTCAGTGAGCTCATGATTGGTCGCAGCGTACACAAGCACAAGGATATCCACAAGGTGGGCGAACGAAAATCCAAACTGACAACATCTCAGGGGCGCTCAACGAAGTGGACACGCAGCTTATTGAACACAAAAGTACGAAGAGGAGCAGATGTAGGCTCAGACTGATATCTCACGCAAGGAACACTCCAAATCTAATAGAGCTTTCAGCGAAACAGGAGCTGCAGATAGACCACAAGTCAATTTCGGTACTCAAAATTTGAAGGATCAGGCCACAAAGGACATCTCCATTGCAATCATAAGGGAAAAAGCGGTGACATAAACCAACACTAACGAAGAGACCAGCATTGAAAAGCATTGGAACAACCTGGAAGCGGTGTGGAGTCAAACCTGCATATAAGTTCTATGCAGAAAGAAGAGGCAGGGCAAACAGTGGCTCACTACGGACACATGGAGACTAATAGAAGAGAGAAGGGTGGTGAAACAAAAGATTATCCAGTGCACCGACGAGCAACAAAAACAGGAGTTGAATGCAAGCTACAATGCACTGAACAAAAGAGTAAAGAAGAGTGTCAGTGAAGACAAAAGAAAATATTATGAAGCCATGGAAAGTGAAGCAGAACAAGCTGCAGGCAAAGGAGACCTCGCCACACTATACCAAACAATTAGGCCCGTATCAAGGAAGAGGTCAATACAAATTAAGCCAGTGAGGGATGACGATGGAAAGTCAATCACCAAAGAAGTGGAGCAGAGGAAACAATGGGCTGAACATTACTTCGCTACTACGGGCTGCCACCAACATTACACTTCATCCAACAGCTGTACAACAATCCCTCATGCCAAGTGATCCATAACGGGAAACTCACGGACGGGGTTAAGACAATCTGGCTGCCAACTATCTCCATTGATTTTGCCGATTGCAGTATACTGCATAGTGCAACAGACATCGGGAATTAAGAGAGGCATAAAATGGACCCGGACAACCTACTTGGAGGATTTAGATCAGGGTTTCGGCGATGATATATGTTTGATTTCCAACAAAAAGTAAGATATGTTCGTAAGCAGCAATAAGTTGGCAGAAGAAGCATCAAAGATAGTACTTCATTGAGCTGAACATAGAAAAAACACAAATGATGAAGATTCGCGGCCGACAGCAACAGAAATAACAGAAAAAAGTATTTGTAATCCATCAGTCAACCACGTCTCGTAAACCGTCAATGCCCAGCTCTTGCTACGCTGGGACTCGCGCTGTTCGTCGAAGCTTCTCAGAAACGCTTAGTACGAACGAACCAGAACCCAGTTTAGCGACTAGAGAATTGTTTATTCTAACACCAACATATAGCCAATGTACAACTCAGGTTTCTGATGGTTGTCTCCCGACTTCTTTCTGAACAGCGACTGATGAGACGATGACTGTCGTATTGATGCCTCCGCGAAAATTGGGGAAGTTGGTTTTGAGCAAACAACCGTGAATTGATCGTTCAATCTTCAACTGCATTGACACTCCCCGGCAAAATGTGATACATTTCTTTTTTTTCTTCACGACCAATACACGTTGACTTGGATTCCATTGCGAAACCCCGGGTCACATGGACAGAGCTGAAATGGTAAACAAACAGAAAAGCCAACACACCACAAGCATACCAACAGCACAATCTCACACATCAATTACGACCTGCGCCTTCCAGTTAAAGGCATCCTATTGCAACACAATCGCCACCTGCTAGAATGACTCTTGCAGAATACAACGTGACCATAGCACCACCTCATGATACTCCACGCACCTCTTATCTACTCACTACCAATTACCGCTGCAATCGCTTGTCACTCATTCTGCCTCAGTTCTAGTAACGGTGACGTATGCGAGCCTCAGTCGTTTACACTCTTTCTCCCCGGCGTGTCGGACTGCAGCTAACAATTATCTCCGTATGCATTTCATTCTCAGCAAAAGCCTAGCCTCCCCGGCGTATACGACCCATCTGCTGTCCTTAACATCAATCAATTCATTCATGGATGTAGAAGAGTGGGCACAACTTCAGAAGTAATCACGACGAAAATTTTAACAAAATTACGCAATAAAATCAAGGTGCGAAAACAACACGTAAACACAATGAATCCAAAATACACCAATTGATATGACACACCACACGTATATACAAACAGTACACACAAACTCGCAGATCGTGTCTCAATGGAATTCCTTTGAAGAATCGCAGGACTTACACCAGTACGCCTACAACCCTTCACACGTTGACCATTGTAAGTTGAAGAATGTCCGGACGCAAACAAGATTAACCAACAATTACAATAATTGGAACTCACACAACTATTTAACACAAACATATGTACATTCACTACATCAGATGTTGTGGATTCTGACACGACAAACTACCCTTGAAGAACTGTAGGACTTACAGCAGTACGCCTACATTCCTTCTCAGGTTGATGATCCAAGTGGAAGTCGTCCGGACACAAACAGAATTACCAACAGATAGATGACAGATGATATCAATTCAGTATATACAACATGAACATATGTACAAAATCACACACCGAGCACATTGGACTGCTCGTTGATGCGCTACCCTTTGAAGAATTGTAGGACTTACAGCAGTACGCCTACAACCCTTCTCAGGTTGACGCCCTAGGTTGGAAAGTCGTCGATGAGTTCATTTGCTGACTTCCCTCTATCAGCTATATCCTCGAATCTGAACGGCAACACGCTCATGTCATCGTATCGTAGAACATAGATGACGAACAAACACACGACATATCTGATCAACCAAGTGTAGAAACAGAGTAATTTACACCAAAGATAATAGCATTCAACTAGTAACTTGAAACTAGAGATGACTTTATTCATGCAAGTCAATTTAATAATTACTCTCTCGTTTACACTTGGCTTATCCTCACTAAACTGAGCAATATACTTCTTCCTCTCAAATGCACCAATACTATCAAAGTCACTGCGCAAGGTAGTTGAGTTGATGGGTGTCCTTCTCATTGTGGATGACAACACCGACGACGACTGATTGATACCAGTTGATGAACTTAGCGGTGGATCAGAAGCTGCTGTGGTTCGGCTGCCAGATAGTTGTCTAACTGCAAGATTACTACCACGGCCGTCCTTTACTATTAGTTCGGGTTTAGCACTATCATCTGATGATAGGTGGGCTACACGCTGATCAATTACACTGACTGTCTCACAAGTATGCACACCTTCTGGAACTGCATCTGCGTTCAGTTCTAATTCACGTCATCGTTGTACAGAACTTTTGTTCAACTTAGCAGTAATTATAATAATAATAATAGTATATTCTCATTTTGTACATGAGAGACGCCAGTTTACAAGCATCATCAATATGATAAATTACATATATGATTAGCAATCATAATTAATAACAATGTTTTAATAAAATACACATTTTTTCCTACTTGTGTTGGACACACCAAATATACAGGCATGGGTAACCATTATTTAAATTTCATAAATTTGGTTCATGGTTAAGTTACATGGTTGCTGGCGTTTTTGTCTTAGGTCTGTGGGAACAATATGATAACCAGTCATTCAATGGAGCACGTCATGAAATATAGGAATATTAACTTCGCATTAACAAAAAAACCCAAGTATGTTTTGGATGGATTAAAAATACTTGGGAAAAAATAAAGCTTGAAGTAATTCCTCAATATAACTTGGGTGTGCACAGATCCGAATCTCATTTTTGATTTATATCCAAATAGGGTAATAAGGAAGCTATTTTACAGATACGATCAGTTATGTTATAAGCTACAATCGTGACGTTGTATTACAAATAGATACTTTTCCATTGGTATAAGAGTATATTCCACAAATGTAATCCAGGTTGCGTCGTGGAGAAAGTTAATTCGTTATTAAACAAGGAACTGAAAGATATGGGACCAATAATGTTTGCAGATCATTTGTCATTGTAAATGGTCAAATATCCACATTATTCATTCTCATTCAAAAAGTCAAATGGAAGCTGAAATGGTGAGAGAAAAAAGAAGACAAACAACAGCAACGCAAAAGAAAGCAACGGGAGTCCTTAAGGAGTGATTAATAAATATATACGTATATATTCTGTTTAGTAACTATGGTTATTTTGGTACACAAACTAACTAGTCCCGTTATGCTAACTTTTATATTATGTGTGAACTAATATTACTGTCCTGTGTAGAAATGTTTATCATCTAGTTCCAATAATATTAAAATTTATAATTGTAGTTTGTTGTAACTACACGTTTAAAGAACTTAAAATATCTATGTAGGGTGAAAAAGAAGGTGTAAGAGTCAGATGTAGAAGTGCATTGTCATCTTTGAGCAGTCTGGTGACTGAGGAGATGAACACTGGAAGTGTGTTTGCATCGCGCACATTAGCTGGTAGTCTATTCCAAATGACTGAAAACTTATTTAAGAAGAAGTTGTACCGCACGTAAGTCTGACAGTGCTCCATAGCAGCTAGGTTGTGATGATTTCTAAGATTGTAACTGATGACAGCGGTAGGTTTAGTTATTGGCTCGGAGGAATGCAAGAGAAGATTAGTTAGCTTGTAGTAAAAGATAAGGTTTAGCTTAAGGCGTCTTTTCCAGAGGGGTTCTAATCTTAGTCTTTCGCATCGCTCATGGTATTCCAGACCACTTTCTAAACCAAGAGTTCTTGAGGTAAACTGCCGTTGCACTCCCTCTAATTTAAGCTTGTCATTTTGTCTGAGTCCGCTAAGAATAAACGGGCAGTATTCTAAGATAGGTCGGACACATACTTTGTATAACAAAACCCTAGTTTCACTACAAAAGAAATTGCGTGTTATGCATCCTATCAGCCTTCGTGTTTTACGTCTGGCATAATCAGTCTGTTCAGCGAACGTTAGGTTACTAGAGTATCTAATACCGAGATCTACGACTGAGTTGAGCTTAGCTAGTTTTCTCCCATTTATTTCAAGAGTTAGATCAAGGTTACTGTTTCCGATACAAATCCAGCCGCATTTGTCAATGTTAAAGTTTAGACAGGAATCGGCACACCATGATGCGAGACTACTTAGTTCAAGATGTATTTTAGTAACCATATCGCTTAATTCATGAGTGTAGCAGGAGTAGACGACTTTGAGGTCGTCAGCATATAGGAATGGTTTACCTGAGG
The DNA here is from genome assembly GCA_944472135.2 of Trichobilharzia regenti. Taxonomy (NCBI): domain Eukaryota; kingdom Metazoa; phylum Platyhelminthes; class Trematoda; order Strigeidida; family Schistosomatidae; genus Trichobilharzia; species Trichobilharzia regenti. The sequence continues at coordinate 164,388,817 of OX235270.1, forward strand.
TGAAGCACTTGCAAATGCTGTTAATGTAGACTGTGAATGAAAGTGGACCTAGGACACTACCTTGCACGACCCCACTTGAGATCTGCCTAGGATGAGACAATACTGATCCAACTTTGGTTATTCGTACCCTGTTGCTTAGAAATGAATTTAACCAGTTCAGTAATGGGTTGCGAATTCCACAAGAGTACAGCTTCTCAAAGAGAATACTGTGAGATACCATGTCAAATGCCCTAGATATGTCGAAATAGAGAACAACGACTAGCTTACGTGCTTCGCGACTACTAGTGATGCAGTTGAAAAAGTCGAGGTGGCAAGTAACGCAGGATCTATTTTTGAGAAATCCGTGTTGAGACCTTGTGTCAAGATCTTCCCTAAGCAGGTAGTCTGACAATTGATCTTTTACAACTTTCTCCATGATTCGTGAGATAACTGGCGTTATATTTATGGGTCTGTAATTGCGGACGTTTGCCCTATCACCAGATTTGTAATGTGGAATTATGAAGCTAGTTTTCAACTCACTAGGGTAAGTGCCAGTGTCCATAGATATTGAGAAGAATTTAAGAAGTAATATAATATATATATTTCTTCCTGTTTATGCAGGAACATACCAATTGTACAGGCATGGATAAGTTATTATATAAATTATACAAAATTTGATGTATAATGGATTTACAGTTTGGTTGTTCTTTCTGACATCAAAGTCAGTCGGAACAGTCTGCTATAAAGTGTTTGTGCAGCACATAAAGAGATATAGAAATATTGTCTTCGCATTAACAAAAAACCCAGACATCAGATGAATGTAATTCAAATATCTGGGAAAAATAAAGCTTGAAGTCAATCCTCTTACATAACTTTGTTGTGAACAGCACCCTTGGCTTAAAGATTATTGATGTATTATGTTGAGATCAGTGATATATTTATTCCACTTTTCCAGCAGTCTTATCGTAGTTTTATAATAATAATGTATATTCTCATATAAACATATAAATTTACATGAAAATGCATGCCATTTTTACAGGCACGATCAAGTATGATATAATATCAAATCGTAGATTGTCTACAAGTTAATAATGTTCCAACAGTTAAATATTTGATATATATATAAATACACATTGTCTGAACTAGGCTGTATAGTTATTGAATTGTACAATTGTCCTCCAGGTTGAGCGGGAAAATGGACTTCGTTTCGTTTTCATCCTGTGGTTGTCGGCATACGATAACCAACCAATATTGAGGTAAGTACAACGTTTACAAGGGATTGAAAGCTGTTTTAGAAAAGTAAAAGTGCTGAGGTGAATCATTAAATTGTAATGAAATAGGTAAGTGCAAGTATCATTAATAAATGCATTAATAAAGAAAACTCCCAGTCGGTTAATGCACATGCGCAAACGTGGGATAAAAGGGTAATCTAGATCGGCAAACACGTGGGCAAAAGATGGTTTAAATGCAACCGATTTTACCCACTTTGGCCACATTTCCCACTTTTTCCCCGTTTTCCCATGTCCAGATAAAATTTGTTTGTCCCACCTTTTCCCAGTTTTCCCACGTAACCCACGTTTTCACACATTTATCCCATGTGCAGGAATTCAAAATATACCCACAACGTTTACAAGGGATTGAAAGCTGTTTTAGAAAAGTAAAAGTGCTGAGGTGAATCATTAAATTGTAATGAAATAGGTAAGTGCAAGTATCATTAATAAATGCATTAATAAAGAAAACTCCCTAGGCTGACAACGTTCATTTGCAATGTATAATGCTACACGTATATCTCGTACTATCATGATGTCCACTTTTGGTTTTAATACATTTATCCTCAGTTGTGCCAGTTGTTTTTGTTTTATACCTTTTTGTGCATTTAGTGTACAACCGTACCCTTCAGAGAGTAGGAATATCATAAGTCATAAAGAGCTGTAAAATGTTAGGTTTAATGGGATATAATGAGGATCAAGTAAAGACGTTATTGGAAAATGAATGAGATAAGACATTGTGAAGTGGCATTTAAAGATCAGACAATGGACAGCAAGTTAGTTTATAAGATGCCCCATAAATCTGTGCAGATCCCGCGTGGTCGCGTCTCAACAATAGGCTGAGCGAATGGTATATTTAAAGGTAGAAGCATGATCTGTCAAGGCGTTCATTATTATCTTTTTCAAGATAAAGATCTAAGCCCTCATAAAAATCAGAAATATCTCGAGCCTTTAATTTGTATATTGCTGTTCCTGCAGAATGGGGCGATTCACCTTAGTGACCACCACCATATCTACTGATCAGCTAACGCCACCCTCCCTCCTTATAACAGGAAAGAAATCTGATCGTGGATACGAAAACTAGATAAGGTCATGTTGGGTTGTTTACTGCATCAAGTGGTGCCGAGGTCGATTCCAGAATTCTCCATTTGCTCCATTTGTGTCTGCATGGTGGACTGTATTCGTAAGTTGAGTAAAATGTTGAAAAACTATTTGAAGACCAGTTGCTTCTTCATTTCAGATCATGAATACTCATTTACAGAATGTTCGCCAGCGTCTTCAAATGGTAGAATTGGATCGTTCATGGAATTTCAGTGGTTATGAGATAGACTGTTTGGAATTAATCCTCATTTCAGTTTAGATGCAAGGTTGTTCGACCTCGACCAGAAGATGAATAGGAGCAGCAAAATACCAGAAAGAGAAAGTATGTGAACATGAAAAGGACATTTATATATTATGCATTTATAAATGTTTATCTTAATTATACTTAAGTAAACATTTTTCTATATTGTATTTGTTTTCACGTATTTATGCGAAGTCTTAGGGTTTATTTAATGTCATAATGTGTATTAATGAGTCTGAGCGTTTTAGTGTTCTAATGACTGATGCGTTTTAGAAATAAGTGATGGGTTCTGGTAGGGATAGTCATTTGGACAAAACAGTTTATATAGCAAGCGCTTGAAGGTTACAATGAGGGATAGGTCCTATTTCTAATTTCTAAGGGTAAACTAATCCTGTATGTTCCGTACTATGTCTTTATGCATCCATGCTGCTAGTTTATTTATAGTTTTCAGATTGCTAAGGGTGTTGAAGTGCGTTTTTTAGGTGCTGTAGTAGATTAGTAGTTGATTCGTTCTAGGAGTAAATAGTTTATTAATATAATCAGTAGAGTGAAACAGTCTGTATAGAGAGCGTTTGAAGCTTGTAACCGAAGAGCAAATTCTGACATCTAGGGGTAGGCTATTCCATATTTTAGAATACATGACTGTGAAGAAGTTTTCACGGAGTGTTGACTTAAAGGAATGAGTTGTCACTGTGGAAGTTTGGTTACGCAGATCGTAAGAACCTTCCTGTGCGAATTGTATGTCCCTGTTACCTGAGAATGATATTTTGTGAAGGACCTTAAAGAAGAATATTAGGTTTATAGTAAGTCGCCTTGTCCAAAGTGGGTCAAGTTTTAGGATCATGCACCGTGAGATGTAGTCTTTCTTACAATCGTAGCCAAGCAGTTTTGAGGTAAAATATCGTTGGACACTTTCCATCCTTAGCTTGTCGCGTGTGCGAGTGCTGCTTATAATAAATGGACAGTATTCTAGTAGTGGTCTGACACATGTTTTGTACAGAATTAGCTTGGCTTCATTGTCGTGAAAGTTCCTGAGTATGCATCCTAAGAGCATCCTCGATTTTCTAGTCTGTGATGCTACTTGCTCAGAGAATGTCAAGTCACTAGAGTACCTCAAGCCTAGGTCAACGACACTTCGGAGTCTTGTTAGGTTAGCAGATTGGAGCGTTAATTTCAGGTCAATTGAGGGTGCACCGAAGCAGATCCAGCCACATTTTTTCAGATTGAATCGGAGATTCCATAGGGACGACCAAGCAGCCATTTTATCTAATTCTTTCTGTACTACATTCTCGAAGTTCCCTAAGTCATCACGTTGGATTGTATAAGCTGTTTTTAGGTCATCTGCAAAGATGAATGGTTTCCCGTGCGTGAAGCAAGCGCATATGTCATTGATGTATAGTGTAAATAGGAGGGGTCCAATGACACTACCTTGTACTACACCAGAAGTGATAGGGCTAGGTTTGGAGGTTGCAGACCCGAGTTTAACTATTTGGGACCTGTTGTTAAGGAATGATTTAAGCCATCCTAATAATGGGTCACGTATGAGTGTAGCAGGAGTAGACGACTTTGAGGTCGTCAGCATATAGGAATGGTTTACCTGAGGTGAAGCACTTGCAAATGCTGTTAATGTAGACTGTGAATAAAAGTGGACCTAGGGCACTACCTTGCACGACCCCACTTGAGATCTGCCTAGGATGAGACAATACAGATCCAACTTTGGTTATTTGTACCCTGTTGCTTAGAAATGATTTTAACCAGTTCAGTAATGGGTTGCGAATTCCACAAGAGTACAGCTTCTCAAAGAGAATACTGTGAGATACCATGTCAAATGCCCTAGATATATCGAAATAGAGAACAACGACTAGCTTACGTGCTTCGCGACTACTAGTGATGCAGTTGAAAAAGTCGAAGTGGCAAGTAACGCAGGATCTATTTTTGAGAAATCCGTGTTGAGACCTTGTAACAAGATCTTCCCTAATTAGGTAGTCTGACAATTGATCCTTTACAACTTTCTCCATGATTCGTGAGATAACTGGGGTTATATTTATGGGTCTGTAATTGCGGACGTTTGCCCTATCACCAGATTTGTAATGTGGAATTATGAAGCTAGTTTTCCACTCACTAGGGTAAGTGCCAGTGTCCATAGATATTGAGAAGAATTTAAGAAGTAACAGGGGTATATCACACCCACTGTTTTTGAAAATTATCGAAGCGAGGCCATCCGGTCCCGTACTAGTGGAAGGTTTAAGGCTTTTAATTGCTTGTACTATTAGTTGATTAGTGAACACAATGCTTTCAAGGGAAGAGATAGTAAGGGGAGCGGTTTCACCAGGCATATGTGTTTCTAAACTAAAGTTTGCAAACCAATCACTGAAGAGTTCACAGATAGTGGCAGGTTCATTGTAGATTACTTTGTCGTGAAGTAAGTATGGGATTTCCCTCGCCGACTGCATTCGTTTTTTAAGAAGTGCCGTTAAGTTATAAACTTTGGAGGTACTTTCAAGTGCCGTTAACTCTTCGTCGAGGTCCTTTTGAGAGCGTAGGCGCTTGAGAGATTCAAGAGACTCGTGGATTGAGAGCAATAGTGATATGTCCTTAGTGGAATAGTACTGTTTCTTCAGCTTCCTTAACTTATTACGGTGTGCCCTTGGAATATATTCAGTTCGGTGTCTACTTAATTTCACTATTTTCTTTGGAGCAACTGTATCTAGACAAAGGGTAACATTCCTGTAAAACAGGGTTACTAAGGCCTCCAGGGAGTCAGTGGTAAAATAGTCATCCCATTGACAGAGTCGAATAAGTTCTTGGACTAATCCCCAGTCTGTATATTTGTAACTACGACATATTGTGCTTCCTGAGTCTTGTTTGTTTCCTGTATTTAGTGGTGAGAAAGGCAGAGAGCAGAGTACCATTCTATGGTCACTACTGGAAAATCGATTACCAACATACGTGGATACTGGGATTGTGTCATGACAAAAAACAAGGTCCAACATGTTGTCACCACGAGTAGGTGTCTGGACGTGTTGTTGCCATCCATAACAGTCTATAGTGGCAAGTAATTCGTCGAAGCGTTGGGGGCCGGAACTAGTTAGCCAATTGACTTCTGGAAGATTGAAGTCCCCTGCAATTATTTTGTAATTAGCACTAAACGAGGATGCGTGTGCAAACGATTTAGCTAATAACGCATCAGTTTCTTTTGTTGAGCTTGGTGCTCGATAAACACAGCCTATGAGAAGTTTGTACTTATCTCCATGTAAGACAACCCAGAGTGAGTCAGGTACATTATTCATTGTTTCATCTTCCACCTTACTGACTACAAATGAGCTATGTATATATATGAGACATCCTCCACCACGCTTGCAATCTCTGTTTGCACGGTGTACAGTGTAATCATCGATACCTATATGCACATCAAGTACAGAGGATGAGCACCATGACTCAGTAATCAGAGCTACAGTAGGCTTGGCGACTAATAATAATGTCCTTAGTTCAGATATCTTATTGATTAAGGAACGTGCATTAATTAGCAATATCGTGAATAAGTCACGGGATACTACAAACTGGCTTAAAATGTCACCATAACCTAAATCTATTTGTGCGTCAGCACCGCAAGAGTTTATGAATGAAAAGGAGGTCGGACTGGGTGTCTGTACATCGGGGTTGGAGTGCAATGAGGTGGTCCTAGGTGCCATGGGTCGTACCAGTGATTCGGGACACCTGGAAAATTTACCATGTGTTCCTGGATATAAGGGTAGTACAGGTTGGGCCTAGGTTGACGGTTAAAAGGCATAGCATCAAAGGTCTACCCATCCAACTGCTATTCGTCATACCGGTATACACCTTCGGGTTGTTTTTATAACTTAAAGGGAATTGTGAAGGAAGGTGCTTTGGCTGCAAGACTTTAGGAGTCTTGGAGCCTGACTTTCTATAAGGTGGAGCATGCGGAACACCTCCAGATATACTTATGTTTCGAGAGGAGTTTTTCGTAACAAGTGATGGTTTGTTGGCATTCTTACTCTCAGCAGGCTTATTGAATACAAAGTATTCTTCCCCATCATTAGTCTCAACCCTGCGAAATTTGTTCATCGTGGTGAGGTTACTACGTTTGGGGGCAAATTTCTTAGAACAACTTGCAGAAGTTCTAGTCATTTTAACATCTTTCGATGAGGCTTTATTTACAGGGGTACTGGTATCTAAATCAGTTCCTAGTTCCATTGGCAGGTGTGGTTGTTGTGTAGTTTGCTGAATGCTAGTTTCAGCACTAGGTGTCTGTTGCTGTGCACGATACTTATTTGGTAAATCAAAGCTAGAGGAGGTGACCAGGTTATTACTGCATATCTGCACTAACATGATCATTACCACAAATATTCAATTTACCGTCAAGTTCATCATTTTCAAACTCTTTAATAACAGAAGTAGACAATTTTGGCTCCTCCTCACAAATCATTAAGGGTTTTATATCTTCACTCTGACTAGTTATACTTTGTAAACTTGTAGGGTCAGAACTGCACTCTGAAGCAGCAACTCTATTCTGTGACACTCTATTCAACAATGGCTTACCAGTTGTAACTACAGACTTCTTCACCGCACCGTTATCGTCACACAATTCGGAGTCAGGCCTGGAGTTTACATTTAGCTTATCACTGAACTTGCTCACTGGTTCACAGTTCACTTCTGTATGCACTTATTGCGAACGTGTGAAGCACAACCGTGTTTGTCTTGCAGCTTGCAACTTATCTGTTGAGGATGTACTACGAAACCTGTTGCACTCATTAAGTTTATATGCATTACTAGACATCATGGAGCCTTCTTGATATCCACCTCTCTGAGGCCTATTCGTCATCAATGATTGCGTTTTACCCTCAGACTATTCTATTCTAGGGGTGCGATTGAATATACTGGCAAACTTGCTCATCGATTGATTGACACTATCTTTTACTAGTTTCAATATATCATCAAACTTTGGCTCGATACCCTCATCCTGCATACGGGAGCATATCTTCACACACTTCCTTTGCAGTCGACTAGGTAGGCTTCTTCCTATTACTTCTAGTATAAAACTCGAGTTGAGGTCACTCATGGAATTCATAGAAATCAAGGTATTCTTATAAGTCATAAGATTATCTAAAAACTCAGTAAGTGCCTTGGAGTCATCTCGAAGTTGGCTGCCATTACCTTTGACAGCTTCGTATACGTTCCTTACAATCATTGAAGGTCTTCCAAACCTTTGACGGAGTATGCTCATAGCCTCGTAGTGGCCCTCCTTTGGCTTCATAAACTTACAGCACTGTATAGCTCTTGCAGCATCTCCAGTGCAATATCTCATCAAATACATTAACTTCAATTCATCAGTTAATAAAAAACCACTCAACATGATCTCAAACTCCTTTACAAATTGTAAATAATCAGCTGGGTTTCCATCGAAACACCGTGGTTCAAATTTAGGGAGTTTGATGTTCCTATTATCCCTGAATGGCGAAACAGTAACATCAACCATGTCATGCTTAACATCAGACACATCGTTACAATTAACAGACAAGTCACCATGACTTACTTTCCTGTTTGCATCCAAGACGTTCTGTCCCTTCTTTGACCCAGGCATTGTTGAACTTGAGCAAATTCCAAAACAGTTCCAGATATTGCTTGTTCAAAGAGGACTTGACCGGCACCAGGAGAGATGAACGGTGACTATCCAAACTTTCACCAACTGTTTCAATCCGCCAGATCTGTTTCTATCGTCAGAAACTGTCAATCACGTCTCATAAACCGTCAATGCCCAGCTCTTGCTACGCTCGGGCCCACGCTGTTCCTTGAAGTTTTCAGAAACGCTTAGTTATAACGGACGAAAAAACCAATACACCGATTGGCCGCTTGAGATTTCTTTATTGTTACACCAACATATAAAAATAATAATTGAACTAAGGTCTGTGAACAAATATTACAATAATAAATCATAAGATTACTTCTGACGATGTTTTACTCCTCTTTCTGAACAGCGACCGATGAGACGATGACTGTCGTATTGATGCCTCCGCGAAAATCGAGGAAGTTGATTTTGAGCAAACAACCAAGAATTGATCGTTCAATCTTCAACTCCATTGACAGTACCTGACTCACTCTGGGTTGTCTTACATGGAGATAAGTACAAACTTCTCATAGGCTGTGTTTATCGAGCACCAAGCTCAACAAAAGAAACTGATGCGTTATCAGCTAAATCGTTTGCACACGCCTCCTTGTTTAGTGCTAGTTACAAAATAATTGCAGGGGACTTCAATCTTCCAGAAGTCAATTGGCTAACTAGTTCCGGTGTGGTGAGAGCAGGCTGCTAGCCGATTGGTTGGCACTAATCTACGTTAAGGTCTAGGTCACTAATATGGGCCGTGAGAAAATATGAACAAGCCTGAGTCAACAACCAATCACAGCAAAGTTAACGTGGCAGAATATGATTTGCAGAGAGAACTCTATTTGTCAAGGAATCCCGAAACAACCAATCAGAAGCCTGCGTTTGTCTACCTAAACAACCAATCAGATGACTGCGCTTGTCTATAATAATGTTGTCTGAAATATGTATAAATACGTGTTGATTTTCATAATAAAACGATCTGTTGCCTGGCCCTTGTCTTCTGTTGTTACATTTGGTGTCGCTGCCTACCGACAAATGAAAAGCCTATACCCTGCAGTTTTTGATGGAGACATATGGATCTTCGGGCAGGACTTCAAGGCTTCTGCGCAGTTGAGTGGCGTTCAAGATCTGTCAGCGATGGAGCTGCTACTTGAGACGCTGCTGGGAGGTCGGGCGAAAGCAGCATATGAAGGTGTCGGCCGAAGTATGGACGAATGTTCGACAGGGTCAGGCAAACAGTTTCCAAAGTGGGAAGGACCATATATGGTCACTTCGAGATGGGGTTACGCAGACACAGTCGCAATGGCGAACAATGAGAGGCGCGTGAACGTCAGCGAGCTCCAGAAATGGATACAGCGAGACAAGCCAACGATGACGCCTGCACCAAGTAGATCAAGCCGACTTCAGTCGCACGTATTTGACGGGGGGACGAGTGTGGTGAGAGCAGGCTGCTAGCCGATTGGTTGGCACTAATCTACGTTAAGGTCTAGGTCACTAATATGGGCCGTGAGAAAATATGAACAAGCCTGAGTCAACAACCAATCACAGCAAAGTTAACGTGGCAGAATATGATTCGCAGAGAGAACTCTATTTGTCAAGGAATCCCGAAACAACCAATCAGAAGCCTGCGTTTGTCTACCTAAACAACCAATCAGATGACTGCGCTTGTCTATAATAATGTTGTCTGAAATATGTATAAATACGTGTTGATTTTCATAATAAAACGATCTGTTGCCTGGCCCTTGTCTTCTGTTGTTACACCGGCCCTCAACGCTTCGACGAATTACTTGCCACTATAGACTGTTATGGATGGCAACAACACGTCCAGACACCTACTCGTGGTGACAACATGTTGGACCTTGTTTTTTGTCATGACACAATCCCAGTATCCACGTATGTTGGTAATCGATTTTCCAGTAGTGACCATAGAATGGTACTCTGCTCTCTGCCTTTCTCACCACTAAATACAGGAAACAAACAAGACTCAGGAAGCACAATATGTCGTAGTTACAAATATACAGACTGGGGATTAGTCCAAGAACTTATTCGACTCTGTCAATGAGGTGACTATTTTACCACTGACTCCCTGGAGGCCGCAGTAACCCTGTTTTACAGGAATGCTACCCTTTGTCTAGATACAGTTGCTCCAAAGAAAATAGTGAAATTAAGTAGACACCGAGCTGAATATATTCCAAGGGCACGCCGTAATAAGTTAAGGAAGCTGAAGAAACAGTACTATTCCACTAAGGACATATCACTACTGCTCTCAATCCACGAGTCTCTTGAATCTCTCAAGCGCCTACGCTCTCAAAAGGACCTCGACGAAGAGTTAACGGCACTTGTAGGTACCTTCAAAGTTTATAACTTAACGGCACTTCTTAAAAAACGAATGCAGTCGGCGAGGGAAATCCCATGCTTACTTCACGACAAAGTAATCTACAATGAACCTGCCACTATCCGTGAACTCTTCAGTGATTGGTTTGCAAACTTTAGTTTAGAAACACATATGCCTGGCGAAACCGCTCCCCTTACTATCTCTTCCCTTGAAAGCATTGTGTTCACCAATCAACTAATAGTACAAGCAATTAAAAGCCTTAAACCTTCCACTAGTACGGGACCGGATGGCCTCGCTTCGATAATTTTCAAAAACAGTGGGTGTGATATACCCCTGTACTCTAGATAATCTTTATCGCGGTACTTTCAACGTTTGCGTTACATTTTTACGTGATTAATTACATAAAATTTATCTTTTTGTAGTACTTGCACAAGTACTATACCACTTCCATACTTGTAACCACTAACTCTCATTTCTAATAGTTATGGTTAATCAAAGTAAAAAGCAACGAACCCAATCCCCTGTAAAACTGGTGTCTAATTTAACGTCCTTGATTGCTACATCAAGCAACACACCCCCAACAAACGGCTATAGTGAGTCACATAACTCACGTGTATGCCGTAAGCGTCGAGCTGAAACTGAGGATAAAACTGTACTGACAGCCAGTATTAGCACTACTCCTAAAAATTCGGTACCCTCTGCTCATACAGAACTCCTCCCTTCACCTTATGTGCTTATGGAGAAACTCCAGCCATCAAGCTCTTTTTCAGTACTATCTTCAGAAATAGAACTTCTAAAGTTGTCTATAGGAGAACTTAAGGCTGAGTTAAGGGAAATAAAAAACAGTAAGTCAGTAAATGCTGGAAACATCGAAACCAATACCGAGATATCCAAATTATCAGATCAGATCAGCGATATCAGATCGCAGGTCTGTGAACTGACACCTCTAACTATCCTCATGAAAACGGTAAACCTTAACAAGCTTGACACAGAATCGGTAACTAAGGTAGATAACCTCATTAATTTTGTTACCACAGAAGTAACAAAACGACTCGACGCAAAACTGAGTGCTATTGTCTACAACGTTCCGGACAATGAGGCACTAAAAAAGGTACAGCGCATCTTACTTAGTGAAGCGAAAATGCCTAACTCCAAGACTAAGTGCTACAGGCTGAAGAAGAGTCAACATGAAAAGTGTTGTCCTATTCGTTTTCAGTTCGAAACACCGGCAGAGACCAGAAAATTCATTCACTCCCAACACACCCTATCGCAAGCCAGAAACTACAAACATATAAAGGTCGGGGTGGAAAAAACAGTTATAGAAAGGCGCGCACACAACTATCTCACTAAGACTAATTGTGAAATAGGTAATAGGACATTGCAAGCAGCCATTATTCCCAACCCTGTGAAAGATACAGTAGACCCCACCGCATCACCCCTCTCAAAACACACAGAAATATCCCATCAGAGTGCAACACCAGCCGAAAGGCCACTAGACTGTAACCAAATAAATAATAAAACCATACCACCCATCACCGCAGAATCTAAAATGCCACTAAATAACCCCAGAAAAAAAGTTAAAACCCCCCGAAATTCGACTTTGTCCTCTCCTAGCTATAATTCCATTGGTAAAGATAAGGAAAATATGCCCCTAAATCATACCAACAAAAACAGTGGCAGCTTAAATAAACCCACACTTCCCACGGTCAATAGTATTAGCACCCACAACGTGCTAAATCGCACCATGGCACACACTAATATCCAATGTCACAACAATGTCACCCTCAATAGTACAAGTGGTAATAGTCAGAACTCGGCTATCAACAACTCAGGGTCTTCAGAGTATGGCACACAAACAAATTTTGACCGGATATATGGTACAAGTCTGCTGGGAACTAACCCACAATGCAGTACACACGAAACCCACACAAGGACACAACTAGCATCAAACAATAGGTGGAATAATAAGCCATGGTCATCACAAGGATCCAATCATTTTTTATCCCCCGCGTCCCTGTCAGCGTTGAAAAAACAGCTGGTAGGGATGTTAACACTCCTAAACCACTAGTGCTGGCTCCCTCCTTGCATGAAAACAGGAACGGTCTAGTGCACCCGTATCCATTGGACACACTTGACACTTGCACAAGTATAGGCCAAATAAAGAACCCTACCCACTTCTGTAACCTAACTAAAAATAAAAGTTCCTTAGTCTATAGCAAATCCAGTACTCCAACTCCTAATTCTCCACCGAAAACAGCACACAACAACTCGATAGACATAGGTGAGCATGATGCTGGAACTCCTCTTAACATAGGATCGTCATGTCCAGCAGAACTACTGGGTGCTGAACCATATTCGGGGCTGACTAACGAACTTAAATACTTCAAATGCTACTTCAACTCTCATCTTTACGTAATCCTCATAAATGCTAGATCTGTTCTAAATAAATTGCCGATGCTCAGAGCACTCACAGTAATATACAAACCCCCTGTAATTGTCATCACTGAATCTTGGTGTCATTCGAACATCCTGGATGAAGAAATAAGCTTAGATAACTACACACACTTTCGGTGTGACAGGGAAGGTGGTAAGGGAGGGGGTTGTCTCATGTACTTTCTGAATGCACTTACTGTATCACAGCTAGAAAGTAGTACACTTAACATGCCTGAGACTCTATGGGTTAATGTACACTTAAATAACGTAACAGCATTAATTGGATGCACCTACAGAGCACCTGGCACCTTTAGTAATTACGAGACCCAACTTATTAATACTCTGGAGCAATTATCCGACTTACAATACGATCATAAGATCCTATGTGGGGACTTTAACTTACCTGAAATCAACTGGGATATACCCACAGGTCCAACTAAATTTGATAAGTTCTTAGGCACACTGGATATACTTGGCTGGAAACAAACTGTCACCACTCCCACAAGAGGTAACAACGTACTAGACTTAATCTTCTGCCACAATATAAGCCCCCTTTCAACGCTAGTAGGTTCTGAGTTTCCAGGGAGCGACCACAAAACAGTGGTATGTGCACTGCCAATTCCGCTGAGTAGCAATGCATCTCATACCTCCACTTCACAACAAGTAATATATAGGAACTATAGTAAGGCAAACTGGGCCTTAGTTGAATCGATGCTAAGATCCTCCAAATGGGATGAATACTTCACTACTGATGACCTATCGAGAGCCCTAACCATCTTCTACCATAACTCAAACATATGCTTAGATGCTGTCATTCCACTCCAAACACTAAAGGTTTCCCCACACAGAAAGTCATTCATAAAACCAAAGGATCGTAAGAAACTGAAGAAACTCTCAACAAGTTACTTCAAACACCACGACTTTGGCACTCTAGGTCTAATACTTAAAACCCTTAGCTCCATCACACAAGCTCAAGATTTCCGTATGAGAAAGGAAGAACGCATCGCAGTAGCCAGTCCTGCTAGAGTGTATGCACTCACAGAAATCTTAAGGAAGCGAATGAATCGCAAAAATCACAGCATTTCTCTCCTCATAGACAAAGGTAGGCTATGCACTAACTCTGCAGACATATGTGAACTATTCAACAAAACGTTTGCAGGTAACTACCTTAAGCCCTCAGTCCAGCTACTCGATATACACCCTATTACTAAAATGGCACAAACTGCATCTCCACTCACACCAAACCAAATTAGCACTGTTCAATTCACTTACGCTGATATTAACCAAACTATAAGAACCCTCAAAAGTTCAAAAGGTTTCGGTACCGACGGTATATCATCTGTGCGTCGGTGGCACAGTGGTTAGGACTCTCGCCGACCATGCACATGGTCCGGGGTTCGAGCCCACGCTGGCGCACAACTGATACCTATGGTCGGCCTGCAAAATTTGGGCTACCGATATCCATGCTGAAAATTCCATACTTGTACCAAAAATACGGTGTGGAATCAAGCTGTAAATAAAAAAAATATGGTGGCCCTGACATTCCTCTACTGCTGCATAAAATATTCACAATGTCCCTAGAAACCCAAACTTAACCTGACATATGGAAGACTACATTCATTATGCCTAAACACAAATCTGGCTCGAAAACTGAAGTCAGTAACTACTGGCCAATCAATATCACACCTATAGCATCTAGAATCATGGAGAGACTGGTCAAAGATAACCTAATCAAACATATGCTTAGCTGGAATATTATAAGTCCAAACCAACATGGATTCCTGAAATCCAGATCATGCTTAACATGTCACCTAGACTTCTTCAATTTTGTAACCAGCAGTCGTGACAGACGGCAACTAGTACTTGTCATCTACTTTGACATTTCTAAGGCATTTGACCGTGTCGACCATTTACTGCTAACAAATAAGCTGAGCTCCTTAGGAATACGTGACCCATTATTAGGATGGCTTAAATCATTCCTTAACAACAGGTCCCAAATAGTTAAACTCGGGTCTGCAACCTCCAAACCTAGCCCTATCACTTCTGGTGTAGTACAAGGTAGTGTCATTGGACCCCTCCTATTTACACTATACATCAATGACATATGCGCTTGCTTCACGCAAGGGAAACCATTCATCTTTGCAGATGACCTAAAAACAGCTTATACAATCCAACGTGATGACTTAGGGAACTTCGAGAATGTAGTACAGAAAGAATTAGATAAAATGGCTGCTTGGTCGTCCCTATGGAATCTCCGATTCAATCTGAAAAAATGTGGCTGGATCTGCTTCGGTGCACCCTCAATTGACCTGAAATTAACGCTCCAATCTGCTAACCTAACAAGACTCCGAAGTGTCGTTGACCTAGGCTTGAGGTACTCTAGTGACTTGACATTCTCTGAGCAAGTAGCATCACAGACTAGAAAATCGAGGATGCTCTTAGGATGCATACTCAGGAACTTTCATGACAATGAAGCCAAGCTAATTCTGTACAAAACATGTGTCAGACCACTACTAGAATACTGTCCATTTATTATAAGCAGCACTCGCACACGCGACAAGCTAAGGATGGAAAGTGTCCAACGATATTTTACCTCAAAACTGCTTGGCTACGATTGTAAGAAAGACTACATCTCACGGTGCATGATCCTAAAACTTGACCCACTTTGGACAAGGCGACTTACTATAAACCTAATATTCTTCTTTAAGGTCCTTCACAAAATATCATTCTCAGGTAACAGGGACATACAATTCGCACAGGAAGGTTCTTACGATCTGCGTAACCAAACTTCCACAGTGACAACTCATTCCTTTAAGTCAACACTCCGTGAAAACTTCTTCACAGTCATGTATTCTAAAATATGGAATAGCCTACCCCTAGATGTCAGAACTTGCTCTTCGGTTACAAGCTTCAAACGCTCTCTATACAGACTGTTTCACTCTACTGATTATATCAATAAACTATTTACTCCTAGAACGAATCAACTACTAATCTACTACAGCACCTAAAAGACGCACTTCAACACCCTTAGCAATCTGAAAACTATAAATAAACTAGCAGCATGGATGCATAAAGACATAGTACGGAACATACAGGATTAGTTTACCCTTAGAAATTAGAAATAGGACCTATCCCTCATTGTAACCTTCAAACGCTTGCTATATAAACTGTTTTGTCCAAATGACTATCCCTACCAGAACCCATCACTTATTTCTAAAACGCATCAGTCATTAGAACACTAAAACGCTCAGACTCATTAATACACATTATGACATTAAATAAACCCTAAGACTTCGCATAAATACGTGAAAACAAATACAATATAGAAAAATGTTTACTTAAGTATAATTAAGATAAACATTTATAAATGCATAATATATAAATGTCCTTTTCATGTTCACATACTTTCTCTTTCTGGTATTTTGCTGCTCCTATTCATCTTCTGGTCGAGGTCGAACAACCCTGCATCTAAACTGAAATGAGGATTAATTCCAAACAGTCTATCTCATAACCACTGAAATTCCATGAACGATCCAATTCTACCATTTGAAGACGCTGGCGAACATTCTGTAAATGAGTATTCATGATCTGAAATGAAGAAGCAACTGGTCTTCAAATAGTTTTTCAACATTTTACTCAACTTACGAATACAGTCCACCATGCAGACACAAATGGAGCAAATGGAGAATTCTGGAATCGACCTCGGCACCACTTGATGCAGTAAAACAACCCAACATGACTTTATCTAGTTTTCGTATCCACGATCAAATTTCTTTCCTGTTATAAGGAGGGAGGGTGGCGTTAGCTGATCAGTAGATATGGTGGTGGTCACTAAGGTGAATCGCCCCATTCTGCAGGAACAGCAATATACAAATTAAAGGCTCGAGATATTTCTGATTTTTATGAGGGCTTAGATCTTTATCTTGAAAAAGATAATAATGAACGCCTTGACAGATCATGCTTCTACCTTTAAATATACCATTCGCTCAGCCTATTGTTGAGACGCGACCACGCGGGATCTGCACAGATTTATGGGGCATCTTATAAACTAACTTGCTGTCCATTGTCTGATCTTTAAATGCCACTTCACAATGTCTTATCTCATTCATTTTCCAATAACGTCTTTACTTGATCCTCATTATATCCCATTAAACCTAACATTTTACAGCTCTTTATGACTTATGATATTCCTACTCTCTGAAGGGTACGGTTGTACACTAAATGCACAAAAAGGTATAAAACAAAAACAACTGGCACAACTGAGGATAAATGTATTAAAACCAAAAGTGGACATCATGATAGTACGAGATATACGTGTAGCATTATACATTGCAAATGAACGTTGTCAGCCTAGGGAGTTTTCTTTATTAATGCATTTATTAATGATACTTGCACTTACCTATTTCATTACAATTTAATGATTCACCTCAGCACTTTTACTTTTCTAAAACAGCTTTCAATCCCTTGTAAACGTTGTACTTACCTCAATATTGGTTGGTTATCGTATGCCGACAACCACAGGATGAAAACGAAACGAAGTCCATTTTCCCGCTCAACCTGGAGGACAATTGTACAATTCAATAACTATACAGCCTAGTTCAGACAATGTGTATTTATATATATATCAAATATTTAACTGTTGGAACATTATTAACTTGTAGACAATCTACGATTTGATATTATATCATACTTGATCGTGCCTGTAAAAATGGCATGCATTTTCATGTAAATTTATATGTTTATATGAGAATATACATTATTATTATAAAACTACGATAAGACTGCTGGAAAAGTGGAATAAATATATCACTGATCTCAACATAATACATCAATAATCTTTAAGCCAAGGGTGCTGTTCACAACAAAGTTATATAGGAGAATTGACTTCAAGCTTTATTTTTCCCAGATATTTGAATTACATTCATCTGATGTCTGGGTTTTTTGTTAATGCGAAGACAATATTTCTATATCTCTTTATGTGCTGCACAAACAAACTTTATAGCAGACTGTTCCGACTGACTTTGATGTCAGAAAGAACAACCAAACTGTAAATCCATTATACATCAAATTTTGTATAATTTATATAATAACTTATCCATGCCTGTACAATTGGTATGTTCCTGCATAAACAGGAAGAAATATATATATTATATTACTTCTTAAATTCTTCTCAATATCTATGGACACTGGCACTTACCATAGTGAGTTGAAAACTAGCTTCATAATTCCACATTACAAATCTGGTGATAGGGCAAACGTCCGCAATTACAGACCCATAAATATAACGCCAGTTATCTCACGAATCATGGAGAAAGTTGTAAAAGATCAATTGTCAGACTACCTGCTTAGGGAAGATCTTGACACAAGGTCTCAACACGGATTTCTCAAAAATAGATCCTGCGTTACTTGCCACCTCGACTTTTTCAACTGCATCACTAGTAGTCGCGAAGCACGTAAGCTAGTCGTTGTTCTCTATTTCGACATATCTAGGGCATTTGACATGGT
Source organism: Trichobilharzia regenti (assembly GCA_944472135.2). Lineage (NCBI taxonomy): Eukaryota > Metazoa > Platyhelminthes > Trematoda > Strigeidida > Schistosomatidae > Trichobilharzia > Trichobilharzia regenti. Next base: position 164,407,302 of record OX235270.1, read on the forward strand.
ATCTCACAGTATTCTCTTTGAGAAGCTGTACTCTTGTGGAATTCGCAACCCATTACTGAACTGGTTAAATTCATTTCTAAGCAACAGGGTACGAATAACCAAAGTTGGATCAGTATTGTCTCATCCTAGGCAGATCTCAAGTGGGGTCGTGCAAGGTAGTGTCCTAGGTCCACTTTCATTCACAGTCTACATTAACAGCATTTGCAAGTGCTTCACCTTAGGCAAACCACTCCTATATGCTGACGATCTCAAAGTCGTCTACTCCTGCTACACTCATGAATTAAGCGATATGGTTACTAAAATACATCTTGAACTAAGTAGTCTCGCATCATGGTGTGCCGATTCCTGTCTAAACTTTAACATTGACAAATGCGGCTGGATTTGTATCGGAAACAGTAACCTTGATCTAACTCTTGAAATAAATGGGAGAAAACTAGCTAAGCTCAACTCAGTCGTAGATCTCGGTATTAGATACTCTAGTAACTTAACGTTCGCTGAACAGACTGATTATGCCAGACGTAAAACACGAAGGCTGATAGGATGCATAACACGCAATTTCTTTTGTAGTGAAACTAGGGTTTTGTTATACAAAGTATGTGTACGACCTGTCTTAGAATACTGCCCGTTTATTCTTAGCGGACTCAGACAAAATGACAAGCTTAAATTAGAGGGAGTGCAACGGAAGTTTACCTCAAGAACTCTTGGTTTAGAAAGTGGTCTGGAATACCATGAGCGATGCGAAAGACTAAGATTAGAACCCCTCTGGAAAAGACGCCTTAAGCTACACCTTATCTTTTACTACAAGCTAACTAATCTTCTCTTGCATTCCTCCGAGCCAATAACTAAACCTACCGCTGTCATCAGTTACAATCTTAGAAATCATCACAACCTAGCTGCTATGGAGCACTGTCAGACTTACATGCGGTACAACTTCTTCTTAAATAAGTTTTCAGTCATTTGGAATAGACTACCAGCTAATGTGCGCGATGCAAACACACTTCCAGTGTTCATCTCCTCAGTCACCAGACGGCTCAAAGATGACAATGCACTTCTACATCTGACTCTTACACCCTCTTTTTCACCATACATAGATATTTTAAGTTCTTTAAACGTGTAGTTACAACCAACTACAATTATAAATTTTAATATTATTGGAACTAGATGATAAACATTTCTACACAGGACAGTAATATTAGTTCACACATAATATAAAAGTTAACATAACGGGACTAGTTAGTTTGTGTACCAAAATAACCATAGTTACTAAACAGAATATATACGTATATATTTATTAGTCACTCCTTCAGGACTCCCGTTGCTTTCTTTTGCGTTGCTGTTGTTTGTCTTCTTTTTTCTCTCGCCATTTTAGCTTCCACTTGACGTTTTGAATGAGAATGAATAGTGTGGATATTTGACCATTTACAATGACAAATGATCTGCAAACATTATTGGTCCCATATCTCACAATTCCTTCGTGAATTACGCATTACCTTCCCCCACGACGCAACCTGGATTACATTTGTGGAATATACTCTTATACCAATGGAAAAGTATCTATTTGTAATACGTCACGATTGTAGCTTATAACATAACTGATCGTATCTGTAAAATAGCTTCCTTATTACCCAATTTGGATATAAATCAAATAATAATAATAATATATATTTCTTCCTGTTTATGCAGGAACATGCCAATTGTACAGGCATGGATAAGTTATTATATAAATTACACAAATTGATGTATGATGAATTTACAGTTTGGTTGTTCTTTCTGACATTAGAGTCAGACGGAACAGTCTGCTATAAAGTCTGCTTGTGTAGCACATAAAGAGATATAGAAATATTGTCTTCGCATTAATAAAAAACCCAGACATCAGATGAATGTAATTCAAATATCTGGGAAAAAAAAGCTTGAAGTCAATCCTCTTACATAACTTTGTTGTGAACAGCACCCTCAGATCAAAGTTTATTGATGTATTATGTTGAGATCAGTGATATATTTATTCTATTTTTTCAGTAGTCTTATCGTAGTTTTATAACAGGAAAGAAATTTGATCGGGATGCGAAAACTAGATGAGGTCATGTGTAGTTGTTTTACTGCATCAAATGGTGCTGAGGTCGGTTCCAGAATTCTCCATTCGCTCCATTTGTGTCTGCATGGCGGACTGCATTCGTAAGTTCAGAAAAAATGTTGAAAACTGTTTGAAAACCAGTTGCTTCTTCATTTCAGATCATGAATACTCATTTACAGCATGTTCGCCAGCGTCTTCAAATGGTAGAATTGGATCGTTCATGGAATTTCAGTGGTTATGAGATAGACGGTTTGGAATTAATCCTCATTTCAGTTTAGATGCAGGGTTGTTCGACCTCGACCAGAAGATGAATAGGAGTATCAGAGTACCAAAAAGAGAAAGTATGTGAACATTTAAAGGACATTAATGTATATATATAACTGTATAATAAATTAATAAGAAACTATTTTTAGTTATAGTTTTCTTTTACGAATTTATGCGAAGTCTTAGAGTCTATTTAGTGTCATGATGTGTATTAATGTGTCTGAGCGTTTTAGTGTTCTAATGACTGATGCGTTTTATAAGTAAGTAATGAGTTCTGGTAGGGATAAATTTTGGGATAAAACAGTTTATATAGCAAGCGTTTGAAGGTTACAATAAAGTGACACGTCCTATTTCTAGGGGTAAACTATTCCTGTATGTTCCGTACTAAGTCTTTATGCATCCATGCCGCTAGTTTATTTATGGTTTTTAGATTGCTAAGGGTGTTGAAGTGCGTCTTTTAGGTGCTGTAGTAGATTAGTAGTTGATTCGTTCTAGGAGTAAATAGTTTATTAATATAATCAGTAGAGTGAAACAGTCTGTATAGAGAGCGTTTGAAGCTTGTAACCGAAGAGCAAGTTCTGACATCTAGGGGTAGGCTATTCCATATTTTAGAATACATGACTGTGAAGAAGTTTTCACGGAGTGTTGACTTAAAAGAATGAGTTGTCACTGTGGAAGTTTGGTTACGCAGATCGTAAGAACCTTCCTGTGCGAATTGTATGTCCCTGTTACCTGAGAATGATATTTTGTGAAGGACCTTAAAGAAGAATATTAGGTTTATAATAAGTCGCCTTGTCCAAAGTGGGTCAAGTTTTAGGATCATGCACCGTGAGATGTAGTCTTTCTTACAATCGTAGCCAAGCAGTTTTGAGGTAAAATATCGTTGGATACTTTCCATCCTTAGCTTGTCACGTGTGCGAGTGCTGCTTATAATAAATGGACAGTATTCTAGTAGTGGTCTGACACATGTTTTGTACAGAATTAGCTTGGCTTCATTGTCGTGAAAGTTCCTGAGTATGCATCCTAAGAGCATCCTCGATTTTCTAGTCTGTGATGCTACTTGCTCAGAGAATGTCAAGTCACTAGAGTACCTCAAGCCTAGGTCAACGACACTTCGGAGTCTTGTTAGGTTAGCAGATTGGAGCGTTAATTTCAGGTCAATTGAGGGTGCACCGAAGCAGATCCAGCCACATTTTTTCAGATTGAATTGGAGGTTCCATAGGGACGACCAAGCAGTCATTTTATCTAATTCCTTTTGCACTACATTCTCGAAGTTCCCTAAGTCATCACTTTGGAATGTATAGGCTACTTTCAGGTCATCTGCAAAGATGAATGGCTTCCCTTGCGTGAAGCAAGCGCATATGTCATTGATGTATAGTGTAAATAGGAGGGGTCCAATGACACTACCTTGTACTACACCAGAAGTGATAGGGCTAGGTTTGGAGGTTGCAGACCCGAGTTTAACTATTTGGGACCTGTTGTTAAGGAATGATTTAAGCCATCCTAATAATGGGTCACGTATTCCTAAGGAGCTCAGCTTATTTGTTAGCAGTAAATGGTCAACACGGTCAAATGCCTTAGAAATGTCAAAGTAGATGACAAGTACTAGTTGCCGTCTGTCACGACTGCTGGTTACAAAATTGAAGAAGTCTAGGTGACATGTTAAGCATGATCTGGATTTCAGGAATCCATGTTGGTTTGGACTTATAATATTCCAGCTAAGCATATGTTTGATTAGGTTATCTTTGACCAGTCTCTCCATGATTCTAGATGCTATAGGTGTGATATTGATTGGCCGGTAGTTACTGACTTCAGTTTTCGAGCCAGATTTGTGTTTAGGCATAATGAATGTAGTCTTCCATATGTCAGGGTAAGTTTGGGTTTCTAGGGACATTGTGAATATTTTAAGCAGCAGTAGAGGAATGTCAGGGCCACCATATTTATAGAAGTAAGATGATATACCGTCGGTACCGAAACCTTTTGAACTTTTGAGGGTTCTTATAGTTTGGTTAATATCAGCGTAAGTGAATTGAACAGTGCTAATTTGGTTTGGTGTGAGTGGAGATGGAGTTTGTGCCATTTTAGTAATAGGGTGTATATCGAGTAGCTGGACTGAGGGCTTAAGGTAGTTACCTGCAAACGTTTTGTTGAATAGTTCACATATGTCTGTAGAGTTAGTGCATAGCCTACCTTTGTCTATGAGGAGAGAAATGCTGTGATTTTTGCGATTCATTCGCTTCCTTAAGATTTCTGTGAGTGCATACACCCTAGCAGGGCTGGCTACTGCGATGCGTTCTTCCTTTCTCATACGAAAATCTTGAGCTTGTGTGATGGAGCTAAGGGTTTTAAGTATTAGACCTAGAGTGCCAAAGTCGTGGTGTTTGAAGTAACTTGTTGAGAGTTTCTTCAGTTTCTTACGATCCTTTGGTTTTATGAATGACTTTCTGTGTGGGGAAACCTTTAGTGTTTGGAGTGGAATGACAGCATCTAAGCATATGTTTGAGTTATGGTAGAAGATGGTTAGGGCTCTCGATAGGTCATCAGTAGTGAAGTATTCATCCCATTTGGAGGATCTTAGCATCGATTCAACTAAGGCCCAGTTTGCCTTACTATAGTTCCTATATATTACTTGTTGTGAAGTGGAGGTATGAGATGCATTGCTACTCAGCGGAAGTGGCAGTGCACATACCACTGTTTTGTGGTCGCTCCCTGGAAACTCAGAACCTACTAGTGTTGAAAGGGGGCTTATATTGTGGCAGAAGATTAAGTCTAGTAAAATAAGATTCGGATTTGTACACACCCAAGTTATATTGAGGAATTACTTCAAGCTTTATTTTTTGCCAAGTATTTTTAATTCATTCAAAAACATACTTGGGTGTTTTTTGTTAATGCGAAGACAATATTTCTATATTTCATGATGTGCTCCATTGAATGACTGGTTATCATATTGTTTCCACAAACCAAAGACTAAAACGTCAGCAACCATTTAACCTAACCATAAACCGAATTTATGGAATTTTAATAATGCTTATCCATGCCTGTACATTTGGTGTGTCCTACACAGGTAGGAAAATATATGTATTTTATTAAAACATTATTATTGAATATGATTGCTAATCGTGTATTTTATTCATCATATCTAATTTAACACATTGATGATGCCTGTAAACTGGCGTCCCTCATTTACAAAATGAGACTGTATTATTATATATTTTATGTATATTAATAAGGTTTATGCAAGCAGAAAAATGCAGTCTTCTTATTGGTTGTTTTCGATATTTCTCGGAAAGTAGAGCCATTTTTCTGCGAATCATATTCGCCCGCGTTTAAGTCTGATGTGATTGTTTGTTGTATCAGCCTAGATTCATTTTTATTTTTATTTTTATTTTTTTTGATTACAGCTTGCTTCCACACCGTATTTTTGGTACAAGTATGGAATTTTCAGCATGGATATCGGTAGCCCAAATTTTGCAGGCCGACCATAGATATCAGGTGTGCGTCGGCTCGGGCTCGAACCCCGGATCATTTGCATGGTCGGCGAGGGTCCTAACCACTGTTCCACCGACGCCAATCAGCGTCGATTAATGTCTACCGATTGGCTGGCAGCCTGCTCTCACCACACTCGTCCCCCCGTCAAATAGCTTCGTACGCAGACGTTCCGACATTTTGGGTGCTACATTCCCTCGTTGAGGATTGTTACTGATCGGCTTGTCCCACTGTACCCATCGTTGGAGCTGATTGGCAGTTATACAGTTATATATATACATTAATGTCCTTTAAATGTTCACATACTTTCTCTTTTTGGTACTCTGATACTCCTATTCATCTTCTGGTCGAGGTCGAACAACCCTGCATCTAAACTGAAATGAGGATTAATTCCAAACCGTCTATCTCATAACCACTGAAATTCCATGAACGATCCAATTCTACCATTTGAAGACGCTGGCGAACATGCTGTAAATGAGTATTCATGATCTGAAACGAAGAAGCAACTGGTTTTCAAACAGTTTTCAACATTTTTTCTGAACTTACGAATGCAGTCCGCCATGCAGACACAAATGGAGCAAATGGAGAATTCTGGAACCGACCTCAGCACCATTTGATGCAGTAAAACAACTACACATGACCTCATCTAGTTTTCGCATCCCCGATCAAATTTCTTTCCTGTTATAAAACTACGATAAGACTACTGAAAAAATAGAATAAATATATCACTGATCTCAACATAATACATCAATAAACTTTGATCTGAGGGTGCTGTTCACAACAAAGTTATGTAAGAGGATTGACTTCAAGCTTTATTTTTCCCAGATATTTGAATTACATTCATCTGATGTCTGGGTTTTTTATTAATGCGAAGACAATATTTCTATATCTCTTTATGTGCTACACAAGCAGACTTTATAGCAGACTGTTCCGTCTGACTCTAATGTCAGAAAGAACAACCAAACTGTAAATTCATCATACATCAATTTGTGTAATTTATATAATAACTTATCCATGCCTGTACAATTGGTATGTTCCTGCATAAACAGGAAGAAATATATATATATTAACATTTAGGCGCGCGCTGTTTGAAAGGGAGTGCTTTTTTCACGTATTTCACGTTTTTGACAAATCGCTGTTTTGTTGTGTTATTCACTTCAAGAACATTTAAAAAAAACTTTAACTTGACTTTTGTCTGTTAAGTTTTGATTTTAACCACTTATATAGTCTATATTGGGTAAATTGTCTTGGCTGTTTCCAGTAGAAGTTCATTATGTCAAAAGTACCACATAAATGTAATAGGGCGGAGTGTTACTTTTTGGTAGATGATGGAATACAGTGTAATAACTGTGAAAAGTGGTATCATAAGATGTGTACTGGATTACGTCCAGCTGCATACAAACGTTGTACTGCTCCAACATCCCACTGGATGTGCAGAATGTGTTGCTCCCCAAAGATGACCTTAATAAGGGAGGCTCACGAACTGCTGTCTAAAGCCATGGAACTTCCTGATGATAGCGTGGCTAGTAAGAGTGACACGGACTGCCCGTCTGAAGATGAAGCAGTAAGTGCCATCATGAATGTTATCACACCGGCGGTTACTATCCCAGTTACCCCGGAAGTAAAACCTACTAGGCGTTCGAAGCGTCTTAGTAAGCGAAAAGGTAACAAAACGGAAGCTGTAAACAGCATCTCAGAACCAGAGAACACCGTAAGCGAAGTTCACCATGAAGGTGGCGCAGACACTGATCTTGATTGTACCATCAAAAACTGCAGCAGCCCTGAGAAGCAACTGCAGGCAGATGATAAATGGGTAACAAAAATAAGCAGTCGGAAGAAATATAGTAATATTGATGGTAGGCAAACGTCTGTCACCTGTAGCCAGGCTGCATCAATAGTGGTGAGAAAGGACGTAGCCACTGCTAAATACGACAAGCTCTCCTTAGACTCTAACATAATTGTTGGAAATTTGGAAGAGTCCAAAGAATCTGATCCCGTGAAAAGGCACGATCACGACCTTAAATTAGTGAGTAGTATTATAAGGAAGATGCTCCCAGCGAATTTCCCTGGAGTATCGATTAAAAAGCTGATTAGAATAGGCAAAAGAGATGATGAATGTTCTAGTCAGCGTAGGTTGCTTAAAGTAGTCTTAGGTTCTCCTGATGAACGGAATCATCTACTGGCTAATGTACACAACCTTGCCGGGTCAGGAATTTCAGCCAGACCTGATTTATCTCTTGAAGACAGACTTAAACGAAAAGAAGTTTTGTCCCAGCTAGAAACAAGACGCAAAAATGGTGAGACTAACCTTAAACTGGTGGGTTTTCAAATAGTCAGGTCTTGGAAACGTATGCTTCCAAGACCTGTGTGGATAAGCCAGACCGCATAGGAAGCCTGAAGGTAGTGTACACTAATATACGTAGTATCGGGAACAAATTTCACGAGCTAGGTGTATTAGTAGAAGACCTTAGCCCAGGTATTGTGGCCATTACTGAAACATGGCTGGTTTCGGGATTAGATGACACACCTGAGCTATGCGGATTTAGTTGCTTGCGCAGCGACAGAGTTAAGGGTCGTAGAGGTGGCGGGGTTGCTCTGTACATCAACAACTCCCTACATGTTCGTTCCGTGAAATCTGAAGCTCATGACAGTGGGACAGGTGAGGTAATTAGCTGTGAAGTAAGCTTTGCAACCGGCACTCTACTCATTGGAGTTCTGTATAGAAGTCCCTATTGTCAGTGTGATGACTTCATTTTAGATCACCTCAAACAATGGAGTAAACACAGTAGCTGTCTTATTCTAGGTGATTTTAATGCACCTCATATAGACTGGGTAGCTGTCACATCTCCAGGATCCGCTGATAAGTTTGACAGCCGGTTACTCTTGACAACCATGGAAAATGCCCTGACACAACATGTCTTAGGTAGTACAAGATTCGGTTCTACCCAAGGATCTTCCTTGCTGGACTTAGTGCTTACTCATGACAACGACGACGTGGATGGTCTAGTTATTCATCCACCTCTAGCAAACAGTGATCATGGGGTGTTAGATTTTAACTTAAGGGCTGGCAATTTAGTCAGTTTTCAACCCAAATCCCGGCCTAGTGTTTGGCATGCTGACATAGTGGCTATAAAGGAGCGTGCTTCAACTGCCGACTGGTCAGTCAACATTGTCTCATCCATTGAAGATGAATGGGATAGATTTAAGAATACACTTGAGAGGGTTACCACTGATCTCATCCCCTGGAGGGTTCCTAAAAGGCCAACAAATCGGCCACCATGGATAAATAGACAAGCTATAACACTCCTGAGACGGAGAAAAAGGTTCTGGAATCTCTTTGTTTCTACTGGGCTACAGCAGTTCCGGCTGAAATACTGTGAAACCAGAAACCAGTGTAAAACTTTGATCCACCAGTCAAGGATAGCTTACGAAACCCAGTTAGTTAAAAGTTCACCAGGCTGCCCAAAAAGACTCTTCTCATATATCAAGAGAAGAACACGTAAGAGTGATGCTATCCCACCTCTTATGCTTGAAGATGACCAGACAAACATGGCTGAGGATAACTTGACCAAGGCTGAGGCTTTGTCCAAGCACTTTAGTCAAGTATTCTCTGATAATATTGATACCAGCTTTGTAAATTTTCCAGAAGGTAACTTGAAAATGGCACCCTTATACATTGGAAAGGATACTGTCCTAAAGTGGCTTCTAAGGCTCAATCCTGGTAAGTCCAGTGGCCCTGATGAACTCCACCCACGTATATTAACAGCATTGGCTGAAAGCATAGCCGAGCCATTGTCGGTAATCTTCAATATGTCTCTGGACCAGTCTAAATGTCCAAGAGACTGGAAAGATGCCATCATTAGTCCGGTCTTCAAAACCGGATCTAGAAACTTAGTTCAGAACTATCGTCCTGTTAGTTTGACCAGTATTGTTGTTAAACTACTAGAAAGAATAATTCGTGATGCTATCATTCAGTTCATTGAAGGGAACAAACTTTTCGCTGTGGAACAGCACGGTTTTAGAGCAGGTCATTCTTGCTTGACCAACCTTCTTTTGGCCAGAGAAAGTTGGGCAAGCTCAGCTGATGCTAATATACCGGTGGATGCCATATTCATAGACCTTAGCAAGGCGTTTGACAGGGTTTCTCATTCAGGTCTTCTAGTAAAGTTAGGTAGTCTGGGAATCAATAAAGTGGTTACCGACTGGATTCAAGACTTTCTAAAGGACAGAAGACAAAGAGTACGAGTTAACGGGGTTTTATCAACATGGGAATCGGTTAAGAGTGGCGTTCCTCAGGGTACAATTCTAGGCCCACTTCTTTTCCTGATTTATGTTAATGAGATTCCATCGGTAGTTAAGTCATCCTGCTTACTGTTTGCTGATGACATCAAGATATGGAGGGCTTTGCACGATGACAGTGATCAACTTGCTTTGCAGGAAGATTTAAACTTGTTAAGTGATTGGTGTAAGCACTGGGCCTTGGAGATTAACTTAAGCAAGAGTGTAGTTATGCATGTATCCCATAGTCACGTGCACAATTACTCAATGAATGGCATTACTCTCCCAGTGGTCACTGAGTACAAGGACTTGGGAGTGGTTGTGCAGCATGACTTGAAAACAGCAACAAACTGTAGAACTGCAGCCACTAAGGGTTTTCGAATGTTATGGGCCATACGCAAGGCTTTTGCGAACTTTGACGCTGATATATTTCGTATATTATATCCGACTTATATCAGACCTCATTTGGAATATGGGATCCAGGCAGCGAGCCCGTGTTTCAAATACGAAATAGACTTATTAGAAAGGGTGCAAAGAGTAGGAACTAAGCTAATAAAGGGTTTCTCAACCCTGTCATATGAGGAGAGGTTAAGTCGACTGGGTTTATTTCCACTGTCATACAGACGACTTAGGGGTGACCTAATACTAGCATACCGTATCCTAAGAAATGATTTTGGAGCTAATTTATCTAAATTATTTCTTCCTTCTAGCACCAACCAATTGCGAGGACATCACCTCAAGGTTCAAAAACCACGGTCGAATCGTCTGCGTCTGGAAATCCGTTTTTCGCATCGAATTGTGAACCATTGGAACTCCCTACCGGAACACGTCGTATCAGCGCCATCCGTTGATTCATTCAAGGCGAGATTGGACCTCCTGTATGCAATAAATCGAAAGGATTAACACAGGCATATAGCCTACTATCCTAAATAAATTGTAAACTGTAAACTGTAATATGCAGTGACATCATCAAATAGACTGTTCAATTGACAAGCAGGTAAGAAACAATTTTCATTTATTTCTAATATGCCCCTGAATCATAGGATGTTATCTAATATTCATCATTTCTATGATCAACAACTGCGGTATTTGCATATCTACTATATGGATATTAAATAACTTACGCCCTAATGCATGCAATTACCTGCAGTATTCCCTATTCATTTGATGTGTGTACACTAAACAAGTCTTCCATAAATTTTCCCACAAATGCTAAGGTTTCTGGTGTCACAAGTGTTGATAATAGTTGCTTCCTTGGTTTCAATGCAAATGACGTATATACGAACTAAGGAAAATTTAATCTTACTTAATCTTCGACCTTCACTTAAAGCCTTTAACGATCCTAAAAAATTCTCCTATAAACACAGTAGAAGTAATTTGGATGCAGCTGCAGTCTTGTATCATAATATTTTCTCCAGTGTAGACAATGGGGCTAAATTCGCTGCACCTTCCTAGACCACACATTTGCTTTCCACTCAGTAAGTAGAGATATTCTGTCAGATAAGCTTGCTGTAACTCAGACTGAGTGTTGGATTGTTAGACGGCTTCATTCTTATTTATCAGAGAGAAAGCAGTACACTGTAGGTCAGGGGGAAGCCGTACATTACCAATTGCAATTTTGTTTGACGAACTAATGCACGAAAGAATACGAAAAGAACTTTTTCAAGCACGCGGACGATCTAACTATTTCAATGTCTGTTAACTGCCAGCTACACTGTACTAAGATGAACAGCTCTCTATTAGGAATCAGAAAATGCTCTTAAACTAAATCCTTCGAAATGTCAGACTGTTTATTCAGTTTCCGATGTAAAATAAGATAAGATAATAGCTTTATTCCAAATCAGTGCTTGTGATACAGAGTGGAATTCTCAGCATTTTTACTACAGTATTGCATACAGCTAGTACATTAACAATATATATAGTTCTACATATATTAAAATTATCTCAGTCAGTTTTGACAACAACATATTAGCATGTCGGTAGCAAAGCCAAAATTTAAACAGAGTGTTTGAAGGTGTTAGAAAAGTAGATACTACTAGCATATTTACTGGCGTAAGCGATAGCAAAATGGTCGAGATATACAGAGTGTGAAAGAACGAACAAGAATGTTTTAAGTAGAGTTTGCAAGGAAAAGAGAAACAAAACAACACATAACAAAAATAAGTACAGAATGAAAAAAGGGTAGTGAGAAAACCTGTAAATGATGTGAGTTGGAAAGACGAGATCCATTTGTTCTACTGACTATTCAATAAGTTAAAGGTTTCATGCCTAATGCTTTCTTTATCGCACAGAACACGAGCTAGGTAGCGTATGGATGAGTTTTTGTACTTGCTAGTGCGGGCATATAGTTTCCTATATAGGCTTCTTGTTTTCCCTGAAAAGATACATGGGGAGAGTTGTGAATGTAGAGGGTGTTGTGAATCAGATAAAATGGTTTTTGCCCATTTTTCACATGAGTCCATGTGCCTGTCCACCAGAATATTAACGAGCTGGCTAAGTGGCAAACTGCTTACCCTGCTGACAACCTTTAACATCCTACGTAATAAGGTATAGTCTTTCTTCAATAGCCCAGGAAAGACTATAGGGGGAACGATAGAGAACAATAGGCAGAATACGGAAGTTAACAAATTGTAGGAGTAAGGGTTGGGTTACACCAGAAAGTCTTAACTTCTTGATGTAGAAGGTAAGACGGAATATTTTCTTGGAAATCTTCAAGATATGAGACGACCAGGAAAGATCAGAAGATAGAGTGACGCCTAGGTATTTAATTTCCGACTTGGTTTCAATTTCAGTGCCATCTATGTTGCACACCTCGTGAGTGCTAACCACCAGTTTGTTTAGGTCAGATTTGTGCCCAAAGGTGAAATTAACTGTTTGGTATTTGGAGGGGTTTAAGGTGAGACCGTTTTCCTTGGACCATTGGCTGATTTCTAGTGAGAAGCCATTTAGTTTAGAGCAGTCACTTTGACATTTGACAGGCAAAGATACAGTTAGGTCATCAGCATATTTGACAAAGTTAATGTCATTTGAAGATGGTAGGTCATGTAGAAAGAAGGAAAAGAGAAGTGGGGAAAGTACAGCCCCTTGGGGAACACGAGCTTCAGTGAGCACAGCAGAGGAGGATTCGCCTTTGTATACGGTGTACTGCGTTCTGTTTGAAAAGTAGGAATGCAACCAGTTAGTGACCCAGGACTCGGTTTGTGTCATGGAGAGCTTATTTAGCAAGAGATGTCTAGGTGCAGAGTCGAAAGCAGAAGTGAAGTCCATAAACGTGCAGCGGACATATTTGGCACCTTTGTCCAATGATGAGACGATGCTGTTGTGTAAGACGGCTGCAGCGTCTAAAGTACTCCTACCCTGTCTGTAGGCAAATTGTTTGGGGTCTTCGAAGCTTTTCAGGGAGGGTTCGAGTTTAAGAAGTACTAGTTTTTCCATGAGCTTTAGAAACGGGAAAGTGATGGCAATGGGTCTGAACTTTACGTTCTTGCTATTGCCGGGTTTAGGGACAGGGACTATTTTAATGTCTTTCCATGGAGCAGGTACAACGTTTTCGGAGAAAGAAGCATTAAGGATATTAGTTAGAGGAGAACATTAAGCATCTGCACATTGTTTTAGAACATATGCAGGTATGCCATCAGGGCCAAAACTATATGAGGGCCTAGGAGTTTTAAGACATTTTAGAACATCAAGAGTGTTAAAGTCCTGGAAGTAATTTCACTGAAAAATTTCCACATGCTGATAGAAGATTTGCGTGATGAAAGTGTTTGGTTATATATAGCATTAAGATTTTTGATTTCAGATTTGATTTGAGCATTAATCTTTTTAAGCCCTAACTTCTCTTTGCATTTATATAAAATTTCTTTTTTCCTGCGAAGTTGTTTGAGATGGGGAGACGAGAAGCGGTCGAGGCGTTTAAGTAGTGTTTGTTTGGGACAGCATATGTCGAGGCAGAACTTGAGATAATCCATTATATTGGTGATTGAGTCATCTAATGTACTTTCAGAGAATAGATCCCAGTTAGTATCTTTTAACATGCATCTTAGATTGAGTAGGTTGTCAGATGTGTGGCATCTTTGTTGTGCTATCTTAGACAGGTGTGAAAAGATTTTAATATGTGTTGTCAGCCACGTCTCATAAACCATTAATGCCCAGCTCTTGCTGCACTCGGGCTCACGCTGTTCCTTGAAGTTTCTCAGAAACGCTTAGTAATAACGGACGAAAAAACCAAAACCCCAATTGGCGACTCGAGGATTCTTTATTGTAACACCAACATATAAACAGTGTTACAACTAAGGTTTCTGACAGTTGTCTTTTTTAATAATAATAATAATAATCACTTTATTCCACAACAATAACAATTTACAGCATGGAATTTTCAGCGTTTCTTTTACATATTGCAATGGTTTAGCTCTGTTTATAATTATATAAATATATAAAATGTTAAAATATTGATAGTTAATAGGAAAAAATAATAAAAAAATAAATAAAAATAAAAAACCCAACAAAATCATACCATTTCTAGGTCATAGTGAATAATAAATAAATAATATAACAAATAACACTTGCATTAATATGCATCATTACATTTTATAGTTTAGTTACTGATTCAAAAGTTGTAAAAGTTCTTTTCTGATATTTGTCTCTTCACACAATACTCGTGCCAAATATGGAACGGTCGAATTTTTATATTTTGTAGTACGAGCATAAATGTTTATAAAATTTCTTCTGGTCTTACCCGAAGAGATACAAGGAAACAATTGTGAATAAAGAGGATGTTCACTATCAGATAAGATAACTTTAGCTAAGTGTTTACAAGAATTCATATGCCTATTGACAACAGTGTCATTTAGTTCAGTCAAAGGGATAGCACTGACCCTACTTACAGCCCTCAATGTTCTTCGTAGTATTATATGATCTTTCTTGAGTAGCCCAGGGAAGAATAATGGAGAACAATAAAGAATGATGGGCAAAACACATGAATTAATAAATTGTATGATAAGAGATTGAGTTATACCTGAGTGTCTCAACTTCTTTATGTAATAAGTCAGACGGAAAACTTTCTTAGAAACTATAAGAATATGAGACGACCAGCAAAGATTTGACGAGAAACTAATGCCAAGATAAGAAACGCTTGACTTACTCTCAATCATGGTACCATCAATATTACAACAATCATGAGATTGAATCAATCCATGCATGACTTTTTCACTTCTCAAGCTAAAATCAACAGTGTTACATTTAGTTGGATTTAGTTTAAGGCCATTTGAGCCAGACCAATCCTTAACTTCAGCTAGGAAGCCATTCATATAGGAACAATCCGATGTGGAAACTACAGGGACAGAAACGGTCAGGTCATCAGCATACTTAATGAAGTTAACTTTGGGTGAGTTCGGAAGGTCATGCAAAAAGAAAGAGAAAAGAAATGGAGAAAGTACTGCACCTTGAGGCACACCACTTTCAGTTAGCTGGGAAGTGGAGCGCTTTCCAGCCAAAACAGTATGCTGTTTCCTATCCTTAAAATAAGAAGACAGCCATCTAGTTGCCCAGGACTCTGTTTGTGCTGAAATCATCTTTCCTAATAAAAGTGTCCTAGGAACAGAGTCGAAAGCTGCAGTATAGTCTAAGAAAGCTGTTCGAACGAACTTAGCGCCCTTATCAAGGCAGGAAACAATATTGTGGTGTAGTACAATGGCTGCATCTAATGTACTTCTTCCACACTTATAAGCAAACTGCTTAGGGTCATTAAAAGCTTTTAAAGAAGGTTTAAGAATATACAAAAGAAGTTTCTCCATAGTTTTCAAAAAAGGAGATGTTATAGCGACTGGTCTAAATTTTATACCTGCTCCAGAAGATGATTTCTGTACAGGTACAACCTTGATTTCTTTCCAGTCAGCAGGTACCGTTTCCCTCTTAAATGATGCGTTAAAGATTTGAGTAAGAGGATGACACAAGATGTCTGCACACTTTTGGAGAAGAATGCTTGGTACACCATCTGGACCAAGGCTGTGTGTTGGATTTAATGACTTCAAACATAATAGTACATCCTTTTCTTCAAAACCCTGAAAATGACCATTTTCTTGACTAGGTACATCAGGTACAACCATATTAATTTGTTTCTTGATAAATGATTTGTTTAAAGCATTAACATCAGAATAAGCATCAACGGACATTTGTTTTTTACTTGTTAGTTTATTGAAAAGTTTCCAAATGTTTGAAGGATTTTTACATGATAAAAATTTTTCATTATATAGTCTGTTCAACCTTTCTATTTCAATTTTTATAAGGGTGTTTATTTTACGGACACCAGTATTATCACAATTCTTATACAACTTCTCTTTTTGTCTTCTAAGTTTTTTCAGTTGCACAGAAGAGATTCTGTCAAATCTCGAAAACAGTGTTTCATAAGGACAGCAAATATCCAAACAAAACTTCAGATAATCGGTTATATTAGAGACAGTAGCATCCAACTTATCGTCAGTAAACAGTTCCCAGTTGGTATCATGCAACATGCTTCTTAATGCTAGAATGTTGTCATGGGAATATGAACGTTCATGTATCTTCTTTGTTAAATGACTAAACAATTTTCGTTGTGACTTGCCGTACACTTTCGGTAAAATACGAATAATGCAGTGGTCAGAATTTAGCAAAGGAGCTCTCCTTCGGGTTTCATATACATCACGGTCATTTATGAAAACCAGGTCTAGTGATTTGTCCAGACGTGTATTAAACTTGACTAGATTCTCATGACCAAGCGAAGTAAGAAAGCTGTGATCACATGAATTAAAATCACCACAGACTATAGACAACGAGTTTCCGAATGCAGGAGCAGCGAATTCAGTAAACTCATCTGCAAACATAACTATATTAGAAAGGCTACAATCGGGTGTTATGTAAATATTTGTTATGTATATATAAGAATATTTACTTAAGTGTTTTGGGCGACACCTGACGGTTATGCAATCTATATTGTCATTAGAATAATTGAAGCAAACGTGATTTGATGTAGACCAATTTGTGTTTATATATGTGGCTACCCCTCCTCCATATTTTTTCTTGGAACTATTTCTATCTTGGCGAAAAACTTTATATCCATTTATTGAAATTAGATTATCATCATAATGCTGGTGCAGCCAAGTCTCTTGTATTGCTAAAACGCCAGCATTTCGATAAACATTGGAATACATTAGGGATTGAAGGTAATCCATTTTGTTGGACAGGGATCTACAATTAGTGCTAACGAGTTCAGGAACAGTCATTTGATTAATTTGTGTACGTTTCAGTGCACGCTGCCAGCCACAGTGATGCTTTTTTCTCAATTTTTGTGGATGACACAACGCGGTAGGTTGTAATGATTTTAAAAATGCGCGATTATATATAATACGATTAGGACACATTATTGATAAATTAAAACAAAATTAAAAGAGCAAACCAAAGCAATTTTGCAAAATGTTGTAAGGTGGAATTTTTGGTAGCCCTATGTTCAAGCAGGCCGCCGTCTCCTGACTTCTTTCTGGACAGCGACCGATGAGACGATGACTGGTGTATTGACGCCTGCGCAAAAATTGGGGAAGTTGGTTTTGAGCAAACAATCATGAATTGATCGTTCAGTCGTCAACTACATTGACGCTCCACGGCAAAAAGTGGATCTATCCCTTTTTTCCATCACGACCAATACACGTTGACTTGGATACCATTGCGAGAACCTGGGTCACACGGACACAGCGGAAATGGACGACCTGCGCCTTCCAGTTAAAGGTATTCTCTCGACACATCTGCTTGCAACACAATCGCCACTTGCTAGAATGACTCTTGCAGAATGCGACGTGACCATAGCACCACCTCATGATACTCCACGCACAACCTCTTATCTACTCACTACCTATTACCACTGCGATCGCTTATCACTCATTCTGCCTTAGTTCTAGTAACGGTGACGTATGCGAGCCTCAGTCGTCTACACTCCCGCTCCCCGGGGTGTGGGATCACAGCTAATCATTATCTCCGTGTGCATGTCATTCTCAGCAATAGCCTTGCCTCCCCGGCGTATACGACCGATCTCCTGTCTCTAACATCAATCAATTCATTCACGGACGTATAAGACACAAAATAACTAAGGAAGATATCACGGCGAAAATTTAAACAAAATTATGCAATAACATTAAGGTACGAAAACAACGAGTAAACACAAATAATCCAAAATCACAAATTGAGAAGACACACCACACGTATATACAAACAGTGCACACAAACTCGCAGATCGTGTCTTGATGGAATTCCTTTGAAGAATTGCAGGACTTACAGCAGTACGCCTACAACCCTTCTCAGGTTGACGCTCTAGGTTGGAAAATCGTCGATGAGTTCATTTGCTGACTTCCCTCTATCAGCTATATCCTCAAATCTGAACGGAAACACGCTCATGTCATTGTATCGTAGAACATAGATGACGAACAAACACACGACATATCTGATCAACCAAGTGTAGAAACAGAGTAATTTACACCAAAGATAATAACATTCAAAAAGTAACTTGAAACTAGAAATGCCTTTATTCGTGCAACTCAATTTAACAATTACTCTCTCGCTTACACTTGGCTTATCCTCACTAAACTGAGTAATATACTTCTTCCTCTCAAATGCACCAATACCATCAAAGTCACTGCGCAAGGTAGTTGAGTTGATGGGTGTCCTTCTCATTGTGGGTGACAACACCAACGACAACTGATTGATACCAGTTGATGAAATTAGCGATGGATCAGAAGCTGTTCACTTTCGGCTTTTATAAGTTTGTTTAACTGCAATATTACCACCACTGCTTTCTTTCACTACTAGTTCGGGTTTGGCGATATCATCTGATGGGTGGGTTACACGCTGATCAATTACACTGACGGTCTCACAAGTATCCTTACCTTCTGCAACTGCATTCAATCCTACTTCACGTAAAAGTTGTACAAAACGTTTATTTAACTTTGCAGTTGTAGGCATTCCCCTCATTTTATCATGATCAACCAAAGACAAATATGCACTATCATGATCATTATCACAAATATTCAAATTACCATCATCAGTCTGGTCGGATTCATCATTTTCAAACTCTTTATTTACAGCAGTGGATGATTTAGGTTCTTCCTCACAAATCCTTAAAGGTTCTATACCTTCACTCTGACTAGTAATACCTTGTAAACTTGTGGAGACAGAACTGCACTCTGAAGCAGCAACTCTATTCTGTGACACTCTATTCAACAATGGCTTACCAGTTGTAACTACAGACTTCTTCACCGCACCGTTATCGTCACACAATTCGGAGTCAGGCCTGGAGTTTACATTTAGCTTATCACTGAACTTGCTCACTGGTTCACAGTTCACCTTTGAATGCACCTCTTGCAAACGTGTAAAACACAACCGTGCTTGTCTTGCATCTTGCGACTTATCTGTTGAGGATGTACTAGGAAACCTGTTACACTCACTAGATCTATATGCATTACTAGACATCATGGAGCCTTCTTGATATCCACCTCTCTGAGGCTTATTCGTCATCACCGAGTGCGTTTTACCCTCAGACTGCTCTATTCTATGGGTGAGATCTAACAGACTGGCGAACTTGCTCATAGATTGATTGACACTAGTATTTACCAGTTTCAGAAAATCATCGAACTTTGGCTCGATACCCTTATCCTCCATACGGGAGCTTATCTTCACCCACTTCCTTTGCAGTCGAGTGGGTAGGCGTCTCGCTATTACTTCTCGCATAAAACTCGAGTTGAGGTCACTCATGCAATTCATCGAAATCAATGCATTCTTGTAAGTCATAAGATTATCCAGAAACTTATCGAGTATCTTGCAGTCATCTTGTAATTGACCACCATTACCCTTAACAGCCTCGAATAATTTCCCTGCAATCATCGAAGATCTTCCAAACCTTTGACGTAATATGATCATAGCCTCGTAGTAGCCCTCTTTTGGCTTCATAAACTTACAGCACTGTATAGCTCTTGCAGCATCTCCAGTGCAATATCTCATCAAATACATTAACTTCATTCCATCATTTAATAGAAAAGCACTCAGCATAATCTCAAACTCCTTTACAAATTGTAAATAATCAGCTGGGTTTCCATCGAAACACCGTGGTTCAAATTTAGGGAGTTTGATGTTCCTATTATCCCTGAACGGCAAAACAGTAACATCAACCATATCATGCTTAACATCAGACACATCGTTAGAAGTAACAGACAAGTCACCATGACTTACTTTCCTGTTTGCATCCCAGACGGTCTGTCCCTTCTTTGACTCAGGCATTGTTGAACTTGACCCGATTCCAAAAACGTTCCAGATATTGCTTGTTCAAAGAAGACTTGACCGGAACCAGGAGAGATGAACGGTGAGTATCCAAATCGTGCCAAATGTTAAAAACCGTATACAAACTGACGTTGTACTGTTAGAAACTGTCAGCCACGTCTCGTAAACCATTAATGCCCAGCTCTTGCTGCACTCGGGCTCACGCTGTTCCTTGAAGTTTCTCAGAAACGCTTAGTAATAACGGACGAAAAAACCAAAACCCCAATTGGCGATTCGAGGATTCTTTATTGTAAAACCAACATATAAACAATGTTACAACTAAGGTTTCTGACAGTTGTCTCCAGACTTCTTTCTGGACAGCGACCGATGAGACGATGACTGGTGTATTGACGCCTGCGCAAAAATTGGGGAAGTTGGGTTTGAGCAAACAATCATGAATTGATCGTTCAATCTTCAACTACATTGACGTGTGTTTTGCTGCATATTTTTGGTAAAACACGGACAATGCAGTGATCTGAGTTTAGTATCGGTGAACGTCTACGTGTTTCATATACTCCTTTGTCATTAGTAAAAACTAGATCGAGTGTTTCGTGAAGTCGAGTAAGAAATTTGACTATGTTTATGTGACCGAGTGCTTCAAGGAAGGAGCGATCTGAGGAGTTGAATTCCCCAGTTATAACGGATAGGGAGCTTTCGAAGTTGACAGCAGCAAACATGATGAATTCATCAGCAAAATTAGATAGATAAGATGGAGATTTGTTTATATTTGGGGAGATGTTTGGGGCGACATTTGACAGTAATACAGTTATTAAAGTCATTTGAGCAGGTGAAACAGACGTTATTAGAGACAGACCATTTGGAGTGAATAAAAAATGCAACGCCACCACCATTTTTCTTATTACAACATTGACGGTCTTGACGAAATAAAATAAAGTCTTTTAGTGAGATAAGATTATCATCATACAGTTCGTGCAACCACGTTTCTTGTAAAGTGATTATGACAGTATTATGATAAGTATCAGTGGACATCAAGGATTGTAGGTACATTATCTTGTTTGGCAGAGAGCGACAGTTTGTGTTCATTATGACAGGGACCGTAGTTAAGTGTATTGGTGTACGTTTGAGAGCTGTCTGCCAACCACTACGATGTTTCCTCCTTGATTTCTTCGGAATATGAAAGTCATTTGGTCGTAGATGATTAATAAAGTTACGAGAGTAAATGATTCATTTAGAATTCATATTTAGGTGATAAATAAATGTTGGTAAACAGTAGACTGGATGCATAATGTAGATATTATAGTAGCAGGCCCAAAAATTCGAACAGGCCGCCAAGTAAACGAATGTTAGGTGAAGGTGATAATTCCTATTAACGTTGCAAAATTGATAATAGTGATGTGGAAATCAAGTCTGACTTTAAGTATCTCCGACTAATTCACCGCAGCGTATTGGCCCTAAATGTATGCCACATGCAGGTATAATGTTTATGAGCTAGGTATGCAAATGAAGGTAAACCCTTGTACGGTACATTCATTATTTATAAAAATAACTCGTACGTAAGAACTGTGGTTTGATCAGTTATACAACGTTTAATACATTTAGACACAATTAACCTACGCTGCTTACTTCTATGGCGCATTACCTAAAACTACCTTAATACAGTTTCCAATGAAGGTAATCTCCTATAACTACCACATTAGTGGGGGACTTGACGTTATCTTTGAATAACGAAGAGCGGTAATTCTGAGAACTTTCTTGGTAAAAAGATAATCCCTTAGTCGAAAAAATTAAATATACCCTAGTCTCCCCAAAAACGTACAGAGGTATTCATCCTATTACCTCAAACGACTCACTATTTGCAGTCATTTAAAAAGGAAAAATAAATTTACCGATGGCAGAGTGCTTATGATTTCTAGATATCATAATGTACCATTAGGAAAATGCTATATCCATGCGGTTATAACAGTCAGATGCGCGAAAACAGTCAGAAACACAACAACCACGATTCTCAGTCACAGAACATCCTGCTTCGCTACCTAATCATATAATCGCATTAACGGATGTTTCGCCGAAGAAAAGAAGACTACTGGTTCAAGGAAAATTAATTTAGTTTTTTTAAAGATCATGGACATCCGTGTTTATAGTCACGGAAAAATCACAACTTCGAGGAAATCGCCGATCGTAGATTACAACCCGAAACGTCATTCTTCCTAATTAATGTCTTACCTTTAACTGGGATAGTTCGTACACTCACCAGATCATCGTATTTTATCCGCTTTGAAAACCGTTTTGCAACCCATCGAATGGATGTTAACACTGGCTCTATTACGACCAGTTCTAGTTCATGTATTTGGATCTAGCACATTAAGCAATAATAAGCATAAGTAACACTTACCCTTAAGGGTTCCAGCTTCTTTTAGTTCTCCTAAATACACACAAGCACAACAGATTCATACTTTTCATGCGGCTCAACCTTGTTTGACTTACATGCTCTCACAATATGTTTTTTCAAATGATAGCAGACATACTGATGGTATATTAACATTCTTAAAAAGCTTCAAAGCTTTTTCATCTTCAACCCAGGTTTTGAATTCTCCAGGATTATGTTCTTTGCAAACCTTGCTCATATTAAATTTGATCGTGCTCTCCTCATCAGATTTACTGGTAGATCGTTTTAATGCTGTGGAAATGAACGTGAAAGACATTAGTTTTCCAAATTTCTACATGTTAAGTAACCAAATGAGCCAGCAACAAAACCTGCAAACAACAAATGGACTGGAGACAACTGCTTCTGCCAGCCAGACATCTTCATGTGCATAATTTGCAAAACTTCTACATAGTACTAATTCATTAATAGCTGAAAAAAACTAAAACACTGAAAGCCGCATGAATGCAAGGTATGAAACAATTACACCGAAATGAATGCACTGACCTGGTAGTGAAAACATTCGAAACCAAGGCAATAAATCATTTTAACAGCAACGGAAACAAAAAATAAGGTGAAATGCAGCATTTGTGAATAATACGCAACAAGATTAGTCGTGTATAACGGCAGGATAAACGGAACAACAAACGCGTACACGAACAGCTACGGAACTGCAATCCAACATGGCCGACTAACATGGACGAAAATGACCTTTAAGCGTCTCACTCCACCAATGACCTTGATAAGTTACGATAATTTCAGTCTGCACGACCGCTCAGTTCAAACTGCATATCACTTATCGAGGGAAAGAGGCTACAGTCAGTGTCAAGGTCATGATGAGTCCCTGCGTTGGCTAGTTATATGTTTTCGTGAATTTGTTTCCCATTGAATTTTAAAGGTTTTTCTGGATGTTTTGTTCATTTTGCAGTGTGTAGGTCAGTTTTTGTCACTGAATGCTACTATTTAGCTTATTTATATAAATAAGGTTGGTTGCATCAAACCACAATATCCAGATTATAACATATTTGATGACTTCGTGGCCCCAATTCCAAGGTGTTAACCTAATTGAAAGCCCTTCATTTTCAGTACTTCGGGTGCCCCCATATTCCAGTCTTCATCTCCTATTGGCAAAAGGACGTGTGTGTGTGTGTGACCGGTAGGAATAATTGTCACAATTTTTATTCATGCTTTAGATTGCCGTCTAACGAATATGCTACTGAATCCTCAATTAAGAAATTACTCGGTAATTACTTGAAAATAATTATTTATTTAAAGATACAAATATGGAAATCATTAACCTGTGCACGGAAATGTTGAACATTATGACTACTGATAGAAAATCTCGACAGCAAACCTACCCTCCGGCAAACGGGGACTTAACACTGCAGTTTCCGATCGAGAATGAATACCAGTTAGAGATGCTGGAAGCATCTTTAAGAGACGAAAAGTACAAACAGCAATATGTGAGTTGACGTATTTAATTCTTATTTCTTGTCGACTGCTAAGATGGCTAGCTGCCTTCAGAGTGATCCAAAGTTATCACTTAAGGTCATGATGCACCATGTTATAAAACCTGAATTGGGTTTGAAGTTTACATTCCAGGGGGCTTTGACAAAGTCAAGCATTGTGCCTTATGCCTTTTATAAAATAATGAGAAGTAAGTTTCATTAATGAAGTAATTAGTTCTCTAGCTTTAGCTATGTCGCACTTCTCCGGCCAATTAATGACGACAAGAGAGATTGGTGAAATGATGGATAGGGCCACAAAATCGTACTTTCATAATTTGAAAGATCGTGTCCAATGGCGTAAGCGGAAGCAAGGAATTCAGGTAATATTGCGAAACGCCTGCTTACTTCTATAAGTGAACGTTTGTTCAACATGTAGTAATCACAATATTGTTTTCTTTTTTAGGCAAATGAAAAAGAAACCGGGGGATATAACAGTGGCACTTATGTAAGTAAACTTCTATAAATGTAAATGCTCAGAATGTGCTGAGCACAATTTTTCACCCACTAATATTTTATTCTGCTTATTTGCAGGATGCTGCCAGTGGATCACACTTGACGGGATTGCAGTGACGTTGTACTACAGTTTATAAATACAAAAGTCTCAATTATAAAAACTGATTTCTTCTGCAAACTAAATGAATTTCGCCGGCGTAGGACACAGGTGATGATAATAAGTAGAAGTCTTTTCGTTCTAAAGTAATGCGAGTCAGTGCTGAAAATGATCTGCGAAGGCTTGAATTCGGCTGAAAAAATTGCCACTATGTGCTGAATTTAGTCTTTTCGTTCTGAATTAGTGCTAGTCAGTGCTGAAAATGTTCTGAAAGGGCTGAAATAAAACTGATAAGCAAACCCGGTAGGTTCTGATCTACTCCTAACAATGCTTAAAAGAAGAACACGGTTCTGAATTAGCGCTAGTTATTCTGAAAACTAGCACTGAGTTCTAGTCTGTGGCATTAAAGAAACGATTTCAGAACAAATTCAGAATTTACTCACAATAGGATGCTAGAATTATTTCAGAATTACTAAGATTTAATTCAGAATTATATCAAGCTTGGTTTATAGCCTGAAGTTCCCAGTTACCATGTTGGTAGTCAAGGATTATAGTAAACCTGCAGTCATTGAGCTAATTAACGTATACTATACCAATATAGTAACATAGACTTTGCTAATAATAGTAACATTAAACTTTCTTGCTGTTTTGCCATTGTTTGACAGTGAAACTGTGCGCTGATTTTTCAGCATGAGTGGCACTAAATCGAACCTGCTGGGTTCGCTTATCAACGTTGTTCCTGCCCTCACAGGACATATTCAGTATGGACTAACGTTACTCCAGAGCGGAAAGTTTTGATTCAGCACGCAGCTGTCTTTTTAAGCACGACCTGTGTCATTTCAGAACATAGTGGGTAAATAAGATCTTCAGTTACCATAAAAAGGCATCATCGGGGAATAGGTTAGAATAAGTTTAGAATTGTTGTAAGCTTGGTGGTGCTGCGGTCTGGGTGATAAATCGTATAAATCACCGTCACTCAGGATATGCTATGAGTATAGCAGGAGTAAACGATTTCGAGGTTGTCAACATGAAGAAATGGTTTACATCAGGTAGTTATAAATGCTGTTGGTGCAAACAATAAGCAGAACTGGTCCCAGTGTAGAGTGTGCTACTGATAAAATTTATCGATAGCATACATGCTATGTATATGAATGCATGCATTAATCGCCACGCAAAAATGAGAGATAGTGGAGAGGTAGATTTGACCTCGAAGAGAGCAAATGAACCAACGTTGAACCCAAGCCTAGGAAACATGGAAAGACAAAGAAATACAACGAAGAGCAGAAGTAACACGATACGGAAGATATGTGCGAATGACCATTTTCATATAAGGTACACATGACTTCGATATATGCGGACACCATATACCAAATTAACATTCCATTGCCAAGTCTCTCGTCTTCTAATGTAACACTAGGATACTACCTTGTATAAACCTATAGGGTACTTGTGTTCTCTTTAGGGTGAGATAATACCGATTGTTATATGCACCCTGTCGCTAGGAAATTATTCCAATCCGTTAAGTAGTGGATCACAAATCCCACAAGATTTCAGCTTCTCGATGAGAATACTGTAGGATAGCATGTCAAAAGTAAAGAAGAAGTAAAGAACAATGGCTTGTGTAAGTGCTCGGTGGCTAATGGAAATTCAGTTGAAAAAAGTCAGGTTGACAAGCTACGCATGGCCTATGTTCGAGAAGTCCATGTTGAGACTTTGTGGTAACATCTCCTCTAAGTAGATAACCTGATAACTGATCCCCAGTAACTTTCTCCATGACTTGTAAGATGACTAAAGTGTATGTTTATAGCCTGTAACTGAAAAATTTAGCTTTATCACCAAATTTTTAATGTGGAACTATAAAGATTGCTTTCACTTACTAGAGGGCGTGCCATTGTCCATAGATATCGAAAAAATCTTAAGAATTATGAAAGGGACGTAATACCCGCAAATTTTGAGAATTGGGCTTTCTGGTACCAATCTGATAGAAGGTCCTCAACATACAGTCCCATCAACTTACTGATGAACACTATGCTTCTGAGAGAGGAGTTAATGAAGGGTATAGCTTTATATGAGGGTGTTTCTAGACTAAAATTAGTAAAACACTCACTGAAACTTTCACAGATGGTGGCAGGACTGCTGTAGTTAACAATATCGTGAAGCAAGTGAGGAATGTGGCTTATCGATCGCATTCGTTTTTCAAGAAGACTTGTCAAATCATAAGCTGTAAAATAACTTCTAAGTGCGCCTTATTCCTCATTAAGGTCATTTTGAGAAGATTAACCACTTGATGGAATCAAGGGACTCATAGAGTGAGGGAAGCAGTGATATATCCTTAGCAGAATAGTGTAGTTTCGACAGATATTTTCTTATTGAGGCATGCATTCGGAATTTACTCAGCTTGGAGCTTATGTCATTTTACCATCACTTTAGCAGCCACAGCACCTCGGCACAGTGGAAGCAGGGATTACGTCACGGCAGAACACAACGTCAAGCATATCGTCGTCCCAGATAGGTATTTGGACGTATTACTTTCATCCGCAGCAATCAGCAGCTGATACCCGGGCGATAATAATCTGCGGACTTCTCGCTCATTAGCATCTTAAGGGTATATGATAAAATCAGATCGGAAAATGCTAGTAAAATTTACAAAGAAGAACTTGTTGCCCTTAAAAGTAACTGCAAAATTAGCCCTTTTTGCAAACTCTTCCAAAACGACTGCAACGAAAACAATGTAACATTCCCTACATTCTTCATAATAATGTTGCTATTAAGGATGATGTAGACATAGCTGATCTCTTTAACAAGCACTTTTCTGACTCATACACGCACGATATTTCTGCGTGCATCGAATTTGATCCTGTAACAGGCAAAACACTGTCAAATATATCTTGACTGTTGATACAATAGAAAGTGCAGTGCGTTCTCAATACTCCTGGACCTGACTCCATTGCATCATCCTTCCTAAAAATTGGTGGCTCCCGTCTCCCTCTCCTTTTGCTTAAAATGTTTTCAACGTCCATTATGAACGGAGTTTATCCTTCCAAATGCAAGCAGACACATATTACTCCAAGATTTAAATCCGGATCAAAATATTACGTAAAGAACTACAGGTCAATCAATATAACATCTATCTTGTGAAGGATACTTGAGAAGATAATCAGTACCAAAATCACTGATTTCTTATTGACTGAAAACCTCATAACACCTTCTAAGCATGGTTTTATAAAATCCAGGTCATGTGTGATTTGCCACTTGATACTATTTGTTATTATAACTGGATTTACAGACCAAAAATTCATCGTGCTCATTATGTATATTGAATACAATATTGTCAGACCCCGAGCATCCTCTCTATACGCATCTCTCTCCTTGTATTTGATCTGGTAGAACTAGAAGCAGCTATAGGAGGCTATATGCTAGGACTACCAAGTACAAAACTCCACAATACCATATCTGGCACATCTGTTATGTGATGAGAAATCCGTTAGGTATTACACGATCAACTCACTGCGGCACTCTAACAAATAGTCCCATTAATTTTTGTTTTCCTTTCCTCGTTACTATGACACTGTTGTTCTCATCTTATATTCCACACTAATTTTATATTTCTTATCCTGTGGTGCATTGTTTAAAATGTAAACGCAACGCTGTTCATTTTATTTATTTTTGTTTATCTTTTCTTTGGGTGTTGCATTTTGATTTTAAAATCTTATTAAAATTTATGAGGTAATTAGATGCAATGTATTGTAATGCAAGCTGAAAATTCCATACCTGTAACACAAATACTGTTTGGAATAAAGCTGCTATTATCATTTTCTTAAGAAGGCATTCGATAAAGTATATCAAAATAATTTACTCCTGAAAAACTTAAGGCTTACGGTATATCTGGCAATCTCTTACAGTAGTGTAATTCATTTATATGTGGTCGATCCCAGTCTGTTAAGATTAACGACACTTTTTCTAGTACTACTCCTATACCAGGTGGCGTAATTCAAGGTAGTGTATTAGGGCCTCTGTTCCTTCTTATATACCCAAATGACATCTGTGATATTATAAAGCACGACAGACCCTTCTTATATGCCGATGACTTGAAGGTGGTCTACCAAAGTACAACACAAGAGTTAAGAGTTTAATATTTATAAGAATCTTTTCTCATTCTTCGTACAATAATTCAACAATTTGAACTTTTGAAAGGTGCTAATCTATCCCAGTTCACAATTGTATTTTGTAACATAATTGATCGTGTCTATAAAATTGGCATGCATTTTCCGTAAAAACTTACCAAATTAATATAACAATTATTATAGTAGTTCACTCTGGTAATGATAATTTATCCCCAGTTTTTGTACATGGAGGACGCCAGTTTACAGGGATAATCGATGTGATAATATATACATGGAGTAAGTATAATTACAATTATCCATTTACAAAAGACATTTATAAGGCAAATTATTTGAACAATATCAATAAGGCCACTTCACTTTCTTAAGAAGGCATTTACCGCACAATGCTTGATCCCAGAAAAAGAAATGAGGACCACGAACGAACCGACCAGACTAATGATAATTTCCAGATAAGTGGATACAGAGGGACCAAATTAAACTGCCGGTAGTTCCTTACCGAACAAGAAGAACGTTGAGCAAGTAAATTCAGAAAAAAAACAGACCAGGGAATACCAACAGTTGCAGTAAAACAGGAACTCGGCAACCACACAGTTCCAGATGATCATATCGGAAACTGTCGAAATTAGTATCACGAAAATCTTCTGTAGCCAGAAGGCAACTCTCCGGGACAGAACACTACTCTACGCATATAAAAAAAAATTCGATTTCAACACAAGCCATATTAAAAGGCGGAATACAAGTCGAGGATTTATTGATCACAAAGTATAAACCAATACAGCAGGTTAATTGCACGGTTGGTTTAAGTCACATCGAGAAGGGGAATCGGTTACCACATTTACATTATCTTTGATGTACTGAATGACATTCGAAAAGTGATGAATATAGTCCAGTGTCTATCAAGGGCCGTAGTTTAGGGACAGCGAAGTGACTTGTGATCGGTAAAGATGGTGAAGTGCTTGACTGCTAGATAGATGACCAGCAATTCTCTCCCGAAATTGCTGTAACGAGTATGCACTTGGTCTGACTTATTAGAAAAGAAAGCAAGTAAAGTGACTTCATTATTTGTTTTCTGTTGTAGTGCTGCTCCCACTTTTGCTTGACAGGCATCTATGTGCAGGACAAGAGATACTCTGGGGTTGAAGTGGGATAGCATGAAGACTTGACTGACTGACTGGTCTCAACATAGAACTTTGCACCAATGTGCTGCAGTTCGAGTCGTCACACTTTACTCAGCACAGAAAGCAAGAGAAGAAAGTAAAAACAAATGCAAAATAGAGACAGTAAACAGAGATGTGAGGCAAAAAGAATAGTAATATCGAAGGACAATATAGTTTTATTGGGTATTATAAGTCACAAGGAGTGGATGCATCTGCGCCAGCCACTGAGAACGATTTTGAGCCATATCACCGATTGTTTCCAGCCATTGGTTTTTACCATTCCGAGGACTTCAGCAGGAAATCTACACCTTCCTACGTGATTGGCTTAAACTAACTGTTGTGAATTTCATTGACTGATGAGGCCATGTTTTGGTTTGACTGCCACTGGCTCTTTTCCAGCCAGCTAACATTGCCTGTCTGGGAAGGCGATGGAGGACTAAGCATGCGTAACACATGTCCTCATCATCCAACTCAATCGATGTAACTTCACAGCCTCGTCTATTGATTTCCTCGCTTTACCTAGCACTCGACGTCTAACCTCAGTATTGCTCACCCTATTATACCATTTCACACGGGAGATAGAACGCAGAGACCTATGATCAAAGACAGTTAACCAGGCTTTTCATGTCTTCCACTTTCAATGGCCATGTCTCACTCATCTCCATAAAGGGGGACGAAGCGGAGTGCTGAACAGTACACATGCCCTTGGGTCGATAGCCAGCCGGATATCACGTTTACTAAGCTGGCATATACGAAACTAGCGCTCTGTATGCCTGCCCAGATTTCATCAGTGATCAGCCTGTTGGCGTTAGCTGATGCAACTTCTCGAATAAGTGAAGTGGTCAACGTGCTGTATCACTTCACTCCCTGTTTCTAAGCTACGAGTCAATGTAATTCAGTCCTGTAGCTTCATAATCTTACACTTGGCAGGAGCAAATCGCACGCCAAACATTCGTAGATTGTGGCTCAAGGTGTTCAGAAGACTCTGGTCTATTTTGTCAAAGTCTTCACCTAACAGGGAGGACTATATCATATGCATATTCTAAGTCAGAGAGACTACTATACCCTGCCAACAAGTCAATCCCTGAGTCTCTGAAGTGAGTTAAAGGTCAAATCCATTAGTACGTCTGTGATGAAATTAATTAGAAATGGAGATAGTAGGCATCCCTGTCGGACACTACTGGTTGTCACCACTTCAGATGACAACTCACTGAAGGCTGTCACCTGGCTGCGTGGATTCGAGTGGCGTGAGTGCCTTGATCAGTGAAATGTGTTTTCTCGGCGACCCCTTTACAGCCAAGCAATGCCAGAGTACCTCTCATTCGACAGAATGGAATGTTGCTTTTAAGTCAAGAAATGTGACGATTGTTGGATACCAATAGGTGTTCTTATATTCCTATGTTCGTCCTGGTCTGAAGCCTGCCTGGTTCTCTCGTTTTTGTGCCTCCAGTGAACCACTTAGTCTAAGCATGATTATTGAGTCTGGAACTTCAGATACCACATTAGTCAAACTGATCCCCCTGGGAGTGTCACAGGAAGACTTGTCCCCCTTCTTGTATATGAGGGTAATCAGTGACAAAGTTCTAGTCTTCTATCTTGACCGCTAATCATGATACCATTTTTCTCTGAGATTGTTTTACTTATCATTTGCCTTTCACCACCAGTTTCTTTGATCAGCCTAAACAGTTGACTGATGTTACCAATCGCCGATGCCTTTTCCATCTCTTTTGCTTTTGTCACCTACGGCTGTTCATGGTGGTTACAAAGACTTATTGTTGGTTTTCGTCTGAGTAGCTGTCGCTCCTCATCATAATCGGAGCTCGCCGGAATCAGTCTTCTTGCGTCAATCAGTTCGGATGAGGCGGTAGAGATCCAATGGCTCTTACTAACTTTTGGTTTTAGCTTATTAACAGCTTTTGCAGCTGTGCCTACAGCCAACTGTATGTTGTGCCAGGCTACCTCAGAGGAAGTCCTGCCGTCGACCTCAGACACTCGTTTCGCTAATTCTTCCTTAAACAGGGATTCAGTGTCTCGAGTTGGGGACGGAACTGCCTCGCTGCCAACAATTTTCATGCTCGTTTAATTGTAAGTATAAACGTGAGCGAACAAGTGCGTGATCAGAGTCTGCGCGTGTGTTCGAGAAGGAGCGGCTATCTTTTACTGACCCTCTCCAACGATACCCTGTCGCTATGTGGTCTGTCTGAATCCAGCGTCGAATGGGTGATGAAGGTCAACCGGTTACGCAGTGTCTCTCTTTTTGCCTAAAGTTAGTGATGACTGAGAACAGATGACTATCTGAGCAGAAATGTAGGAGACGATCACCATTGTCGGATCGTCGGCACGAAACTCCATACGAGCCAACTACACACTTCTCAGTCTGGCAAAACTTCCCTACTTGGACATTCGCCTGCTAAAACAGCCGCACCTGAACGTTTTGCTTTTTGCAGCAAACTAGACACTTTTTGGTAGAAGTCGTTCTTCAGTCCATCCAGACTACAGTCGTAAGGAGAGAATTTGTAAAGACAACGGCGGGTAACGGAGTCCATCCTTCTTCTGACGTACGCGTTCACATGAACCACACACATGAGATTATCTACTGGAATCCAGTCAAGAAGTGGTTTTTCTTGCCCAACACTCAATGATATCTTTACACCTGCGAGTCCTCACGACACCCTTAAAGTGAATTTTGCAGATTCACCTTGTTGGCTGGATGGAGTTAAGTGAGTGACCACACTCGGGTCTTGTATGCGTGTCTGCGAAACACAACATATATCCATGGCTGGAGAAACCAGAGTTCTTGGTAGCGATGCCTGTTTTCCAATTCTACAGTGGGTCCTGACGTTAAATGTTTCTATATGAAGTTGGCGACGTGGCTTTAAAAGGCTATCTGGAGTGTTACTATGGCTCTCATCGTTGTCTGAGGACACAGAGTGAAGTGAAGATGACTCAATAGCCAGCTGAATAGTTTTAACAGTAGTAGAGAATTGAGATGAGGAGAGTGATATGAGTAAAAGGGAATGATGCTCAGGAAGCTTGGAAGTTTGTGGGCAGTTGTTAATTTTCGGCTGCCCACACCGTGGAGGTTGACTGACTCTTCAGGTACCTGAAACAGAACGAGAGTTAGTGTCGCATGATAACAGAGCCCAGAGAACAACTACTTGAGGCCCGTCACACACTGCCTGTATGAACTGGTCTCTGGGATTGGTTCCATGTTAGTAAACTCGCCGGTTACGGACCACTGTAGGGTAAGTCGGGATGTACAATTGTTGGGGTTAAACTTTCTTAACCCCCTCTCTCCAGAGTGGAGAGACAGCATAACTGGCATGTTGGACACCTGAGGCGAAGACCCTTCTGCTGTTACATCCCCAGCAGTGCGACTTCACCCACAGACCCCCAGCATAGTGTAACAGATCTTGAACTGTTCTGGTAACTGCTTTTAGTCAAATCGCTGCCCTAACAGTCTTCCTGGCATGGTAGGACCTTCAGGGACATTAGTTTCATCTAGTGTAACTTGTTAGGTCATTGCGATAACCAAACCCGACCACAACGTTAAGGTAGCAGCTACCAGTCTGGAAACAAGGCCTCTTAGGCGTTACAAAAAACGTCTTTTGCTTACACCGAAAATTGAAAGCTTTTGAGGTCACTTTTAAAATCAACTAAAGGTGGTACAATGGAGGCATATGAAAGACTAAAACGTGTTCCTCTGCAGATGTGCTGGCGACGAAGACATCATATATGCATAAAAACTCAAAATCCAGGCTTTGTGTGATATGGTCCATGTAGAACTGGAAGGGTTGTACGGCGCTTTCAAACCAGAGGGAATTCGCAGAAATTCATACATCCCAGAAGGTTGCTATCCCTGAAATGTCTTCTCGTCGACGGGTCTTTGACGATACGCAACAAATTCACTTTAGATAAAACATTTTTGCCGTGCAATGCCACAGAGAAGTCATAAGGGTGGGAATGGGATAACGATCATGTACAGTGGATTTGTTCAATTGACGGTAATCCCCACATAGTCGCCAGTCATGCTTGACTTGTTACCATATGCACGGTTGAGTACCAAGGAATCCTGGAAGTTTGAATGGTGCCAAGCTGCATCATATATTCGAATTCGGTGGTAGTTGATGAAGACGCTTTTTGACCGGCTGACGAATTGTGATAATTTTGTGTGCGACAGAATGAGGGACGTTTTCGATTTTGTGAAACGGTTTTCGAATTTTAGGGAAACAGCGCAATGATGCAGAAAGTGTACAATTATCAGGCTTTTCCATCCACATATTATAGATGCAGTTGTCTGAGGTGATTCCACGGATTTAAAGTTGGATTCAGATGTCAATCAGTTTTTTTTCGTTTTGATTTCATCCAACAGATTGAAATTGCTTTAAAAGTCAGAGTAAACCAAGGTCCGAAATATGTAATCGTTCGCTGTAAGTCTGTGGTGAGAGCTGTATGCTAGTCAAAATTGGTGGACAGCAATTTACGTCGATGTTTACGTCCCAGATCTTGACCATGAGAAAAAACAAAGACAAAGATTAACTCAAAAATCAGCCACAACAGACTTTGCGTGGGTGGATACGATTCGCAGATAGACGGTGTGACCTTCGAAGAAATAGCCACAAAGAGATGACGGAATAACCTTTAGCAAGAAGACAACCAATAAATAGTCGGTATTTCTCTGCTAACAGTAACGAAAAGTAATGTATATAAAAATCTATAAATATCTGTTGATTTCTTCAATAAACGATCTGTTGCTTGGCTATTGTCTTCTGTCGTTACAAGTCTGTATGCTTGTTTGGTTAGAAACGACGGTTCCCCTGCTGTGTTAGAAGATTGCCTGTATAGTGAAGGAGTATTAAACTAACTCTGACTCCTGTGTCTACCAGGAATAGTGTGCATGTAGCTTTTTCTCTTACACGGCAAAGGCGACTTGAGTGATTGCCAATAACATATGTCGCTGTCATTGTTTGGCTAGGGAGTTTCCCTGAGCCGAGTCACTACTCGATGTCTGAAATTTCGATGATACAAAAAAATATTTTGAGCATTATAAGGCGTCCTGGTCCACTGTCTTGATAAAGGCCACCGATGTTGCCTCAACATCTACTGTGGTCTACTACGTTGTTCTCGTAGCCTGTACATTTCAACTTCTAACTTTTCCATCTTGACTAGTACTGCAGATAGAGCCAATAGTGCAAGCGTGTCCCTAGACATGGCCAAAACTGGTAACTCACTACATGTCGATGCATTGCAGACAGTGGTGTCAGAACATACGTCTAGAATGTTATTTACAATCTCAATTAATTCATCTAGATTGGTGGATTTATAGGTGATAGTTGAAATTTGTTGGATGTTTCGCAGTAGCTGTTGCAACCACATCTTCAGTAAGACCACTTCGTTAACCTTATGTGAATTAATCAGTTGACGCATGCGCCTGGGGAGCTAGGATGGTGTCTTTGAACCTAAAAGAGGCTATGAGCAGTTGCTGAATCCTTATTTCATCAGATACACTCCTTCAATGAGTCAGAACTTCTTTAAGTGGATTATATTGTTGATCTTCAAGGATGCTGTCATTTGGGTACCTCTGCAACAATGCAGCTAAAACGTTTCCATATTTGGCAGTCTGGGATTTGAAACCTCTTGCAGAAAATAAGGGCTCAATGATGGCGAATCAAGTCTGAGGCTCAGTGGAATCAAAATGAGGTAGACGCAAATCAACAATTGAGTTTATTCCTGAATGGTGTGTTTCGTTATCAAAAGTTTCCGACGAAGCAAATGAGCTGCAAATCAAGAATAAGACTCGATGCCGTACACACCAAAGTTATATGGCAGAATTTACTTCAAGCTTTATTTTTTCCCAAGTATTTTTAATCCATTCTACACATACTTGGTTTGTTTGTTAATGGGAAGACAATATCCCTATATTTTTTAATGCACATCATTGAATGACTAGTTAATAGATTTTTCCTACAAACTAAGGTCAAAAAGTTCAGAAACCATGTAAATTCACCACAAACTAAATTTATGTAATTAAAATAATAATACTTATCCATGCCTGCAGAGTTGGTGTGTTCTTACATAGATAAGAATAAGTATATATTATATTGTTACGATGACCCAAGCTTACCATAATGCTGAATTAAATCTCGCTAATTCTCAAATAACTCTAACATTCTGTAGTGAGTAAATTCTGAATCTGTTGTGAAATGGTTTGATTATCTGAACAGACTAGAACTCAGTGCTGGTTTTCATCATGACTGGCTCTAATTCGGCGCCCTGTTCTTTTTCCAGGTATTTTCAGGAGTAGATCAGAACTTACTGGGTCTGCTTATCAGCGTTGTCTCAGCCCTCAGAGCACATATTCAGCACTGACTAGCATTACTTTAGCACGAAAAAACTGCTACTAATTATCATTATCAGTATCCTGTACTGGTGCAATTCATTTAGTTTGAGGAAAGAAATCAGTTTTTATGATTGGGAGAATTTTGTATTTGGCATTTCTAGTACAATATCACTGCATACCGGTCAAGTGAGGTTCACTGGTAGTATCCTGTAAATAAGCAAAATATAAGATTAGTTGAGGAAAAATTCTGTTTATTACACATTTAGAAAGGTGTACGTACATAAATACCACTGTTAGCACCCCTTGTTTCTTTTTGATTTGCCTACAAATACAAATCAATGTTGTGAATACTACCTGTAAGCAGGCGCTTAGCGATATTACCTGAATTATTTTCTTCAGATTACGCCTTTGGTCACGATCTTTCAGATTATGAAAGTATTTTGTGCGTCGGTGGCACATGGTTCATGCACAGGCTTCCAGGTTCGATCCCCTGCCGACGCATACCTAATATCTATGGTCGTGTAGAAATTAATTGTAATCGTAGTATTAGTATTTCGAGATGACCGTATTACAAGAATCCAAACAAAATACAGAGAGGGCGGGATTCAGGAATTTTTATTTAGCGGAATTCTAATGCAATTCATATATGAAACATATTAGCAATCAACAGTAAGTACTTAAACAATACAGAGATAGAAATTGTCAATCACCACATCCGCCACACATCGAATGTCTCCTTGCGTACTTATAACGATGTCTCGGTTTGCTTGCAAGTAGCTGCGACCTTCTAACTGATTCTGTGATATTATCTTCATCACTGTTATCTGGACTTATTTCAGAATTATCTACAAAATCAGGATTAGTAGCGGAATTATTAATATTATAATTGGAACGACCTACTTCATTTATTGTCACTTTGTCCAGGTGTCCGTTATGAACCAAATGATCTTTGATGTCTAATATCTTCACCATTCGATTTCCCATTTTTTGTAGTATAATTCCAACAGAAGGTCTGTAGTCATTCCCTTTGTAATAATGTACATTAGAAGTCGTGGACATCAGATGCTTTTTGAGAATTCGAGATTTGAAAAGTTTTGCAGGACTTTCACGGGTACTTGTATGCTCTGTATTCAACAGACGCAGTCTATGCATATGCAACAATTCCTCCATTTTAATCAGTTGCTCTCTCATCTCATTCAGTTCTTCTCGTGTTTTCGACAGTTCGCATTGCAACTCGGCTACCTCATTTTTGGAAACAGTTGACGCTTGAGTTGCTGAACTTGTAGTGGAGGTTTTCATTGGATGAGATTGAGTATTTTGAAAAGTTGAAAGACACATTGACTCCATTTCACTAGACAGCTTGGGAGAATTATAAGAATGTTGAGCAACATAAGTATTCGAACTTCTGCAAACAGTCTTGATGTGTCCAACTTTACCACATTTGTGACACTTAGCACCCCGAAAACGCCAAGTGCTTCGTAGATGTAACTTTCCACAGGATAAACACGGTTTAATATTTTTGATCTCTCGCTGCATTCTATTACCTGTGGACGGCAGTTTGGATTGCTTTCCATGACCACTTGTATTTTCGACTTTAGAAAGCATGACATCAGATACTGACGTAGTGGAAGCAGAGTATTCATTATTGACATCTTCATATGTAATACATACATCTTTAGCAGTTTGAAAAGTACAAGAAGGAATCTGAATTAACTCTTTCTCTAACTTAGGAATATTGATTCCAGCAATTAGACGATCACGTAGTTGAGTATGCAGCTGATCTCCAAAATTACACTTTGAAGCTTGTATTTGGAGTTGAAGAATGAACTCTCTAATCTTCTGGTTGGGAGCACGAACCAGTTTGTTGAATTGAGCCCTCTCTCACGTCTCAAAAGTAGTTATATGGAAGTGATCTATCAGAAGTTCACGGAGTTTATAATATGGCAGAGAAATTGGTTTATCTGGAAACGACAGAGTCTTTACTAGGCTATACGCATCTAGCCCAATAGCAGTGATGAAATGTGCTGGTATTTTGTCATCCCGAACATTCTTTGAAATGCACCACGCATCGAAGCATTCCAAATAATCAGCAATCTCCCGCGGAGACCCATTAATAGGAAATTTTCCCAGGTTATTTAGTTCCATCGCGACACCAATTTGTAGTAATTAATTGTAATCGTAGTATTAGTATTTCGAGATGACCGTATTACAAGAATCCAAACAAAACACAGAGAGGGTGGGATTCAGGAATTTTTATTTAGCGGAATTCTAATGCAATTCATATATGAAACATATTAGCAATCAACAGTAAGTACTTAAACAATGCAGAGATAGAAATTGTCAATCACCACATCCGCCACACATCGAATGTCTCCTTGCGTACTTATAACGATATCTCGGTTTGCTTGCAAGTAGCTGCGACCTTCTAACTGATTCTGTGATATTATCTTCATCACTGTTATCTGGACTTATTTCAGAATTATCTACAAAATCAGGATTAGTAGCGGAATTATTAATATTATAATTGGAACGACCTACTTCATTTATTGTCACTTTGTCCAGGTGTCCGTTATGAACCAAATGATCTTTGATGTCTAATATCTTCACCATTCGATTTCCCATTTTTTGTAGTATAATTCCAACAGAAGGTCTGTAGTCATTCCCTTTGTAATAATGTACATTAGAAGTCGTGGACATCAGATGCTTTTTGAGAATTCGAGATTTGAAAAGTTTTGCAGGACTTTCACGGGTACTTGTATGCTCTGTATTCAACAGACGCAGTCTATGCATATGCAACAATTCCTCCATTTTAATCAGTTGCTCTCTCATCTCATTCAGTTCTTCTCGTGTTTTCGACAGTTCGCATTGCAACTCGGCTACCTCATTTTTGGAAACAGTTGACGCTTGAGTTGCTGAACTTGTAGTGGAGGTTTTCATTGGATGAGATTGAGTATTTTGAAAAGTTGAAAGACACATTGACTCCATTTCACTAGACAGCTTGGGAGAATTATAAGAATGTTGAGCAACATAAGTATTCGAACTTCTGCAAACAGTCTTGATGTGTCCAACTTTACCACATTTGTGACACTTAGCACCCCGAAAACGCCAAGTGCTTCGTAGATGTAACTTTCCACAGGATAAACACGGTTTAATATTTTTGATCTCTCGCTGCATTCTATTACCTGTGGACGGCAGTTTGGATTGCTTTCCATGACCACTTGTATTTTCGACTTTAGAAAGCATGACATCAGATACTGACGTAGTGGAAGCAGAGTATTCATTATTGACATCTTCATATGTAATACATACATCTTTAGCAGTTTGAAAAGTACAAGAAGGAATCTGAATTAACTCTTTCTCTAACTTAGGAATATTGATTCCAGCAATTAGACGATCACGTAGTTGAGTATGCAGCTGATCTCCAAAATTACACTTTGAAGCTTGTATTTGGAGTTGAAGAATGAACTCTCTAATCTTCTGGTTGGGAGCACGAACCAGTTTGTTGAATTGAGCCCTCTCTCACGTCTCAAAAGTAGTTATATGGAAGTGATCTATCAGAAGTTCACGGAGTTTATAATATGGCAGAGAAATTGGTTTATCTGGAAACGACAGAGTCTTTACTAGGCTATACGCATCTAGCCCAATAGCAGTGATGAAATGTGCTGGTATTTTGTCATCCCGAACATTCTTTGAAATGCACCACGCATCGAAGCATTCCAAATAATCAGCAATCTCCCGCGGAGACCCATTAATAGGAAATTTTCCCAGGTTATTTAGTTCCATCGCGACACCAATTTGTAGTAATTAATTGTAATCGTAGTATTAGTATTTCGAGATGACCGTATTACAAGAATCCAAACAAAACACAGAGAGGGTGGGATTCAGGAATTTTTATTTAGCGGAATTCTAATGCAATTCATATATGAAACATAT
Source organism: Trichobilharzia regenti (assembly GCA_944472135.2). NCBI lineage: Eukaryota > Metazoa > Platyhelminthes > Trematoda > Strigeidida > Schistosomatidae > Trichobilharzia > Trichobilharzia regenti. The sequence continues at coordinate 164,447,728 of OX235270.1, forward strand.
TAGCAATCAACAGTAAGTACTTAAACAATGCAGAGATAGAAATTGTCAATCACCACATCCGCCACACATCGAATGTCTCCTTGCGTACTTATAACGATGTCTCGGTTTGCTTGCAAGTAGCTGCGACCTTCTAACTGATTCTGTGATATTATCTTCATCACTGTTATCTGGACTTATTTCAGAATTATCTACAAAATCAGGATTAGTAGCGGAATTATTAATATTATAATTGGAACGACCTACTTCATTTATTGTCACTTTGTCCAGGTGTCCGTTATGAACCAAATGATCTTTGATGTCTAATATCTTCACCATTCGATTTCCCATTTTTTGTAGTATAATTCCAACAGAAGGTCTGTAGTCATTCCCTTTGTAATAATGTACATTAGAAGTCGTGGACATCAGATGCTTTTTGAGAATTCGAGATTTGAAAAGTTTTGCAGGACTTTCACGGGTACTTGTATGCTCTGTATTCAACAGACGCAGTCTATGCATATGCAACAATTCCTCCATTTTAATCAGTTGCTCTCTCATCTCATTCAGTTCTTCTCGTGTTTTCGACAGTTCGCATTGCAACTCGGCTACCTCATTTTTGGAAACAGTTGACGCTTGAGTTGCTGAACTTGTAGTGGAGGTTTTCATTGGATGAGATTGAGTATTTTGAAAAGTTGAAAGACACATTGACTCCATTTCACTAGACAGCTTGGGAGAATTATAAGAATGTTGAGCAACATAAGTATTCGAACTTCTGCAAACAGTCTTGATGTGTCCAACTTTACCACATTTGTGACACTTAGCACCCCGAAAACGCCAAGTGCTTCGTAGATGTAACTTTCCACAGGATAAACACGGTTTAATATTTTTGATCTCTCGCTGCATTCTATTACCTGTGGACGGCAGTTTGGATTGCTTTCCATGACCACTTGTATTTTCGACTTTAGAAAGCATGACATCAGATACTGACGTAGTGGAAGCAGAGTATTCATTATTGACATCTTCATATGTAATACATACATCTTTAGCAGTTTGAAAAGTACAAGAAGGAATCTGAATTAACTCTTTCTCTAACTTAGGAATATTGATTCCAGCAATTAGACGATCACGTAGTTGAGTATGCAGCTGATCTCCAAAATTACACTTTGAAGCTTGTATTTGGAGTTGAAGAATGAACTCTCTAATCTTCTGGTTGGGAGCACGAACCAGTTTGTTGAATTGAGCCCTCTCTCACGTCTCAAAAGTAGTTATATGGAAGTGATCTATCAGAAGTTCACGGAGTTTATAATATGGCAGAGAAATTGATTTATCTGGAAACGACAGAGTCTTTACTAGGCTATACGCATCTAGCCCAATAGCAGTGATGAAATGTGCTGGTATTTTGTCATCCCGAACATTCTTTGAAATGCACCACGCATCGAAGCATTCCAAATAATCAGCAATCTCCCGCGGAGACCCATTAATAGGAAATTTTCCCAGGTTATTTAGTTCCATCGCGACACCAATTTGTAGTAATTAATTGTAATCGTAGTATTAGTATTTCGAGATGACCGTATTACAAGAATCCAAACAAAACACAGAGAGGGTGGGATTCAGGAATTTTTATTTAGCGGAATTCTAATGCAATTCATATATGAAACATATTAGCAATCTGATAACGTAGAATTTCATATTGTAAAAATAAAGATAAAAAGTATACACATGAATAATTTTTGGTTTAAAATGTGAAATGTTAAAATGCTTTGGCCGTAGAGGGATGGACATTTATTTATTTTATTATTCCATGTACTTTTCCCTTATTACTTCGATTATTATTATTATTATTATTATTATTATCATTATTATTATCATTATTACGACTCTCATTCTGAATCTTTTCCACTTGATCTACTTGACATTTTAAACCAAATATTAGCAATCAACAGTAAGTACATAAACAATACAGAGATAGAAACTGTCAATCACCACAGGCCGGCCTGAAAAATTTGGGCTACCGATATCCATGCTGAAAATTCCATACTTGTAGCAAAAACACGGTGTGGAATCAAGCTGTAATCAAAAAATAAAAAATAAGTATGATTTCGTGGCCCTATCCATTATGTCACCAACTTCTCTAGACAACATTAGTTGGCCGGAGAACTGTGCTATAACTGCAGGTACAGAAATAATTACTTCATTAATGAACCTTACATCTCATTATTTTATAAAACGCATAGGGCTCAAACCTATCCAGATTTGCTGCTAGTACTAATATATTTCACATTTTCGCACACAAGTTGATGATTTCTATTGAAACATCTTTAAATGAATAGTTATTCTTAAGTACTTACCTAATAATTTCTTAAAATTCACAGTAAAATCGACAGCTTCATTAAACGGCAATCTAAAGCAAGTGTACTAAATGTAACAATTATTCCTACTGGTTAGATACAGTTGTGAGAGTGAATAGTAAAGTAAAATTATAAGATAGACGAAACAATTAAGCGAATTCGGAAACTTCATAGAGAGATCCGGATTTTCAACTCCAATGTGAAGTCAGTCAGTGCTACTATACGGATCAGAGACTTGCACTGTGCGTCATAAAGAGCATCTCAAACAAACTTCACACCTTCAATAACAGTTGTCTTCGCTCAAGACCAGATGGCCAGAAAGGATTAGCAACAGGGATCTCTGGGAATGAGCGAACCAACCAGGAACTGATTGTGCAACAAACAGGCAGGAAGAAATGGAGATGGATTGGCCATACTCTGAGGAAACCATCAAGTGACATCACTAGACAAGCCATTGCTCGAGTGGAACCCGAAAGGGAAGCGGCGAGTTGGTCGTCAGTGCAAGGGTGACTTGGAGGAGGTTATGTGAAGAGGAGATGAAAGCATGTGGGCAGACTTGGAGCGGAGTGAAAAGGTTGGCAGAAAACCGAACGCAATGGAGATGCGCAGCTGAAGCCCTATGTTCCTCTAGGAATGATAGAGAGTTCAATTCAGTAAGTGAAAATCAAAATTAAGTTGAATGCTAAGTAACAGATAGACAGTTGTGGTTACCAAGTTAGTGACACTATCTTTCTGTACACAAGTGTTGGATAGAAGTCCTTTGATGATGGCAATGGCTTTGGAGAACCAAAGTAACCATGGTTTCATTTGTAAAATGATTATTCTGAAGACCTTACTAATCTGTCTGTCTGGATTCAACATAGAACTTGGCACCGAAGTGCAGCAGTTCGAGTTGCCACGTTCCAAATAGCACACAGAGGTAGACAAGAAGATGAGTGAAGAGAATCAATAGAGTTTGACCTTACTAATATCCAATATGTGTGCCATGTCAGTTAGGTGTGATCTGGCAACTGCATTTGAGAACACTCTACTGTCTTTCTTCATCCGGAGGCTTAAAAAATGCTCATAAAAACCTAGTAGATGTTGCACTGTCAAATGTTCCTAAGAATGTTCTGCCACAGGTGAGAATGTAAACTGGTAAATGCAACTGAATTGCGGAGAAGGATTATTATTATTATTGTATCCTTTAGTTCCTAGAGGAACATAGGGCTTCAGCTGCGCACCTCCATTGGCTTCGGTTTTCTGACAACTTTTTCACCCTGCTCCAGGTCTGCCCACATGCTTTCATCTCCTCTTCACATGACCTCCTCCAAGTCACCCTTGCACTGACGACCAACTCGCCGCCTCCCTTTCGGGTTCCACTCGAGGGCTTGTCTAGTGATGTCACTTGATGGTTTCCTCAGCGTATGGCCAATCCATCTCCATTTCTTTCTGCCTATTTGTTTCACAATCGGTTCCTGATTGGTTCGCTCCCAGAGATCCCTGTTGCTGATCTTTTCTGGCCATCTGATCTTGAGTATTGAGCGGAGACAGTTGTTAATGAAGGTTTGAAGTTTGTTTGAGATGCTCTTTATGACTCGCCAAGTCTCTGATCCGTATAGTAGCACTGACTTCACATTGTAGTTGAAAATCCGGATCTTATTTTTGATGCTGAGTGCTGTTGACCTCCACACAGATTTGAGAGTAATGAAAGCTTGTCTTGCTTTTCCGATTCTGGCTTTGATGTCCTCGTCAGTTCCGCCTGTAGTTGAGACGATGCTTCCCAGGTAGGTGAAGGAGGTTGTTTCTTTCAGGTTCTTCCCATTTATGCTTATTGTGGTCTGTTGTTGCTGTTGATGTTGGCAAGGAATCTTCATCATCTCTGTTTTATCTATGTTCACGTGAAGTCCTATCTTTGATGCTTCTTCTGCCAACTTGTTACTTTTCATTTGCATATCTTCCAGTTTATGGGAAATCAGACATATATCATCGGCGAAATCCAGATCCTCCAAGTCTTTTGTGTCAGTACATTTTATGCCTGTTCCTTTGTTGGTTGTCGTTGTCTGTCGCATTATCCAATCAATTGCAATCAGGAAGATCATTGGTGATAGTAGACAGCCTTGCCTCACTCCCGTCCTCACTTCGAAGGCTTCCGTGAGTTTCCCGTTGTGGATTACTTGGCATGCAGCATTGTCGTATAACTGTTGGATGAGGTGTATAATTGTCGATGGGACCCCGTAGTAGCGAGAAGGATACTTATCTATATAATGATAAAACATGGACGCTGTTGTAGAACATAATTCCATTGTGGATAAAAATTTTATTTTGACAAAGTCATACAGTGTCATAGAGTAATAATTACGGATGGTCGCATTTCGAGCACAATTTATCCCTGCTGATAATCATATCAAGATATTCACACAACTTTCGTGTTTCATTTATATACATGAGTAAAAACTGTTCAGACATGTGAACACAATGAATATAAGACTTGCATGAAACATAATGGAAGATAAAGTACCTTCGGAAATAACATTAATGTTGTCAATAAAATACAATAGTACGGGAAATAAGACGAGTGTTGTTAGTCAGTAAGATGGGGAATAAGATGTTGTTATAGTAAAATTAATAACTCGTTAGAATGTTATAATATGAATTCAAGTACATTTTAGCATTATTTGTTATCCTCTGATTTGACTGGTAATAATATCTTCCATATCTCTGGTGTTCGCGTTGAATGACTTCTATTGCATGTGTTGGGTGTAGACTCGATGAACAAAGATTCGTTATTCAACCTCTCACTGTTTCCATCTATCTATATTGCTTCTTAGAGTTTTAACTCTGTCCCACCCACCCTATTGTGTTGTTATGTGTTAGCGCATGCATTACAATTGCTGAGCTTTTTTCTAAATTACTTATCTTCGCTCGGCCAATCATCCTAACCTTAGCTAAATTCTTATGTTATGAAAATCTCATTACTCCCGATCAACTAGTTTGACCTGTGTAGTTGACCTCACAGCCGTTGTAAGGTATTTTTAAAATTATGTTCTTGGTTTGATTGGGTCCACCAGGTCCTTTAGCCGACATAGCGTGTCCGACCTGAGTGGGATTGTAGGTTTGATTGACATCCCCTAATTCTTGCTTTATTTAGAAGCCTATGTAAGGTTTTGGATGTCCTCTTCTTACTTGTTATAACTGTAGATGCCTTATATTCCCTCTTATTTATGTTATCATTAATTAGTTTCACCATTAATTTTATTTTGCTTTTGACTTCTTTTGATTTGCCTAATGAATTTTATAGGATAGTTATTTAACATCATGCATAACCTATTGTAAAATGGAATGGAGTTTGGTGGCACGAAATGTTTTTTTGCAGTAAACCCTTAATTCTCTTCTCGATAATTCCATTTGGTGCTTTCCCTCTAGTTTAACGCTACACAAATCAAAAGCAAATTCACTTTCAACAATATTTAGGTTTCAATCAATGTATTTCTTTTGTCAATGCCATATTTTAAAAAGAACTATAGGTGAGTATCCATTCACAGCAAGATTCTTTTCAACAGCTGAGAGTTCCTAGTTATGGTAGGTGCGAAAACGAAATTCCAATAGAGCCATCATGAACGGAAAGGTGTGAGAGGGAGATAGGATGAAGTTAAACCTTAGAGATACCCCAATGTCGTGAACACAGCATACCAATGATCTTGACGCATACTGACAGTCAGACATCAAGGTAAAGTTAGCTTTAGGTTAGGGAAAGATTAGGGTAAAGGTAGCCTGGTTAGGGAGATATTACGTATAGATTGAGGTTAGGGTTGAGTAATGGGAGGACATTAACACTTTTGAAGAAAGGAGGAACGAAAATATTTGCATTCAGGATAATACGATCACCTTTTACTTAGAGGATTCTTTGTTCCACTGTGCACATAGTAAAATTAAATCAATCATAAGTTACTAAGTGATCTGGTTGAACATAATTAATAATAATAATAATTAATAACATAATATTAATTTTGTGACCTGACATTATTAAGTGCTTTGCAATCGATGATGATGGATTTCCATTCAGATTAATTGCATTTGGATTTACTATGTGTTTTAATGGTCGTTTTGGAACAAGTTCTTTTCGACGACATTCGAAACTACGAAATAAAGTCATCTCGCGAAATTTGTCTTCTAAATGCCTTATTCAGATAAGAATATGAGTTATTTAAACAAATTCAGATTCCACGATGTATTATCCCTACTTCTTCCCGCTTCTCTGTTTCGCCGACACTTCCAAGTTTGTATACGGTGCTTTCGCATATATCCCTATCAAAGATGTTTCTTGTCAAGTTCGCTGTTCACTACTGTTGGAGAAATCTGGATTCTGTCTGTCTGTCTGTTTTCGACATAGAACTTTGCACAAATGTACGGAAGTTCAAGTCGCCACACTCCGTGTAGCACGCGAAGCAAGAGAAGAAAGTACAAGAAAAGCATAATAGAGACAGTGAGCAGAGGTGTGAGACAAAGGAGTAATAAAGAAATACAAAACAGTTTCATTGAAGATCATAAGTCACAGGGAGTGGATGCATCTGCGCCACTGAGAACGATTTTGAGCCATGTCACCAATTGTTTCCAACCATAGATTTTTACCGTCCCGAGGACCCCAGCCTGGAAGTCTACACCTTCCTACGTGGCTTAGACCAACTGTTGTGGATTTCATTGACTGATGCCAAGTTTTTGTTTGACCGCAGCTAGCTTTTTTCCAGTCTGACCCTATATCCGCTAACATTGCTCGTCGAGGGAGGCGATGGCTTGGCATACGTAACACATGTCCTAACCATCTCAGTCTTTGTAGCTTCACGACTTCGTCGATTGATTTCCCCTGTTTACCTAGAACTCTACGCCTAACCTCCATGTTGCTCACCTTATTATGCCACTTTACACGGGAAATAGAACGCAGGCACCTATGATCAAAGACAGCTAGTCTTTTCATGTCTTCCACTCTGAGTGGCCAGGTCTCACAACCATAAAGGAGGACGGAGCGGACTGATAAGCAGTACACCCACCCTTTGGTCGATAGTCGAACATCTCGTCTACGCCAGAGTCGGCGTAAACTGGCAAATGCGAAACGAGCCCCCTGTATTCGCACTAGTGAAACCTGTTACTATGTCTAGCTTGGAATTAGTTACTACTGTATTATGTCTTAAAATTGGCAAACATCTGCAACAACAGCTGAGTGTACCAATTTCTTCCACAATTTATTGGACGGGTTCATTAATTATCCTTCATTCTATATAGGATACAACCAAAAGATTTGGAAGGTTTGCAAGCAGTAGACTCTTAGTTATCCACACCCGATCAGTGGGCATACATCGATAGTAGACAGAACCCTGCTGATCATGTCTCAAGCGATCTTCTACTAGATAACGATATTAAGATTAGCGAGTGGCTTTATGGACCAAGATTCCTGATGGATACGGAATAGAATTTGGTTTTATACGCATGAAGATGGAAGTTATGAGTCGAGTAGACTGTGAGAACAAGACTAACTGTTAAATGCATTCAGAGCTTTAGTTCATGGTTCAAGATGCTAAGATTTTTCGCGTTGTGTCAGCATTTCATCCGCAGTGTAGGAATGCGAATGGACAGAAAACCGATAGTTGTCTACAGAATATCGCTAGAGGGCGCCAAGAAAGCCAAGATGCAGATACTTAAGCTGGTAAAGAGTGCTACGTTTCCCAATGATTGCAAGCATTGAGGTTTGTAGGAAACATTCGCAAGAATTATAGGTTTCCAGACCGTAGGTGTTACGGACTTCCTGGAATAATTTGAGCGCCGAGCCAGATACATGCATTATAAATTATTTAAGTTAATCCAAACGTGTTAAACAAATCATAACAAGAATATTACAAGTACTCAGAAGAAAACGATTGGCAGGAGCAGTGAGTCGTTTACATCATATGCGATCGGCCTGCAAAGTCATTAAGAAGGGCGTTGTCCAATAAATAAACTCAGTCCTCTTGTAATGGATGACATCATCCGAGTAGGAGGTCGTCTACAGTTGTCTTGCGTATCTTTTGACGGTAAACACCTAATCATACTGTAACAGCAGAAGGTAAGACACGGAAGCAAAGGTATATTTTCAGTTGATCAAACTGCCATTTATATCTATACGGTTAATATTCTTTAACCAATCACTGAGAGTGTGATTTTAATTTACATTAGACAAGATGAAATAAAATGCTCAAATGTATATAGTATTCTGACTCCTTTCTGTGTACTTTGTCTAGGTTTGCTGGAAGAAGGGGATTCGTGAAGCACATATCACGTGACAACGGATCTAACTTCAAGGGAGCTGATGCTAGCTTGAAGCAGGCTGTTAGAAGTTGGGATCAGAATAAAATAGCGAAAAAATCTTCTAGAGAGAGGATGCGAGTGGCATTTCAATCCACTAGAGCTAGTCATCGTGGCCCTCACAATCCGAAATGCACACGAGACAGTCATCGTGGCGGTGCGTCATTAGACCTGTCAGAAGAATCTTGTGGATATTGTCGTTTTCGAAAATAGTCACGGATGAGACACTGGAAACATTTCTCGTGGAGTCAGAAAGGATTTTAAACAGTCGATCGCTGGTAAAGTCAACAGTAAATAGTGAAGACTCATACGTGCTAACACCAAATAAATTATTGTTCCATCATAAACAACTGGCTTCCGAAGGCAGTAGAATAAAAGATGGAAAGAAACGCGGCATTTGACCGATTTGTTTTGAAGTAAGTAGCTCTATGAATACCTTCTAATGCTGCAGGCCAATCGAAATAGTAATGTATGACGAGAAAGCTACAGTCCGATGGTCTTGTCTTAGTTAGCAGTACTGGCACTCCAAGAGATCTGTGGTCAAAGGCTATAGATAAGTCTAGTCCTATAAAGTAGCAGCTTTTGCTTTCTATCTATAATTCCAAGTCAATCTGAAGAATTATGATCAGCCAGATGATTTCGGAACTTATAATTGATTTTGTTTAGGATGTGCACAGTTGAACGAAGAATCCACTAAGTAAAATGAAATCCTATTATCCTGACTATAAATAATTTCGTTCCTCCTTTATTCGAAAATGTAAATTTCCCCCCCCCCTAACTCAACCCTAACCTCAATCTATCTGTAATGTCTCCCTAACTAGGCTATCTTAACCCTAATCTTTTTCTAACCTAAAGCTGATTTTACCTTGCTGTCTGACTGTCAGTATGCGTCAAGATCATTGGTATGCTGTGTTCACGACATTGGGGTATCTCTAAGGTTTAACTTCAACCTATCTCCTCCTCACACCTTTCCGTTCATGATGGCTCTATTGGAATTTTGTTTTCGCTTCTACCATTTTTGTGTGCTATATGGAGTGTGATAAAACATGAACTGCTACTAGTGCACTTCACTATGCAAAGATTTGCAGCAGCGTGTAATTCCACTAACCCTTGCAAGTGGTGAATCGCTTGAAGTTGTCGATAAGTTTGTGTATCTAGGTAGTGGTGCGCTCTGTGACAAACGGGAGCTGTAACAGTTCCCTGAAAGTTATGTTTGAATGGGGAGATTTGGGCCAATTGTCGTCGTCACTGCGTCAATATGGCTGTCAGTGTTGGGGTTTGCAATGCGACAGTCGTCGTCTACATACCTGCGGAATCTGGCTTCTCTGGGTGGGTTGAACGTATTCGGCAACTCTACCAAATAGATCATAGCCAAGGTCATGGAATTGCTTGAATCCGATTCCATTGTCTAGTAAGTAATTTCGAGGTCCGGCAGCGTGTGTCAGGACACAGTGGAGATCACTCTTTGATTGTCGTAGTCATCTGGAAACACTGGCTTCGGTGGCTCGGAAATGTATGTGCTATGATCGTCATCCTACACACTCCCGTACCACTCTCGGTTAGATTGCCCTTGGAATGGATGGAAACAGTAGAGAGGTGGTCAGCCTAAGATGCCGCGTTGCGGGATGAAGTATATTGGTATCAGGTTAGCGTCATCATTTGGTGCATCACGACTCCGTGGTTGGAGTCCGAGATATAATTCGAATGGATGGCTGTCTCGTAACATTATCACATATGATGAAGAATCACAATCAGTGGCTGCAGTTTGCTTCCTTTCTGGATCAATTCCTTAATTTATTCTTGGGGCATATAGTGTGTACAAAGTCCTGTATTTCAACTGAATACTACCAAGATCTACGCTGATGACTAACTCAGTCTCTTTATAAGCACATCACATAAAAACAAACATAGAATTGGATTTGACGTATTTTTCCTTCCACGATAATCCCTATCGGTCGACGACTTACAACAGGCAAGCAGTAGAAGGAATCGAAAATTGACAAAAAATGTATGAATGCACACATACCAGTGTAAATGAATTCCGCTAAGTAATTCAGTATAAGCTAATTGAATGTTCATTAATGAGCTTCCCTTATTCTATGTAACCTGAAGGGAGTGAGCAATTGCATCTCCAGAGATGGACGGCTAACTACTTATGCCTCATTCCTTCCAAATAAATTAGAGAAAACATTTTCGGCTAACAAAAAACCACGTAATGTACACATTAGATCATAAGAATTATTAAAAAGATTGTTTTCTGAGAAGAAACCTTCCTTTCCGAAGAAGTAGTCCCCAAATAGGCTGTACATTCGTGTAATTATAAGAACACACTTCCCAGAGTGGTTAACAAAGAGAGAACGCAACGGTGTAAATAGTTTAGTGATATAGCATCTGTAGAATTTAGGACATTCAGATCCATCCGATCTAAAAAGTCCTTCAAAGTCATATACAAGATCCGGTCAAATCTCTTTCTTAGAGGGAGTGATAACAAGGCATCTGGGAATGGCTGAGGCGCCAGCAATCTAAGATTTCAAGCCATGTATTGATCAAAAGAAATACTTCCAGCCGTTGTTGTCCCTACCATGGCCATCATAAACAGTCAATTTTTCTAATAGTCATTATCCTATTACTTCTCTTATCCAATCTCCCTGTTTATTTGTGTTTTTTAGAATTTCTATATGGATTACTGTGTTTTGCATCTGAACTTACTGCCTATTTTGCTAATACTACTTTATTAATCCTTAATTGCATAAACAGTCGAGTTTCTCAGTGATTGTGATCGGCTTTATAATCCTTCAGTACACACAGTCTCCTAATATACACCTGTGAAACCGAACTTCCTATCCATTTTGTTATTACGTCTAATTGCACAAAATAGTCAAGTTTCTCAGTTACTATGATCTTACTGTCTTTTACCCGATCATCCTGTTTATCACACTTTGTAATCTTATTAATTCGACGCTTGACCCCAAACAATTGGGGAACTTGCTCGCCCATTTACTATAAATACACGAGGGAACAAAAAACGCACAGAATTTTTTGTTTATCTCTCCGTAGTTTACAGTTGAAAGAAATTTTTTTTAAAAATCCAGAGCAGAAAAATCAAAGGGCATAAAATCAATAAGTGTTATACAAGATAAATAAACAGGCGGGTGGACAAACAAACACACGCGCACAAACAAATATTCTCGTTTAACTGTTAATCATTAAAACTTTTCTTCTACTAACTACGTTTTTGTCGTTGTTCGTCTAGATGTCACCGTTGCTGTTCCACCAGAAGAACTTGAAGCGCTACTGATAGCAGTATTAGTCCCACTGCTGTAGTGGTAGTGACTTGATCCTTCTGAATTCGCCGCATTACTACCATTACTACTGGCACAACTACTACCACCGTTATTTTGACGTGATTTTTCACCAGATTTACGTTTACTCGTCGATGACTTCTTATTGTTGCTTGCACCGATCCCACTACCACCGAATAACGATAGGGAGGAGAGAAACTGTGAACATTAGAAAAACAAATTGAAAAAAAAGCATTTTGAGAGGTTTGATCGGATCTTGGAGAGCAATTTTTTCAAAAGGGTTTCTAAGAAAAAATGTAGCTGAGTCTCGTGGGTCCATCAAATACAAAACTTTCACATGTGTGTGTTACCTTCACTAACCACTAGGCTGTGATGATGTTCTCACCAGTACGTTTGTTTTTCGGTAAGCGGAGGCATGTTATCGATTACAGTCTGTCAGTGCAGTGTTCAGCTTAACAGGAGTTAAGGATGTTAACTCATTTATACACAATGTAATGATGTCGCACCAATGACTAATTGTGCTCAGATGTATGCCTATGGATGACTAAAGTCAGAAAATGTGAATGATTCTGCATAGAAAGTAAATTCATCTTCAGCTGCGAAGATAGTCTTTTTGTTCAGCGAAGACGGAACGGGGAGTTTTCTCTTAGTATTTCTGCCAATGAGTCTGCATTGAGAATTGGAGATTCAGATAAACTTTTCTGTTGAGGGAGAGTGCAAGCAGAAAGTGTACACAATTTTAGTGTTGTTGGATTTCATGGAACTTTGCTACGATGAAGCGGCGTTCGGACTTTACAACTTTCAATGAGAACCTGCCCTTATCCCACCCTACTTACTCTTCCAGGTCCTTTTCCACAGTGTTTCAGGGATGGAAATGTGACAGTGGATTCTGTGCGTAAACAAGTGAATCAGGTTTATTTTTGTATATAAAGACATCCAACTGTATATGACTGTATGTTGTCCATTACATGTCGGTCTTCTGTGGATGGATCTTTTGTATCGTGTTAACTGAATATCCAGGAAGAATAATTTTCGGGTTAGACTTTTTCCCTAGCATTAATTGAATGACATACTGAAATCCACTGGAGAAATCAAGAATACCTTCAAAATTCTCTCTTCACTATTGTAGTCAATGAAAGTATCATCTAGGTATCTCTCGCTTTTAAAACCCAAAGGTATCGAATAACGTTGAGAAATCCACAGCGGATCTTATACGCCAGATTAAGCCGTTTCTAGGTGAGTCTAAATGATTTAATTTAATGCTCAAAACTAATAACCCCAGTAGGATGTATGGTGTTGTTAAAGTTCATAAGTCAAGATACCCTATTAGACCTATAGTTGATTTTAGAAAAAATTCACCTACTTATGAACTATATAAGTATTTAGCCATGGTATTAAACTCCCCTTAAAAGACACTCAAAAGCTTGACTAACAAATTCTTATGAACTAAAACATAGATTAAATAATTTAAAATTTAATAATGAAGAAAAAATGCTTAGTTTTGACATTGTCAGTTTATATACACGTATGCCAATAAATATGGCTATAGAGGCAGTCAGACACGAACTCATTTCTGACCAAGAACTCGAACTTAGGACAAAAGTGCCAATTGAGGACATAATGCTGGAGTGCAGCTTGCCTGACTTCCACAGTATTTAAATTCCAAGGGAAAATATACAAACAAACTGAGGGAGTTGCCATGGGATCCCCAATATCCCCAGTTGTAGCAGATATATTCATGGATAGGTGGGAAAGCATAGCTGTTGAAACGTTCACCCCCACCACAAAAGTATGGTGGAGGTATGTAGATGACACATTTACTGTACTCAAGACACAAGATATAGATAGATTTTTCGAGCACATCAACTCGAAGGGAGAGGCAATTCAATTCACTAATGAATTGGAAAAGTTATACAGGGGAGCATTGGATGTTAGATTAAAGCGTAAAAAGGAAAAAAGATGAGAAGTTAAACACTAGTGTTTACACAAAACCCACACATTCAAACTGATATTTGGATTTCGGATCGTACCCAAACAATAAGTCGGTAAAAGTAGGATTGGTGAAATCTTTACGTAATAGAGCACAAAAACTAAATAGTATAAGGAAGTGAGGCATATAAGATAAGCTTTGAAACTTAATAATTACCCTGCTAATTTAAAAAAAAAGAAGTATGTAGGAAAATGTTAAAATAAAATTAACAATAATAGTGTGGTGTTGTGATACAGACAATGGGTTCTAACGGAATATTTTTCTCACAATAAGAATCATTGTATTTGATGGTGTTAACGACTGAATACTTTTTTCAACAGTTCAATACGGAATTAGCAAAATAATGCTAAATGTACTTGAACCTTCGACTTCATGTTGTTTAATGTAAACCGAAATTACACTGTCAGTGATTACTTAAAGAATATAAACTGTATAGATAAGAAATGCCACCTTAATCACTTGAAAATATATCTTGGCTTTTGTGGCTTGCCTTCTGATGTTACAATTGTAGTGATTGTGATAATAATAATAATAATAACGACATGTATGTCGAATATTCACAGAATGACGCAACGTCACCTACCATAGGGAATATAAATCATCACTAGTGCTTCCATACAAACAAGAAACCTCGGAAACCTCACAGAGAATTCTTAACAATACAGTCAGGAATAAAAGTCGCTGGCATTCAAATCATCCACAAACTCAATTAGAAACAAGATTTGTTGGTTAAGGCATCCCTGTGGAACCAAATAAACAAAACAATTTTAGTTTAACTAATACTCTGCTGGAATGATTGTCAGGTCAAAATAGTAGAAAGGGGTTAGTCTGTCAGACTAGTGGAGCAGCCCAAAAACCTATCAAAATCTGCATTAGTTGACCCTAATAAGACAACAAAATCTGGAGAATATTTCAACTATAGCACACTTCACATGCAGTCACACAAACTAAAGGATGGGGCAAAATGACAATTCTAAATCTAATATAACAGAGCTGAGGGAGCAGGACTGATAACGGAAGATTTATTAATCATCGAATCAACTGATAGAGAATACGTGGAACAGAACTACAACGAACAGGGAGATATAAAGAAAAGTACAAAACGAAAGTTACGAAGTTGTCTAGAGTAACAATTGATGATATGATTATGAACAACAGTAAATTGTGTTTGAAACGTCATCCAGTAAATAATGATGTTTTACTTTACTTTACTTCGGCTATCTCCTACGGGAGGATGAGCCGGCTTCATGAACGTCTCGAATCATCGCTGCCCAGGCGTGGCAATTTGTAAGAGAGTTCATGTAGTTTCATGGGAATTTGGTACGAGTGATGTCCCCAGCATCGCTCGGCCTTTTGTTTGAGAGTGCAGCTCTAGCCTTTACACAACCAAGTGTGACCTACAAGGCAGTAGGAGTGGAGTAAGGAGTCCACTATCCATTGGCAGCCGGTGACCGGAGTTCGGTTCATACGCCTTTTTGAATGGGGCCAGACATCCAGGACATCCAACAAGCCCTTTGTGCATACGTCTGCCGGTGAGCTCCAGTGAGCTTCATACGCCAGTCGTTGGAGGTTTGGAATCAGGGTTTAGCCATCTCCCCTAGACCGTCATCCAATAGACAGTCAACCCGGTGGAGAGCGCCGGGCATCCGCTTTCGCCCTCTCACTTTGGTGAGAAACACCTCCGCCACGTGAAGGCAGTGAGTAGGACTTCCTCAGGAGAGGCTATGTAAGACGCCCGGTCATATGGGAGCATTTCAAGAGGTGTGCGGAGGGGTGGCCAACCCGCAGCGCAAGACACCCACCCCCGACCATCCTGAGGCTTTGGATGATGTTTCACTCACTGTGTGTGATATATCTCTAATAAACAAACTAATATAGAATTACACACTACCACAGTGCTAACCAAGTTTTATGCATATAATAGCAACAGTGGTAGTAGACGAGGATTGAGAGATAAGGAAGGTTGGACATGAGTGACTGAGAACTCCACGCAACACCCTGTAAAAATACTATCACCATTATTGGGTAATGAGACAACTTTAAACCAAATTATACAGGAAGAAATTGACACAGAAAGTGGGAGGAACAGAGAAGAGAATCAGACGATCACTTACCTCACTCATATCAGGTATCTGCTGTTGAGGATTTAATATATTCATCTGCTGCATTTCTTTTTGTAACTCCGGATCACTAGTGTTGACTAATTTTGTGAGTACCATGACTAATAACAATGGGACTACTACGTAGAGAACATTTGGATTCAATAAGAGATCCAAAGTGCGCAACTGCTCACGAGCCTTTAAAAAGTACATGCATAAAGAAAAGTGAAACATTTAGACACACGAGAGCGTACAAAAGACAGATTTAAAAGATCTATAATGAGCGGAAATGTGTACACCATAGAACACTACTAGTCTCAAACCGTAACTCCTGCTTATCATCCTGAAATCCTTAGCCAGTAACCAGCCAAACTACTCTATACCTACCCAATGACTGTCAATGACTTTGTAGATTCACGACTCAAATGTTACTTTGTAGGTGGGGGATTTGATTGGTTACAGGTTTGAAATCACGAGTTAACATCAGTTAGAAAACCGCTGAGAAACGAGACACACGGAGTACTGGACAGCTGTTTTGTCAGCCTAGGCTGGCACTGACTCTTCAGTGGTACGCACCCACTGGGATTCGGACCCATGATCTACCCTTCCTGTTATAGGGCGACCACTCAGCCACTGGGACCCGACCCAATCAATCACCGATCCATATAACGCAACCACCAGCCATAGTCAGTGGCGAGTGCTTGTCCTCACTCCTGACAACTTGGTGAGCCCCACAATTGTCACGAATACTTACTCGAACGACTCCAGATAAACTCGTTCTGTAACCGGTTACTAGCGAGCATCGGACTAATATTTGGAGGATTTAGTTTATGGGGTTGGGGGAGTATCTGATTTGTTTCAAGTTTAATATCATGGAGTGATAACGGTTGAAGAAGCATTGATGGAAACCACTAGGGACCTAACAGTGGATATTCAAGATATGAGACTCACTCACTGACTATTCAGACATTTGAACGCAGTCCAATAACCCATCAATCCTATAACTCCTATCAATTCGCAATTTTTAAGACCAATATCATTGGCGACGAGTATTCGTTTCCACATCTGACCGACTTGATCGAAATTACACTGGTCACAACTACTTCTCACTAGATCTCCACAGGCAACTTCATTGCATAGTCAGTCACTCATTAACTAGTGACCAACATAATTAATTTTCAAGTATATCAGTTTGCACAGAGGATTCGACTAGTTTCCATTCAAGTAGCTGGTTGAGAACTGTCAATCACAGTTTGCCTAGTGACTTTGAAGGTTCTGGGTTAGGACTGTTAAATAACAGTCCCAAACTAGGCTGACGGAACAGCGATCCAGTATACCCTGTTGGTAGTTTTCAATGGTTCTCCAGTTGTCATATCATATCAATCCGTGATCAAACTTCTGATCTTTCCTGGTCGTCTCATATCTTGACAATTTCTAAGAAAATATACCGTCTTACCTTCTACATCAAGAAGTTAAGACATTCTGGTGTAACCCAACCCTTACTCCTACAATTTGTTAACTCCCGTATTCTGCCTATTATTCTCTATTGCTCCCCCTTAGTCTTTCCTGGGCTATTGAAGAAAGACTATACCTTATTACGTAGGATGTTAAAGGTTGTCAGCAGGGTAAGCAGTTTGCCACTTAGCCAGCTTGTTAATATTCTGGTGGACAGGCATATGGACTCATGTGAAAAATGGGTGAAATCCATTCTATCTGACTCACAACACCCTCTACATTCACAACTCTCCCCATGTATCTCTTCAGGGAAAACAAGAAGCCTATATAGGAAACTATATGCCCGGACTAGTAAGTACAAAAACTCATCCATACCCTACCTAGCTCGAGTTCTGTGCGATAAAGAAAGCGTTAGGCGGGAAACCTTTAACTTATTAAATAGTCAGTAGAACAAGGGGATCTCGTCTTTCCAACTCACATCATTTACAGGTACAACGTTTTCTCCCTATTTTTTTTCCCCTTCTCTATTTATTTTTGTTATGTGCTGTTTTGTTTCTCTCTTCCTTGCAAACTCTACTTGAAACATTCTTGTTCGTTCTTTCACACTCTGTACATCTCGACCAGTTTGCTATCGCTTACGCCAGTAAATATGCTAGTAGTATCTACTTTTCAAACAACTTCAAACACTGTTTAAATTTTGGCTTTGCTACCAACATACTAAATATGTTGTTGAGATAACTTTAAACTATGTAGAACTTTGTTTATTGTTAATGTAAAAAACTGGATGCAATATTGTAGTAAAATGCTGAGAATTCCATTCTGTATCACAAGTACTGATTTGGAATAAAGCTTATCTTATGTTATGTTATGTTGAAACTATAAGTATGACAAATAATTCATCATTTTATGTTACTGTCCTTTTCTGTGTTGTAAAACCAAAGCAAACTGTATTACCTAAATGCAACTGATTGTGCAGTTGAAGAGTGGAAAGTGAATTCGCTGAAAAATAATACACCTATTCGTTAAACACTGCTTGCGCAGATAAAAATTATTCATGTTATTATTAATGTTTCTTTGAGTCCTTGGTGAAGCATAGGGCTTCGACCGGGGGGACATTTCTATTTCATTCTGTTTTTTGCAGTCATCTTTAGTTGGTTCTGAATCTGCTCATCTGGAGTACACACTGCATTTCGCCTTGCTGTCTGCATCTTCAAATTGAAGTATGTGCTGAAGATGTCACCTAGTAGGGTGATGAAAGCTTCGCAAATCAACTATCCAGCTCAGAGAACACAAGAAATGATTATCCACCACTTCTTATCTCCTCCTTCTCCTCACACGACTTCCTCCACTTCACCCTCGAGCGATTCCCTGGAATGAGACGTCAATCAACAGTCTTCTCAGAGTATCCTATCCATTAGTCTCCATTTTCTTTAGAATATTTGTTTAGCAATAGATTCTTTGTTGGTTTGTTCCCAGAGTTTCTTGTTGCTAATTCCTTCTGGCCATATAATCTTCGGTAGAGAGCCAGCGATGCTCCAGTGATGCTCTGGACAAGTTACTTACCCATAAAGAAGAACTGACTGACTGACTGGCTGCTTTTTCTACAATCTTGTTGGCTTTCGTCTGTAGATGTTCCAGTTTGTGCGACAATTAAACTAAAATCGTCTACGTGACGTACAGATGTTCTACAGTCTTCCTATTAGTCGAAAGTGTTTCTGTCTTCTCGCCACATGAGATCCTCAGCCGACTACACTACCACAATCAGAAATAATTATCATCGTCGGTAATAGTATATTTCTTACTAATTTCTGTCTCTATTCCACAGGTAGGCTTCACTAAGCTTTCAGTTATGGACCAACCAACTGACACGTGAGGTGTTGTCATACAGTTGTGGTTGAATGAGGTTGACAAGAATTTGGGCATTGTACGCTATATAAGTACACTTACCTTAAAATAGATGGCTTTCCCAGAGCTAGTAAGATGCAGTGGATAGGGGATCTCTTTGACAGCATTCGGTTGTGGAGCATTCAATTGGCGTGCTCTAATACGACCTTTAGAACTGATATCAACACGGACACCCTATAAGAAGAAGAATAAAAGAAAATGATAAGAATATTGACTTTGCTTTCTCAAGTAGACATAAAATTAACTCATCACGAAAATCACATACTCAATTACAGCAACAATGACAACCCAATAACACACGCAAAAAGAGTTGCATTACAGACAGTATTCAAGAAAGCCAGGAACTTATTGCAGCACTCTTGTTTATCTTGAGGAAAACTGGAGAAACAAAATATCTTATCGACATCTTCCAAAAGAATAGATATTCACGAAACTTCGTCAAAAGACATTTGCCTCTAAGCCAACAAATCAAATCAAAGGTCCCCAATAAAAAAAAACAGAGAAAATCATCTTACTATATAAATAAACAATTTCTCAAGACTAATCAAACCTTTAAGAATTGATTTCGTACACTAACCAACAGAATCATATAATTAGGATGGTTCTATGTCAACCAAAAGATATAGAAGGAACATTAGCGCAGAGTAGCATGAATACACTTTTGCCAGATGACTAGAGGCAGTAAGCAGGTAGAAAGTCCCACCTATACACATTAGGTTTCGTGCTTGTTGGCACTCACCAGTCATTTATGGCAAGGTGTATCTGATACCGCCTTGAAGGAATTAATCACATCCCTTATCAGATTCGAACCCGGGTCACTCAGTGCTGCAATCAGAGACACGTTACCACTGAGCTATTCAGCCTAGCAATTTAACCACCTCTTCGGGTCTGTAATGGATATTTCGATGATTAGGTACTGTAGGTTACAGGGAGAACGCTTATACAAGTCTAAAGATAAATCTAGTCTGAGAAGGACTAACATCTTGATCAAACCTGAAATACAAAGTCTGAACATTATTTATTACCAACGACTTTTGTTATATAAAACTTCCCCAAACATGTGTATTATTATTATTGCTCCCTTGGGTTCCTAGTGGAACATAGGGCTTCAGCTGCACGTCTCCATATGCTTCTGTCTCCTGCTGTACTTTTCACCTGCATCCGTGTTAGTCCATACTCTTTCAAATCCTCTTCACACGATCTCCTCCATGTCACCCTCGCACTGACGTCCCACTCGACGCGTCCCTTTCGGGTTCCACTCGAGCAATGGCTTGACGCGCGCACGATGTCACCCACCGGCCTCCTCAGCGAGTGTCCAATCCATCTCCGCTTTCTCCTGCATATTTCTTGGTTGGCGATTGGTCCTTGTTTTGTTCCTTCCCATAGTTTCTTGCTGGTGATTCTTTCCGGCCATCTGATCTTCAGTATAGAGCGAAGACAGTTGTTAATAAAGGTCTGCAACCTTTCGGAAATATTCTTCGTGACCCACCCGCCAAGTTTCTGATCCGTATAGAAGAACTGACTTTACGTCCCCAAACATGTGGAAACTCTTTAATGAAATTTACTAGTAGTGATAAGCAAAGTATCACTGTTCCCTTTGTTTGATGTGAATACTCTTAAAAAGTTCTTCACGTATTCTTCTACTGACGTTATCATCCATAATGCTACAAATAATAAGGCTAATGACTTCGGTGGTCTAAACATTGTTGACGTCCTCAAGTGTCTGAAATTTTTAAAACCTTCCCAAAGCCATGGTGCTGATGGTGTACCTGCTGTTGTCCCCAGAAGATATGTGGATATTTTATGTTATCCTATTATAAACATTTTCAATATCTCCTTATCCAGTAATTCTGAACCTGTAGCACTGAAAGATATTAAAATTATCCCGGTACCTAAATATTTTTGTGGTATTAATAATAAAATTTAGACCAATGCAGATATCTCTCCTTTTTTGAAGTCAACGGAAAAATTACTTTTACTCAGCCTTGAACCTTCCTGGAAAGGTATTAATTGGCTTATAAACAGCACAGGAGTGTTTTAGATGTTGCTGCTATCTTATATCAAATTTATCCGACGTACCCTCCTTGTCTACGCATCTGTTTTTGACTCTGAATACTTTTTACTGAAGCTGGTTGTCCCTAAAGGTGTTGTCCTCTCTCCTTCTCTTTTTCTTTCCTTTTTACATGACTTGTCTCTTTAAGAAGAAAACAACTTCGTTAAACACACTGATGACGTGAATATCTCACTGCCAGTTGCGTCTCGATCTAACTGTTCCGAAATGAATAGCTTTTTCTAGGATATCAGCCAGTGATCTGAGCTAAATGGTCTTAGCTTGAATACCTCTAAATGTCAAACCACTAACTTCACCTTTACGCATAAGAATGTGATCTACACGAACTGGCCTGAAAGGGCTGAAATAAAACTGATAAGCAAACCCGGTAGGTTCTGATCTACTCCTGACAATGCTTAAAAGAAGAACACGGTCCTGAATTAAGAATGTAATCTACACGAACTGGCCTGTTCACAAAATGTTTGTAGGATATAGGGCACTGAAGGAGAATCTAAGTCAAGCATTAAATGTTTTGGAATAGCTCTTTCCTCTGATATTTCTTCATTGTCCCATATCTTGTCGATCTCTAAGAAAATATTCCATCTAACCTACTACATTAAGAGGTTAAGATAATCAGGTAGGTATCACTCAAACTCTACTTTAACAATTCGTTAACTCTTGCATCTAACCTATTGTACTTCATTGCTTCCCCTTAGTCTTTCCTGGAATACTCAAAAAGGACTATGTTAGATTGTGCAGGGTATTGACGGTTTTCAGTAGGGCAAGTGGAATGCCACCTAGTCAGATCGTTACTATCACAATCGATAGACAGCTGAACTCATAAGATAAATGGTCTAAATCCATATTGTCTGACTCTCAACACCCTCTCTATTCTCAACTCTCCCATTGCATCTCATCAAGGTAGGACTAGAAATCCCTATAAAAGATTATATGCCTGTACAACCAAGTATAGAAACTTAACGATACCATATTTGTCCAACGTCCTATGTAATAGGGATCATTTTAAGCGCGAAACCTAAGAAAATTAATGGCTCTTTCATTCTCTCCTACTTGTAATGTATGGTGACACTATTTCAATTAACTTAGAATTTTAGATATTAACATTATTATCATTATTCTATAGTTTTCGTACATAAGTGACTTTATTGTCACCGCTAATGCCGAAATAGCTGGTATCATTAATCCTGTAATATTGCTTTTTTACTTTTGTCTCTGCTACTGTTGAGTGAATGAGATGCGGTACTGTATGAAATGCTGAGAATTCCACATTGTATCATAAGTACTGTTTTTGGAACAAAGCAAATTATTACTAGGTATTCACTAAACTAATATATCATGCGTTGAGTCTTTCATTTGGTGTAGACTGAATTTTCTAACACAGTCAAGTTTGCAATCGTGAAGTCATCAAGTTAGGCGGCTGGGTAAAAGAGTGAGCACATTCTGAGCTGTTGTCGTTGTTGTTTTCAGATGATAGTTGGAGGCAATAGGCCACAGGAAACCATGGATCCATTTTATTCAGTTGGTTCTCACCAACCCATAAAATCTAATAAAACAACTTATAATACAATTTTTTAATAAAAATTTTGGCTTTAGATGGCTGAAAACTGTTCGAATCTCAGAGAGGACATGAGTTCCTTCATGCTAGTTGCTGCAGAAACTCCCTACTTTGACTGACTGGTGAGTGAGTGAGTGAGTGCCAACGAGCACGAAACCCAGTTCGACTAAGGCTTCATGTGACCAGTGTTTTTAACCATCCAATAATAACAACAATTCAGAGTGCACCGTGATGACCAGCCACCCAGTAGCATGGTGATGGTCACCTTGGAAACTGATACACTGACAGAATTCAGTCTGCACGAACATGAAGTAGACTAGACGCATGAGGCTATTTCCTTATTACTTGGTGTTCAATCAAAGTAAACAGTTAACATTTTCATATCTTCCACTTCTAATGGCCATGTCTCACAGTCATAGAGGAGGAAAGAACAAAGTGCTGTTGTTATGCAGTGCACACTTTCTCTGACCGATAGTCAGATTTCACACGTCTATCTGAGAGATAACGCGAGTTGGCAAATATCACGGGAGATTTTGTTATCCGTGCTGAGATTTAGCCAGTTAAGTGGGAAATGCTAAGTTTAAAAGTCATGTAATGAAAACTAGTAATGTTAGGTGTTCACATCTGAAGGTGATTGACTGCATTTGTCATATCGATGGGGTTGCTATGGGTAGTCCATTGGGGATCCCTTTTAGTAGGCAGCTGTTTTGTCAGCCTACTTTGAAACTCATCAGAATTGCACGCCCCTTCCATCAAGGTTTGAAACACCCAGGATCATCCGATAACAAGTCAAGCTCGTTAGCGGCCATCTAACCACTGGGAACCGACTCAATTAGCAGCCTACGAATCCGTGATTTTAGAGCGACTGGCACCAGGCAATGTCACCGCTGGCGGGTATTTGTCCCCATCGTTTGGCTTACAATGATTCTTTAAATGATATCAATTCGTGAACAAACTTCAAACGAATCAAATCTCCCAGACAACCTAACAGTTGAGAATCAAAGTAATAAACAAAATGAAATAAAAAGTGACAAGAGGCTAAGATACCTTTTTGAGCGGGGTGGGGTAGGGAAGAAGAACTTTTGATGCAAATTTTACCACAGTGTTGTAAAAAAACGACGACGTCTGAACACTCCATTTTAACTTGTTTATTAGAGATATATCACACATCATTATTTACTGGATGACGTTTCAAACACAATTTATTATTGTTCATAATCATATCAGTTATAATCACACAACTCAGAAACTTTCGTTTTATAGTTTTCTTTATTCTTTTCTACTTGTTGTAGGGGTAGTAGAATTTTCCAGATGTCTAGTTTGGACAGGTGTTGAATCATTCCTATTACACGTGTTTGCAGTCGATTCCATAAATAAAGCTTCCATTATCAATCCTGCTCCCTTCATCCTGTTATATTAGATTTTCAAACTGTCATCTTATCCTGTCCTATTGTATAGTTGTGTGTAATTGCATGTATTGAGCACTATAGCTGAAATATTCTCCAGATTTCTTGTCTTATTAGGGTCAACACCAACAATAGGAAATATAAATCATTACCAGTACTTCCATACAAACAAGAAACCTCGGAAACCTCACGGAGAATTCTTAACAATACAGTCAGGAATAGAAGTAGCTGGCATTCAAACCAACCACAAACTCAATTACAAACGAGCTTTGTTGGTTAACGCATCCTGTGGAGCCAATTAAACAAAACAAGCTAGCTTATCTAATACTCTTCTGGAATGATTGTCAAGTCAAAATGGTAGAACGAGGTTAGTCAGCCAGACTAGCGGAGCAGCAAAATTTAGCTTAGTTGACCCTAATAAGACAAGAAATCTGGAGAATATTTCAGCTATAGTGCTCAATACATGCAATTACACACAACTATACAATAGGACAGGATAAGATGACAGTTTGAAAATCTAATATAACAGGATGAAGGGAGCAGGATTGATAATGGAAGCTTTATTTATGGAATCGACTGCAAACACGTGTAATAGGAATGATTCAACACCTGTCCAAACTAGACATCTGGAAAATTCTACTACCCCTACAACAAGTAGAAAAGAATAAAGAAAACTATAAAACGAAAGTTTCTGAGTTGTGTGATTATAACTGATATGATTATGAACAATAATAAATTGTGTTTGAAACGTCATCCAGTAAATAATGATGTGTGATATATCTCTAATAAACAAATTAATATGGAATTACACACTATCACAGTGCTGGTCAAGTTATACACATATATTGACGTCTAAACATGTTTCTTGGACGCTGGAAACCGATAATGTGCCTATACATGTACGGGAAGCTCCTGTCAAAACTGAACACAGTCACAGACCTCGGGATAACATACTCAGATTTATCCTTTTCCGATCACGCAAATAAGGTTGTATCTGACTGTAAACGACTTACTGGCTTTGTACTGCGTAACTTCTACACCCAAGAAGCAAGATTAGCTATATATAGGACATGTATCCGTCCCAAACTTGAATATTGTGCTCTCCTATTTAGTAACCTCAGGACTGTAGACAGAAAAAAAATCGAAAGTGTCCAGAGATTCCTCACGAAACGCATAATAGGGTTCGACCAACAAGTGGAATATGTTGACAGGTGTGTACGTCTGAAATTAGAGCCTCTGTGGTTAAGGAGAGTGAAGTGCAACCTATTTCTACTCTTCAAAGTCATTAGGAAACACTGCTACAGTAACTCATCCATAACGTGGGAAAATATTAAATCATATCAGCTGCGAAACCACGACTACCTTGTCAAGGTGGCTACCCACAGAAAATCCATTAGGGCAAGCTTTTTCACCATAAAATATTGCACTCTTTGGAACCAACTACCACCTGAAATAAGATGTTGTGAAAACCCTGATGGGTTCAAACGGAGCCTAGAAAGACACTTTAACATGTCCACCCTAGCTCGTCTAAAAGACCACAACTGTTGGTAGAACGGAAATTGAAGGCCAGTCCAGTCTTCAGTATAGTCACATATGTATATCTCGACTCTAATACTCACGCAGCGAACGTTAACTAATTTACTGATTTCTATTCTCTATAATTTTCACTAAGTTGTGTTGGTGAAAGTAACACTGGAAATAATTGTAATAGCATCCACACCTTTTAACGTTTTACATATGTATATACTAATATAATAATACTTATTAATCATGCATGTTCAACTCTTAAATTAGATGGATATTAAAATACTTAAAATATTTATGCATCAAATGTTCTCTTGCTTTACCACGCTTGTTTCCCTTATAACACTCAATTATTGAACCTAGTGTAATATTTGATATACGAACTATATTATTGATTATACTCTTATCATATATGGTTTGATTTACTCTACGGCTCCCTGTAGACTAACCACCATTCTTCAGTATACACACACTGCAGTATTGTTAAAAAACGCCAAAATTTCGTTGGTTCTGTGTTAATATCTTTTTATAATATGTCTAGACACGTTACTTTGCAATGTCAGATGTTTACTATATATAAGACTGTCATGAAAATTTAGTACACTAAGTCCTGCCAACCGACCTTACCTTCAGTCCATACTACCTAAATTGAACCTTAACTATAGTATTCTGCTAAATCTTGCTCCACTATTCACAATACCTATTCGTTTTACTCTTTAAGGTTTTAACTTCTTATAAAGTAATCTGTTCATCAGGATGCATGCACACATATATAATATGTTCGTAAAGATGTACGCGGAGACCTATTGGAAGCACTCATTAAGAAAGCTAGGGAGATGGAATATGGGATACGAACATGTCTGGTACCAAGCAATATATTTGCGGTAGCCATAATAATCATAGTCTCAGAGCCTAACATCAAAAAAGGAGGGAGGGTGGCGTTAGCTGATCAGTAGATATGGTGGTGGTCACTAAGGTGAATCGCCCCATTCTGCAGGAACAGCAATATACAAATTAAAGGCTCGAGATATTTCTGATTTTTATGAGGGCTTAGATCTTTATCTTGAAAAAGATAATAGTGAACGCCTTGACAGATAATGCTTCTACCTTTAAATATATACCATTCGCTCAGCCTATTGTTGAGATGCGACCACGTGGGATCTGCACAGATTTATGGGGCATCTTATGAATTAACTTGCTATCCATTGTCAGATCTTTAAATACCACTTCACAATATCTTGTCTCACTTATTTTCTAATAACGTCTTTACTTGATTCTCATTATATTCCATTAAACCTAACATTTTATAGCTCTTTATGAATTTGATTCGACTTATTCTATTCCTATTCTCTGGAGGGTACGGTTGTGCACCGAATAGAAAAAAAGACATGAAATAAAAACAACTGGCTTGAAAATAATTGTATTAAAGCCAAAAGTAAACGCATGATAGTATAAAATGTATTGGTTTCATTATACATTGCAAATGAACGTTGTCGGCCTAAGGGTTAATTACTTCCCCATTCTGTTTTCTATATAAATGTGTTTATTAATGATATATTTCACTCACTTAATCTATTACACTTTAATGTTTCACCTTAGCACTTTAACTTTTCTAAAACAGCTTCCAATCCCTTGTAAAAGTTGTACTTACCTCAATATTGGTTGGTTATCGTATGCCTACAACCACGGGATGAAAACGAAACGAAGTCGATTTTCCCGCTCAACCTGGAGGACAAATGTACAATTCAATAACTATCCGGCCTGGTTCAGACAATGAGTGTATATATATATATCAAATATTTAACTGTTGAAACATTATTAACTTGTAGACAATTTAAGATTTGACATTATATCATCCTTGATCGTGCCTGTAAAAATGGCATGCATTTTCATGTAAATTTATGTTTATATGAAAATAAATTATTATTATTATTAATAGAAAATCCTGTATGATTTAGCTGATTTCTTTTTATGCAATAGCTTCAGCAGCTGTATATGTAGAAGACGTAGGTGAACTGTGCATAAGAACGATTTTGGAATGTAATAATATGTGAATCAACCAAGAAACCATATCGCTCAACAAATATGCAGAAAGTCAGCACACTGATTTCCTTGAGTTTTGCACCTTTGAAATATAAATGGAACTTGGTAAAGTGTTGGGTTCATAGGGCTACGATAACAATTCCCTCCAACGGCTCTCTCAATGAGGAGCTTACGATTATCAGAGAATTACCCCGAAAATATGGTTATCCAGATAAATCCATTGAGGAAAATATGAATTTAGTACTAAAGTAAGCGGCTAGTAGGGCAACAGCTTCAAAAATGCTTTTGTTTGTGTAACTGCAATTGTCTTGCTTATAACATCAACGAAATAGTAACACAGAGCCTGAAGAATGAGGTTAAAAGAATACATTCAATGTAGCAGATGTATGCTCTACTTTTCCACAACCACTCTGAGTTTACGTTCGAGAAATAAAGAGAGACTACCTAGTTTCTTCTCCTGCTCTGTGTGTACCTACCACGGTTTGACAGCTGCTGTGGAGCTCAGTACATTGAGAGTACAACTAGACGGGTTCATCCTCGTATTTCCAAACATCGTCCTGCATAATGGTTAAACATGAAACAAACAAGATGTATTCATACCGCTGTGAACAAGGTGGAATGGAGACATATTACTGATTGTCTCCCACCACTGGGTTTTAATAAATAAATAAATAAATAAATTTATTCTCATGATACAGTACATGAGGGACACCAGTTTACAGGCATCATCAAATTGTTACAGAAATAGGATCATATTATTCAGTCACAATTTACAGTCGATAGCAAAATATGTTTAACATGTACACTGGAGATTATACATACACTTGATAAATGTTAATCCCAATAGTATAAAACATCCTTTTCACTTATGTACAATCATTTCTGTGCATAGTTGGAAAAATCCGCTAGATTTTCAGTGAGTGCAACACATCAGGAAATACAGAAGTATTGTCTTCGCATTAACAAAAAAACCAGGTCTTTGGTGGATGGGTTATAAGTGCCTGGGAAAAAAATAAAGCTTGAAGTCAATTTTCGTACATAATTTGTTGTGTGCAGAATCCTTGAATTATAGTTCATTGATGTGTTATTTTGAAATCAGTGATATGTTTATCTCATTTGATGTGCAATGTCATTGTTGGGAGTAAAATACATAAGCTTTAGACGCATTAATTAATGGATTTCTACTGCTTGTGGATATTTACTTCTCGTGAGGAAGGTTTTTGAATTTTAGTTGTTCCGACAGGAGTTGTGGATATTGACTGCTCAGCAACATTATGGATATAAGTTCATCACATTATCTCAGGAATGTTGGGTTGTAGTTGGTGATGCATATATGATGTCCGACGAGCGTACATCTGTCCATGTGATGTTGTGGTGAGTTATAACCTTTTTCATGTTGTCGGTTTATGTCCATTTTATTCCACTTATTGTGTTGGGTAGAAGTTTTACAAACGAAACTTCTTGTCTGTTTGAGGGTAAGTATCTTAATCGTTAATGTTTTATCTAAAATTATAAATATAGGCAAAAACAGCAGGTGTAGTATTTGAACTTATACATTAAATGGACCTATAATTTCGGAGGCTCTCAGATAGGAACTAAGACTACTGTCGTTTGCAAACTCGTGTAGTTTGTCGTTAAGCACTTTTTTGAAGGAAGCCAATGTACCTGCTTGACGCATTTCCATTGGTAGTTTATTCCATATCTGTGCATACCTAATCAAATAAAACTTTTGCCTGGTAGCTGTTTTACATTGTTCGATAGCTACTGTACCCTTAGTGTGTCTTAGTTTGTAGCCACTGTCATCTGAAAGTCGAATGCCATTAGTAGAGGTAAAAACTAAGTGGTTTAGAAGCTTATAGTAAAGTGTTAAGTTTAGTCTCAGGCGTCTTAGCCATAGTGTTTCTAATCCTAGGGTGTCACATCTAGTGGAGTAGTTCGCACCATTTTCGGTTCCGAGTAATTTTGACGTGAAGTACCTCTGCACTCCCTCGACTTTCAATTTGTCCTCTATGCGTATACTACTATACATGAATGAACAGTAATCAAATAAAGGACGCACACAAACCTTGTACAACAGAATTCTGGACTCATTTCTGTAAAAGTTCCTGAGTAGAAAGCCGATAAGTCTGCGTGACTTTGACACTTGTTTGGAGATA
This sequence comes from Trichobilharzia regenti, assembly GCA_944472135.2. Lineage (NCBI taxonomy): Eukaryota > Metazoa > Platyhelminthes > Trematoda > Strigeidida > Schistosomatidae > Trichobilharzia > Trichobilharzia regenti. Next base: position 164,477,873 of record OX235270.1, read on the forward strand.
TGTTCAGAAAATGATAAGTCATGTGAGTATTTCAGTCCTAGGTCCAATACAGATTCCAGTCGTAAGAGTGCATGGCCTTGAATTGTCAGGTCAAGTTCTAAATTGTTGCAACCTATGCAGAGCCAGCCACATTTGTCGACATTAAACTGGAGTTGCCAGGTGTCACACCATCTATCCATTTTTTCTAATTCTTGCTGTATGGCGTTTACTGTTATTCCGAGATCTGTGTTCTTGCATTTATAGGTCACTTTTAAGTCATCTGCATATAGTATTGGTTTACCAACACTAAAGCATTCACAGATACTGTTTATATATATTATGAATAGGAGTGGGCCTAATACACTTCCCTGGATTACACCACTACTTACAGGTTTAGGCCTTGAGATTATCGAGCCAACTTTTGTTATCTGATTCCTGTCACGGAGAAATGATTTTATCCAGCTCAGGAGAGGGTCACATATCCCTAGTGAGCATAACCTGCTGACTAGCAGATTATGGGGGACTCTATCGAAGGCTTTTGTTATATCGAAATATAGCACAATTACTAGTTCTCTGTTGTCCCTGCTTCGTGTAACTTCATTGAAAAAGTCTATGTGACAGGTCGCACATGATCTCTTTTTGAGGAATCCGTGTTGTGATGGGTTGATAAGTTCATGTTCTAGTAAGTTGTCTGACACTTGGTCTTTAACCACTTTCTCCATTATTCGTGATATTACCGGTGTTATATTAATAGGTCTATAGTTGCATGCACTGGTTTTGGCCCCTGCTTTGTGCTTAGGTAGTATGTATGTGGTTTTCCACACTTCAGGATAAGTTCCAGTTTCCAGTGACAGAGTAAATATTCTAAGTAACAAGACTACCATTTCCGTGCTACCATTTTTGTATATGACAGATGGTATGTCGTCTGTTCCAGTACTGCCATTTGACTTCAATGTCTTAATCGCTGAGTCTATATTTTGTATATTAAAATCTATTTCTCCTAATTTGTGGTTACTTTTGCAGGTCATTTGGAAATTTGGGGTCGGGTGCACTCTGGTGTCATTGCAAAACCACTCACTGAGGAGTTCACTTATAACCTGGGGATCGTTGTATATTACACCCCTATGTTCCAAGATGCTTACATTATTGTCTTTACTGCTTTTTAGACGTTTTTGCAATATCCTACAAAGTTCCTGAGTTTTGGTGTTACCCATTAGCGCTTTATTTTCCTCATGTTGTGACTTCATTTTGTGTTTCTCTTCAAGCAGTTTAAGAGTTTCATGTATTTGGTTTAACGCATTAAATTCCTTAAATACATGGTATTTCCTTTTCAATTTCTTTAGTTTTAGTCGCGTTTTCCGGTCAATAAATGGAGTTGGTGTCTTTAGGGCAGATTTTAGGGGCGCGATTGTGTCTCTTGCTGAGCCAACTGTTTTGTAGAAAATCTCAAGTGATGCTTCTAAGTTATTGTTGATGAAGTATTCTTCCCAGTCAGAACTTCTCAACAGATCTGATAGGAATTCCCAATCAGCATTCTTATAGTCCCTATATTGATAGCGCACCGGGGAATTTTTAGGTGTGTATTTAGTTGTTAGTCGGAGGGGTAGCGTGCAGTACAATATGTTGTGATCACTGTTATCGAGTTTATTTCCCACCTCTATCGAGATGGGCTCTATGTTATGACAGAGGATTAAGTCAAGAGTATTTTGGTTCCTTGTAGGGAGGCGCACGCACTGCTTCCATCCTCCTATGTCTATAGCTTGTAGTAGCTCTTCATGGATTCTTGGTCCTGTACAGGTATCCCAGTTTACTCCAGGTAAGTTGAAATCTCCACATACTACTTTGTAGTCGAAGTCCAGCGTGGCTACATGCTCTAGTATTTCTGCAATAGTTATATCAGTCATTTCAGGGCTATTGGGGGGTCTGTATATACATCCCACGAGAATTTTACTTTCGTTTGTGTGGATGCTTATCCACTTAGATTCTGGGAGTTTGTCAGTATTTGGGTTATTGAAAGTATTGGAGTTAGTGGATTTATAGGCATATATTAAGCAACCGCCTCCTCTTTTGTCAACTCTATCGTTCCTATAGATGTCGTAGTTGTCTATTACCAGCTTTGTGTCAGGTATATCAGTAGTAAGCCAGGTTTCAGTCACCATTATTAGTGTTGGCCGTTCTATGTATGCCAGGCAGCGAAGCGTTGTTATTTTATTAAGGAGAGATCTAGCATTCAGGAGCATAATTGTTAGTAAACCAGAGTTATTGGAGGAGAGGTTAACATGGTTACTTGTCACTATCCCTACGTTATGTTTGGAGGGGCTCTGAGGTGAGACAGAGTCAGTGTGTGTACTATTTCCTGGATGAACTGTGCAGCGAGTGGGGCTATTGTTTGCTGCAGCCGAAAATAATCCTGTTGCATATTTTGACTATTAGCATCCATGGGTCGGCATCTGCGTTGATCTACTGGTGATATATGGTCTGCCCTGCAATTTGGGTTGTAGTTTGCTGGACCTAGGTACCCTGAGTTAAGATTACCCTGGTAGTTGTACCTCATGGGGCTTTCATAGCCATATGCATATTGGCTCACGTCACGTTTGTGAGTGAAGTTATTGAGGGGATCAAGTGCCGACCTGTTCTCATTAAGTTGATGAGGTTTAATATAGATAGTGCGAGAGTTTGGACGAGGATTTTCGTTAATATGGTGCCTATATGAGTCCCGTTTAGTGCTCCATATATCCTGAGGATCCATTCTACGTTGCATTCCCAAGTTATGTGCGTTGTTAGGCATGTTACTTCTAGTTCGGGAAGGGGTATTCCTTCTCACATGCTGCGTGACGTCTTTGGGAATGTGCTTCGTTACCCATGCTTTGTCATTTTTTAGACTGACACGCTGCTTATTAGACTTATTACGAGGGAGGTATGTCGAAGTCTGGGGTGGGACTCTGGGTTTTGTGGTCTTTTTTGCGGTTTCTACTGAGGGACTCTCTGGCTTGGATCCAGATTGAGTGTGGTCTGCCAGTAGTTTCTGGTCAGCCATAGTTTGTGCGTCTATGTCAACCTTATGTAGGTCAGCAGGTTTTCGAGATGTGCTCTCGTGCACTCTAAGATTGCACCCAGTGGCACTGCTCTTACTGAGTTTTGGGTCGCTCTTACTTGCCGTTTTTTCTCCTAACACTATACACGTGACTTGCTGTGCTTCAGTGTCCGTCGACACTTTAGCACTGATACCAGATGTATTTCTCAGTGTTGTCAACTTTGTATCGAAGGAGTTCTTGGTTGCTTGCCTTTGGTTTGGTGTTTTATCCGAGACTACTTTAATAGTCTTGAATTTAGTGGCAGTAGCCAGAAGATCTTCGGCCATCTTAAATCGTTCAGCTGTTATGTAGCTGTCGAACCTAAAGAGTATAGGACAAGGATGCTTTAGGTCTTTTTTGCTTAGGCGAATGCACTGACAAGGTGCATTCAAGAGATTTGCAGCCTTCAGCAATGAGTGCTGGACTGACTTTATGGGCTCGCTATCCGGTACATTATACACTATTGCGTTTTGTTTTGAAGCCAGCCTTTTAACAACTTCGCTGGATAGAAAGTCGATGGCGTTTTCTAACTCCTTCGCACTTTCTGAGTCAGTATGAGTCATTCTAGAGGTCATATTAAAAAGCTTTAGGATTGTAGGATCCTGCAGTTCCTTTTTCATACGTGAGACAGTTTCGGGTATACATTCTAGTGAACTTAATTTCGTTTTTAATTCATCTATCTGTAGCTGCATCTCTTTAATTACGCACGTTAAGTAAGAGAGCTCTACTTTTTCAGACAGAACATCTTCCACCTGTATTACAGGGGTCAGAGTTATGTTCGAGGCTTTTATGTTGGGTGAACTACTAATAATATGGGGTGGTAATGTGTTATTAGACGAGTCGGTGCTATTTTCTAAATTACTGGTGTTCACACGAACACGCTTTTTAGAATTTTGAACCATCGTTATTAAAGATCAATTATTAGTAACCAATAAATGAATATAAACGAAAACACGTGCAAAAGCGTCACCTGATTCGAACGTACCGGGCGAAAAATATACCAAAGACACCACCCAACCCACCAAACAGTCTACATCCCCCTATCTGTGGCTAGTGCTCAAACATACTCAAAGATTTCATGGAATGATGCCTTGTTTTTCTTTGACCACCACTAGCTCTTTTCCAACCTGATTCTATGCCAGCCAAAATTTCTTATCGAGGAAGGCGATGGCCAGGCATGCGTAACACGTGTTGTCCTAAACATCTGCTCAATCGATGCATCTGCTTCACAGCAACGGAAACAAAAAATGAGGTGAAATGGTGACTCTAAAGAATAGTATTAGTGCCTATTAATAAGCGTTTGGTGTTGCCGGGGACGACCATTCATACGGATGAATGGAGCGGATACCGTCAATTATCGAATCATGGGTACATTCTTCATGTTGTTAATCATACGGACGGTTTCCGGAAGCCTATGGATGGAACCCACACCAGTTCCAGTGAAAGATTTTGGAGTCGTCTAGAAAGACGTATAAGAGCGGTTAATGGATCGAGAAATCCCATGATTCACAGTTACCTGGATGAATTTATGTACCGAAACTGGTTTCATATGACTATGAAGACTCCCATGAGAAACTGGGAGGTTTTTTTGCAACATATACGCGAACGCTATTCTTTGTAATTGTTTATTATGATTGCATTACTTCTATATAGACCGCTTTTTACAATCATGCACCTTTCTTTTTGAGCCTTCTCATTGGCCGAAGTTGTCCCTATCAAGGTCATTTTTGCGAAAAAAGGTCGTTTCGGTTTGGGCCGCTATTCTTTAGAGTCACCGGTGAAATGCAACATTTGTGAATAATACGCAACAAGATTAGTCGTGTATAACGGCAGGATAAACGGAACAACAAACGCGTACACGAACAGCTACGGAACTGCAATCCAACATGGCCGACTAACATGGACGAAAATGACCTTTAAGCGTCTCACTCCACCAATGACCTTGATAAGTTACGGATAATTTCAGTCTGCACGACCGCTCAGTTCAAACTGCATATCACTTATCGAGGGAAAGAGGCTACAGTCAGTGTCAAGGTCATGATGAGTTCCTGCGTTGGCTAGTTATATGTTTTCGTGAATTTGTTTTCCATTGAATTTTAAAGGTTTTTCTGGATGTTTTGTTCATTTTGCAGTGTGTAGGTCAGTTTTTGTCACTGGATGCTACTATTTAGCTTATTTATATAAATAAGGTTGGTTGCATCAAACCACAATATCCAGATTATAACATATTTGATGACTTCGTGGCCCCAATTCCAAGGTGTTAACCTAATTGAAAGCCCTTCATTTTCAGTACTTCGGGTGCCCCCATATTCCAGTCTTCATCTCCTATTGGCAAAAAGACGTGTGTGTGTGTGACCGGTAGGAATAATTGTCACAATTTTTATTCATGCTTTAGATTGCCGTCTAAAGAATATGCTACTGAATCCTCAATTAAGAAATTACTCGGTAATTACTTGAAAATAATTATTTATTTAAAGATACAAATATGGAAATCATTAACCTGTGCACGGAAATGTTGAACATTATGACTACTGATAGAAAATCTCGACAGCAAACCTACCCTCCGGCAAACGGGGACTTAACACTGCAGTTTCCGATCGAGAATGAAGACCAGTTAGAGATGCTGGAAGCATCTTTAAGAGACGAAAAGTACAAACAGCAATATGTGAGTTGACGTATTTAATTCTTATTTCTTGTCGACTGCTAAGATGGCCAGCTGCCTTCAGAGTGATCCAAAGTTATCACTTAAGGTCATGATGCACCATGTTATAAAACCTGAATTGGGTTTGAAGTTCACATTCCAGGGGGCTTTGACAAAGTCAAGCATTGTGCCGGTGGAGACAGCTTACTGTCCGGATTAACTGAGGTACTAGGCAGCGTCTGGGGATCAGAAGAAGTCCCATCGGGTTGGTGTAAGTCACTGATTATCCCCATATACAAGAAGGGAGACAAGTCTTCCTGTGATAATCACAGAGGGATTAGCTTGACTAATATAGTATCTAAAGTCTTAGGCTCAATAATCATGCGTAGACTGAGTGGTGCTCGGGAAGCACAAACACGAGAGAGCCAGGCAGGCTTTAGACCAGGAAGAGGGTGTATTGATCATATCTTCATCCTCCGACAGATTCTAGAACATAGGCATTCCTACCGGCGTCCAACAGTCATTATATTTCTTGACCTAAAGGCAGCATTCGACTCTGTCGATCGGGAAGTTCTCTGGAGATGCTTGGCTGTAAAGGGAATTCCAAGAAAATATATTGCACTGATTAAGGCACTCTATTCGTACTCATACAGCCAGGTGAGGGCTTACGGCGAGCTGTCATCTGAACTGATGACGACCAGTGGTGTCCGTCAAGGATGCCCATTATCTCCTTTTCTATTCAACTTCATCATAGATGTGTTAATGGACTTAACCCTAGGTGACTTCAGCGATTCAGGGATTGACTTGCTACCTGGGAATAATCTCGTTGACTTGGAATATGCAGACGATATAGTCCTTCTAGGCGAAGACGCTGACAAAATGCAGAGTCTTCTAAACACCTTGAACAGCAATCTACGAATGTTTGGCATGCGATTCGCACCCGCCAAATGCAAGATGATGTTACAGGACTGGACTACATCGACGCCTAGTTTAAAAATAGGAAGTGAAGTGGTAGAGCACGTTGACCGCTTCACTTATTTGGGAAGTACCATCAGCCAGTGCCAACGGGCTGATCTCTGACGAAATCTCAGCACGAATACAAGGGGCTCGTTTCGCATTTGTTAGTTTACGCCGACTCTGGCGTAGACGAGATGTTTGACTATCGACCAAAGGGCGGGTGTACTGCTCATCAGTCCGCTCCGTCCTCCTTTATGGCCAGCTGTGAGACCTGGCCACTGAGAGTGGAAGACATGAAAAGACTAGCTGTCTTTGATCATAGGTGCCTGCGTTCTATTTCCCGTGTAAAGTGGCATAATAAGGTGAGCAACATGGAGGTTAGGCGTAGAGTTCTAGGTAAACAGGGGAAATCAATCGACGAAGTCGTGAAGCTACATCGACTGAGATGGTTAGGACATGTGTTACGTATGCCAAGTCATCGCCTCCCTCGACGAGCTATGTTAGCGGATATAGGGTCAGACTGGAAGAAAGCTAGCGGCGGTCAAACAAAAACTTGGCATCAGTCAATGAAATCCACAACAGTTGGTCTTAGCAACGTAGGAAGGTGTAGACTTCCAGGCTGGAGTCCTCGGGACGGCAAAAATCTATGGTTGGAAACAATTGGTGACATGGCTCAAAATCGTTCTCAGTGGCGCAGATGCATCCACTCCCTGTGACTTATGATCTTCAATGAAATTGTTTTGTATTTCTTTATTACTCCTTTGTCTCACACCTCTGCTCACTGTTTCTATTATGCTTTTCTTGTACTTTCTTCTCTTGCTTCGCGTGCTACACGGAATGTGGCGACTTGAACTTCCGCACATTTGTGCAAAGTTCTATGTCGAAAACAGACAGACAGACAGATTGTGCCTTATGCCTTTTATAAAATAATGAGAAGTAAGTTTCATTAATGAAGTAATTAGTTCTCTAGCTTTAGTTATGTCGCACTTCTCCGGCCAATTAATGACGACAAGAGAGATTGGTGAAATGATGGATAGGGCCACGAAATCGTACTTTCATAATTTGAAAGATCGTGTCCAATGGCGTAAGCGGAAGCAAGGAATTCAGGTAATATTGCGAAACGCCTGCTTACTTCTATAAGTGAACGTTTGTTCAACATGTAGTAATCACAATATTGTTTTCTTTTTTAGGCAAATGAAAAAGAAACCGGGAGATATAACAGTGGCACTTATGTAAGTAAACTTCTATAAATGTAAATGCTCAGAATGTGCTGAGCACAATTTTTCACCCACTAATATTTTATTCTGCTTATTTGCAGGATGCTGCCAGTGGATCACACTTGACGGGATTGCAGTGACGTTGTACTACAGTTTATAAATACAAAAGTCTCAATTATAAAAACTGATTTCTTCTGCAAACTAAATGAATTTCGCCGGCGTAGGACACAGGTGATGATAATAAGTAGAAGTCTTTTCGTTCTAAAGTAATGCGAGTCAGTGCTGAAAATGATCTGCGAAGGCTTGAATTCGGCTGAAAAAATTGCCACTATGTGCTGAATTTAGTCTTTTCGTTCTGAATTAGTGCTAGTCAGTGCTGAAAATGTTCTGAAAGGGCTGAAATAAAACTGACAAGCAAACCCGGTAGGTTCTGATCTACTCCTAACAATGCTTAAAAAAAGAACACGGTTCTGAATTCGCGCTAGTTATTCTGAAAACTAGCACTGAGTTCTAGTCTGTGCCATTAAAGAAACGATTTCAGAACAAATTCAGAATTTACTCACTATAGGATGCTAGAATTATTTCAGAATTACTAAGATTTAATTCAGAATTATAACAAGCTTGGTTTATAGCCTGAAGTTCCCAGTTACTATGTTGGTAGTCAAGGATTATAGTAAACCTGCAGTCATTGAGCTAATTAACGTATACTATACCAATATAGTAACATAGACTTTGCTAATAATAGTAACATTAAACTTTCTTGCTGTTTTGCCATTGTTTGACAGTGAAACTGTGCGCTGATTTTTCAGCATGAGTGGCACTAAATCGAACCTGCTGGGTTTGCTTATCAACGTTGCTCCTGCCCTCACAGGACATATTCAGTATGGACTAACGTTACTCCAGAGCGGAAAGTTTTGATTCAGCACGCAGCTGTCTTTTTAAGCACGACCTGTGTCATTTCAGAACATAGTGGGTAAATAAGATCTTCAGTTACCATAAAAAGGCATCATCGGGGAATAGGTTAGAATAAGTTTAGAATTGTTGTAAGCTTGGTGGTGCTGCGGTCTGGGTGATAAATCGTATAAACCACCGTCACTCAGGATATGCTATGAGTATAGCAGGAGTAAACGATTTCGAGGTTGTCAACATGAAGAAATGGTTTACACCAGGTAGTTATAAATGCTGTTGGTGCAAACAATAAGCAGAACTGGTCCCAGTGTAGAGTGTGCTACTGATAAAATTTATCGATAGCATACATGCTATGTATATGAATGTATGCATTAATCGCCACGCAAAAATGAGAGATAGTGGAGAGGTAGATTTGACCTCGAAGGGAGCAAATGAACCAACGTTGAACCCAAGCCTAGGAAACATGGAAAGACAAAGAAATACAACGAAGAGCAGAAGTAACACGATACGGAAGATATGTGCGAATGACCATTTTCATATAAGGTACACATGACTTCGATATATGCGGACACCATATACCAAATTAACATTCCCTTGCCAAGTCTCTCGTCTTCTAATGTAACACTAGGATACTACCTTGTACAAACCTATAGGGTACTTGTGTTCTCTCTAGGGTGAGATAATACCGATTGTTATATGCACCCTGTTGCTAGGAAATTATTCCAATCCGTTAAGTAGTGGATCACAAATCCCACAAGATTTCAGCTTCTCGATGAGAATACTGTAGGATAGCATGTCAAAAGTAAAGAAGAAGTAAAGAACAATGGCTTGTGTAAGTGCTCGGTGGCTAATGGAAATTCAGTTGAAAAAAGTCAGGTTGACAAGCTACGCATGGCCTATGTTCGAGAAGTCCATGTTGAGACTTTGTGGTAACATCTCCTCTAAGTAGATAACCTGATAACTGATCCCCAGTAACTTTCTCCATGACTTGTAAGATGACTAAAGTGTATGTTTATAGCCTGTAACTGAAAAATTTAGCTTTATCACCAAATTTTTAATGTGGAACTATAAAGATTGCTTTCACTTACTAGAGGGCGTGCCATTGTCCATAGATATCGAAAAAATCTTAAGAATTATGAAAGGGACGTAATACCCGCAAATTTTGAGAATTGGGCTTTCTGGTACCAATCTGATAGAAGGTCCTCAACATACAGTCCCATCAACTTACTGATGAACACTATGCTTCTGAGAGAGGAGTTAATGAAGGGTATAGCTTTATATGAGGGTGTTTCTAGACTAAAATTAGTAAAACACTCACTGAAACTTTCACAGATGGTGGCAGGACTGCTGTAGTTAACAATATCGTGAAGCAAGTGAGGAATGTGGCTTATCGATCGCATTCGTTTTTCAAGAAGACTTGTCAAATCATAAGCTGTAAAATAACTTCTAAGTGCGCCTTATTCCTCATTAAGGTCATTTTGAGAAGATTAACCACTTGATGGAATCAAGGGACTCATAGAGTGAGGGAAGCAGTGATATATCCTTAGCAGAATAGTGTAGTTTCGACAGATATTTTCTTATTGAGGCATGCATTCGGAATTTACTCAGCTTGGAGCTTATGTCATTTTACCATCACTTTAGCAGCCACAGCACCTCGGCACAGTGGAAGCAGGGATTACGTCACGGCAGAACACAACGTCAAGCATATCGTCGTCCCAGATAGGCATTTGGACGTATTACTTTCATCCGCAGCAATCAGCAGCTGATACCCGGGCGATAATAATCTACGGACTTCTCGCTCATTAGCATCTTAAGGGTATATGATAAAATCAGATCGGAAAATGCTAGTAAAATTTACAAAGAAGAACTTGTTGCCCTTAAAAGTAACTGCAAAATTAGCCCTCTTTGCAAACTCTTCCAAAACGACTGCAACAAAAACAATGTAACATTCCCTACATTCTTCATAATAATGTTGCTATTAAGGATGATGTAGACATAGCTGATCTCTTTAACAAGCACTTTTCTGACTCATACACGCACGATATTTCTGCGTGCATCGAATTTGATCCTGTAACAGGCAAAACACTGTCAAATATATCTTGACTGTTGATACAATAGAAAGTGCAGTGCGTTCTCAATACTCCTGGACCTGACTCCATTGCATCATCCTTCCTAAAAATTGGTGGCTCCCGTCTCCCTCTCCTTTTGCTTAAAATGTTTTCAACGTCCATTATGAACGGAGTTTATCCTTTCAAATGCAAGCAGACACATATTACTCCAAGATTTAAATCCGGATCAAAATATTACGTAAAGAACTACAGGTCAATCAATATAACATCTATCTTGTGAAGGATACTTGAGAAGATAATCAGTACCAAAATCACTGATTTCTTATTGACTGAAAACCTCATAACACCTTCTCAGCATGGTTTTATAAAATCCAGATCATGTGTGATTTGCCACTTGATACTATTTGCTATTATAACTGGATTTACAGACCAAAAATTCATCGTGCTCATTATGTATATTGAATACAATATTGTCAGACCCCGAGCATCCTCTCTATACGCATCTCTCTCCTTGTATTTGATCTGGTAGAACTAGAAGCAGCTATAGGAGGCTATATGCTAGGACTACCAAGTACAAAACTCCACAATACCATATCTGGCACATCTGTTATGTGATGAGAAATCCGTTAGGTATGACACGATCAACTCACTGCGGCACTCTAACAAATAGTCACATTAATTTTTGTTTTCCTTTCCTCGTTACTATGACACTGTTGTTCTAATCTTATATTCCACACTAATTTTATATTTCTTATCCTGTGGTGCATTGTTTAAAATGTAAACGCAACGCTGTTCATTTTATTTATTTTTGTTTATCTTTTCTTTGGGTGTTGCATTTTGATTTTAAAATCTTATTAAAATTTATGAGGTAATTAGATGCAATGTATTGTAATGCAAGCTGAAAATTCCATACCTGTAACACAAATACTGTTTGGAATAAAGCTGCTATTATCATTTTCTTAAGAAGGCATTCGATAAAGTATATCAAAATAATTTACTCCTGAAAAACTTAAGGCTTACGGTATATCTGGCAATCTCTTACAGTAGTGTAATTCATTTATATGTGGTCGATCCCAGTCTGTTAAGATTAACGATACTTTTTCTAGTACTACTCCTATACCAGGTGGCGTAATTCAAGGTAGTGTATTAGGGCCTCTGTTCCTTCTTATATACCCAAATGACATCTGTGATATTATAAAGCACGACAGACCCTTCTTATATGCCGATGACTTGAAGGTGGTCTACCAAAGTACAACACAAGAGTTAAGAATTTAATATTTATAAGAATGTTTTCTGATTCTTCGTACAATAATTCAACAATTTGAACTTTTGAAAGGTGCTAATCTATCCCAGTTCACAATTGTATTTTGTAACATAATTGATCGTGTCTATAAAATTGGCATGCATTTTCCGTAAAAACTTACCAAATTAATATAACAATTATTATAATAGTTCACTCTGGTATTGATAATTTATCCCCAGTTTTTGTACATGGAGGACGCCAGTTTACAGGGATAATCGATGTGATAATATATACATGGAGTAAGTATAATTACAATTATCCATTTACAAAAGACATTTATAAGGCAAATTATTTGAACAATATCAATAAGGCCACTTCACTTTCTTAAGAAGGCATTTACCGCACAATGCTTGATCCCAGAAAAAGAAATGAGGACCACGAACGAACAGACCAGACTAATGATAATTTCCAGATAAGTGGATACAGAGGGACCAAATTAAACTGCCGGTAGTTCCTTACCGAACAAGAAGAACGTTGAGCAAGTAAATTCAGAAAAAAAACAGACCAGGGAATACCAACAGTTGCAGTAAAACAGGAACTCGGCAACCACACAGTTCCAGATGATCATATCGGAAACTGTCGAAATTAGTATCACGAAAATCTTCTGTAGCCAGAAGGCAACTCTCCGGGACAGAACACTACTCTACGCATATAAAAAAAAATTCGATTTCAACACAAGCCATATTAAAAGGCGGAATACAAGTCGAGGATTTATTGATCACAAAGTATAAACCAATACAGCAGGTTAATTGCACGGTTGGTTTAAGTCACATCGAGAAGGGGAATCGGTTACCACATTTAGATTATCTTTGATGTACTGAATGACATTCGAAAAGTGATGAATATAGTCCAGTGTCTATCAAGGGCCGTAGTTTAGGGACAGCGAAGTGACTTGTGATCGGTAAAGATGGTGAAGTGCTTGACTGCTAGATAGATGACCAGCAATTCTCTCCCGAAATTGCTGTAACGAGTATGCACTTGGTCTGACTTATTAGAAAAGAAAGCAAGTAAAGTGACTTCATTATTTGTTTTCTGTTGTAGTGCTGCTCCCACTTTTGCTTGACAGGCATCTATGTGCAGGACAAGAGATACTCTGGGGTTGAAGTGGGATAGCATGAAGACTTGACTGACTGACTGGTCTCAACATAGAACTTTGCACCAATGTGCTGCAGTTCGAGTCGTCACACTTTACTCAGCACAGAAAGCAAGAGAAGAAAGTAAAAACAAATGCAAAATAGAGACAGTAAACAGAGATGTGAGGCAAAAAGAATAGTAATATCGAAGGACAATATAGTTTTATTGGGTATTATAAGTCACAAGGAGTGGATGCATCTGCGCCAGCCACTGAGAACGATTTTGAGCCATATCACCGATTGTTTCCAGCCATTGGTTTTTACCATTCCGAGGACTTCAGCAGGAAATCTACACCTTCCTACGTGATTGGCTTAAACTAACTGTTGTGAATTTCATTGACTGATGAGGCCATGTTTTGGTTTGACTGCCACTGGCTCTTTTCCAGCCAGCTAACATTGCCTGTCTGGGAAGGCGATGGAGGACTAAGCATGCGTAACACATGTTATCATCATCCAACTCAATCGATGTAACTTCACAGCCTCGTCTATTGATTTCTTCGCTTTACCTAGCACTCGACGTCTAACCTCAGTATTGCTCACCCTATTATACCATTTCACACGGGAGATAGAACGCAGAGACCTATGATCAAAGACAGTTAACCAGGCTTTTCATGTCTTCCACTTTCAATGGCCATGTCTCACTCATCTCCATAAAGGGGGACGAAGCGGAGTGCTGAACAGTACACATGCCCTTGGGTCGATAGCCAGCCGGATATCACGTTTACTAAGCTGGCATATACGAAACTAGCGCTCTGTATGCCTGCCCAGATTTCATCAGTGATCAGCCTGTTGGCGTTAGCTGATGCAACTTCTCGAATAAGTGAAGTGGTCAACGTGCTGTATCACTTCACTCCCTGTTTCTAAGCTACGAGTCAATGTAATTCAGTCCTGTAGCTTCATAATCTTACACTTGGCAGGAGCAAATCGCACGCCAAACATTCGTAGATTGTGGCTCAAGGTGTTCGGAAGACTCTGGTCTATTTTGTCAAAGTCTTCACCTAACAGGGAGGACTATATCATATGCATATTCTAAGTCAGAGAGACTACTATACCCTGGCAACAAGTCAATCCCTGAGTCTCTGAAGTGAGTTAAAGGTCAAATCCATTAGTACGTCTGTGATGAAATTAATTAGAAATGGAGATAGTAGGCATCCCTGTCGGACACTACTGGTTGTCACCACTTCAGATGACAACTCACTGAAGGCTGTCACCTGGCTGCGTGGATTCGAGTGGCGTGAGTGCCTTGATCAGTGAAATGTGTTTTCTCGGCGACCCCTTTACAGCCAAGCAATGCCAGAGTACCTCTCATTCGACAGAATGGAATGTTGCTTTTAAGTCAAGAAATGTGACGATTGTTGGATACCAATAGGTGTTCTTATATTCCTATGTTCAGCCTGGTCTGAAGCCTGCCTGGTTCTCTCGTTTTTGTGCCTCCAGTGAACCACTTAGTCTAAGCATGATTATTGAGTCTGGAACTTCAGATACCACATTAGTCAAACTGATCCCCCTGGGAGTGTCACAGGAAGACTTGTCCCCCTTCTTGTATATGAGGGTAATCAGTGACAAAGTTCTAGTCTTCTATCTTGACCGCTAATCATGATACCATTTTTCTCTGAGATTGTTTTACTTATCATTTGCCTTTCACCACCAGTTTCTTTGATCAGCCTAAACAGTTGACTGGTGTTACCAATCGCCGATGCCTTTTCCATCTCTTTTGCTTTTGTCACCTACGGCTGTTCATGGTGGTTACAAAGACTTATTGTTGGTTTTCGTCTGAGTAGCTTTCGCTCCTCATCATAATCGGAGCTCGCCGGAATCAGTCTTCTTGCGTCAATCAGTTCGGATGAGGCGGTAGAGATCCAATGGCTCTTACTAACTTTTGGTTTTAGCTTATTAACAGCTTTTGCAGCTGTGCCTACAGCCAACTGTATGTTGTGCCAGGCTACCTCAGAGGAAGTCCTGCCATCGACCTCAGACACTCGTTTCGCTAGTTCTTCCTTAAACAGGGACTCAGTGTCTCGAGTTGGGGACGGAACTGCCTCGCTGCCAACAATTTTCATGCTCGTTTAATTGTAAGTGTAAACGTGAGCGAACAAGTGCGTGATCAGAGTCTGCGCGTGTGTTCGAGAAGGAGCGGCTATCTTTTACTGACCCTCTCCAACGATACCCTGTCGCTATGTGGTCTGTCTGAATCCAGCGTTGAATGGGTGATGAAGGTCAACCAGTTACGCAGTGTCTCTCTTTTTGCCTAAAGTTAGTGATGACTGAGAACAGATGACTATCTGAGCAGAAATGTAGGAGACGATCACCATTGTCGGATCGTCGGCACGAAACTCCATACGAGCCAACTACACACTTCTCAGTCTGGCAAAACTTCCCTACTTGGACATTCGCCTGCTAAAACAGCCGCACCTGAACGTTTTGCTTTTTGCAGCAAACTAGACACTTTTTGGTAGAAGTCGTCCTTCAGTCCATCCAAACTACAGTCGTAAGGAGAGAATTTGTAAAGACAACGGTGGGTAACGGAGTCCATCCTTCTTCTGACGTACGCGTTCACATGAACCACACACATGAGATTATCTACTGGAATCCAGTCAAGAAGTGGTTTTTCTTGCCCAACACTCAATGATATCTTTACACCTGCGAGTCCTCACGACACCCTTAAAGTGAATTTTACAGATTCACCTTGTTGGCTGGATGGAGTTAAGTGAGTGACCACACTCGGGTCTTGTATGCGTGTCTGCAAAACACAACATATATCCATGGCTGGAGAAACCAGAGTTCTTGGTAGCGATGCCTGTTTTCCAATTCTACAGTGGGTCCTGACGTTAAATGTTCCTATATGAAGTTGGCGACGTGGCTTTAAAAGGCTATCTGGAGTGTTTCTATGGCTCTCATCGTTGTCTGAGGACACAGAGTGAAGTGAAGATGACTCAATAGCCAGCTGAATAGTTTTAACAGTAGTAGAGAATTGAGATGAGGAGAGTGATATGAGTCCGACTATATTATCACTATGGTTATTAAAAATTGTCCCGTCATTAACCATCATGTAACATTAGTTTTGTGGTTGTTCTTTGTTCGGCACTATTTAACTGACAATCTTGTTTGTTATTGCCACTATCACCATCTTAAAAATTTTGTATTATGCATGATTCCTCACACTACCACTACAAACAACCTCATTAGTACTGACAATAAAAAAAAAAAAAACCTGAAATGTTTATCTTATGATTGCTTAGTGTTGTTCAATCAAAATAACTGATCATCTTGGCTACAAACATTTTTTAACAACATCTCATAATTTCCCGTATGATTATAGCTGTTACTGTTCACCACGCATACACATACCGTAGCTTCCACTAACCAATACTGAAATATTTTTTTTCATTATTTGTGTTGATCTTCTTTTTTACTCGGTATTTTTATTTGCATTTTTTTTGGTTATTTCTGTTTCATTTTTTGGTTTTATTTTTTTATATATTTTATTTTTTTATAATACTCCTTTTTTAAATGTACGATGAAATTAGATGCAATATTGTAGATATGTGCTGAAAATTCCACACTGTACCACAAGTACTGTTTCTGGATTAAAGCGAAATTGTTATGTTATGTTATGTTATGTTATGTAAAAGGGAATGATGCTCAGGAAGCTTGGAAGTTTGTGGGCAGTTGTTAATTTTCGGCTGCCCACACCGTGGAGGTTGACTGACTCTTCAGGTACCTGAAACAGAACGAGAGTTAGTGTCGCATGACAACAGAGCCCAGAGAACAACTACTTGAGGCCCGTCACACACTGCCTGTATGAACTGGTCTCTGGGATTGGTTCCATGTTAGTAAACTCACCGGTTACGGACCACTGTAGGGTAAGTCGGGATGTACAATTGTTGGGGTTAAACTTTCTTAACCCCCTCTCTCCAGAGTGGAGAGACAGCATAACTGGCATGTTGGACACCTGAGGCAAAGACCCTTCTGCTGTTACATCCCCAGCAGTGCGACTTCACCCACAGACCCCCAGCATAGTGTAACAGATCTTGAACTGTTCTGGTAGCTGCTTTTAGTCAAATCGCTGCCCTAACAGTCTTCCTGGCATGGTAGGACCTTCAGGGACATTAGTTTCTTCTAGTGTAGCTTGTTAGGTCATTGCGATAACCAAACCCGACCACAACGTTAAGGTAGCAGCTACCAGTCTGGAAACAAGGCCTCTTAGGCGTTACTAAAAACTTCTTTTGCTTACACCGAAAATTGAAAGCTTTTGAGGTCACTTTTAAAATCAACTAAAGGTGGTACAATGGAGGCATATGAAAGACTAAAACGTGTTCCTCTGCAGATGTGCTGGCGACGAAGACATAATATATGCATAAAAACTCAAAATCCAGGCTTTGTGTGATATGGTCCATGTAGAACTGGAAGGGTTGTACGGCGCTTTCAAACCAGAGGGAATTCGCAGAAATTCATACATCCCAGAAGGTTGCTATCCCTGAAATGTCTTCTCGTCGACGGGTCTTTGACGATACGCAACAAATTCACTTTAGATAAAACATTTTTGCCGTGCAATGCCACAGAGAAGTCATAAGGGTGGGAATGGGATAACGATCATGTACAGTGGATTTGTTCAATTGACGGTAATCTCCACATAGTCGCCAGTCATGCTTGATTTGTTACCATATGCACGGTTGAGTACCAAGGAATCCTGGAAGTTTGAATGGTGCCAAGCTGCATCATATATTCGAATTCGGTGGTAGTTGATGAAGACGCTTTTTGACCGGCTGACGAATTGTGATAATTTTGTGTGCGACAGAATGAGGGACGTTTTCGATTTTGTGAAACGGTTTTCGAATTTTAGGGAAACAGCGCAATGATGCAGAAAGTGTACAATTATCAGGCTTTTCCATCCACATATAATAGATGCAGTTGTCTGAGGTGATTCCACGGATTTAAAGTTGGATTCAGATGTCAATCAGTTTTTTTTCGTTTTGATATCATCCAACAGATTGAAATTGCTTTAAAAGTCAGAGTAAACCAAGGTCCGAAATATGTAATCGTTCGCTGTAAGTCTGTGGTGAGAGCTGTATGCTAGTCAAAATTGGTGGACAGCAATTTACGTCGATGTTTACGTCCCAGATCTTGACCATGAGAAAAAACAAAGACAAAGATTAACTCAAAAATCAGCCACAACAGACTTTGCGTGGGTGGATACGATTCCCAGATAGACGGTGTGACCTTCGAAGAAATAGCCACAAAGAGATGACGGAATAACCTTTAGCAAGAAAACAACCAATAAATAGTCGGTATTTCTCTGCTAACAGTAACGAAAAGTAATGTATATAAAAATCTATAAATATCTGTTGATTTCTTCAATAAACGATCTGTTGCTTGGCTATTGTCTTCTGTCGTTACAAGTCTGTATGCTTGTTTGGTTAGCTGATAGAAACGACGGTTCCCCTGTTGTGTTAGAAGATTGCCTGTATAGTGAAGGAGTATTAAACTAACTCTGACTCCTGTGTCTACCAGGAATAGTGTGCATGTAGCTTTTTCTCTTACACGGCAAAGGCGACTTGAGTGATTGCCAATAACATATGTCGCTGTCATTGTTTGGCTAGGGAGTTTCCCTGAGCCGAGTCACTACTCGATGTCTGAAATTTCCATGATACAAAAAAATATTTTGAGCATTATAAGGCGTCCTGGTCCACTGTCTTGATAAAGGCCACCGATGTTGCCTCAACATCTACTGTGGTCTACTACGTTGTTCTCCTAGCCTGTACATTTCAACTTCTAACTTTTCCATCTTGACTAATACTGCAGATAGAGCCAATAGTGCAAGCGTGTCCCTAGACATGGCCAAAACTGGTAACTCACTACATGTCGATGCATTGCAGACAGTGGTGTCAGAACATACGTCTAGAATGTTATTTACAATCTCAATTAATTCATCTAGATTGGTGGATTTATAGGTGATAGTTGAAATTTGTTGGATGTTTCGCAGTAGCTGTTGCAACCACATCTTCAGTAAGACCACTTCGTCAACCTTATGTGAATTAATCAGTTGACGCATGCACCTGGGGAGCTAGGATGGTGTCTTTGAACCTAAAAGAGGCTATGAGCAGTTGCTGAATCCTTATTTCATCAGATACACTCCTTCAATGAGTCAGAACTTCTTTAAGTGGATTATATTGTTGATCTTCAAGGATGCTATCATTTGGGTACCTCTGCAACAATGCAGCTAAAACGTTTCCACATTTGGCAGTCTGGGATTTGAAACCTCTTGCAGAAAATAAGGGCTCAATGATGGCGAATCTAGTCTGAGGCTCAGTGGAATTAAAATGAGGTAGACGCAAATCAACAATTGAGTTTATTCCTGAATGGTGTGTTTCGTTATCAAAAGTTTCCGACGAAGCAAATGAGCTGCAAATCAAGAATAAGACTCGATGCCGTACACACCAAAGTTATATGGCAGAATTTACTTCAAGCTTTATTTTTTTCCCAAGTATTTTTAATCCATTCTACACATACTTGGTTTGTTTGTTAATGGGAAGACAATATCCCTATATTTTTTAATGCACATCATTGAATGACTAGTTAATAGATTTTTCCTACAAACTAAGGTCAAAAAGTTCAGAAACCATGTAAATTCACCACAAACTAAATTTATGTAATTAAAATAATAATACTTATCCATGCCTGCAGAGTTGGTGTGTTCTTACATAGATAAGAATAAGTATATATTATATTGTTACGATGACCCAAGCTTACCATAATGCTGAATTAAATCTCGCTAATTCTCAAATAACTCTAACATTCTGTAGTGAGTAAATTCTGAATCTGTTGTGAAATGGTTTGATTATCTGAACAGACTAGAACTCAGTGCTGGTTTTCATCATGACTGGCTCTAATTCGGCGCCCTGTTCTTTTTCCAGGTATTTTCAGGAGTAGATCAGAACTTACTGGGTCTGCTTATCAGCGTTGTCTCAGCCCTCAGAGCACATATTCAGCACTGACTAGCATTACTTTAACACGAAAAAACTGCTACTAATTATCATTATCAGTATCCTGTACTGGTGCAATTCATTTAGTTTGAGGAAAGAAATCAGTTTTTATGATTGGGAGAATTTTGTATTTGGCATTTCTAGTACAATATCACTGCATACCGGTCAAGTGAGGTTCACTGGTAGTATCCTGTAAATAAGCAAAATATAAGATTAGTTGAGGAAAAATTCTGTTTATTACACATTTAGAAAGGTGTACGTACATAAATACCACTGTTAGCACCCCTTGTTTCTTTTTGATTTGCCTACAAATACAAATCAATGTTGTGAATACTACCTGTAAGCAGGCGCTTAGCGATATTACCTGAATTATTTTCTTCAGATTACGCCTTTGGTCACGATCTTTCAGATTATGAAAGTATTTTGTGCGTCGGTGGCACATGGTTCATGCACATGGTTCCAGGTTCGATCCCCTGCCGACGCATACCTAATATCTATGGTCGTGTAGTAATTAATTGTAATCGTAGTATTAGTATTTCGAGATGACCGTATTACAAGAATCCAAACAAAATACAGAGAGGGCGGGATTCAGGAATTTTTATTTAGCGGAATTCTAATGCAATTCATATATGAAACATATTAGCAATCAACAGTAAGTACTTAAACAATACAGAGATAGAAATTGTCAATCACCACATCCGCCACACATCGAATGTCTCCTTGCGTACTTATAACGATGTCTCGGTTTGCTTGCAAGTAGCTGCGACCTTCTAACTGATTCTGTGATATTATCTTCATCACTGTTATCTGGACTTATTTCAGAATTATCTACAAAATCAGGATTAGTAGCGGAATTATTAATATTATAATTGGAACGACCTACTTCATTTATTGTCACTTTGTCCAGGTGTCCGTTATGAACCAAATGATCTTTGATGTCTAATATCTTCACCATTCGATTTCCCATTTTTTGTAGTATAATTCCAACAGAAGGTCTGTAGTCATTCCCTTTGTAATAATGTACATTAGAAGTCGTGGACATCAGATGCTTTTTGAGAATTCGAGATTTGAAAAGTTTTGCAGGACTTTCACGGGTACTTGTATGCTCTGTATTCAACAGACGCAGTCTATGCATATGCAACAATTCCTCCATTTTAATCAGTTGCTCTCTCATCTCATTCAGTTCTTCTCGTGTTTTCGACAGTTCGCATTGTAACTCGGCTACCTCATTTTTGGAAACAGTTGACGCTTGAGTTGCTGAACTTGTAGTGGAGGTTTTCATTGGATGAGATTGAGTATTTTGAAAAGTTGAAAGACACATTGACTCCATTTCACTAGACAGCTTGGGAGAATTATAAGAATGTTGAGCAACATAAGTATTCGAACTTCTGCAAACAGTCTTGATGTGTCCAACTTTACCACATTTGTGACACTTAGCACCCCGAAAACGCCAAGTGCTTCGTAGATGTAACTTTCCACAGGAAAAACACGGTTTAATGTTTTTGATCTCTCGCTGCATTCTATTACCTGTGGACGGCAGTTTGGATTGCTTTCCATGACCACTTGTATTTTCGACTTTAGAAAGCATGACATCAGATACTGACGTAGTGGAAGCAGAGTATTCATTATTGACATCTTCATATGTAATACATACATCTTTAGCAGTTTGAAAAGTACAAGAAGGAATCTGAATTAACTCTTTCTCTAACTTAGGAATATTGATTCCAGCAATTAGACGATCACGTAGTTGAGTATGCAGCTGATCTCCAAAATTACACTTTGAAGCTTGAATTTGAAGTTGAAGAATGAACTCTCTAATCTTCTGGTTGGGAGCACGAACCAGTTTGTTGAAGTGAGCCCTCTCTCTGGTCTCAAATGTAGTTACATGAAAGTGATTTATCAGAAGTTCACGAATCTTGACATATGACAGAGAAATAGGTTGATCTGGAAACGACAGAGTCTTTACTAGGCTATACGCATCTAGCCCAATAGCAGTGATGAAATGTGCTGGTATTTTGTCATCCCGAACATTCTTTGAAATGCACCACGCATCGAAGCATTCCAAATAATCAGCAATCTCCCGCGGAGACCCATTAATAGGAAATTTTCCCAGGTTATTTAGTTCCATCGCGACGCCAATTTGTAGTAATTAATTGTAATCGTAATATTAGTATTTCGAGATGACCGTATTACAAGAATCCAAACAAAACACAGAGAGGGCGGGATTCAGGAATTTTTATTTAGCGGAATTCTAATGCAATTCATACATGAAACATATTAGCAATCTGATAACATAGAATTTAATATTGTAAAAATAAAGATAAAAAGTATACACATGAATAATTTTTGGTTTAAAATGTCAAATGTTAAAATGCCTTGGCCGTAGAGGGATAGGCATTTATTTATTTTATTATTCCATGTACTTTTCCCTTATTACTTCAATTATTATTATTATTATTATCATTATTATTATCATTATTACGACTCTCATTCTGAATCTTTTCCACTTGATCTACTTGACATTTTAAACCAAATATTAGCAATCAACAGTAAGTACATAAACAATACAGAGATAGAAACTGTCAATCACCACAGGCCGGCCTGAAAAATTTGGGCTACCGATATCCATACTGAAAATTCCATACTTGTAGCAAAAAAACGGTGTGGAATCAAGCTGTAATCAAAAAATAAAAAATAAGTATGATTTCGTGGCCCTATCCATTATGTCACCAACTTCTCTAGACGACATTAGTTGGCCGGAGAACTGTGCTATAACTGCAGGTACAGAAATAATTACTTCATTAATGAACCTTACATCTCATTATTTTATAAAACGCATAGGGCTCAAAGCTATCCAGATTTGCTGCTAGTACTAATATATTTCACATTTTCGCACACAAGTTGATGATTTCTATTGAAACATCTTTAAATGAATAGTTATTCTTAAGTACTTACCTAGTAATTTCTTAAAATTCACAGTATAATCGACAGCTTCATTAAACGGCAATCTAAAGCAAGTGTACTAAATGTAACAATTATTCCTACTGGTTAGATACAGTTGTGAGAGTGAATAGTAAAGTAAAATTATAAGATAGACGAAACAATTAAGCGAATTCGGAAACTTCATAGAGAGATCCGGATTTTCAACTCCAATGTGAAGTCAGTCAGTGCTACTATACGGATCAGAGACTTGCACTGTGCGTCATAAAGAGCATCTCAAACAAACTTCACACCTTCAATAACAGTTGTCTTCGCTCAAGACCAGATGGCCAGAAAGGATTAGCAACAGGGATCTCTGAGAATGAGCGAACCAATCAGGAACTGATTGTGCAACAAACAGGCAGGAAGAAATGGAGATGGATTGGCCATACTCTGAGGAAACCATCAAGTGACATCACTAGACAAGCCATTGCTCGAGTGGAACCCGAAAGGGAAGCGGGCGGCGAGTTGGTCGTCAGTGCAAGGGTGACTTGGAGGAGGTTATGTGAAGAGGAGATGAAAGCATGTGGGCAGACTTGGAGCGGAGTGAAAAGGTTGGCAGAAAACCGAACGCAATGGAGATGCGCAGCTGAAGCCCTATGTTCCTCTAGGAATGATAGAGAGTTCAATTCAGTAAGTGAAAATCAAAATTAAGTTGAATGCTAAGTAACAGATAAACAGTTGTGGTTACCAAGTTAGTGACACTATCTTTCTGTACACAAGTGTTGGATAGAAGTCCTTTGATGATGGCAATGGCTTTGGAGAACCAAAGTAACCATGGTTTCATTTGTAAAATGATTATTCTGAAGACCTTACTAATATCCAATATGTGTGCCATGTCAGTTAGGTGTGATCTGGCAACTGCATTTGAGAACACTCTACTGTCTTTCTTCATCCGGAGGCTTAAAAAATGCTCATAAAAACCTAGTAGATGTTGCACTGTCAAATGTTCCTAAGAATGTTCTGCCACAGGTGAGAATGTAAACTGGTAAATGCAACTGAATTGCGGAGAAGGATTATTATTATTATTGTATCCTTTAGTTCCTAGAGGAACATAGGGCTTCAGCTGCGCACCTCCATTGGCTTCGGTTTTCTGACAACTTTTTCACCCTGCTCCAGGTCTGCCCACATGCTTTCATCTCCTCTTCACATAACCTCCTCCAAGTCACCCTTGCACTGACGACCAACTCGCCGCCTCCCTTTCGGGTTCCACTCGAGGGCTTGTCTAGTGATGTCACTTGATGGTTTCCTCAGCGTATGGCCAATCCATCTCCATTTCTTTCTGCCTATTTGTTTCACAATCGGTTCCTGATTGGTTCGCTCCCAGATATCCCTGTTGCTGATCTTTTCTGGCCATCTGATCTTGAGTATTGAGCGGAGACAGTTGTTAATGAAGGTTTGAAGTTTGTTTGAGATGCTCTTTATGACTCGCCAAGTCTCTGATCCGTATAGTAGCACTGACTTCACATTGGAGTTGAAAATCCGGATCTTATTTTTGATGCTGAGTGCTGTTGACCTCCACACAGATTTGAGAGTAATGCAAGCTTGTCTTGCTTTTCCGATTTTTGCTTTGATGTCTTCGTCAGTTCCGCCTGTAGTTGAGACGATGCTTCCCAGGTAGGTGAAGGAGGTTGTTTCTTTCAGGTTCTTCCCATTTATGCTTATTGTGGTCTGTTGTTGCTGTTGATGTTGGCAAGGAATCTTCATCATCTCTGTTTTATCTATGTTCACGTGAAGTCCTATCTTTGATGCTTCTTCTGCCAACTTGTTACTTTTCATTTGCATATCTTCCAGTTTATGGGAAATCAGACATATATCATCGGCGAAATCCAGATCCTCCAAGTCTTTTGTGTCAGTCCATTTTATGCCTGTTCCTTTGTTGGTTGCCGTTGTCTGTCGCATTATCCAATCAATTGCAATCAGGAAGATCATTGGTGATAGTAGACAGCCTTGCCTCACTCCCGTCCTCACTTCGAAGGCTTCCGTGAGTTTCCCGTTGTGGATTACTTGGCATGCAGCATTGTCGTATAACTGTTGGATGAGGTGTATAATTGTCGATGGGACCCCGTAGTAGCGAGAAGGATACTTATCTATATAATGATAAAACATGGACGCTGTTGTAGAACATAATTCCATTGTGGATAAAAATTTTATTTTGACAAAGTCATACAGTGTCATAGAGTAATAATTACGGATGGTCGCATTTCGAGCACAATTTATCCCTGCTGATAATCATATCAAGATATTCACACAACTTTCGTGTTTCATTTATATACATGAGTAAAAACTGTTCAGACATGTGAACACAATGAATATAAGACTTGCATGAAACATAATGGAAGATAAATTACCTTCGGAAATAATATTAATGTTGTCAATAAAATACAATAGTATGGGAAATAAGACGAGTGTTGTTAGTCAGTAAGATGGGGAATAAGATGTTGTTATAGTAAAATTAATAACTCGTTAGAATGTTATAATATGAATTCAAGTACATTTTAGCATTATTTGTTATCCTCTGATTTGACTGGTAATAATATCTTCCATATCTCTGGTGTTCACGTTGAATGACTTCTATTGCATGTGTTGGGTGTAGACTCGATGAACAAAGATTCGTTATTCAACCTCTCGCTGTTTCCATCTATCTATATTGCTTCTTAGAGTTTTAACTCTGTCTCACCCACCCTATTGTGTTGTTATGTGTTAATGCATGCATTACAATTGCTGAGCTTTTTTCTAAATTACTTATCTTCGCTCGGCCAATCATCCTAACCTTAGCTAAATTCTTATGTTATGAAAATCTCATTACTCCCGATCAACTAGTTTGACCTGTGTAGTTGGCCTCACAGCCGTTGTAAGGTATTTTTTAAATTATGTTCTTGGTTTGATTGGGTCCACCAGGTCCTTTAGCCGACATAGCGTGTCCGACCTGAGTGGACTTGTAGGTTTGATTGACATCCCCTAATTCTTGCTTTATTTAGAAGCCTATGTAAGGTTTTGGATGTCCTCTTCTTACTTGTTATAACTGTAGATGCCTTATATTCCCTCTTATTTATGTTATCATTAATTAGTTTCACCATTAATTTTATTTTGCTTTTGACTTCTTTTGATTTGCCTAATGAATTTTATAGGATAGTTATTTAACATCATGCATAACCTATTGTAAAATGGAATGGAGTTTGGTGGCACGAAATGTTTTTTTGCAGTAAACCCTTAATTCTCTTCTCGATAATTCCATTTGGTGCTTTCCCTCTAGTTTAACGCTACACAAATCAAAAGCAAATTCAATTTCAACTATATTTAGGTTTCAATCAATGTATTTCTTTTGTCAATGCCATATTTTAAAAAGAACTATAGGTGAGTATCCATTCACAGCAAAATTCTTTTCAACAGCTGAGAGTTCCTAGTTATGGTAGGTGCGAAAACAAAATTCCAATAGAGCCATCATGAACGGAAAGGTGTGAGGAGGAGATAGGATGAAGTTAAACCTTAGAGATACCCCAATGTCGTGAACACAGCATAATAATAATAATAATAATAATTGCTTTATTCCAAAAACAGTACTCATGATACAGCAAGGAATTTTCAGCATTCAGTACAATATTGCATCTAATTTACCCAAAAACGACAAAAAAAATTAAAAATACACAATACATAATAGTAATAAAACGATTGTTGTAGCAGCTGCGTAGCAAAATACTGTGTGCTATACGGAGAAAAATATGTATAAAGTACAAAATTGTAGTAATAATAGTAATACCAACTAAAATAAAATAGCAGAGTAACGATTTAAACGATAGAAAGTGTAACACCATAAAATACAGAAAGATGAACGATAAAAGGGTCGATTCACTGTGCTAATTACATAGTAACTTGTAAGTTTCACGTCTAACAGAGTCTTCGTCACATAAAGTACGCGCTAAATAGGGTATTGTAGAATTTCTATACTTAGTAGTACGAGCATATATCTTTTTATATTGACTTCTCGTCCTACCTGATGAGATACAAGGGGACAGGTGTGAATAAAGGGGGTGCAGAGGGTCTGACATTATATCCTTTGCCCATTTCGTACAGGAATTTATATGCCTCTCGACTATAGTATTAGCGAGCTCACGCAGTGACAGACCACAAGCCCTACTCACAGCATTTAATACTCTTCGTAATATGATATAATCTTTTTTGAGCAGCCCAGGAAAGATTAATACCAATGATCTTGACGCACGCTGACAGTCAAACATCAAGGTAAAATTAGCTTTAGGTTAGGGAAAGATTAGGGTAAAGGTAGCCTGGTTAGGGAGATATTACGTATAGATTGAGGTTAGGGTTGAGTAATGGGACGACATTAACACTTTTGAAGAAAGGAGGAACGAAAATATTTGCATTCAGGATAATACGATCACCTTTTACTTAGAGGATTCTTTGTTCCACTGTGCACATAGTAAAATTAAATCAATCATAAGTTACTAAGTGATCTGGTTGAACATAATTAATAATAATAATAATAATTAATAACATAATATTAATTTTGTGACCTGACATTATTAAGTGCTTTGCAATCGATGATGATGGATTTCCATTCAGATTAATTGCATTTCGATTTACTATGTGTTTTAATGGTCGTTTTGGAACAAGTTCTTTTCGACGACATTCGAAAGTACGAAATAAAGTCATCTCGCGAAATTTGTCTTCTAAATGCCTTATTCAGATAAGAATATGAGTTATTTAAACAAATTCAGATTCCACGATGTATTATCGCTACTTCTTCCCGCTTCTCTGTTTCGCCGACACTTCCAAGTTTGTATACGGTACTTTCGCATATATCCCTATCAAAGATGTTTCTTGTCAAGTTCGCTGTTCACTACTGTTGGAGAAATCTGGATTCTGTCTGTCTGTTTTCGACATAGAACTTTGCACAAATGTGCTGCAGTTCGAGTCGCCACACTCCGTGTAGCACGCGAAGCAAGAGAAGAAAGTACAAGAAAAGCATAATAGAAACAGTGAGCAGAGGTGTGAGACAAAGAGGAGTAATAACGAAGAACAAAACAGTTTCATTGGAGATCATAAGTCACAAGGAGTGGATGCATCTGCGCTAGCCACTGAGAACGATTTTGAGCCATATCACCAATTGTTTCCAACCATAGATTTTTACCGTCCCGAGGACCCCAGTCTGGAAGTCTACACCTTCCTACGTGGCTTAGACTAACTGTTGTGGATTTCATTGACTGGTGAAGCCAAGTTTTTGTTTGACCGCCGCTAGCTTTTTCCAGCCTGACCCTATATCCGCTAACATAGCTCGTCTAGGGAGGCGATGGCTTGGCATACGTAACACATGTCCTAACCATCTCAGTCGATGTAACTTCACGACTTCGTCGATTGATTTCCCCTGTTTACCTAGAACTCTACGCCTAACCTCCATGTTGCTCACCTTATTATGCCACTTTACACGGGAAATAGAACGCAGGCACCTGTGATCAAAGACACAGCTAAGCTTTTCATGTCTTCCACTCTGAGTGGCCAGGTCTCACAACCATAAAGGAGGACGGAGCGGACTGATGAGCAGTACACCCACCCTTTGGTCGGTAGTCGAACATCTCGTCTACGCCAGAGTCGGTGTAAACTGGCAAATGTGAAACGAGCCCCCTGTATTCGCACTACTGAAACCTGTTACTATGTCTAGCTTGGAATTAGTTACTACTGTATTATGTCTTAAAATTGGCAAACTTCTGCAACAACAGCTGCGTGTACCAATTTCTTCCACAATTTATTGGACGGGTTCATTAATTATCCTTCATTCTATATAGGATACAACCAAAAGATTTGGAAGGTTTGCAAGCAGTAGACTCTTAGTTATCCACACCCGATCAGTGGGCATACATCGATAGTAGACAGAACCCTGCTGATCATGTCTCAAGCGATCTTCTACTAGATAACGATATTAAGATTAGCGAGTGGCTTTATGGACCAAGATTCCTGATGGATACGGAATAGAATTTGGTTTTATACGCATGAAGATGGAAGTTATGAGTCGAGTAGACTGAGAGAACAAGACTAACTGTTAAATGCATTCAGAGCTTTAGTTCATGGTTCAAGATGCTAAGATTTTTCGCGTTGTGTCAGCATTTCATCCGCAGTGTAGGAATGCGAATGGACAGAAAACCGATAGTTGTCTACAGAATATCGCTAGAGGGCGCCAAGAAAGCCAAGATGCAGATACTTAAGCTGGTAAAGAGTGCTACGTTTCCCAATGATTGCAAGCATTGAGGTTTGTAGGAAACATTCGCAAGAATTATAGGTTTCCAGACCGTAGGTGTTACGGACTTCCTGGAATAATTTGAGCGCCGAGCCAGATACATGCATTATAAATTATTTAAGTTAATCCAAACGTGTTAAACAAATCATAACAAGAATATTACAAGTACTCAGAAGAAAACGATTGGCAGGAGCAGTGAGTCGTTTACATCATATGCGATCGGCCTGCAAAGTCATTAAGAAGGGCGTTGTCCAATAAATAAACTCAGTCTTCTTGTAATGGATGACATCATCCGAGTAGGAGGTCGTCTACAGTTGTCTTGCGTATCTTTTGACGGTAAACACCTAATCATACTGTAACAGCAGAAGGTAAGACACGGAAGCAAAGGTATATTTTCAGTTGATCAAACTGCCATTTATATCTATACGGTTAATATTCTTTAACCAATCACTGAGAGTGTGATTTTAATTTACATTAGACAAGATGAAATAAAATGCTCAAATGTATATAGTATTCTGACTCCTTTCTGTGTACTTTGTCTAGGTTTGCTGGAAGAAGGGGATTCGTGAAGCACATATCACGTGACAACGGATCTAACTTCAAGGGAGCTGATGCTAGCTTGAAGCAGGCTGTTAGAAGTTGGGATCAGAATAAAATAGCGAAAAAATCTTCTAGAGAGAGGATGCGAGTGGCATTTCAATCCACTAGAGCTAGTCATCGTGGCCCTCACAATCCGAAATGCACACGAGACAGTCATCGTGGCGGTGCGTCATTAGACCTGTCAGAAGAATCTTGTGGATATTGTCGTTTTCGAAAATAGTCACGGATGAGACACTGGAAACATTTCTCGTGGAGTCAGAAAGGATTTTAAACAGTCGATCGCTGGTAAAGTCAACAGTAAATAGTGAAGACTCATACGTGCTAACACCAAATAAATTATTGTTCCATCATAAACAACTGGCTTCCGAAGGCAGTAGAATAAAAGATGGAAAGAAACGCGGCATTTGACCGATTTGTTTGAAGTAAGTAGCTCTATGAATACCTTCTAATGCTGCAGGCCAATCGAAATAGTAATGTATGACGAGAAAGCTACAGTCCGATGGTCTTGTCTTAGTTAGCAGTACTGGCACTCCAAGAGATCTGTGGTCAAAGGCTATAGATAAGTCTAGTCCTATAAAGTAGCAGCTTTTGCTTTCTATCTATAATTCCAAGTCAATCTGAAGAATTATGATCAGCCAGATGATTTCGGAACTTATAATTGATTTTGTTTAGGATGTGCACAGTTGAACGAAGAATCCACTAAGTAAAATGAAATCCTATTATCCTGACTATAAATAATTTCGTTCCTCCTTTATTCGAAAATGTAAATTTCCCCCCCCCCTAACTCAACCCTAACCTCAATCTATCTGTAATGTCTCCCTAACTAGGCTATCTTAACCCTAATCTTTTTCTAACCTAAAGCTGATTTTACCTTGCTGTCTGACTGTCAGTATGCGTCAAGATCATTGGTATGCTGTGTTCACGACATTGGGGTATCTCTAAGGTTTAACTTCAACCTATCTCCTCCTCACACCTTTCCGTTCATGATGGCTCCATTGAAATTTTGTTTTCGCTTCTACCATTTTTGTGTGCTATATGGAGTGTGATAAAACATGAACTGCTACTAGTGCACTTCACTATGCAAAGATTTGCAGCAGCGTGTAATTCCACTAACCCTTGCAAGTGGTGAATCGCTTGAAGTTGTCGATAAGTTTGTGTATCTAGGTAGTGGTGCGCTCTGTGACAAACGGGAGCTGTAACAGTTCCCTGAAAGTTATGTTTGAATGGGGAGATTTGGGCCAATTGTCGTCGTCACTGCGTCAATATGGCTGTCAGTGTTGGGGTTTGCAATGCGACAGTCGTCGTCTACATACCTGCGGAATCTGGGTGGGTTGAACGTATTCGGCAACTCTACCAAATAGATCATAGCCGTCGTCATGGAATTGCTTGAATCCGATTCCATTGTCTAGTAAGTAATTTCGAGGTCCGGCAGCGTGTGTCAGGACACAGTGGAGATCACTCTTTGATTGTCGTAGTCATCTGGAAACACTGGCTTCGGTGGCTCGGAAATGTATGTGCTATGATCGTCATCCTACACACTCCCGTACCACTCTCGGTTAGATTGCCCTTGGAATGGATGGAAACAGTAGAGAGGTGGTCAGCCTAAGATGCCGCGTTGCGGGATGAAGTATATTGGTATCAGGTTAGCGTCATCATTTGGTGCATCACGACTCCGTGGTTGGAGTCCGAGATATAATTCGAATGGATGGCTGTCTCGTAACATTAT
The DNA here is from genome assembly GCA_944472135.2 of Trichobilharzia regenti. Lineage (NCBI taxonomy): Eukaryota > Metazoa > Platyhelminthes > Trematoda > Strigeidida > Schistosomatidae > Trichobilharzia > Trichobilharzia regenti. Next base: position 164,509,693 of record OX235270.1, read on the forward strand.
CATATATGATGAAGAATCACAATCAGTGGCTGCAGTTTGCTTCCTTTCTGGATCAATTCCTTAATTTATTCTTGGGGCATATAGTGTGTACAAAGTCCTGTATTTCAACTGAATACTACCAAGATCTACGCTGATGACTAACTCAGTCTCTTTATAAGCACATCACATAAAAACAAACATAGAATTGGATTTGACGTATTTTTCCTTCCACGATAATCCCTATCGGTCGACGACTTACAACAGGCAAGCAGTAGAAGGAATCGAAAATTGACAAAAAATGTATGAATGCACACATACCAGTGTAAATGAATTCCGCTAAGTAATTCAGTATAAGCTAATTGAATGTTCATTAATGAGCTTCCCTTATTCTATGTAACCTGAAGGGAGTGAGCAATTGCATCTCCAGAGATGGACGGCTAACTACTTATGCCTCATTCCTTCCAAATAAATTAGAGAAAACATTTTCGGCTAACAAAAAACCACGTAATGTACACATTAGATCATAAGAATTATTAAAAAGATTGTTTTCTGAGAAGAAACCTTCCTTTCCGAAGAAGTAGTCCCCAAATAGGCTGTACATTCGTGTAATTATAAGAACACACTTCCCAGAGTGGTTAACAAAGAGAGAACGCAACGGTGTAAATAGTTTAGTGATATAGCATCTGTAGAATTTAGGACATTCAGATCCATCCGATCTAAAAAGTCCTTCAAAGTCATATACAAGATCCGGTCAAATCTCTTTCTTAGAGGGAGTGATAACAAGGCATCTGGGAATGGCTGAGGCGCCAGCAATCTAAGATTTCAAGCCATGTATTGATCAAAAGAAATACTTCCAGCCGTTGTTGTCCCTACCATGGCCATCATAAACAGTCAATTTTTCTAATAGTCATTATCCTATTACTTCTCTTATCCAATCTCCCTGTTTATTTGTGTTTTTTAGAATTTCTATATGGATTACTGTGTTTTGCATCTGAACTTACTGCCTATTTTGCTAATACTACTTTATTAATCCTTAATTGCATAAACAGTCGAGTTTCTCAGTGATTGTGATCGGCTTTATAATCCTTCAGTACACACAGTCTCCTAATATACACCTGTGAAACCGAACTTCCTATCCATTTTGTTATTACGTCTAATTGCACAAAATAGTCAAGTTTCTCAGTTACTATGATCTTACTGTCTTTTACCCGATCATCCTGTTTATCACACTTTGTAATCTTATTAATTCGACGCTTGACCCCAAACAATTGGGGAACTTGCTCGCCCATTTACTATAAATACACGAGGGAACAAAAAACGCACAGAATTTTTTGTTTATCTCTCCGTAGTTTACAGTTGAAAGAAATTTTTTTAAAAATCCAGAGCAGAAAAATCAAAGGGCATAAAATCAATAAGTGTTATACAAGATAAATAAACAGGCGGGTGGACAAACAAACACACGCGCACAAACAAATATTCTCGTTTAACTGTTAATCATTAAAACTTTTCTTCTACTAACTACGTTTTTGTCGTTGTTCGTCTAGATGTCACCGTTGCTGTTCCACCAGAAGAACTTGAAGCGCTACTGATAGCAGTATTAGTCCCACTGCTGTAGTGGTAGTGACTTGATCCTTCTGAATTCGCCGCATTACTACCATTACTACTGGCACAACTACTACCACCGTTATTTTGACGTGATTTTTCACCAGATTTACGTTTACTCGTCGATGACTTCTTATTGTTGCTTGCACCGATCCCACTACCACCGAATAACGATAGGGAGGAGAGAAACTGTGAACATTAGAAAAACAAATTGAAAAAAAAGCATTTTGAGAGGTTTGATCGGATCTTGGAGAGCAATTTTTTCAAAAGGGTTTCTAAGAAAAAATGTAGCTGAGTCTCGTGGGTCCATCAAATACAAAACTTTCACATGTGTGTGTTACCTTCACTAACCACTAGGCTGTGATGATGTTCTCACCAGTACGTTTGTTTTTCGGTAAGCGGAGGCATGTTATCGATTACAGTCTGTCAGTGCAGTGTTCAGCTTAACAGGAGTTAAGGATGTTAACTCATTTATACACAATGTAATGATGTCGCACCAATGACTAATTGTGCTCAGATGTATGCCTATGGATGACTAAAGTCAGAAAATGTGAATGATTCTGCATAGAAAGTAAATTCATCTTCAGCTGCGAAGATAGTCTTTTTGTTCAGCGAAGACGGAACGGGGAGTTTTCTCTTAGTATTTCTGCCAATGAGTCTGCATTGAGAATTGGAGATTCAGATAAACTTTTCTGTTGAGGGAGAGTGCAAGCAGAAAGTGTACACAATTTTAGTGTTGTTGGATTTCATGGAACTTTGCTACGATGAAGCGGCGTTCGGACTTTACAACTTTCAATGAGAACCTGCCCTTATCCCACCCTACTTACTCTTCCAGGTCCTTTTCCATAGCGTTTCAGGGATGGAAATGTGACAGTGGATTCTGTGCGTAAACAAGTGAATCAGGTTTATTTTTGTATATAAAGACATCCAACTGTATATGACTGTATGTTGTCCATTACATGTCGGTCTTCTGTGGATGGATCTTTTGTATCGTGTTAACTGAATATCCAGGAAGAATAATTTTCGGGTTAGACTTTTTCCCTAGCATTAATTGAATGACATACTGAAATCCACTGGAGAAATCAAGAATACCTTCAAAATTCTCTCTTCACTATTGTAGTCAATGAAAGTATCATCCAGGTATCTCTCGCTTTTAAAACCCAAAGGTATCGAATAACGTTGAGAAATCCACAGCGGATCTTATACGCCAGATTAAGCCGTTTCTAGGTGAGTCTAAATGATTTAATTTAATGCTCAAAACTAATAACCCCAGTAGGATGTATGGTGTTGTTAAAGTTCATAAGTCAAGATACCCTATTAGACCTATAGTTGATTTTAGAAAAAATTCACCTACTTATGAACTATATAAGTATTTAGCCATGGTATTAAACTCCCCTTAAAAGACACTCAAAAGCTTGACTAACAAATTCTTATGAACTAAAACATAGATTAAATAATTTAAAATTTAATAATGAAGAAAAAATGCTTAGTTTTGACATTGTCAGTTTATAACACGTATGCCAATAAATATGGCTATAGAGGCAGTCAGACACGAACTCATTTCTGACCAAGAACTCGAACTTAGGACAAAAGTGCCAATTGAGGACATAATGCTGGAGTGCAGCCATGCCTGACTTCCACAGTATTTAAATTCCAAGGGAAAATATACAAACAAACTGAGGGAGTTGCCATGGGATCCCCAATATCCCCAGTTGTAGCAGATATATTCATGGATAGGTGGGAAAGCATAGCTGTTGAAACGTTCACCCCCACCACAAAAGTATGGTGGAGGTATGTAGATGACACATTTACTGTACTCAAGACACAAGATATAGATAGATTTTTCGAGCACATCAACTCGAAGGGAGAGGCAATTCAATTCACTAATGAATTGGAAAAGTTATACAGGGGAGCATTGGATGTTAGATTAAAGCGTAAAAAGGAAAAAAGATGAGAAGTTAAACACTAGTGTTTACACAAAACCCACACATTCAAACTGATATTTGGATTTCGGATCGTACCCAAACAATAAGTCGGTAAAAGTAGGATTGGTGAAATCTTTACGTAATAGAGCACAAAAACTAAATAGTATAAGGAAGTGAGGCATATAAGATAAGCTTTGAAACTTAATAATTACCCTGCTAATTAAAAAAAAAAGAAGTATGTAGGAAAATGTTAAAATAAAATTAACAATAATAGTGTGGTGTTGTGATACAGACAATGGGTTCTAACGGAATATTTTTCTCACAATAAGAATCATTGTATTTGATGGTGTTAACGACTGAATACTTTTTTCAACAGTTCAATACGGAATTAGCAAAATAATGCTAAATGTACTTGAACCTTCGACTTCATGTTGTTTAATGTAAACCGAAATTACACTGTCAGTGATTACTTAAAGAATATAAACTGTATAGATAAGAAATGCCACCTTAATCACTTGAAAATATATCTTGGCTTTTGTGGCTTGCCTTCTGATGTTACAATTGTAGTGATTGTGATAATAATAATAATAATAACGACATGTATGTCGAATATTCACAGAATGACGCAACGTCACCTACCATAGGGAATATAAATCATCACTAGTGCTTCCATACAAACAAGAAACCTCGGAAACCTCACAGAGAATTCTTAACAATACAGTCAGGAATAAAAGTCGCTGGCATTCAAATCATCCACAAACTCAATTAGAAACAAGATTTGTTGGTTAAGGCATCCCTGTGGAACCAAATAAACAAAACAATTTTAGTTTAACTAATACTCTGCTGGAATGATTGTCAGGTCAAAATAGTAGAAAGGGGTTAGTCTGTCAGACTAGTGGAGCAGCCCAAAAACCTATCAAAATCTGCATTAGTTGACCCTAATAAGACAACAAAATCTGGAGAATATTTCAACTATAGCACACTTCACATGCAGTCACACAAACTAAAGGATGGAGCAAAATGACAGTTCTAAATCTAATATAACAGAGCTGAGGGAGCAGGACTGATAACGGAAGATTTATTAATCATCGAATCAACTGATAGAGAATACGTGGAACAGAACTACAACGAACAGGGAGATATAAAGAAAAGTACAAAACGAAAGTTACGAAGTTGTCTAGAGTAACAATTGATGATATGATTATGAACAACAGTAAATTGTGTTTGAAACGTCATCCAGTAAATAATGATGTTTTACTTTACTTTACTTCGGCTATCTCCTACGGGAGGATGAGCCGGCTTCATGAACGTCTCGAATCATCGCTGCCCAGGCGTGGCAATTTGTAAGAGAGTTCATGTAGTTTCATGGGAATTTGGTACGAGTGATGTCCCCAGAATCGCTCGGCCTTTTGTTTGAGAGTGCAGCTCTAGCCTTTACACAACCAAGTGTGACCTACAAGGCAGTAGGAGTGGAGTAAGGAGTCCACTATCCATTGGCAGCCGGTGACCGGAGTTCGGTTCATACGCCTTTTGAATGGGGCCAGACATCCAGGACATCCAACAAGCCCTTTGTCCATACGTCTGCCGGTGAGCTCCAGTGAGCTTCATACGCCAGTCGTTGGAGGTTTGGAATCAGGGTTTAGCCATCTCCCCTAGACCGTCATCCAATAGACAGTCAACCCGGTGGAGAGCGCCGGGCATCCGCTTTCGCCCTCTCACTTTGGTGAGAAACACCTCCGCCACGTGAAGGCAGTGAGTAGGACTTCCTCAGGAGAGGCTATGTAAGACGCCCGGTCATATGGGAGCATTTCAAGAGGTGTGCGGATGGGTGGCCAACCCGCAGCGCAAGGCACCCACCCCCGACCATCCTGAGGCTTTGGATGATGTTTCACTCACTGTGTGTGATATATCTCTAATAAACAAACTAATATAGAATTACACACTACCACAGTGCTAACCAAGTTTTATGCATATAATAGCAACAGTGGTAGTAGACGAGGATTGAGAGATAAGGAAGGTTGGACATGAGTGACTGAGAACTCCACGCAACACCCTGTAAAAATACTATCACCATTATTGGGTAATGAGACAACTTTAAACCAAATTATACAGGAAGAAATTGACACAGAAAGTGTGAGGAACAGAGAAGAGAATCAGACGATCACTTACCTCACTCATATCAGGTATCTGCTGTTGAGGATTTAATATATTCATCTGCTGCATTTCTTTTTGTAACTCCGGATCACTAGTGTTGACTAATTTTGTGAGTACCATGACTAATAACAATGGGACTACTACGTAGAGAACATTTGGATTCAATAAGAGATCCAAAGTGCGCAACTGCTCACGAGCCTTTAAAAAGTACATGCATAAAGAAAAGTGAAACATTTAGACACACGAGAGCGTACAAAAGACAGATTTAAAAGATCTATAATGAGCGGAAATGTGTACACCATAGAACACTACTAGTCTCAAACCGTAACTCCTGCTTATCATCCTGAAATCCTTAGCCAGTAACCAGCCAAACTACTCTATACCTACCCAATGACTGTCAATGACTTTGTAGATTCACGACTCAAATGTTACTTTGTAGGTGGGGGATTTGATTGGTTACAGGTTTGAAATCACGAGTTAACATCAGTTAGAAAACCGCTGAGAAACGAGACACACGGAGTACTGGACAGCTGTTTTGTCAGCCTAGGCTGGCACTGACTCTTCGGTGGTACGCACCCACTGGGATTCGGACCCATGATCTACCCTTCCTGTTATAGGGCGACCACTCAGCCACTGGGACCCGACCCAATCAATCACCGATCCATATAACGCAACCACCAGCAGCCATAGTCAGTGGCGAGTGCTTGTCCTCACTCCTGACAACTTGGTGAGCCCCACAATTGTCACGAATACTTACCCGAACACTCCAGATAAACTCGTTCTGTAACCGGTTACTAGCGAGCATCGGACTAATATTTGGAGGATTTAGTTTATGGGGTTGGGGAGTATCTGATTTGTTTCAAGTTTAATATCATGGAGTGATAACGGTTGAAGAAGCATTGATGGAAACCACTAGGGACCTAACAGTGGATATTCAAGATATGAGACTCGCTCATTGACTATTCAGACATTTGAACGCAGTCCAATAACCCATCAATCCTATAACTCCTATCAATTCGCAATTTTTAAGACCAATGTCATTGGCGACGAGTATTCGTTTCCACATCTGACCGACTTGATCGAAATTACACTGGTCACAACTACTTCTCACTAGATCTCCACAGGCAACTTCATCGCATAGTCAGTCACTCATTAACTAGTGACCAACATAATTAATTTTCAAGTATATCAGTTTGCACAGAGGATTCGACTAGTTTCCATTCAAGTAGCTGGTTGAGAACTGTCAATCACAGTTTGCCTAGTGACTTTGAAGGTTCTGGGTTAGGACTGTTAAATAACAGTCCCAAACTAGGCTGACGGAACAGCGATCCAGTATACCCTGTTGGTAGTTTTCAATAGTTCTCCAGTTGTCATATCATATCAATCCGTGATCAAACTTCTGATCTTTCCTGGTCGTCTCATATCTTGACGATTTCCAAGAAAATATACCGTCTTACCTTCTACATCAAGAAGTTAAGACATTCTGGTGTAACCCAACCCTTACTCCTACAATTTGTTAACTCCCGTATTCTGCCTATTATTCTCTATTGCTCCCCCTTAGTCTTTCCTGGGCTATTGAAGAAAGACTATACCTTATTACGTAGGATGTTAAAGGTTGTCAGCAGGGTAAGCAGTTTGCCACTTAGCCAGCTTGTTAATATTCTGGTGGACAGGCATATGGACTCATGTGAAAAATGGGCGAAATCCATTTTATCTGACTCACAACACCCTCTACATTCACAACTCTCCCCATGTATCTCTTCAGGGAAAACAAGAAGCCTAAATAGGAAACTATATGCCCGCACTAGTAAGTACAAAAGCTTATCCATACCCTACCTAGCTCGTGTTCTGTGCGATAAAGAATGCATCAGGCATGAAACCTTTAACTTATTAAATAGTCAGTAGAACAAGGGGATCTCGTCTTTCCAACTCACATCATTTACAGGTACAACGTTTTCTCCCTATTTTTTTTCCCTTCTCTATTTATTTTTGTTATGTGCTGTTTTGTTTCTCTCTTCCTTACAAACTCTACTTAAAACATTCTTGTTCGTTCTTTCACGCTCTGTACATCTCGAACATTTTGCTATCGCTTACGCCAGTAAATATGCTAGTAGTATCTACTTTTCTAACACCTTCAAACACTTTAATTTTGGCTTTGCTACCGACATACTAATATGTTGTTGAGATAACTTTAAACTATGTAGAACTTTGTTTATTGTTAATGTCTGTCTGTTTTCGACATAGAACTTTGCACAAATGTGCGGAAGTTCAAGTCGCCACATTCCGTGTAGCACGCGAAGCAAGAGAAGAAAGTACAAGAAAAGCATAATAGAAACAGTGAGCAGAGGTGTGAGACAAAGGAGTAATAAAGAAATACAAAACAGTTTCAATGAAGATCATAAGTCACAGGGAGTGGATGCATCTGCGCCACTGAGAACGATTTTGAGCCATGTCACCAATTGTTTCCAACCATAGATTTTTACTGTCCCGAGGACCCCAGCCTGGAAGTCTACACCTTCCTACGTGGCTTAGACCAACTGTTGTGGATTTCATTGACTGGTGAAGCCAAGTTTTTGTTTGACCGCCGCTAGCTTTTTTCCAGCCTGACCCTATATCCGCTAACATAGCTCGTCGAGGGAGGCGATGACTTGGCATACGTAACACATGTCCTAACCATCTCAGTCGATGTAGCTTCACGACTTCGTCGATTGATTTCTCCTGTTTACCTAGAACTCTACGCCTAACCTCCATGTTGCTCACCTTATTATGCCACTTTACACGGGAAATAGAACGCAGGCACCTATGATCAAAGGCAGCTAGTCTTTTCATGTCTTCCACTCTCAGTGGCCAGGTCTCACAACCATAAAGGAGGACGGAGCGGACTGATGAGCAGTACACCCGCCCTTTGGTCGATAGTCGAACATCTCGTCTACGCCAGAGTCGGCGTAAACTGGCAAATGCGAAACGAGCCCCTTGTATTCGTGCTGAGATTTCGTCAGAGATCAGCCCGTTGGGGCTGATGGTACTTCCCAAATAAGTGAAGCGGTCAACGTGCTCTACCACTTCACTTCCTATTTTTAAACTAGGCGTCGATGTAGTCCAGTCCTGTAACATCATCTTGCATTTGGCGGGAGCGAATCGCATGCCAAACATTCGTAGATTGCTGTTCAAGGTGTTTAGAAGACTCTGCATTTTGTCAGCGTCTTCGCCTAGAAGGACTATATCGTCTGCATATTCCAAGTCAACGAGATTATTCCCAGGTAGCAAGTCAATCCCTGAATCGCTGAAGTCACCTAGGGTTAAGTCCATTAACACATCTATGATGAAGTTGAATAGAAAAGGAGATAATGGGCATCCTTGACGGACACCACTGGTCGTCATCAGTTCAGATGACAGCTCGCCGTAAGCCCTCACCTGGCTGTATGAGTACGAGTAGAGTGCCTTAATCAGTGCAATATATTTTCTTGGAATTCCCTTTACAGCCAAGCATCTCCAGAGAACTTCCCGATCGACAGAGTCGAATGCTGCCTTTAGGTCAAGAAATATAATGACTGTTGGACGCCGGTAGGAATGCCTATGTTCTAGAATCTGTCGGAGGGTGAAGATATGATCAATACACCCTCTTCCTGGTCTAAAGCCTGCCTGGCTCTCTCGTGTTTGTGCTTCCCGAGCACCACTCAGTCTACGCATGATTATTGAGCCTAAGACTTTAGATACTATATTAGTCAAGCTAATCCCTCTGTGATTATCACAGGAAGACTTGTCTCCCTTCTTGTATATGGGGATAATCAGTGACTTACACCAACCCGATGGGACTTCTTCTGATTCCCAGACGCTGCCTAGTACCTCAGTTAATCCGGACAGTAAGCTGTCTCCACCGTACTTAAATACCTCTGGTGTCATTCCATCAGGTCCCGCTGCTTTGCCTAGTTTCAGATTGGTGACAGCTTTAGTAACCTCAGTTAGGGATGGAGGACCTGTGTCTATATCCCATTCAGGGAGGTGTTGGATGCTCGGAAGGTTGAGCGTGGCTGTGGGCAAATTAAACTGCTCCTCATAATGCTCTTTCCAACGATCCAGTCGTTGGATGCAATATTGTAGTAAAATGCTGAGAATTCCATTCTGTATCACAAGTACTGATTTGGAATAAAGCTTATCTTATGTTATGTTATGTTATGTTGAAACTATAAGTATGACAAATAATTCATCATTTTATGTTACTATCCTTTTCTGTGTTGTAAAACCAAAGCAAACTGTATTACCTAAATGCAACTGATTGTGCAGTTGAAGAGTGGAAAGTGAATTCGCTGAAAAATAATACACCTATTCGTTAAACACTGCTTGCGCAGATAAAAATTATTCATGTTATTATTAATGTTTCTTTGAGTCCTTGGTGAAGCATAGGGCTTCGACCGGGGGGACATTTCTATTTCATTCTGTTTTTTGCGGTCATCTTTAGTTGGTTCTGAATCTGCTCATCTGGAGTACACACTGCATTTCGCCTTGCTGTCTGCATTTTCAAATTGAAGTATGTGCTGAAGATGTCACCCCTAGTAGGGTGATGAAAGCTTCGCAAATCAACTATCCAGCTCAGAGAACACAACCAATGATTATCCACCACTTCTTATCTCCTCCCTCCTCCTTCTCCTCCTCCTCCTCACACGACCTCCTCCACTTCACCCTCGAGCGATTCCCTGGAATGAGACGTCAATCAACAGTCTTCTCAGAGTATCCTATCCATTAGTCTCCATTTTCTTTAGAATATTTGTTTAGCAATAGATTCTTTGTTGGTTTGTTCCCAGAGTTTCTTGTTGCTAATTTCTTCTGGCCATATAATCTTCGGTAGAGAGCCAGCGATGCTCCAGTGATGCTCTGGACAAGTTACTTACCCATAAAGAAGAACTGACTGACTGATTGACTGGCTGCTTTTTCTACAATCTTGTTGGCTTTCGTCTAGTAGATGTTCCAGTTTGTGCGACAATTAAACTAAAATCGTCTACGTGACGTACAGATGTTCTACAGTCTTCCTATTAGTCGAAAGTGTTTCTGTCTTCTCGCCACATGAGATCCTTAGCCGACTACACTACCACAATCAGAAATAATTATCATCGTCGGTAATAGTATATTTCTTACTAATTTCTGTCTCTATTCCACAGGTAGGCTTCACTAAGCTTTCAGTTATAGACCAACCAACTGACACGTGAGGTGTTGTCATACAGTTGTGGTTGAATGAGGTTGACAAGAATTTGGGCATTGTACGCTATATAAGTACACTTACCTTAAAATAGATAGCTTTCCCAGAGCTAGTAAGATGCAGTGGATAGGGGATCTCTTTGACAGCATTCGGTTGTGGAGCATTCAACTGGCGTGCTCTAATACGACCTTTAGAACTGATATCAACACGGACACCCTATAAGAAGAAGAATAAAAGAAAATGATAAGAATATTGACTCTGCTTTCTCAAGTAGACATAAAATTAACTCATCACGAAAATCACATAATCAATTACAGCAACAATGACAACCCAATAACACACGCAAAAAGAGTTGCATTACAGACAGTATTCAAGAAAGCCAGGAACTTATTGCAGCACTCTTGTTTACCTTGAGGAAAACTGGAGAAACAAAATATCTTATCGACATCTTCCAAAAGAATAGATATTCACGAAACTTCGTCAAAAGACATTTGCCTCTAAGCCAACAAATCAAATCAAAGGTCCCCAATAAAAAAAAACAGAGAAAATTATCTTACTATATAAATAAACAATTTCTCAAGACTAATCAAACCTTTAAGAATTGATTTCGTACACTAACCAACAGAATCATATAATTAGGGTGGTTCTATGTCAACCAAAAGATATAGAAGGAACATTAGCGCAGAGTAGCATGAATACACTTTTGCCAGATGACTAGAGGCAGTAAGCAGGTAGAAAGTCCCACCTATACACATTAGGTTTCGTGCTTGTTGGCACTCACCAGTCATTTATGGCAAGGTGTATCTGATACCGCCTTGAAGGAATTAATCACATCCCTTCTCAGATTCGAACCCGGGTCACTCAGTGTTGCAATCAGAGACACGTTACCACTGAGCTATTCAGCCTAGCAATTTAACCACCTCTTCGGGTCTGTAATGGATATTTCGATGATTAGGTACTGTAGGTTACAGGGAGAACGCTTATACAAGTCTAAAGATAAATCTAGTCTGAGAAGGACTAACATCTTGATCAAACCTGAAATACAAAGTCTGAACATTATTTATTACCAACGACTTTTGTTATATAAAACTTCCCCAAACATGTGTATTATTATTATTGCTCCCTTGGGTTCCTAGTGGAACATAGGGCTTCAGCTGCACGTCTCCATATGCTTCTGTCTCCTGCTGTACTTTTCACCTGCATCCGTGTTAGTCCATACTCTTTCAACTCCTCTTCACACGATCTCCTCCATGTCACCCTCGCACTGACGTCCCACTCGACGCGTCCCTTTCGGGTTCCACTCGAGCAATGGCCTGACGCGCGCACGATGTCACCCACCGGCCTCCTCAGCGAGTGTCCAATCCATCTCCGCTTTCTCCTGCATATTTCTTGGTTGGCGATTGGTCCTTGTTTTGTTCCTTCCCATAGTTTCTTGTTGGTGATTCTTTCCGGCCATCTGATCTTCAGTATAGAGCCAGCGAAGACAGTTGTTAATAAAGGTCTGCAACCTTTCGGAAATATTCTTCGTGACCCACCCGCCAAGTTTCTGATCCGTATAGAAGAACTGACTTTACGTCCCCAAACATGTGGAAACTCTTTAATGAAATTTACTAGTAGTGATAAGCAAAGTATCACTGTTCCCTTTGTTTGATGTGAATACTCTTAAAAAGTTCTTCACGTATTCTTCTACTGACGTTATCATCCATAATGCTACAAATAATAAGGCTAATGACTTCGGTGGTCTAAACATTGTTGACGTCCTCAAGTGTCTGAAATTTTTAAAACCTTCCCAAAGCCATGGTGCTGATGGTGTACCTGCTGTTGTCCCCAGAAGATATGTGGATATTTTATGTTATCCTATTATAAACATTTTCAATATGTCCTTATCCAGTAATTCTGAACCTGTAGCACTGAAAGATATTAAAATTATCCCGGTACCTAAATATTTTTGTGGTATTAATAATAAAATTTAGACCAATGCAGATATCTCTCCTTTTTTGAAGTCAACGGAAAAATTACTTTTACTCAGCCTTGAACCTTCCTGGAAAGGTATTAATTGGCTTATAAACAGCACAGGAGTGTTTTAGATGTTGCTGCTATCTTATATCAAATTTATCCGACGTACCCTCCTTGTCTACGCATCTGTTTTTGACTCTGAATACTTTTTACTGAAGCTGGTTGTCCCTAAAGGTGTTGTCCTCTCTCCTTCTCTTTTTCTTTCCTTTTTACATGACTTGTCTCTTTAAGAAGAAAACAACTTCGTTAAACACACTGATGACGTGAATATCTCACTGCCAGTTGCGTCTCGATCTAACTGTTCCGAAATGAATAGCTTTTTCTAGGATATCAGCCAGTGGTCTGAGCTAAATGGTCTTAGCTTGAACACCTCTAAATGTCAAACCACTAACTTCACCTTAACGCATAAGAATGTGATCTACACGAACTGGCCTGTTCACAAAATGTTTGTAGGATATAGGGCACTGAAGGAGAATCTAAGTCAAGCATTAAATGTTTTGGAATAACTCTTTACTCTGATATTTCTTCATTGTCCCATATCTTGTCGATCTCTAAGAAAATATTCCATCTAACCTACTACATTAAGAGGTTAAGATAATCAGGTAGGTATCACTCAAACTCTACTTTTACAATTCGTTAACTCTTGCATCTAACCTATTGTACTTCATTGCTTCCCCTTAGTCTTTCCTGGAATACTCAAAAAGGACTATGTTAGATTGTGCAAGGTATTGACGGTTTTCAGTAGGGCAAGTGGAATGCCACCTAGTCAGATCGTTACTATCACAATCGATAGACAGCTGAACTCATAAGATAAATGGTCTAAATCCATATTGTCTGACTCTCAACACCCTCTCTATTCTCAACTCTCCCATTGCATCTCATCAAGGTAGGACTAGAAATCCCTATAAAAGATTATATGCTTGTACAACCAAGTATAGAAACTTAACGATACCATATTTGTCCAACGTCCTATGTAATAGGGATCATTTTAAGCGCGAAACCTAAGAAAATTAATGGCTCTTTCATTCTCTCCTACTTGTAATGTATGGTGACACTATTTCAATTAACTTAGAATTTTAGATATTAACATTATTATCATTATTCTATAGTTTTCGTACATAAGTGACTTTATTGTCACCGCTAATGCCGAAATAGCTGGTATCATTAATCCTGTAATATTGCTTTTTTACTTTTGTCTCTGCTACTGTTGAGTGAATGAGATGCGGTACTGTATGAAATGCTGAGAATTCCACATTGTATCATAAGTACTGTTTTTGGAACAAAGCAAATTATTACTAGGTATTCACTAAACTAATATATCATGCGTTGAGTCTTTCATTTGGTGTAGACTGAATTTTCTAACACAGTCAAGTTTGCAATCGTGAAGTCATCAAGTTAGGCGGCTGGGTAAAAGAGTGAGCACATTCTGAGCTGTTGTCGTTGTTGTTTTCAGATGATAGTTGGAGGCAATAGGCCACAGGAAACCATGGATCCATTTTATTCAGTTGGTTCTCACCAACCCATAAAATCTAATAAAACAACTTATAATACAATTTTTTAATAAAAATTTTGGCTTTAGATGGCTGAAAACTGTTCGAATCTCAGAGAGGACATGAGTTCCTTCATGCTAGTTGCTGCAGAAACTCCCTACTTTGACTGACTGGTGAGTGAGTGAGTGCCAACGAGCACGAAACCCAGTTCGGCTAAGGCTTCATGTGACCAGTTTTTTTAACCATCCAATAATAACAACAATTCAGAGTGCACCGTGATGACCAGCCAACCAGTAGCATGGTGATGGTCACCTTGGAAACTGATACACTAACAGAATTCAGTCTGCACGAACATGAAGTAGACTAGACGCATGAGGCTATTTCCTTATTACTTGGTGTTCAATCAAAGTAAACAGTTAACATTTTCATATCTTCCACTTCTAATGGCCATGTCTCACAGTCATAGAGGAGGAAAGAACAAAGTGCTGTTGTTATGCAGTGCACACTTTCTCTGACCGATAGTCAGATTTCACACGTCTATCTGAGAGATAACGCGAGTTGGCAAATATCACGGGAGATTTTGTTATCCGTGCTGAGATTTAGCCAGTTAAGTGGGAAATGCTAAGTTTAAAAATCATGTAATGAAAACTAGTAATGTTAGGTGTTCACATCTGAAGGTGATTGACTGCATCTGTCATATCGATGGGGTTGCTATGGGTAGTCCATTGGGGATCCCTTTTAGTAGGCAGCTGTTTTGTCAGCCTACTTTGAAACTCATCAGAATTGCACGCCCCTTCCATCAAGGTTTGAAACACCCAGGATCATCCGATAACAAGACAAGCTCGTTAGCGGCCATCTAACCACTGGGAACCGACTCAATTAGCAGCCTACGAATCCGTGATTCTAGAGCGACTGGCACCAGGCAATATCACCGCTGGCGGGTATTTGCCCCCATCGTTTGGCTTACAATGGTTCTTTAAATGGTATCAATTCGTGAACAAACTTCAAACGAATCAAATCTCCCAGACAACCTAACAGTTGAGAATCAAAGTAATAAACAAAATGAAATAAAAAGTGACAAGAGGCTAAGATACCTTTTTGAGCGGGGTGGGGTAGGGAAGAAGAACTTTTGATGCAAATTTTACCACAGTGTTGTAAAAAAACGACGACGTCTGAACACTCCATTTTAACTTGTTTATTAGAGATATATCACACATCATTATTTACTGGATGACGTTTCAAACACAATTTATTATTGTTCATAATCATATCAGTTATAATCACACAACTCAGAAACTTTCGTTTTATAGTTTTCTTTATTCTTTTCTACTTGTTGTAGGGGTAGTAGAATTTTCCAGATGTCTAGTTTGGACAGGTGTTGAATCATTCCTATTACACGTGTTTGCAGTCGATTCCATAAATAAAGCTTCCATTATCGATCCTGCTCCCTTCATCCTGTTATATTAGATTTTCAAACTGTCATCTTATCCTGTCCTATTGTATAGTTGTGTGTAATTTCATGTATTGGGCACTATAGCTGAAATATTCTCCAGATTTCTTGTCTTATTAGGATCAACACCAACAATAGGAAATATAAATCATTAGTAGTACTTCCATACAAACAAGAAACCTCGGAAACCTCACGGAGAATTCTTAACAATACAGTCAGGAATAGAAGTAGCTGGCATTCAAATCATCCACAAACTCAATTAGAAACAAGATTTGTTGGTTAAGGCATCCCTGTGGAGCCAATTAAACAAAACAAGCTAGCTTATCTAATACTCTTCTGGAATGATTGTCAAGTCAAAATGGTAGAACGAGGTTAGTCAGCCAGACTAGCGGAGCAGCAAAATTTAGCTTAGTTGACCCTAATAAGACAAGAAATCTGGAGAATATTTCAGCTATAGTGCTCAATACATGCAATTACACACAACTATACAATAGGACAGGATAAGATGACAGTTTGAAAATCTAATATAACAGGATGAAGGGAGCAGGATTGATAATGGAAGCTTTATTTATGGAATCGACTGTAAACACGTGTAATAGGAATGATTCAACACCTGTCCAAACTAGACATCTGGAAAATTCTACTACCCCTACAACAAGTAGAAAAGAATAAAGAAAACTATAAAACGAAAGTTTCTGAGTTGTGTGATTATAACTGATATGATTATGAACAATAATAAATTGTGTTTGAAACGTCATCCAGTAAATAATGATGTGTGATATATCTCTAATAAACAAATTAATATGGAATTACACACTATCACAGTGCTGGCCAAGTTATACACATATATTGACGTCTAAACATGTTTTTAATAGAAAATCCTGTATGATTTAGCTGATTTCTTTTTATGCAATAGCTTCAGCAGCTGTATATGTAGAAGACGTAGGTGAACTGTGCATAAGAACGATTTTGGAATGTGATAATATGTCTGTCTGTCTGTTTTCGACATAGAACTTTGCACAAATGTGCGGAAATTCAAGTCGCCACATTCCGTGTAGCACGCGAAGCAAGAGAAGAAAGTACAAGAAAAGCATAACAGAGACAGTGAGCAGAGGTGTGAGACAAAGGAGTAATAAAGAAATACAAAACAGTTTCATTGAAGATCACAAGTCACAGGGAGTGGATGCATCTGCGCCACTGAGAACGATTTTGAGCCATGTCACCAATTGTTTCCAACCATAGATTTTTACCGTCCCGAGGACCCCAGCCTGGAAGTCTACACCTTCCTACGTGGCTAAGACCAACTGTTGTGGATATCATTGACTGATGCCAAGTTTTTGTTTGACCGCCGCTAGCTTTTTCCAGCCTGACCCTATATCCGCTAACATAGCTCGTCGAGGGAGGCGATGGCTTGGCATACGTAACACATGTCCTAACCATCTCAGTCTTTGTAACTTCACGACTTCGTCGATTGATTTCCCCTGCTTACCTAGAACTCTACGCCTAACCTCCATGTTGCTCACCTTATTATGCCACTTTACACAGGAAATAGAACGCAGGCACCTATGATCAAAGGCAGCTAGTCTTTTCATGTCTTCCACTCTCAGTGGCCAGGTCTCACAGCCATAAAGGAGGACGGAGCGGACTGATGAGCAGTACACCCGCCCTTTGGTCGATAGTCGAACATCTCGTCTACGCCAGAGTCGGCGTAAACTAACAAATGCGAAACGAGCCCCTTGTATTCGTGCTGAGATTTCGTCAGAGATCAGCCCGTTGGGGCTGATGGTACTTCCCAAATAAGTGAAGCGGTCAACGTGCTCTACCACTTCACTTCCTATTTTTAAACTAGGCGTCGATGTAGTCCAGTCCTGTAACATCATCTTGCATTTGGCGGGTGCGAATCGCATGCCAAACATTCGTAGATTGCTGTTCAAGGTGTTTAGAAGACTCTGCATTTTGTCAGCGTCTTCGCCTAGAAGGACTATATCGTCTGCATATTCCAAGTCAACGAGATTATTCCCAGGTAGCAAGTCAATCCCTGAATCGCTGAAGTCACCTAGGGTTAAGTCCATTAACACATCTATGATGAAGTTGAATAGAAAAGGAGATAATGGGCATCCTTGACGGACACCACTGGTCGTCATCAGTTCAGATGACAGCTCGCCGTAAGCCCTCACCTGGCTGTATGAGTACGAATAGAGTGCCTTAATCAGTGCAATATATTTTCTTGGAATTCCCTTTACAGCCAAGCATCTCCAGAGAACTTCCCGATCGACAGAGTCGAATGCTGCCGATAATGTGATAATGATAATATGTGAATCAACCAAGAAACCATATCGCTCAACAAATATGCAGAAAGTCAGCACACTGATTTCCTTGAGTTTTGCACCTTTGAAATATAAATGGAACTTGGTAAAGTGTTGGATCCATAGGGCTACGATGACAATTCCCTCCAACGGCTCTCTCAATGAGGAGCTTACGATTATCAGAGAATTACCCCGAAAATATGGTTATCCAGATAAATCCATTGAGGAAAATATGAATTTAGTACTAAAGTAAGCGGCTAGTAGGGCAACAGCTTCAAAAATGCTTTTGTTTGTGTAACTGCAATTGTCTTGCTTATAACATCAACGAAATAGTAACACAGAGCCTGAAGAATGAGGTTAAAAGAATACATTCAATGTAGCAGATGTATGCTCTACTTTTCCACAACCACTCTGATTTTACGTTTGAGAAATAAGGAGAGACTACCTAGTTTCTTCTCCTGCTCTGTGTGTACCTACCACGGTTTGACAGCTGCTGTAGAGCTCAGTACATTGAGAGTACAACTAGACGGGTTCATCCTCGTATTTCCAAACATCGTCCTGCATAATGGTTAAACATGAAACAAACAAGATGTATTCATACCGCTGTGAACAAGGTGGAATGGAGACATATTACTGATTGTCTCTCACCACTGGTTTTTAATATACCAAAGACACCACCCAACCCACCAAACAGTCTACATCCCCCTATCTGTGGCTAGTGCTCAAACATACTCAAAGATTTCATGGAATGATGCCTTGTTTTTCTTTGACCACCACTAGCTCTTTTCCAACCTGATTCTATGCCAGCCAAAATTTCTTATCGAGGAAGGCGATGGCCAGGCATGCGTAACACGTGTTGTCCTAAACATCTGCTCAATCGATGCATCTGCTTCACGACCTTATCGTTGTTGACTTTCCCTACTCCTTATCTAGCATTCGACGTCTAGTTATTTAACTATTACTCACTCCATTACACCACCTAACACGATGGATAGAATGCAGACACACCTGTAATCAAAGACAGCTAGCCTTTTCATATCTTCCACTTTTAATAGCCCTGTGTCACTTACAGCCATAAAGAAAAACAGAGAACTGGGTAGCTCGTTGGGTTATTGCGATATGCAAGCCCCTGGTGACCACCAGCACCACGTCAAGATAGCAGTTATTAGTTTGCGGAGGAAGTAAACACACCACCACTTATTCACTGGCAATGGAGGGGTATATCCAGGTGATGACTGCTCCCGGGTTTCCACAGCTAGTGACGATCACCTATCGACCAATCGAATAGCATGATTTTATCAGAAGCCTCATATATAGAGACAGATATACACCTACCTGGAAATAATAGACTGGATTTATCGCTTCAATGATATATGAACCAGAAGGAATATTTGTCACTTCGAAACTCCCGTCCGACCTGACAAAACCAACATACTGATCCCCGGCGACATTAATTCTTGTATTTATATGCCAATCCGATGGAGCTTCTGCTGGGACAACAACCGTTCCTTCGATGACATAACCAGAAGATTGGTGAAAATGCAATGGGATAAGCAATGCAATGATTATATACCACATTTTTGCACAGGATAAGTTTATCACTCTGATGATTCGAAGTTCAAGAACAATATGCGATACTGTAGAATATGTCAGTTGGGCTGTAATTAAGAGAAAAATGGAGAATAGTAAGTCAAGAAGCGAAATCATGACATTACAGCACTAATGCAATTTACGAGTTATACCAATTCATGAGGAAAAACACGGCTTTGTTCAGAGGAAAAATATTGCTTTCCAACTTCATTTTCAACCAGCTGTACAGTTACATTTATAATACAAAAAAGGCACTAAGTAACACTAGAAATTACTCAGTCAACATACATACGATATGAACAAAAGTAATTAAAACAATGTACCAGACAATACTTAACTTTTAAAATCAATACAAATTCACTTATTCATTATAAATCTTTAAAAGTTTTGTAATCCATGCACTTCAATCTACCCCTGCTTAGTACATCATTTAAATTATCTTTTTTCTTAACCTATGTATGCTGACCGAGCAATTTCCAGTGCCACTTAATGCCTTCTTCCGTAATATAAATACGACTGTGCATATGCTTGAAAATGAAGTTGCTGAGACAGCAATAATTAGCTTAAATCTACCTCGGTAGCATACTTTTATTTTACCATCATGATTTTCCTCCCCTTTTCTCTTCTCTTTACAGTGTTTTTTCATGATTACGACTATTATTTTATCTGATATATTGTTAGTATTCTTAGGACAAGTGCAAATCAAAATTACAGTAGCGTTATCTTGGTGGTGTTCAAATTATCACTTATGAGTTTAGATCAGACATGCTAAAATCTTATTATTTAGTCCTGTATGGTTTGTATATGTTAAATTTTTTAAATATTCCCATTGCTAATATTAGAACAAAATATATTAGCGAACAATACGGTTTTTAATTAGATCTTCAGGCTTTATGCTAATTTACGTAGCTTTGAATATATAAAAAAATCTAACCAATGACCGTGAGTTTTTGGATAACATAATAACGACAAGTGGTAAATGTTTTGACCATCAATAACAACGATGATTATAATGACAGAAAAAATAATGATAATAACAGTGTTTAAAAGAGCGCAAGGAGTTTAAGCATGTAGCGATAAATATAACGAAGGTAGTAATATGTGCATATATAAACAATTCATTAAATAATTATAAATTACCCAGGCCAAGGGAGAGACAACGGTAGAACAAAGTTCCCTTGTATGCGAAGACTACGATTATTCCGTCGAATTAATTCCCAAAGCTTCAGCTATGTGTAAAAGGCGGGCTTGAATTCCATTCGAAAGGTTCGATGGAAGGCCACAGATAACTTTGAAGGCATTTCTTCTGTTCACTAAGTAACTGTCATCATCAATCAAATGAGACTAAATAGAACTTCTTATAAATTTTACTTGACTTTTTTCAAACCATGAAGAAAGATGCTCAGTAGTATGTTTGTTAAGCTGTCTAGTTATTTTCCATATATATCTTTCTCTGTAAGAGAAGCTAAAGGAGTTTGCTTCAACTTATACGCAATTTTAACCACATATTTTGGTGGTTAGTAAAGTCTGACTAATTCTGCTGAGAAAGTTGTAGATTACCCAGAGAAATGTTTGCAGAAAAATCCTGTTTCGATTTCTTCTCAGACAAGCTGGGGTTATCATAAGTGATTATATAATGATTCACTCTGACTGAGCACTCAAATCATTTCAAGAAATTCGTACCATCTATGTGCATTCAGGTTAAAGCCAATTGACAGACAAAATTAATATAATAAAATAAGAATATGTACATCGTGTTCACTCAATGTTTCCCTCTCGGGGTTCAAGTCTTGCTAGTGGTAGTATCACCACATATGAAGCAATAAATGCAGTTTATAACCTGGTGCCTAACAAATGCAATTCATAAAAATGAGTTAAATTACATGAAACAGAGTTCAGTAACCAGTTGTTTCTTCTTAATTGTGAGGAGAGAAGACAGAAACGCGATGGATCAATAAAAAGGCTATAAGGTTTGGACTTCACGAATGACTTATGTCTTATGTCACATAAATTCCAAGACTTATGGGCGACAATCATTCCTAATTGACACTAAAGCACCAAGCATTTATGATCGATTGGGTACAGCGATCGCTAACATATACATATTTAGGAATTATGAGTGCAAGATGAAAGACGTTTCGGCTATAATAAGACTCAAATGACACTAGACTCTCGTGTCTTACTCTTCAAGGAACGTAACGCACACTTTCGAAAGCCCCACTATGTAGGCTTCAGAACTTCCAGTATGCAATGTTTTATTGCGAGGAACACAAGTATTTTATTCCTCCAGCGTTTGAGCAAACTTTTGTGATGATCTCTCAGAGATTTCCTAGATGGGAAAAAATTTAGGGAGGTCAATCCTCAAATCACCCTCTAACGTGTTATAACACGTTAGTATATATATATATATATATATATATATATATATATATATATATATATACCGAATATAAGTCGGCTTCTAAAACCACTCCTCCTTCAATGTAATAATGGGAAGAGACATAAGCGCCTCATCTTCTTCCTATAAGAAAAGTATGAGACACTTCTGACAAATTCCCTTCTTGCCCTCTGAAATGTATTCAAGATACGTGACTCCCTGAAGCGTGGGCTAGCTGCTTGTGTACACTGTTCTAGATGAGGCCTGACATAAGTTGCATAGGGTACTTTTAAAGTGCACGATTCGTTTTAAAAACCTTAGGTGTGTCCATAGAATTCTAGAGCCTTAGCTACAGCTGCATGCGTTTTTTTCACTTCATGTCAGGCAGTAATTTCTAAATGGCTTGTCTCTTAACGTCAGTTATTTCTATGTTCTCCTGGTAGCACGACGTGTAAGACCCCTGACCTAAGTGCACTTCCGCGCTTTTCCAAACTATCGAGGCAAGACGATTTAATTAATTTATCTACATCACCTTGAATTCTGATGATATTACTGCCTCTTGCTATCTGATACAGTAAAATTCCTTTTCAACAACTTCATGGATGATTGCGGACTATGTTCAAATGTACCAAAACCAATCCCTACACAGTCTTGTCGGCTTAATGATGGTATAGCGGTCTGGTCACGTTAGCCTCCAGCCCAGCAGCTGGGGTAATCTCGTTCACAGTAGTCAACTGTCGCACCTACCTCACACAGCGATTATCAAAAGAAGAATGGATAGAGGACATTAGTTAGGGTTATCCTCCCCGTGGTCTCAAATCATACTCCAGATACTGATCCGTAGATGTCGCAACTTACAAGTAGCATGACATTTCTCATGTATTGTTCCATAGTTCAGTGATCTTATCTAAGGTCCACATGCCTGGTCTGTCGACTGAGTGTAATCAAACTACGAGCAAAATGGTTTTTTTCTGCCCCTCGCATGATATGTTTATTTTATGTTCAGCAGCAACCTCAGGGACTGACCTGGAAATTATCCGGACCAGTTGGTTATTACGTGGTTACCGGTGTACATTATATAAAAATATGTAAGCTAGCTTACTACTACCCGAAACGACTAGTGGTAGTGAATATGTCACCCTTGATCTACCGAAGTTCAGCCCTCGGTAGCTTCAAATGGTCATTTTATTTAAGTGTACCCCCTGATATTCTCGGAAACCAGTTAACTAGGCTGCTTGAATGATTTGGAACTAATTTCCAGTAAGTTTTAACAAGACTTAACACTCACGATTGATGTGTGGCTACCAGTGTTGCTAGACTTGAACTCTAGCTACACAGCCTGCTGATTCTTTTGCCTGGCCCAGCTAACCTGGTCCCATTCTGCTATTGATCATGCCCCAACTAGCGAAGGGAGAATATAACAGTTATGGCTGCTGAAAGATGCGCTTGAAAATTATTTGACCACCATGTCTTTCAATACTCATGGGTAAGCAAATTGATTGTTGACAGTGAAACAGCTGAGATTCAATTGAGTTGACTGACTTCTTTGATTGATTGCAGTATAACGGAACATCTAATCTGGGGTTTATCTCTCGCGGTTACCCTTATGTCCTTTCTATCACGCAACTAATAGTTGTATTCAGTGGCACTGGCATCAAATGCTAAAAACTATTTCCCTGTTCGAACATGAGTTAGGGATAAAGTTCCTCCTGGAAACACTCATATCCATGTTTTCTCTAAATAGTAACGTTTATTTGATTAGAGACACGTCTATGTTGATTCAATCATCTTCACATACTTTTTGTGCACTTGGGTTTTTCAGAGTTTATAAGGCTACACACTCACCACATCCGCCAAACTTAGCTCGTTGTTTGTTCTGTCACAATATTAGTACTGCTACCTTTCTGTTAGAAGTAATCTCTTTCTCTTGGCTAGTTACTGATTTTCTTATGCCGTCTGTTTCTGATAAAGTTTCAGTAACGTTTTATTCACATAAATTAAGCGTTTAAATGATTGACATACCGCTTGTACAGGCATGATCATGTTTGCCAAGTGTAATTCCCATGTGCATAAGGTAATGCTGGGAATAGATACTGAAGAAGTTAAATCCAAACTCTAAAATAAATAAAATATATGTAGAAGACATTAGGACAATCAAAAATGCAACACACAAGTTGGATGGAATGCATAAATCTATGCCTAGCAACGAACCTCTGATTCAACAGCCGAATATATGAACAAGTTAAAGGTATAACTTTGGAATCACCAATGCCAGTTTGATTACAGAAGCAGTGACGAAGGGGTTGAAAGCATAATCCTACCAAAAATCAAGTTGGATACGTTACGTAGATGACGCATTTGTAATAATCAAAAGAAACGAGTTTGATGAAACTAACAACTTGATGAACAACGTCTTCAAAGACATCAAATTCACAAGAGAAAAGCAATCCGAGAACAAAATCCCATTTTTTACGTCTTAGTCAAGCGAACAACTGTGAAAAAATTAGATCAGATTTATAGATAATCAACTAAGACGGACCGAATACTGAATTACAACAGCAATAATCAAATAAGGCACAAAAGGAATTGTATAAAAACACTATTCAAGAGGGCAATGACTCATTGCAGCACTCCCACCTTAAGGAAAATTGAAGAAACATATCTTATGGACGTCTTCCAAGGGGATGGATATGC
The DNA here is from genome assembly GCA_944472135.2 of Trichobilharzia regenti. Classification (NCBI taxonomy): domain Eukaryota; kingdom Metazoa; phylum Platyhelminthes; class Trematoda; order Strigeidida; family Schistosomatidae; genus Trichobilharzia; species Trichobilharzia regenti. The sequence goes on from OX235270.1 coordinate 164,534,470, forward strand.
ACGGAATTTCATCAGAGGACATATACGCCAAGCCAACCTACTGAATCAAAGGCTGCCAAGGAAAGCACAAAGTACATTGTCCCACCAGACAAAAGGGATATCTTGGGAATCACCGCAAGACTCTTCAAACCTTTAGGAATTGATGTCGCACACAGAACAATAAAATCGCTTCACTCAGTTTTATGTCAACCAAAAGACTCAACAACGAACGAAGATAAAACCAACATCATCTACAAAATAAATGGCGACGACCAGGATGAACCCTAGATTGGCCTAAGTGGGCACCTTCTTCGTCTTCGCACTCGTGAACATGAAATGGCCGTCAAAAGATATGATATCCCCTCCCTCATATCACTACATGCAGACAACCATGGACATCAATCCGACTGGGACAACGTTCAAATATTAGGCAGAGGAAACACTAAGAATGCTAGAGAGCTTGGTATTCCAGTGAATCGTCAATCAATATACACATTGACAAAGACAAAGTTTACCAATCGATAAGGAAATCTCACACACAAAAGTTCACACTTCAGGTCAAGGAAGCAATCAGTACGAATACAAGTAGCATGTTTTTCTGTTTTGCCATATTCTTGGTGTGCATAATTTTTGCTATCTTGTTACTCTTGAACCATTTTTCTTCGAATTGTAACATGTCTTCCAATACCTCTAATAACTCAGAGCTGGGATCTGCTAGTACTATTTTTCTTACTGTACCAGTTTTTAGGCCCAGAGACCCCATCTTTGGTTCGCACGACTGGAGCATTATTTCACTGCCAATAAGCTCACATCACAGACGGCTAGATTCGGGCAGCCTGTAGACGGCCGTAATTTTGAGTGACCGCGAATGAGATAAACAAGCGATTCGCTCGCTCGTGATTGGCCAGTTTGTCATTCGAGTTGAGGTAATTTCAAACATCATTTTGCTGCTTGGTTAAGTTCTGAATTTCCGTGAACGTTTTCTCAAATTGGAGAGATAACCGACAACACAAATTATTACAGCTCAGGAAAGAAATGATATATCAGTGGATTTATCTGCTGAATTCAACGAATTCATACCAAATTATGATCTAAGGACTTCTCAGGAGTGTCAAGAATGCAAACAATGTCCTGAAGAGGTAATAACTTCAATTATCGCTTGACCATTATTTTCAGAGATCCTTAAATAAGTATAATATACACAGTGGTTCGTCTAATCATGATAAAAACGGCATGGTTGATGCAGCATATACGTATAATTTTGTGTATGTAGGTAAACCTAGATGAACTGTGTTATTGTCACGAAGATCGGAAAGCAGGTACCAGATGTCTCAGTAAGCAGTGTAATACATGTAAGTTACATGTTTTCATTTGACATAAACTGGATCTCTACTCACTTTCAGAATTAGTCTTAAATTCATTTGGAATAAGCTAGTTGAGCCCATCATTAATGAGAGAATACAGTGAAAGTAAGTAAACACATGCTTCTTAAGATTAACTGATACATTTTTTTAAAATAAATAAATAAATTTATTCTCATGATACAGTACATGAGGGACGCCAGTTTACAGGCATCATCAAATTGTTACGGAAATAGAACCATATTATTCAGTCACATTTTACAATCGATAGCAAAATATGTTTAACATGTACACTGGATATTATACATACACTTGATAAATGTTATTCCCAATAGTATAAAACAGCCTTTTCACTTATGTACAATCGTTTCTGTGCATAGTTGGAAAAATCTGCTAGATTGTCGGTGAGTGCAACACATCAGGAAATACAGAAGTATTGTCTTCACATTAACAAAAAACCCAGGTCTTTGGTGGATGGGTTATAAGTGCCTGGGAAAAAAAGCTTGAAGTCAATTTTCGTACAATAATTTGTTGTGTGCAGAGTCCTTGAATTATAGTTCATTGATGTGTTATTTTGAATTCAGTGATATGTTTATCTCATTTGATCTGCAATGTCATTGTTGGGAGTAAAATACATAAGCTGTAGACGCATTAATTAATGGATTTCTACTGCTTGTGGGTAATTACTTCTGCCAGCCACGTCTCATAAACCGTTAATGCCCAGCTCTTGCTACGCTCGGGCCCACGCTGTTCCTTGAAGATTTCAGAAACGCTTAGTTATAACGGACGAAAAAACCAAAACACCGATTGGCCGCTTGGGAATTCTTTATTGTTACACCAACATATAAAAATAATAATTGAACTAAGGTCTGTGAACAAATATTACAATAATAAATCATAATATTACTTCTGACGATGTTTTACTCTTCTTTCTGAACAGCGACCGATGAGACGATGACTGTCGTATTGATGCCTTCGCGAAAATTGGGGAAGTTGATTTTGAGCAAACAACCAAGAATTGATAGTTCAATCTTGAACTCCATTGACACTCCCCGGCAAAAAAGGGATCCAACCCTTTTTTCCTTCACGACCAATGCACGTTGACTTGGATGCCATTGCGAGAACCTGGGTCACACGGACAGAGATGAAATGGAAAACAAACAGAAAAGCCAACACACCACAAGCATACCAACAGCACAATCTCACACATCGCTGACGACCTGGGCCTCCAGACAGAGACCTCCTCTTGACATCTTGCAACACAATCGCCACTTGTTAGAATGACTCTTGCAGAATACAACGTGACCATAGCACCAACCCATGATACTCTACGCACATCCTCTTATCTACTCACTACCAATTGCCACTGCAATCGCTTGTCACTCATTCTGCCTCAGTTCTAGTAGCGGTGACGCATGCGAGCCTCAGTCGTTTACACTCTTTCTCCCCGGCGTGTCGGACGGCAGCTAACAATCATCTCCGTGTGCATTTCATTCTCAGCAATAGCCTAGCCTCCCCGGGGTATACGCCCCATCTGCTGTCTCTAACATCAATCAATTCATTCATGGATGTAGAAGAGTGGACACAACTTCAGAAGTAATCACGACGAAAATTTTAACAAAATTATGCAGTAAAAACAAGGTACGAAAACAACGAGTAAACACAATGAATCCAACAAACACCAATTGATATGACACACCACACATATATACAAACAGTACACACAAACTCGCAGTTCATGTCTTGATGGAATTCCTTTGAAGAATCGCAGGACTTACACCAGTACGCCTACAAACCTTCATAGGTTGACCATTGTAAGTTGTGGAATGTCCGGACACTAACAATATTATTCAACAATTACAATAATTGGAACTCACACAACTATTTAACACAAAAATATTTACAATCACTACATCAAATGTTGTGGATTCCAGCATGACAAACGACCCTTGAAGAACTGTAGGACTTACAGCAGTACGCCTACAACATTCCTCAGGTTGATGATACAAGTGGAAGTCGTCCGGACACAAACAGAATTACCAACAGCTAAATGACAGATGATACCAATTCAGTATATACAATATGAACATATGTACAAAATCACACACCAAGCACATTGGACTGCTCATTGATGCGCTACCCTTTGAAGAATTGTAGGACTTACAGCAGTACACCTACAACCCTTCTCAGGTTGACGCTCTAGGTTGGAAAATCGTCGATGAGTTCATTTGCTAACTTCCTTCTATGAGCTATATCCTCAAATCTGAACGGCAAACACGCCCATGTCATTGTATCGTAGAATATAGATGACGAACAAACACACGAAGTATCTGGTCAGCCAAACGTAGGCACAGAGTAATTTACACGAAAGGTAATAGCATTCAAATAGTAACTTGAAACTAGAAATGCCTTTTTTCGTGCACATCAATTTAACAATTACTCTCTCGTTTACACTTGGCTTATCCTCACTAAACTGACCATTGATATTCGTCCTTTCAAACGAACTGATACTAGCATAGTCATTGCACAAGATACTTGAGTTGATGGGTGTCTGTTTCATTGTGGATGACAGCACCAACGACGACAGATTGATATCAGTTGATGAAGTTAGCGGTGGATCAGAAGCTGTTGTTGCTCGACTTTCAGAAAGTTGTCTACCAGCAAGACCACCACGACTGTTGTCTTTTACTATCAGCTCAGGTTTAGCACTAGCACCTGATGATAGGTGGGCTACATGCTGATCACAAGTATAACATAACATAACATAAGCTTTATTCCAAATCAGTACTTGTGATACAGAATGGAATTCTCAGCATTTTACTACAATATTGCATCCAGTTTTTTACATTAACAATAAATAAAGTTCTACATAGTTTAAAGTTATCTCAACAACATATTAGTATGTCGGTAGCAAAGCCAAAATTAAAGTGTTTGAAGGTGTTAGAAAAGTAGATACTACTAGCATATTTACTGGCGTAAGCGATAGCAAAATGGTCGAGATGTACAGAGTGTGAAAGAACGAACAAGAATGTTTTAAGTAGAGTTTGCAAGGAAGAGAGAAACAAAACAGCACATAACAAAAATAAATACAGAATGAAGAGCGAGAAAACGTTGTACCTATAAATGATGTGAGTTGGAAAGACGAGATCCATTGGTTCTACTGACTATTTAATAAGTTAAAGGTTTCATGCCTGATGCATTCTTTATCGCACAGAACACGAGCTAGGTAGGGTATGGATGAGTTTTTGTACTTACTAGTGCGGGCATATAGTTTCCTATATAGGCTTCTTGTTTTCCCTGAAGAGATACATGGGGAGAGTTGTGAATGTAGAGGGTGTTGTGAGTCAGATAAAATGGATTTCGCCCATTTTTCACATGAGTCCATATGCCTGTCCACCAGAATATTAACAAGCTGGCTAAGTGGCAAGCTGCTTACCCTGCTGACAACCTTTAACATCCTACGTAATAAGGTATAGTCTTTCTTCAATAGCCCAGGAAAGACTAAGGGGGAGCAATAGAGAATAATAGGCAGAATACGGGAGTTAACAAATTGTAGGAGTAAGGGTTGGGTTACACCAGAATGTCTTAACTTCTTGATGTAGAAGGTAAGACGGTATATTTTCTTGGAAATCGTCAAGATATGAGACGACCAGGAAAGATCAGAAGATAGAGTGACGCCTAGGTATTTAATTTCCGACTTGGTTTCTATTTCACTGCCATCTATGTTGCACACCTCGTGAGTGCTAACCAGTTTGTTTAGGTCAGATTTATGCCTAAGGGTGAAATTAACTGTTTGGCATTTGGAGGGGTTTAAGGTTAGACCGTTTTCCTTGGACCATTGGCTAATTTCCGATAAGAAGCCATTTAGTTTAGAGCAGTCACTTTGACATTTGACAGGTAAAGATACAGTTAGGTCATCAGCATATTTGACAAAGTTAATGTCATTTGAAGACGGTAGGTCATGTAGAAAGAAAGAAAAGAGAAGTGGGGAGAGTACAGCACCTTGGGGGACACCAGCTTCTGTGAGCACAGCAGAGGAGGATTGGCCTTTGTATACGGTGTACTGCATTCTGTTTGAAAAGTAGGAATGCAACCAGTTAGTGACCCAGGACTCGGTTTGTGTCATGGAGAGCTTATTTAGCAAGAGACTTCTAGGTACAGAGTCGAAAGCAGAAGTAAAGTCAAGAAACGTGCAGCGGACATATTTGGCACCTTTGTCTAATGATGAGATAATACTGTTGTGTAAGACGGCTGCAGCGTCTAAAGTACTCCTACCCTGTCTGTAGGCAAATTGTTTGGGGTCTTCGAAGCTTTTAAGGGAGGGTTCGAGTTTAAGAAGTACTAGTTTTTCCATGAGCTTTAGAAACGGGGAAGTGATGGCGATGGGTCTGAACTTTACGTTCTTGCTATTTCCAGGTTTAGGGACAGGGACTATTTTAATGTCTTTCCATGGAACAGGTACAACGTTTTCACGGAAAGAAGCATTTAGTATATTAGTTAGAGGAGAACATAAAGCATCTGCACATTGTTTTAGAACATATGCAGGTATGCTATCAGGGCCAAGACTATGTGAGGGCTTAAGAGTTTTAAGACATTTCAAAACATCGAGAGTATTGAAGTCCTGGAAGTTATCAGCTACAAGATTGGTAACGTTAGAAGTGGTTATAGTAGAAGGAGAGCGTAAAAAAGACAGATTAAGAGCATTAACATCACAAGAGGGAAAAACATTACATCGCTTACTTTTGCCAGTAATTTCATTGAAAAGTTTCCACATGCTGTTAGGAGATTTGCATGATAAAAGTGTTTGGTTATAGATAGCATTAAGATTTTTGATTTCAGATTTGATTTGAGCATTAATCTTTTTAAGTCCTAACTTGTCTTTGCATTTATATAACATTTCTTTTTGCCTGCGAAGTTGTTTGAGACGGGGAGACGAGAAGCGGTCGAGGCGTTTGAACAGTGTTTGTTTGGGACAGCATATGTCGAGGCAGAACTTAAGATAATCCATTATATTGGTGATTGAGTCATCTAATGTACTTTCATAGAATAGATCCCAGTTGGTATCTTTTAACATGCATCTTAGATTGAGTAAGTTGTCAGATGTGTAGCATCTTTCTTGTGCTTTCGTAGACAGGTGTGAGAAGATTTTAATATGTGTTTTGCTGTATATTTTTGGCAAAACGCGGACAATGCAGTGATCGGAGTTATGTATCGGTGAACGTCTTCGTGTTTCATATACTCCTTCGTCATTAGTAAAAACGAGTCGAGTGTTTTGTTAAGTCGAGTGGGAAATTTGACTATGTTTGTGTGACCAAGAGCTTCAAGAAAGGAACAATCCGATGTGTTGAAGTCTCCAGTAATAACGGATAGAGAGTTGTCGAAGTTGGCAGCAGCAAACATGGTGAATTCATCAGCAAAATTAGATAGATCAGATGGAGAGCAACTAGGAGAAATGTACATGTTTGTAATATAGAATTGTTTATACTTGGGGAGGTGTTTGGGGCGACATTTGACAGTAATACAGTCAATGAAGTCATTTGAGAAGGTGAAGCAGACGTTATTTGAGACAGACCATTTGGAGTGAATAAAAGTTGCAACGCCACCACCATTTTTCTTATTACAACATTGACGGTCTTGACGAAATAAAATAAAGTCCTTTAGTGAGATAAGGTTGTCATCATACAGTTCATGCAACCACGTTTCTTGTAATGCGATTATGGCGGTGTTATGATACGTATCAGTTGACATCAGGGATTGTAGGTACATTATCTTATTTGGCAGAGAGCGACAGTTTGAGTTCATTATGACGGGGACCGTAGTTAAGTGTATTGGTGTACGTTTGAGAGCTCTCTGCCAACCACTACGATGTTTCCTTCTTGGTTTCTTTGGAATATGAAAGTCATTTGGTCGTAAATCATTAATAAAGTTACGAGAGTAAATGATTCTGTTAGAATTCATATTAAGTTGATAAATGTATGCTGGTAAACAGTAAACTGGATGCAAAATGTAGATATTTTGGTAGCAGGCCCAGATATTCGAACAGGCCACCAAGGTCACATAAGCAAGTATGCATGCCTTCTGCAACTGCATCTGCATTCAATTCTACTTCACGTTGTAGTTGTACAGAACCTTTATCCAACTTAGCAGTAGTAGGCATTCCCCTCATTCCATCATGATCAACCAAAGACAAATCTGCACTATCATGATCATTATCACGAATATTCACTTTACCGTCAATTTCATTATTTTCAAACTCTTTAATAACAGAAGTAGACAATTTTGGTTCCTCCTCACAAATCCTTAAAGGTTTTATATCTTCACTCTGACTAGTAATACCTTGTAAACTTGTGCAGTCAGAGCTGCACTCTGAAGCAATAACTCTATTCTGTGACACTCTATTCAACAATGGCTTACCAGTTGCAACTACAGGCTTCTTGACCACACCGTTATCGTCACACAATTCGGAGTCAGGCCTGGAGTTTACATTTAGCTTATCACTGAACTTGCTCACTGGTTCACAGTTCACCTCTGTATGCACCTCTTGCAAACGTGTAAAACACAACCGTGTTTGTCTTGCATCTTGCAACTTATCTGTTGAGCATGTACTACGAAACCTGTTGCACTCACTAGGTCTATATGCATTACTAGACATCATGGAGCCTTCTCAATATCCACCTCTCTGAGGCCCTTTCGTCATCAATGATTGCGGTTTACCCTCAGACTGCTCTAATCTAGGGGTGAGATTCAATAGACTGGCAAACTCGCTCATAGATTGATTGACACTATCTTTTACTAGTTTCAGGATATCATCGAACTTTGGCTCGATACCCTCATCCTCCATACGGGAGCTTATCTTCATCCACTTCCTTTGCAGTCGAGTAGGTAGGCGTCTCGCTATTACTTCTAGTATAAAACTCGAGTTGAGGTCACTCATCCAATTCATCGAAATCAATGCATTCTTATAAGTCATAAGATTATCCAAAACCTCAGTGAGTGCCTAGGAGTCATCATGTAATTGACCACCTTTACCCTTAACAGCCTCGAGTAATTTCCCTACAATCATCGAAGTTCTTCCAAACCTTCGACGTAATATGCTCATAGCCTCGTAGTAGCTCTCCTTTGGCTTCATAAACTTACAGCACTGTATAGCACTTGAAGCGACTCCAGTGCAATACCTCATCAAATACATTAACTTCATTCCATCATTTAATAAAATACCACTCAACATGATCTCAAACTCCTTTACAAATTGTAAATAATCAGCTGGGTTTCCATCGAAACACCGTGGTTCAAATTTAGGGAGTTTGATGTTCCTATTATCCCTGAACGGCGAAACAGTAACATCAACCATGTCATCAGACACATCGTTACAATTAACAGACAAGTCACCATGACTTACTTTCCTGTTTGCATCCCAGACGGTCTGTCCCTTCTTTGACCCAGGCATTGTTGAACTTGACCCAATTCCAAAAACGTTCCAGATATTGCTTGTTCAAAGAGGACTTGACCGGCACCAGGAAAAATGAACGGCGACTATCCGAACTTTCACCAACTGTTTCAATCCGCCAGATCTGTTTCTACCGTCAGAAACTGTCAGCCACGTCTCATAATCCGTTAATGCCCAGCTCTTGCTACGCTCGGGCCCACGCTGTTCCTTGAAGTTTTCAGAAACGCTTAGTTATAACGGACGAAAAAACCAAAACACCGATTGGCCGCTTGGGAATTCTTTATTGTTACACCAACATATAAAAATAATAATTGAACTAAGGTCTGTGAACAAATATTACAATAATAAATCATAATATTACTTCTGACGATGTTTTACTCTTCTTTCTGAACAGCGACCGATGAGACGATGACTGTCGTATTGATGCCTTCGCGAAAATTGGGGAAGTTGATTTTGAGCAAACAACCAAGAATTGATAGTTCAATCTTGAACTCCATTGACAACTTCTGTGAGGAAGGTTTTTAGAATTTTAGTTGCTACGACAGGAGTTGTGGATATTCACTGCTCAGCAACATTATGGATATAAGTTCATCACATTATCTGAGGAATATTTGGTTGTGGTTGGTGAGGCATATATGATGTCCGACGAGCGTACATCTGTCCATGTGATGTTGTGGTGAGTTATATCTTTTTCATGTTGTCGGTTTATGTCCATTTTATTCCACTTATTGTGTTGGGTAGAAGTTTTACAAACGAAACTTCTTGTCTGTTTGAGGGTAAGTATCTTAATCGCTAATGTTTTATCTAAAATTATAAATATAGGCAAAAACAACAGGTGTAGTATTTGAGCTTATACATTAAATGGACCTATAATTTCGGAGGCTCTGAGACAGAAACTAGGACTACTGTAGTTTGCAAACTCGTGTAGTTTGTCGTTAAGCACTTTTTTGAATGAGGCCAATGTACCTTCTTGACGCATTTCCATTGGCAGTTTATTCCATATCTGTGCATACCTAATCAAATAAAACTTTTGCCTGGTGGCTGTTTTACATTGTTCGATAGCTACTGTACCCTTAGTGTGTCTTAGTTTGTAGCCATTGTCATCTGAAAATCGAGTGCCATTAGTAGAGGTAAAAACTAAGTGGTTTAGAAGCTTATAGCAAAGTGTTAAGTTTAGTCTCAGGCGTCTTAGCCATAGAGTTTCTAATCCTAGAGTGTCACATCTAGTGGAGTAATTCGCACCATTTTCGGCTCCGAGTAATTTTGACGTGAAGTACCTCTGCACTCCCTCGACTTTCAATTTGTCCTCTATGCGTATTCTACTATACATGAATGAACAGTAATCAAATAAAGGACGCACACAAACCTTGTACAACAGAATTCTGGACTCATTTCTGTAAAAGTTCCTGAGTAGAAAGCCGATAAGTTTGCGTGACTTTGACACTTGTTCGGAGATATGTTCAGAAAATGATAAGTCATGTAAGTATTTCAGTCCTTGGTCCAATACAGATTCCAGTCGTAAGAGTGCATGGCCTTGAACTGTCAGGTCAAGTTCTAAATTGTTGCAACCTATGCATAGCCAGCCACATTTGTCGACATTAAACTGGAGTTGCCAGGTGTCACACCATCTATCCATTTTTTCTAATTCTTGCTGTATGGCGTTTACTGTTATCCCGAGATCTGTGTTCTTGCATTTATAGGTCACTTTTAAGTCATCTGCATATAGTATTGGTTTACCAACACCAAAGCATTCACAGGTACTGTTTATATATATTATGAATAGGAGCGGGCCTAATACACTTCCCTGGATTACACCACTACTTACTGGTTTAGGCCTTGAGATTATCGAGCCAACTTTTGTTATCTGATTTTTGTCACAGAGAAATGATTTTATCCAGCTCAGGAGAGGGTCACATATCCCTAGTGAGCATAACCTGTAGACTAGCAGATTATGGGGGACTCTATCGAAGGCTTTTGTCATATCGAAATATAGCACAATTACTAGTTCTCTGTTGTCCCTGCTTCGTGTAACTTCATTGAAAAAGTCTATGTGACAAGTCACACATGATCTCTTTTTGAGGAATCCGTGTTGTGATGGATTGATAAGTTCATGTTCTAGTAAGTTGTCTGACACTTGGTCTTTAACCACTTTCTCCATTATTCGTGATATTATCGGTGTTATATTAATAGGTCTATAGTTGCATGCACTGGTTTTGGCCCCTGCTTTGTGCTTAGGTAATATGTATGTGGTTTTCCACACTTCAGGATAAGTTCCAGTTTCCAGTGACAGAGTAAATATTCTAAGTAACAAGACTACCATTTCCGTGCTACCATTTTTGTATATGACAGATGGTATGTCGTCTGTTCCAGTACTGCCATTTGACTTCAATGTTTTAATCACTGAGTCTATATTTTGTATATTAAAATCTATTTCTCCTAATTTGTGGTTGCTTTTGCAGGTCATTTGGAAATTTGGGGTCGAGTGCACTCTGGTGTCATTGCAAAACCACTCACTGAGGAGTTCACTTATAACCTGGGGATCGTTGTGTATTACACCCTTATGTTCCAAGATGCTTACATTATTGTCTTTACTGCTTTTTAGACGTTTTTGCAATATCCTACAAAGTTCCTGAGTTTTGGTGTTACCCACAAGCGCTTTATTTTCCTCATGTTGTGACTTCATTTTGTGTTTTTCTTCAAGCAGTTTAAGAGTTTCATGTATTTGGTTTAACGCATTAAATTCCTTAAATACATGGTATTTCCTTTCCAATTTCTTTAGTTTTAGTCGCGTTTTCCGGTCAATAAATGGAGTTGGTGTCTTTAGGGCAGATTTTAGGGGCGCGATTGTGTCTCTTGCTGAGCCAACTGTTTTGTAGAAAATCTCAAGTGATACTTCTAAGTCATTGTTGATGAAGTATTCTTCCCAGTCAGAACTTCTCAACAGATCTGATAGGAATTCCCAATCAGCATTCTTGTAGTCCCTATATTGATAGCGCACCGGGGAATTTTTAGGTGTGTATTTAGTTGTTAGTCGGAGGGGTAGCGTGCAGTACAATATGTTGTGATCACTGTTATCGAGTTTATTTCCCGTCTCTATCGAGATGATGATGATAATTTTTATTTCTTTAACAGAAACCAGCCATTTTTACAGGCATGAACATATGTACACTTATGAAAACTTATAGAATATATAATATGATTTGTTAATTTAGAAATAAGTTGAATACTGGTAAATGTGAGAGAAGCATTTAAAATGAAGTGTACAAATAGGGAAATAGATATAGCGTCAAATCTAAACCGTGACTGAGAAAAAAAATACATGTCAATTTCACGCGGGAATCATAAATGCTTGCGTTAGTTGGGAAGGTAAGTAGCATTTCTGTACAGGTGCTGACGTGATACATAAGAGATACAGAATAAACAATAATTATCAGCAAATCATTCAGAAAGAGTTTTAAAGTCTATTAAATTTTATATTCACCTGTAAGTACATCATATTTGTGACATTTCCAGTTGTTTATGAGACCCACTTTGAACTTGTCAGCAGATTTTATAATATCGATGATCCCGTTATTCACCAGATGAGCTAGCAATATCACGAATAAGTAGAGAATTGCAGAGCTGTATCAGTACCTTCGTTGAAAGCAGTATCTTTGAAAAGAGAAGAAGACACAAGAAAACCGGCAGACACGTGCAGAAGTACATAAAAGGTGTTAATAATTCAAAATATATAACAGGCATGGGGTTCATCATTTTTTTATTGTTTTTTTTCAAGAAATATTATTTTCCCGATATTTTACAGTCTTTTCTGCGAACAATTAGTTTAAAGTGAAAGACAGGTGATAATTTCACCTACTTACGAGGTTTAAAAGGAGTTAAACACAAAAGTCACAGTGCGTGAGCTATGTAAAAGAAAAGCGAGGGCCTAGTAATATATGTTTTTCTGAAGTATACAGTTCGGTATCCTTCTGAAGTAGCGGACTCATACCATTTACTTTCATTCGGGAGTTTGCGTCTAAACTTCGGCTCTAGGCAATTTTCAACTTCTACTTCTTTTTTTCATTATTTTTTAGTTTTTACTTTTTTATTTATTCTCGTTTTGCAGAAGCCATCCGAACTCAGGAGCCTTAGCAATAGAATGCTGTCCCACAGATAAGGGTGGTTCACATATGTCCCCACCATCATATCCGCTGACTAGCAGTCACCACCCTCCCACCTTCTATGTTATGACAGCGGATTAAGTCAAGAGTATTTTGGTTCCTTGTAGGGAGGCGTACGCACTGCTTCCATCCTCCTATGTCTATAGCTTGTAGTAGCCCTTCATGGATTCTTGGTCCTGTACAGGTATATCAGTTTACTCCAGGTAAGTTGAAATCTCCACATACTACTTTGTAGTCGAAGTCCAGCGTGGCTACATGCTCTATTATTTCTGCAATAGTTATATCAGTCATTTCAGGGCTATTGGGGGGTCTGTATTTACATCCCACGAGAAATTTACTTTCGTTTGTGTGGATGCTTATCCACTTAGATTCTGGGAGTTTGTCAGTATTTGGGTTATTGAAAGTATTGGAGTTAGTGGATTTATAGGCATATATTAAGCAACCACCTCCTCTTTTGTCAACTCTATCGTTCCTATAGATGTCGTAGTTGTCTATTACAAACTTTGTGTCAGGTATATCAGTAGTAAGCCAGGTTTCAGTCACCATTATTAGCGTTGGCCGTTCTATTTATGTCAGGCTGCGAAGCGTTGTTATTTTATTAAGGAGAGATCTAGCATTCAGGAGCATAATTGTTAGTAAACCAGAGTAATTGGAGGAGAGGTTAACACGGTTACTTGTTACTATCCGTACGTTATGTTTGGAGGGGCTCTGAGGTGAGACAGAGTCAGTGTGTGTACTATTTCCTGGATGAACTGTGCAGCGAGTAGGGCTATTGTTTGCTGCAGCCAGAAATAATCCTGTTGCATATTTTGACTATTAGCATCCATGGGTCGGCATCTGCGTTGATCTACTGGTGATATATGGTCTGCCCTGCAATTTGGGTTGTAGTTTGCTGGACCTAGGTACCCTGTGTTAAGATTACCCTGGTAGTTGTACCTCATGGGGCTTTCATAGCCGTATGCATATTGGCTCACATCACGTGTGTGGGTGAAGTTATTGAGGGGATCAAGTGTCGACCTGTTCTCATTATGTTGATGAGGTTTAACATAGATAGTGCGAGAGTCTGGACGAGAATTTTCGTCAATATGGAGCCTATATGAGTCCCGTTTAGTGCCCCATGTATCCCGAGGATCCATTCTACGTTGCATTCCCAAGTTATGTACGTTGTTATGCATATTACTTCTAGTTCGGGAAGGGGTATTCCTTCTCACATGCTGCGTGACATCTCTGGAAATGTGCTTCGTTACCCATGCTTTGTCATTTTTTAGACTGACACGCTGCTTATTAGGCTTATTACGAGGGAGGTATGTCGAAGTCTGGGGTGGGACTCTGGGTTTTGTGGTCTTTTTTGCGGTTTCTACTGAGGGACTCTCTGGCTTGGATCCAGATTGAGTGTGGTCTTCCAGTAGTTTCTGGTCAGCCATAGTTTGTGCGTCTATGTCAACCTCATGTAGGTCAGCAGGTTTTCGAGATGTGCTCTCGTGCACTCTAAGATTGCACCCAGTGGCACTGCTCTTACTGAGTTGTGGGCCGCTCTTACTTTCCATTTTTTCTCCTGACACTATACACGTGACTTGCTGTGCTTCAGTGTCCGTCGACACTTTAGCACTGATACCAGATGTATTTCTCAGTGTTGTCAACTTTGTATCGAAGGAGTTCTTGGTTGCTTGCCTTTGGTTTGGTGTTTTATCCGAGACTACTTTAATAGTCTTGAATTTAGTGGCAGTAGCCAGAAGATCTTCGGCCATCTTAAATCGTTCAGCTGTTATGTAGCTGTCGAACCTAAAGAGTATAGGACAAGGATGCTTTAGGTCTCTTTTGCCTAGGCGAATGCACTGACAAGGTGCATTCAAGAGATTTGCAGCCTTCAGCAATGTGTGCTGGACTGACTTTATGGGCTCGCTACCCGGTACATTATACACTATTGAGTTTTGTTTTGAAGCCAGCCTTTTGACAACTTCACTGGATAGAAAGTCGATGGCGTTTTCTAACTCCTTCGCATTTTCTGAGTCAGTATGAGTCATTCTAGAGATCATAATAAAAAGCTTTAGGATTGTAGGATCCTGCAGTTCCTTTTTCATACGTGAGATAGTTTCGGGTATACATTCTAGTGAACTTAATTTCGTTTTTAATTCATCTATCTGTAGCTGCATCTCTTTAATTACGCACATTAAGTAAGAGAGCTCTACTTTTTCAGACAGAATATCTTCCACCTGTATTACAGGGGTCAGAGTTATGTTCGAGCCTTTTATGTTGGGTGAACTACTAATAATATGGGGTGGTAATGTGTTATTAGACGAGCCGGTGCTATTTTCTAAATTACTGATGATCACACGAACACGCTTTTTAGAATTTTGGACCATCATTATTAAAGATCAATTATTAGTAACCAATAAATGAATATAAGCGAAAACACATGCAAAAGCGTCACCTGATTTGAACGTACCGGGCGTTATTATTGCATTATTATTTGATATGATTGTATTATTGTTAGTTGTTTATCTAAGTTAATGATGAATTCGTTGCGATAATAATGCCTTTTATTGTTTTTATAGTCACTATGAACATGAATGTTACTATTATTGCTGTCACCGGAACTGATGCCTTCCACCTCTACGGTGGTACACGGTGTTCCGGAGCTGGAAACCGGCACTGCTTGTGAAAAACACATGCACGACGTACAACAATGGAGATGGCTGTCATCTCAGATGGCCCCTGGCGCTTCTGGAGCCATCTCCATTTTCCGACTACCTCGTCCCGCTCATCTAACATTGATTAACTCTCCAAAGCTGCTATGTGTCACATTCAACTCCCCGGAGCAGTTGTCCATATCACTTCAACGGTGGTATGAGACCAAGGGAAAAATTGGAGGACACATCCGATGCTGTGAAAGCAGACCCCGAAATATAAGGAGGCAGCAAACTGAGGCTTTAATACGACCCCAAGCTTCGGTGACACTAGAATAACAGTCTGTGTCTCCCAAGTGTCCTGCCTAAATCCATTGAAAAAAACTACAACGGGCCGGTTCTATCGGAATCGGCCAACTAGTTCCAACATCAAGTCCCCCACCAGCAGACGGTTTCACGTCAACTACCCCACAACACTCTGAGGTTGTTAGACTCACTGTCAGTTGCCTATATAGCAATGTGAGGGGGCTGAGAGGGAAAGTAGGTGAACTCCGAAATCTCCAAGCACACCTTCAACTGAAAATAATCATTCTCACTGAAACGTGGCTAAACCCCACTATCGCCGACAATGAAATCAGTATAGGTGATATGGTACTGGTCAGGAGAGACAGGGATAATAAGGAAGGAGGGGGAGTTGCTATATACTTTGATAGGCAACTTAAATGTGTGCGCGCAACGGACCCACCACTTATCGAACTCCCAGACTCCATATGGTGTCATTTCACCGTAGGCCACACCAAGCACTTACTGGGTGGCATCTACCGATCTCCCACCTGTGGGGCAGAGCACAATCAGCTACTGCTCAGCACTATCACAGGAATACGAGATTTGGGCTACGACCAAATCACCATAGCTGGAGATTTCAATGCTCCATCACTGAACCTCGGCTCCGGGTGTGCTAAGGGAAAATTTGGCCGAAACCTACTGCAAACTATTCGAAACACGGGACTGACTGAGAATGTTGGAGACGACACTAGGTGGGGCCCTAGTGGAAAGTCATCAAAACTAGATTATATTCTAACTAGTGACCAGCTACTCGTCGAAAAGGTCCAGATCATGACTCCTCTGGGAAGCAGTGACCATGCAGTCATAGGTTTCGATCTTGTCCTCCGTGAGCGTTTGCAATGGGATGTTACGCGACCATGTCTGTGCTACAGCAAGGCTGACTATGCTGAAATGCGGAGGCTCTTGTCCGACGCAGACTGGCCCTTAGCATGGGACGACCTATCTGTGGATGAACACTGGGAAGTGGTAAAAAAGATTATCCATATAGCAATCTCGGATACCGTCCCTTTAGTCACAACACAGCCTAAGAGAAAGACGTCATGGTTGAAGAGAGGCACGCAACGTATTCTGCAAGCAAAGCGGAAGGCTTGGTTTACGTGGCGTGTATCTAAGAGTCAGACCGACCATGATGCATACCTCGAACTCAGGAACCGGTGTAATGCAAGAGTCAGGAGGGACAGAAGGTCATTCCAGGCTAACCTTGCTAAAAAACTCCTATCAAACCCTAAAAACTTGTACCGATTCATGTCGGAAAGAAAACCGACAAACCAAGGGGCATGCGCCTTAGTAGGCCCAAACGGTCAATATCTCACTAGTCTGGAGATGGCTGAAACATTCAGTTCAGCCTTCGCTAAACAGCTAAACAGCAATGTGGATATTACAGTTACGGACCAAAATGGTGGCACCACTATTTCAGAGGAGGAAGACCTAGCGACTACTCCCCAAATAAACCCCGCAATAGTACTAAGGAAGCTACAGCGACTCATACCTGGGAAGTCCCCAGGTTGTGATGACATCAGGCCATCTGTTCTGAAACAGTGCGCCGAGGCTCTCTGTAGACCCCTGTGCGACTTGTTCCAACACTCAATGGATTCGGGGACCCTGCCAAGGGAGTGGAAAAGAGCCATCCTTTCTCCAATCTTCAAGGGTGGGGACAGGCAAAACGCTGCTAGCTATAGACCAGTAGCTCTACTCCCAGTGGTATCAAAAGTACTGGAAAGTATTATTGACGACCACATCAGGGAATATTTCGATAGGACTAATATACTACATGAAGCCCAACATGGTTTCAGAAAAGGCAGATCCTGCGTCACTAACCTACTGTCAGCTTGGGACGACTGGACATCATGCTGGGACTTGAACGTACCAGTCCATGTGGTCTTCCTAGACTTTGAGAAGGCATTTGACACTGTTCACCATGACCTTCTCCTACATAAAATAAGCCAGGCAGGCATAGGTGAGCCACTTCTGTCATGGTTGAAGGACTACCTAGCCGACAGGCAATTTTGCACTAAGGTTAACCGAGTCCGATCATCTTGGCACAGATCGTCATCAGGAGTGTCGCAGGGTTCTATCCTAGGACCACTGATGTTTTTGATTTTCATCAATGATCTACCACGCCGTCTGAGCTGCCCGACTCTCCTGTACGCTGACGACGTAAAAATATGGAGGGCGATAAAGTGTCCGGAGGACTCAGATAGGCTACAGGAAGACCTAAACCTTCTGGAAGACTGGGCGGTGGCCAGTGGCATGACTTTCAACTTGAAAAAGTGCAAAGTAGTGAAGTTGCGCACCTGTAGACTGCAGAATGCAAGTTACACCCTGTGCAATGAAAGCTTGTCCTGCACAACGTCGGAACGCGACTTAGGTCTAGTTCTAACGGAAAAAATGGACACAAGCGTAAATTACACAGGGGATGTAGCGAGGGCATATGCGGTCATACACTTTACGCATAGACAGTTAGGTGCACTCACTCCTGAGCTCTTTCTAATGTTGTACAAAACATACGTCAGGCCACACCTTGAGGTGCATAATATTATTGCACCCCCAATGCTGAGAAGAGATGCCAACCTCTTGGAAAGAGTCCAACGACGGGCAACAAAAGGAGTGGTTGGTCTCCGAAACAAACCATATGATGAAAGGCTGAAGAAATTAGGCCTGTTCACACTTAGTTACCGTCGGCTTAGGGGGATTTGATTACTGCCTACAAAATAACAAATGACCAGAATCACCCAAACAAAGGTGTTCTGCCATTGAGTAGGTATAGGCTTCCACGTGGAAATCCCAGAAGGATAGCTCACCAGAGGGCAAGGACCCGGGTGCGCTCCCACTTCTTTTCACTGCGGGTTTGTCGTCCCTGGAATTCCTTACCGGCAGATGTAGCTATGGCACCGTCTTTGGACGCCTTTAAGCGAAGGCTGGACAACCATGCAGCGATACAAGGACTGCATCCAAATGGCCTATCTCCTTAAAATCGCATTTACCAATCAGGGTAGATAATTAAACTCGTCATTTTACTTCTTTACATTCTCTCCCGTCTTACTCTCCTGACAACTTATTAATATTATAATTACTATTATTATTATTACTATTACCGATATATATATATATTACTCTTCAAACTTAATGAGCTGACTGTTGTTACGTTTCCTATTTTCGTTTCTGTCTCTTAGTCTGAATAGCTTCACTAATTATATCTATTATTATTATTACTATTATCATTATTATTACTATCTCTTTTCTCTTGTCGACAATACCGAAGGACTAACTGGCGAAAGGATCAACTCCAATCACAGTAGTAACAGTCTTAACATACCTCATACTACAAACCACATATAATTAATCCCAGCACTACTCCCTTTGGAGTCAACCAAAGCTACGACAGTCGAGTGGCGGGACAAGCTACGCAGAAGTTTACCGAAGATCAGGAACCTATGCCTTACAATCAAGAAGCGAGCACAAAGAAATCAAATTGGTTTATACTAGCTCGCAAAAATGATATTGGATATTGGAAGACCTATTATTTGTCATAAAGTCGTTGTCATTTTGCTAAAATATTTGTACAAGCTTTGGAAACTGCTGCATAACTTGTCGTTAAATAGTTTTATCATTTCATGATGCTTCGATGAACCCACTAGATATCGACCAACTATAAATTGCGAAGTCCCTTAAGTTTAGTGAAAAATATTGGGCTACCTCTATATATTGTTTGTAAAATGATTACTTGTAAATGCTTATCAGGAAAATTTTTATTCAGATCATACATGTAATACCCAAGTTAATTATGCTTTTCTTAAACCTTTCCAGACTTATGGAAAAACATATATGTGCCGTGTACGCAGATGGAACTTACTGACGGTAACAGAGGACTACTCATCTGAATTATCTGTACGTTTGAAATCTGATTTTCGTTTAATAAACAATTTTTCAATGAATCTGTCTTCCTTCTGTTGTAATGCGATTGTGTTCCACTAACATAAGTAGCACGTGCTAAGTTAGAAGTTGAGGGAAAACTGTTAGGAGTAAATGCGGCGTCTGGAAAACTTTTGTTTACGTGATTATATGAGTAGATAACAACGTATCGTGTTCCTAGGCTGAGAACCCTAGGCATTCTGTTTTTAATTATTACGATGACCGTAGTTGCACTGAGTCATACATCTAACAGTACATGTATAGTCTCTCCTTATGATACACTGCGACATGCAGAAATCACAAGCAAACTATCTCAGGTAGATTTACTCTCACTTTGTGACTATGAATCGCGAATCAGTATATGTATTCCGCTAAGGCGAAAGATAACTCGAAACGCTTTATAATCGCAATACCTCCTCTACGATTTAGGCATATTTACTTTATATGACTACCAATAGGCTTCTCCGAATATCTGCTCCTACTTAGTATTTCAAAGATAGCCTCATATACTCTATACCTCACAAATTACACAAGGGCTAATATTCGGTCTTATCAGGTAGAATAAACAAACGATTAACGAGGAATACATTTATTAATGAATTAACATGTAATACAAAATCGACAACAGTGCAGGTATCTTTTTCTTTATCACCCAAATCCATGAAATTCCCGAAAGTAGATATTATCTGAAAAAGAACATAAGAATTATACAGATGTAGACATTGTTATCAGTGTAAACACAATAATTAACCATGAAATATGTTTGAAATGATGAAGTAATTAGTTGAATTGTATATAATTACGTCAGTAAACATTTTTCAATAATACAAAATCGATATTGCATCTGCCTGTAAACGTCAAGTTTATGCCATCAAATAAGGAAATACTGTGCATATATAATTTCTAAGTATTTATGCAGATTTTTCCCTAAAGAAATACATACTGAAGAAAAAAATCTTCGAACATCCTGGATGAAGAAATAAGCTTAGATAACTACACACACTTTCGGTGTGACAGGGAAGCGATATCAGATCGCAGGTCTGTGAACTAACACCTCTAACTATCCTCATGAAAACTGCAAACCTTAACAAGCTTGACACATAATCGGTAACTAAGGTAGATAACCTCATTAATTTTGTTACCACAGAAGTAACAAAACGACTCGACACAAAACTGAGTGCTATTGTCTACAATGTTCCGGACAATGAGGCACTAAAAAAGGTACAGCGCATCTTACTTAGTGAGGCGAAAATGCCTAACTCCAAGACTAAGTGCTATAGGCTGAAGAAAAGTCAACATGAAAAGTGTTGTCCAATTCGTTTTCAGTTCGAAACACCGGCAGAGACCAGAAAATTCATCCACTCTCAACACACCCTATCGCAAGCCAGACACTACAAACATATAAAGGTCGGGGTGGACAAAACAGTCATAGAAAGGCGCGCATACAATTATCTCACCAAGACTAATTGTGAAATAAGTAATAGGGCATTGCAAGCAGCCATTATTTCCAACCCTGTGAAGGATACAGTAGACCCCACCTCATCACTCCTCTCAAAACACACAGAATTATCCCATCAGAGTGCGACACCAACCGAAAGGCCACTAGACTGTAATCAAATAAATAATAAAACCATACCACCCATTTCCGCAGAATCTAAAATGTCACTAAATCGTTTGTTAAGCAATGTAGAGCTAGGTGATAAAACCCCATCGCAACTCATGAGGCATATAAAAAGCCTAGTAGCAGGAAGAGAAATCGATAAACGTCTCTTTTACCAAATCTGGCTGCGTCGACTGCCTGCAAACATTCAGCAAGTTGTTGCTTTCAAAGACGACGACATTGACACAGAAAAGCTCGCGGATCGCATGTACGAGAGGTCACCACCTCAATCTGTTGCTTCCACTAGCAGAATACCAGACACTCACGACAGGATACAGACTCTAGAACACAAAGTCGACACCTTAATGAGTCAGTTAGCAGCACTGACCACACGCCCACGACCAGGCCTTTCTATAAGCTCGTCTCGTCGACGTCTTTCTCAGTCACCTAGCGCATCACGATAATATTTGCCGGTACCACCGTAGTCACGGAAGCAGCGCACGATGGTGTCGTTCATCTTGCAACTTTCTGGCTAAACCAAAAGATATATCGTCATGTATGAAAACTTCAACTGTCGGAAATCTACGATCTAGCAGTTGTTTGTTTTATGTAACAGATAGAAATATCGGTACTACATTCTTAGTCGACACAGGAGCAGAAGTGAGTGTTCTCCCTTCGTCTACGCAGGAACCCTGCAGTTACGCTCCAAGCCGTCAATAAATCTAATATTAAATATGGAAGTAAACGAATGACTCTAGACTTTGGTCTGCGGAATACCTACACTTGGTCTTTCTTCATTGCAGACGTTCCATCCCCAATCCTCGGTATCTATTTTCTACAGCAACACAAACTGCTAGTTGACCCGATAAGCCCTAAGCATATAGACTCGCTCAATAAAACGTACATTGCTGGTACGATTAGGCGTGCATCATCGTTGAACTTGATGGTCACACGCACACCAGCATCTCATATATTGTCTTGATTAATCAGTTCCCTGACCTTCTACAACCCTATTTCCGAGCAACAGAACTAAAGCATCACGTGGTTCATCACATTAAAACCACTGGACCACCAGTTTTTGCACGTCCCCGACGCCTTGACCCACGTCGACATAAAATCGCAAGAACGGAATTCATTAAAATGTTAGAGCTTGACATCATTCGACCATCCAACAACTCTTGGTCTTCACCGCTGCACATGGTACCCGAAAAGTCTTCTGGTGAGATACGGCCATGTGGGAATTATCGAGCCTTAAACAAGCAAATGATACCTGATCGATACTCCATACCACATATACACGATTTCGCCAGCAACTTGACAGGTTAAAATCTTCTCCAAAATCGACCTTGTCAGAGCGCACCATCATATTCCCATCCACTTGGATGACGTTCCAAAAACTGCTATCACCACACCATTCGGCTTGTACGAATTCGTACGCATGACCTTCGGGCTGATGAACGCCGCTCAGATATTTCAACGTCTCATCGACCAAGTACTCCGCGGCCTGCTCTTCGTCTACGCATACATTGACGACTTACTAATTGCAAGTGCAGACAAAACCGAGCATGTGAAACATGTAAAGACGGTGTTTGAAAGACATCACAAAAACGGCGTGACTATCAACTAAGATAAATGCGAATTTGGTAAGAAACCACTAAAAATCCTCGGTAACTTGGTCGACAATCAAGGAATAAGACGAGTCCCCGACGGCGTAAAAGCTGTCAATCACGTCTAAAAAGAGTAAATGCCCAGGTCTTGCTGTGCCGGGACTCTCGCTGTCCCTGAAAGCCTCTCAGACACGCTTAGTAACAACGGACGGAAAAACCAAAACACCGATTGTCGACTCGAGAATTATTTATTCTTAAACTAATATATAGCCAATATACAACTAAGGTCTCTGACGTTTTTCTCCTTACTTCCTTCTGAACAGCGATCGATGGGACGACGACTGTCTGATTGATGCCTCCGCGAAAATATAGGGAAGTTGGGTTTGAGCAAACATCCATGAATTGATCTATCAATCTTCAGCTACATTGACACAACCCGGCAAAAAGGGGATTCATCCCTTTTTTCCATCACGACCAATACACGTTGACTTGGATGCCATTGCGAGAACCTGGGTCACACGGACAGAGATGAAATGGAAAACAAACAGAAAAGCCAACACACCACAAGCATACCAACAGCACAATCTCACACATCAATGACGACCTGCGCCTCCAGACAGAGACCTCCTCTTGACATCTTGCAACACAGTCGCCACTTGTTAGAATGACTCTTGCAGAACGCAACGTGACCATAGCACCACCTCATAATACTCTTCGCATATCATCTCATCTACCCACTACCAATTACCACTGCAATCGCTTGTCACTCATTCTCCCTCAGTTCTAGTAGCGGTGACGTGTGCGAGCCTCAGTCGTCTACAATCCCGCTCCCCGGCGTGTGGGATCACAGCTAATCATTATCTGCGTGTGCATGTCATTCTCAGCAATAGCCTCCCCGGCGTATATGACCAATCTCCTGTCTCAAACATCAATCAATTCATTCACGGATGTATAAGACACAAAATAACTAAGGAAGAAATCACGAAGAAAATTTAAACAAAATTATGCAACAACAACAACAAAAAAGTGTCATTGTAGTTCAAGATTGAACGATCAATTCGTGGTTGTTTGCCCAAAACTGACATCCACATAATATCGCGGAGGCATCAATCAGACAGTTGTCGTCCCATCGGTCGCTGTTCAGAAGGAAGTACGGAGAAAACCGTCAGAGAACTTAGTTGTATATTGGCTATATATTAGTTTAAGAATAAATAATTCTCAAGTCGACAATTGGGGTTTTGGTTTTTCCGTCCGTTATTATTGAGCGTTTCTGAGAAACTTCAAGGAAAAGCGGGAGTCCCAGCGAAACAAGAGCTGGGCATTGACGGTTTAGGAGACGTGGGAGACAGAATGTGATGGATTGCAGCCAGTAATTGACGGATTCGGAAAGTTGGTGACAGTTTGGATAGTCACCGTTCATCTTTCCTGGTGCCGGCCAAGTCTTCTTTGAACAAGCAATATCTGGAAGGTTTTCGGAATTGGGTCAAGTTCAACAATGCCTGGGTCAAAGAAGGGACACAGCGTCTTGGATGCAAACAGGAAAGTAAGTCATGGTGACTTGTCTGTTACTTGTAACGATGTGTCTGATGTTAAGCATGACATGGTTGATGTTACTGTTTCGCCGTTCAGGGATAATAGGAACATTAAACTCCCTAAGTTTGAACCACGGTGTTTCGATGGAAACCCAGCTGATTATTTACAATTTGTAAAGGAGTTTGAGATCATGTTGAGTAGTTTTTATTAAGTGATGAATTGAAGTTAATGTATTTGATGAGGTATTGCACTGGAGATGCTGCAAGAGCTATACAGTGCTGTAAGTTTATGAAGCCAAAGGAGGGCTACTACGAGGCTATGAGCATATTACGTCGAAGGTTTGGAAGACCTTCGATGATTGTAGGGAAATTATTCGAGGCTGTTAAGGGTAAAGGTGGTCAATTACATGATGACTCCTAGGCACTCACTGAGGTTTTGGATAATCTTATGACTTATAGGAATGCATTGATTTCGATGAATTGCATGAGTGACCTCAACTCGAGTTTTATACTAGAAGTAATAGCGAGACGCCTACCTACTCAACTGCAAAGGAAGTGGGTGAAGATAAGCTACCGTATGGAGGATGAGGGTATCGAGCCAAAGTTCGATGATATCCTGAAACTAGTGAAAGGTAGTGTCAATCAATCTACGAGCACGTTTGCCAGTATTCTGAATCTCACCCCTAGATTAGAGCAGTCTGAGGGTAAAACGCAATCATTAATGACGAATAGGCTTCAGAGGGGTGGATATTGAGAAGTCTCCATGATGTCTAGTAATGCCTATAGACCTAGTGAGTGTAACAGGTTTCGTAGTACATCCTCAACAGATAAGTTACAAGCTGCAAGGCAAACACGGTTGTGTTTTACACGTTTGCAAGAGGTGCATACAGAGGTGAACTGTGAACCAGTGAGCAAGTTCAGTGATAAGCTAAATGTAAACTCCAGGCCTGACTCCGAATTGTGTGACGATAACGGTGTGGTCAAGAAGCCTGTAGTTGCAACTGGAAAGGCACTGTCGAATAGAATGCCACAGAATAGAGTTGCTGCTTCAGAGTGCAGTTCTGACTTCACAAGTTCAAAAGGCATTACTAGTCAGAGTGAAGTTATGAAATCTTTAGGGATTTGTGACAAAGAACACAAATCATCTACTGCTGTTATTAAAGAGTTTGAAAATGATGAATCCGACCAGACTGATGATGGTAATTTGAATATTTGTGATAATGATCATGATAGTGCAGATTTGTCTTGGGTTGATCATAATGAAATAAGGGGAATGCCTACTACTTAGAAATCATCTTAGAAATCATCACAACCTAGCTGCTATGGAGCACTGTCAGACTTACGTGCGGTACAACTTCTTCTTAAATAAGTTTTCATTCATTTGGAATAGACTACCAGCTAATGTGCGCGATGCAAACACACTTCCAGTGTTCATCTGCTCAGTCACCAGACTACTCAAAGATGACAATGCACTTTTGCGCCTGACTCTTACACCCTCTTTTTCACCATACATAGATATTTTAAGTTCTTTAAACGTGTAGTTACAACCAACTACAATTATAAATTTTAATATTATTGGAACTAGATGATTAACATTTCTACACAGGACAGTAATAATATTAGTTTACACATAATATAAAAGTTAACATAACGGGACTAGTTAGTTTGTGTACCAAAATAACCACAGTTACTAAACAGAATATATACGTATATATTTATTAATCACTCCTTCAGGACTCCCGTTGCTTTCTTTTGCGTTGCTGTTGTTTGTCTTCTTTTTTCTCTCACCATTTCAGCTTCCATTTAACTTTTTGAATGAGAATGAATAATGTGGATATTTGACCATTTACAAAGACAAATGATCTGCAATACCAATGGAAAAGTATCTATTTGTAATACAACGTCACGATTGTAGCTTATAACATAACTGATCGTATCTGTAAAAATAGCTTCCTTATTACCCAATTTGGATATAAATCAAATCAAAAATAAGATTCGGATTTGTACACACCCAAGTTATATTGAGGAATTACTTCAAGCTTTATTTTTTCCCAAGTATTTTTAATCCATCCAAAACTTACTTGGGTTTTTTTGTTAATGCGAAGTTAATATTCCTATATTTCATGACGTGCTCCATTGAATGACTGGTTATCATATTGTTCCCACAGACCTAAGATAAAAACGCCAGCAACCATGTAACTTAACCATGAACCAAATTTATGAAATTTATATAATGCTTATCCATGCCTGTATATTTAGTGTGTCCTACACAAGTAGGAAAAAATGTGTATTTTATTAAAACATTATTATTAATTATGATTGCTAATCGTATATGTAATTTATCATATTGATGATGCCTGTAAACTGGCGTCTCTCATGTACAAAATGAGAATATACTATTATTATTATAATTACTGCTAAGTTGAACAAAGGTTCTGTACAACGATGACGTGAAATAGAACTGAACGCAGATGCAGTTCCAGAAGGTGTGCATACTTGTGAGACAGTCAGTGTAATTCATCAGCGTGTAGCCCACCTATCATCAGATGATAGTGCTAAACCCGAACTAATAGTAAAGGACTGCAGTGTTAGTAATCTTGCAGTTAGACAACTATCTGACAGCCGAACCACAGCAGCTTCTGATCCACCGCTAAGTTCATCAACTGGTATCAATCAGTTGTCGTTGGTGTTGTCATCTACAATGAGAAGGACACCCATCAACTCAACTACCTTGCGCAGTGACTTTGATAGTATTGGTGCATTTGAGAGGAAGAAGGATATTGCTCAGTTTAGTGAGGATAAGCCAAGTGTAAACGAAAGAGTAATTGTTAAATTGGCTTGCATGAATAAAGGCATTTCTAGTTTCAAGTTACCATTTGAATGGTATTATCTTTGGTGTAAATTACTCTGTTTCTACACTTGGTTGATCAGATATTTCGTGTGTTTGTTCGTCATCTATATTCTACAATACGATGACATGAGCGTGTTACCGTTCAGATTTGAGGATAAAGTTGATGATAGAGGGAAGTCAGCAAATAAACTCTGCGACGATTTTCCAACCTAGGACGTCAACCTGAGACGGAATGTAGGCATACTGCTGTAAGTCCTGCAGTTCTTCAAGGGTAGTTCGTCATGCCAGAATCCACAACATTTGATGTATCGATTTCACAAATGGTCGTGTTGTGTGAGTTCCAATTATTGTCATTGTTGGTTAATCTTGTTTGTGTCCGGACATTCTTCAACTTACACTCGTTAACCTGAAAAGAGTCGCAGTTGTACTGGTGTAAGTCCTGCGATTCTTCAAAGGAATTCCATCTAGACACGATCTGCGAGTTTGTGTGCACTGTTTGCATATATGTGTGGTGTGTCTTTGGCTCGATACCCTCATCCTCCATACGGTAGCTTATCTTCACCCACTTCCTTTGCAGTTGAGTAGGTAGGCGTCTCGCTATTACTTCTAGTATAAAACTCGAGTTGAGGTCACTCATGCAATTCATCGAAATCAATGCATTCCTATAAGTCATAAGATTATCTAAAAACTCAGTGAGTGCCTTGGAGTCATCATGTAATTGACCACCATTACCTTTAACAGCCTCGAATAATTTCCCTACAATCATCGAAGGTCTTCCAAACCTTCGACGTAATATGCTCATAGCCTCGTAGTAGCCCTCCTTTGGCTTCATAAACTTACAGCACTGTATAGCTCTTGCAGCATCTCCAGTGCAATACCTCATCAAATACATTAACTTCAATTCATCACTTAATAAAAACTACTCAACATGATCTCAAACTCCTTTACAAATTGTAAATAATCAGCTGGGTTTCCATCGAAACACCGTGGTTCAAACTTAGGGAGTTTAATGTTCCTATTATCCCTGAACGGCGAAACAGTAACATCAACCATGTCATGCTTAACATCAGACACATCGTTACAAGTAACAGACAAGTCACCATGACTTACTTTCCTGTTTGCATCCAAGACGCTGTGTCCCTTCTTTGACCCAGGCATTGTTGAACTTGACCCAATTCCGAAAACCTTCCAGATATTGCCTGTTCAAAGAAGACTTGGCCGGCACCAGGAAAGATGAACGGTGACTATCCAAACTGTCACCAACTGTCCAAAACCGTTTACAATGTGATGTTGTACCGCCAGACTCTGACTTCGCCGTTAGAAACTTTCAGCCACGTCTCCTAAACCGTCAATGTCCAGCTCTTGCTGCAGTCTGGCTCACGCTTTTCCTTGAAGTTTCTCAGAAACACTCAGTAATAACGGACGGAAAAACCAAAACCCCAATTGGCGACTCGAGGATTCTTTATTGTAACACCAACATGTAAACACTGTTACAACTAAGGTCTGTGAACGAATATTACAATAATAAATCACAATATTACTTCTGACGGTATACTGCTGACTTCTTTCTGAACAGCGACCGATGGGACGATGACTTTTGTATTGGCACCTCCGCGAAAATTAGGGAAGTTGGTTTTGAGCAAACAACCATGAATTGATCGTTCAATCTTCAACTACATTGACAGTACGTGTGACCCAGGTTCTCGCAATGGCATCCAAGTCAACGCGTATTGGTCGTGATGGAAAAAAGGGATGGATCCGCCTGGGAGTGTCAGTGTAGTTGAAGATTGAACGATCAATTCATGGATGTTTGCTCAAACCCAACTTCCCTATATTTTCGCGGAGGCATCAATACGACAGTCATCGTCTCATCGGTCGCTGTTCAGAAAGAAGTCAGGACAAAACCGTCAGAAGTAACATTGTGATTTATTATTGTAATATTTGTTCATAGAACTTAGTTTATTATGCTGCGCATATTTTGGTGTTAGATTAAATAATTCACGAATGGCCAATCGGTGTTTTGGATTTTGCGTCCGTTATTACTAAGCGTTTCTGAGAAACTTCAAGGAACAGCGTGAGTCCCAGCGTAACAGCAGCTGGTCCTTGACGGTTTACGGTACGTGGGTGAGAAGGGCTACCTTTATCCTCTCTGTTTCGCTCGTCTTCCATTTTTTATAACAGTGGTGGACTGTTGGATTTTTCATTTTGCTTAGTTGGATGCTATTGTGAATGTGTTTGTTATGCATTGTTTACAAATGGCTTATGTGAATGCTAAAGTAACACCCAACTACTGTGTGTTTTGTTATTTTTTACCCAGCTGCAAGACGTGTTCCTTAGCGAACTCTGTTGAAGCTGTTCAGCCGTTTGATGGTTATCATTGACTACGAGCCCGTGTGTCCCTATGTATTTACTAAATTGTGGTTATACGTTTAATATTTTCTTCGATATTCCTCAGTCACTTAGTCTAATATTCAGTGTTTCTTGAGGTCTGACTGTCACTAGCTGTGGCAATAACCACCAATGTTAACGAAAAAAGGTTTGGAAGTTCATTGCAGGTGATTGGTATGAACGGAAGCTCCGCAGATGTGAAAAGACGCATCCACAACTGGAAGGAAGTTTTGAAGGCACTGGAAGACCTTCAAAAAGCGGGGAATTTGTAGATTGATAACATCATAGATCGTTTGCACACATCACTTCTTTAGAGGCTGAGGATATTGACGTTCATGGATAGTACGAAGTATACTAACAAAAGATGTAATACCAACAGCTCCTATAGTATTCGTTCCGTGTAGACCAAAGGCAAAGCAAAACACAATGGGTGATCATCTGAATTACGAGATATATTTCGGGACCCAATCGGAGTGCGAGATGATTGTTTAGCTAGCTAGGGATCGTGCACGGACAAACGAATGTGACACGACGCAGCACCGAATGGTATGGATGCTTGACCAGAAGCCTTCAGCTAAACCAGTTGACATAAACAGTGAGGGTGAGCATCCAATGTTCAGTGACGAATGCCGTGGCCAGTATTTTTGGGGAATTAGTTACCACTGAAGCTCACTCCATCCTGATG
Organism: Trichobilharzia regenti; assembly: GCA_944472135.2. Classification (NCBI taxonomy): domain Eukaryota; kingdom Metazoa; phylum Platyhelminthes; class Trematoda; order Strigeidida; family Schistosomatidae; genus Trichobilharzia; species Trichobilharzia regenti. The sequence goes on from OX235270.1 coordinate 164,564,964, forward strand.
CGGTTGTGGGGACACTAAGACAAAACCAGCCGGAAGTAAAATACTTAACGGCTTTCCTATGGGCAATAAACTCTTCCGAGCGGCTTGAAAACAAGAGTGCTAAGAACCTTGTTGAGGAATATGTACCAAAAGTAACGTTTGAAAAATAATGTGCATCTACCACACAGTAAAATAATGCGAAAAACAGCACACGGAAAAAAATCTATCTTAATTTTTACAGGATGTAACGTGTGCGGTAATGGAAAAGTCTTTACTTGCGTTGTGAGGTTCAATATAAGAACACTGATGCGTCTGAAAAAATAATAAATACCACAAACCAATAATAATAATTTATATTTCATATAGGCAGGAAGTATCATAAATTAATCCTTTTTCAAAAGCTTAAATTGTTCAGTTATTGTGCAAGCAATCAGGACAGGTTCTTATTAGTGTTAAATTGTAAACCCCTTACCACCACATTTGAGCGACTACCCAAACTTCGTTCCGTTTGGCGAATCGCATCACTTAGATATGTGATACAGTTGTGAAGATATTCTGGGAATCTCACGTTTCGTCGAGAACGTGTTTTCTTTGAAGGCTCGAAGAAGGCTCGATGGCTTTCGCCAAGCTAGTGATTTCTTCAGGGATTCACGGGTATTTGGTTACTTGTGTATTACTAGTGATGCTTAGCTCTAGGCTAATAGGATTGCCTTCTACGTAGGCCGGTTTTAGATGGTCGATGCAAACAGTGTCTTCGCAGCCTATTCTTGCATAAGACAAAAAATTTATTCATATGTTTAATTACTTAATATGGTCTGGCGTATGGGGGTTCCAGAGAGGAACGCACTGAGTGACTACGAACAAATGCATGTGAAGAAGAAAAACGTGTGAACAAAGATTTCTATGGACTGTGGTCGAAGGGAGCAGGTCCAACTGAACGCATTGCGTTCGTAAGCCTGCTGACGTATGAGGTATGATCTGCCGCTGGTGGGAGAAACAAACTCACCCGGCAGTCGTGGCGTCGTGCCAAATACTACCTCGGTGGCAGCACAACCAGTATCAGTTTTCAAGGCGTTTCGTGTTCTTTGGAGAACTAACGGTAGTGATTCAGTCCAATATGCATGGTTTGCAGCTGATAACCCAGCCTTCAACTGTATGTGTAGGCATTCTAACATACCATTATCTTGAGGATGGTAGACTGTTGTTCTAAAACGCATACAACCACTGATTTAAGTTAGGGCGAAGAATAAGCTATCAATTACCGCCCGCGTTCTGTTGTCATGGATGATGGGCATCCAAAACTTGAAATCCATAGTTCGACACAGACGCGTGGGACTATTTCAGCAGATGAGAACTGCCCATCGTGTAAAGTGAAAATATAAGTGTGTTGATGAGGTTGTGAAACGGGTTCAATCAGATCTGTATGAACGTGTTCGAAACGAGCAACAGAGATACGAAAGTTGTCAAGAAGGTTTCTGGTGTCTCTCACTACCTTGCACTTTTGGCAAATCAAGCACGCATGAGCTCATCCGTTTGCCTATCTATTAACACCAAGACAACAAAACCGACTAGTTACGAGCCTGACAGTAGTTCCAATATCTCGGTAAGATAATCCGTGCAGCGTATTGGACACGTTACGGTGACAACGTTTAGGCACGATGAGGCGAGGAGTACTCATGTTAACGTCACATCGAATAGTGTCCATCCAGACGCTCAAGGGTTTCTCGGCTAATTGTGGAGTTGTTTCCGACAACCCATGTTGTGGCTTGGTATCTGCTCCTTGAAGACCAGCCGGTTTTACAAGTTCTACGTCATCTATTTGGATGAAAGAAAGAAATGCGCGACAAGGCATCTACCACAGTGTTGTTCACTCCAAACATATGGCGAATATCTGATGAAAACTGTGAAACGTAATCCAGTCGGTGTGATTCTCTAGGTGAATACTTATCTGAAGCTGAGTTTATGGAGTATAGTAGAGGTTTGTGGTCAGCGAAAATTCTAAATTCACGACCCTCCACTGAATGTGGAAAATGGCGTACGGCACAGTTTGTATCCAGAAATTCTTTGTCGAATGTGCTGCTCTTTGTTTCTTCCAGTTGTAGACACGTTGAGAAAAAGGTAATTGATTGCTACTCTCCATTGTCTAGTTGTTGCAGAGCTGCACTAATTGCAGTGTCTGATGCATCAACTGAGATACCCGATGGTGCCGTTGGATCCTGATATATAAGAAGTGTGGCATCCACGATAGCTTTCTTAACTTGGATGAAATCATTTTGAGCAGACGAATCGAGTTGATGGATTTTTTACTCCCTGGCTGAATCAGAGAAGCACAGTTGGGAATAGCCATTGAAACTGCTAAGGCTTTTCACTGTCTGTGGCTCTGGAAATTTCAGCATCGCCTTGGCCTTATTAGCCAGTGGGCGAACGCCCTTGCAGTCAAGGGTAAGGCCCAGAAAGTTGAGTGAGTCAACGCCTATCTGACACTTATGAATATTAATGGTTGCACCATGTAGTTGTCACCTTTCAGATGTCAGGTCCAAGTGTCTGATTTCCACGTAAGTGTATGAGGCTTGTTCATGGGCGGCTTTAGCTACCGGTTTGTGGCTTCTGGTACACCTTTTTTCGCGTCAGCTTTAAGCGACTTGATGTCTTAGTGTTTTATTGCGTTTCGACCACCGGTACTGAAGGCCTTATCCGGTAATATAGGCGCAGCGTGGGTGTCCGGGACATGTTGGATGCTCTAGTGCGCTGAAAGATACTCACTTCATGATTGGGAATCATCAAAAATGTATTGCCATGTCAGTGACACAACAATAATAATAATTTTTGCTTTATTCCAAAAACAGTACTAATGATACAGCAAGGAATTTTCAGCATTCAGTACAATATTGCATCTAATTTACCCAAAACCGATGAAAAAATTAAAAATACACAAAATACTGTATGCAATACGGAGAAAAATATGCATGAAGTATAAAATTGTAGTAATAATAGTAATACCAACTAAAATAAAATAGCAGAGTTATGGTTAAACGATAGAAAGTATGGCACCATAAACTGAGTCTTCAGCGCCTGAGCGGTAGCCCCTTTTCTTCTCTGGTGCAGGACCTTTGCTATCCAGGTGACTTAAAACCCCGCTGAGAGTGGTAATGGATTTTTTAATACAGAACTCAGTTGAGCTGCAGAAGTCATTGCATAGCTAGTTTGCCAGAGGTTTTCAGCAGCACTTGCATGCTTCAGTGGTTGGATTTGCGCACATGCTGTTAAGTTGATTTTTTCTTGGATTATTTAGAAAGGAAAGAGCACAAGTATTGCTTGACCCCACAGATCAGGCGACAACTGCTTGAGGCCAGCTGCCACGGCTCGTTTGGAGGGTTTTGGGAGATGCGTTTGTACTTGTATCTCACCTCCGAAATCAGATTGCTTCATGGTAGGCGAGGATGCACAACCTTCGGAACTGACGTTGTCGAACACGCCGCCTAACATCTCCGCTGAGGTGAAGCAGCCTGGTTGGCGTGTTGTCACGTCCTGACTAGTTGGTATACGACCCCAATCATACTTTCTGCGCAGTGTAAACAACGTGCACTGTGTGATGGCAGCTGCCTTTGATTTAATCGGTATCCAGCCACCCTTCCTGCTATGACAGGACCAGCAGAAACGTTGGTTCCAGCCAGTGCAGCTGGTTTTGTCATGCGATATGACAGGAGTTATCGTATGCCAATGTACACTTAATATCTTAAAGCTTTCATTTACATGTATGAATCCATGTAGTTAGTGGAGGGGTAGTTCTTTCCTGGCATTGACAATAAGAGCTACCCGATAATATAAAAATGGCGACATTTTAATTGTGTTCTATGCGGAGATACTCTACTCAGAACACAGCCTTGCACGAAGATTATGCCGATACTACCGTGTAACTGGCTGAAATGTGTTTTGCTGAGATGATAGCAGTGTATCTTGTCGGTGGACAAGTTTTGTATGTGCCAAATCCCCCAGTGTTTTGTCCTGAAAACTGCAGTAAACTAAGGATTGTATTTGACAGAGCAGTGCACTGCTCAGGTACATAAATCAATGAACACTAAATTCTGGCCCAGACAAACTGAAAAGTATGGTGGACCTCTGCCTCAATCAGATCGGAGAAAACCACACCGTACTTAATTGAAATTATGTTTTCAGTAAATACACTATAGTTTTGACAGAAAGGCCGCTTTGATTAGTTCTATATATTGCAAACGTATGTTATCATTCTAAGGATTGTATGGCCACTCTTGCTTGCCTTGCACAAGCATGTTCTAATAATGTTACCCTTCTTTATTTAGATTCCACTTTGAATTTTTACAGAACGAACTATTCTGCCTGAGATGGCTCTTAAACACCAGTGGATGTAGTACTTGCCCGTATATCGGTTGACCATCGATTGAATGCAATCGCCCCCGCAAACGAAACGGAATTTAGGATGCCTGCCCGATCTTGGCTGTGGCTTTACAGTTTGGCAGTAACACCACACTCATTTGACCTACACTCCTTTAACCATCGGAATAATAAAATTTATCGATATTTTAGGACTTAAAATTATATAGGATTTTGGTCGTGCTTGTAGAAGTGCCACGATTTTCACGTAAATTTATTTATCCGTATGAAAATATGTTATCATTCTAATTGCAGCAGCAAACGATAAACGTCACGACAGATATAGTAGCTGTTTTTCATCAAGTGATTTTTCCTCACTATTACAGAAAAGCTCTTGGTTTCTTGTATTGGTCGGGGGATTTGAAAGTGGAACCAGTCGTCTACAGAATGGAAATGCATATTTTGGAACGATGTCTCCACCAACAAGCGTGGTGTTCATCTTACGAAGAACTATCCCGGGTAACGCTGATAAGTTCCACAATATTCTTACTTGAGTAGGTGGCACTTAACTGATGTGTTGTGGCAGTGTTTCAGAAATGTTCTGGATGGGTTCTTCTGCATGTGTATTCATTCAAAAGGAAAATCGTCTACCTGGCAGCAGTTTTTAGGAGTTTAATCTAGACGTTACTATCTCAAGAGCACCTCTGATTTTTGTCTACTTGGAGTTTCATCCACCCAAAACGGTTTCCTCAGTGTATGCCAGATCCATTTTCATTTTCTCACATATTTGTTGAACAGTAGGCTCTTGGTTGGTTTGTTCCCAGCCGCAGCTTCATGATGCTAATTCTTTCTGGCTGGTTGGCCATTTGATCTTAGGTATTCAGCCAGCCAGTCACTGATAAAAGTCTGCAACCTGTTGAATATCCTTTTCATGACACGCCGGACAATTTTCTGACCCATATAGAAGGACTGAATTAACTCACATGTGTTGAAAGTCCGAGTCTTGTTCCTTATGCTGAATGACAGCAGGAGATTTGCGAACTGGTTTCAGGTTGATGAAGGTTTATCTTGCTTTTCCGATTCTGACTTTGACATCTGCGCCCGTTCCGCCAGTAGTTGAAACGATGCTTACTAGGTAAGTGAAGGGGTTAAGCTCTGTCAAATCTCTCCCATTGATTGTGACTGGTGCTGGTTGTTGTTGCTGTTGGTTGATCACAGACCTGATAAATATATAAGTTTTGGTTCGCAGGAAACTGATCGGTCAAGAGTTTGATCATGAGCTGGCACCAGTTATATAATCACTGGATATCCTGGGGGTACTTGATGGATGTCTCGTCCTCGTCTTGGACTTTTCATCAGTACGCACCCACTTGGTTTCGAACGTAGGACTATCCGATTATAAAGTGAGCTTATAAGTCTATCAACTACTTGCACCTGACTTGGTGTGGACAGGAGCATCACTCCACGCTAGTTTTTGCAGAGGCCTTAGTCACCTTTATTGGGATTCGATGAGGTAGCCAGCCTTTCTCTCAGTCAGCAATAACCCTCCCTTCTCTTGCAGTAATGGTGTCAGCATATATACTGCAGTCTATGTGTGGATTTCGATTCATTTAACTTAAACTGTTAGATTTCATCCTCAGTCAACATTTGTTGGAGGGATAGTTGGATGCCAGGGAGCACCAGGCAGCTGTTCTTTCCCGCTTGAGTACTACTTGGCAGTACGCACTTGCTGTTCGACCAAGGATTGAACCCAGTATACTCAGGCCACGAGCCCAAGCTCGTTGGAACTTCAAAGACTCGAGTCAGAGTTCGGTGTCTAGTGGTTTCTTCTTTGTCAGCTCGCAATATAACGATACTGTAAGCATCGACATCAGCAGTTTCATCAAGACATTGAAGACTACTGTCAGGAATTTTATCATGCCATATCTGGAAAACAACTGATTGTTCAGATCACATCAATATCTCAAGGGGGCATCTCATGACTTTTGTATCAGGAGAAGGCCAGGCTACCCTGGAAAACAACAAGAGATCCACCAACGCTGATTACGAAACCTCAGCAAAGCTTTTGACTGATCATCTGGCTCAAGACTACTAACGAAATTGCAAGGTTTTAGAGTCAAGGGCAGCTTGCTAAACTGGATCAGGGAATTCCTCAGGGCTGGAGATAGACAGCCAGGATTAACTCAGAACTCATCTCCTGGATAACAGTACTTAGTAAAGTGTCGCAGACAGATGGAGAGGAAATACTAGCGAGTCTTGATGTAAACAGTCTCTAAGCTAAAATACCCGTTCAGTTGGTCATGAATGCATTGCCAACGAGATTAAAAGAAGACAATGGCATCAAAGGTAGGACACAACTATCCGTAGAATGGACATTAGAAGAGGTGAAATTTTGTCTAACAACAATATTTCGCGCTCGAAGTAAAAATATACCAACGAAATGAAGGAGTGGCCATGAGATCACCCATCTGTAGAATAACAGCCGAAATATTCATAGAATTTTGGGAAGAGAATGTACTTAAACCATTCAGGTCATCAGTTAAATGTTGCTGGAGATATACAGACGACCCTTTAGTAACAATGAAAAAGAACGATGTTGAGGAATTCTTTGCATACATAAACAGTTATTTAGACTCAGAATATTCACTATAGAAATAGAGAACTTAATCGGGGGACTGCATTTATTAGACTGCAATGTACAAAGGGTAAGAGATGTTAGTACAAAAACGAAGCTATGCAGAAAAACTGCACATTCCGGAAGATTCCTTGATTATTTTTCAGCTCATCCACTCGCGGTAAAACGAGGATTAATACCAAGTGTTTCAGATGGAATACCTGTACCTAAAACAACGCCGGATAACCAGTGAAAAGAAATTAACGCATAATTCGAAATGTTACTCGACAAAAACTGCCGAGAACTCATCAGAGATAATATAAAGAAGTGAAATAACAGAGTAAAACCAGAGAATGTTGAGAGAAAGGCAAAGCAAAGCCACAATACCATACGAAAATGGTGCACCAGGGGAAAATCAGCAGAAACCTCAAAAATATTGCAATTCGCACCACATTTAAACCAACGATATTCATCAAATCGCCACACTACGGATCATCATTGAACAAAGCTTGGAATGGCAGTCACCTCTCTATCTCAACTTCATCGACTTTGAAAAGGCCTTCGATAGTGTCGATCAAGAGGTGATTTGGCAAATAATTCGCTACTACGGGGTTCCATCGGCAATTATACATCTCATCCAACAGTTGCACGACAATGCTGTAACGGGAAACTTACAGAATCCTTCGAAGTGCTAACGGGAGTGAGGAAATGCTGTCTACTATCGCCGACGATTTTCCTGATTACAGTAGGTTGGATAATGCGACAGACAGCGGGCAATGAGGAAACTGGCATAAAATGGACCCAAACAAAATTCTCGGAGCATCTGGACTTCGCCGGTGATATATGTCTGATTCCCACAAACTGGAAGATGTGAAAGTGGAAATCAACAAGTTGGCGGAAGAAGCATCACATATAGGACTTCAGGTGAACACAGAGAAAACGGACGTAGGTGATGAGGATTTCTGGGCGACACCAACAACAACAATAACAACAGGCAACAATCAGCATAAATGGGAGGAACCTGGAAGGAACAACCTCCTTCACCTTCCTGGGAAGCATCGTTTCAACTATAGGCGGGCGGAACTGAAGAGGATATCAAAGCCAGAATCTGTGTGGTGATCAACAGCACTCAGCATGAATATAATAAGATCCTTTTTTTTAACTTTATTGTGAAGTCATTTCTACTATACAGATCGGAGTTTTGCACAGCGCGTCATAAAAAGCATCCCAAAGAAACTTCAGACCTTCATTAGCAGTTGTCTTCGCTCAACATTACTCAAGATCAGATGGCCGGCCCGGAAAGATCAGCAGCAGGGATCTCTGGCAGTGAGCGAACCAACCAGGAACCGATTGTGCAACAAACAGGCTGGAACGAAAGGAGATGGATTGTCCATACTCTGAGGAAACCATCAAGTGACATCACTAGACAAGCCATTGCTCGAGTGGAACCCGAAAGGGAGGCGGCGAGTTGGTCGTCCAAGGGTGACTTGGAGGAGGCTATGTGAGGAGGAAATGAAAGCGTGTGGGCACACTTGGAGCGGGGTGAAAAAGGTGGCAGAAAACCGTAGGTAATGGAGACGCGCAGCTGAAGCCCTATGTTCCTCTATTAATTAAAGGAAATAATAATAGTAATAATGATAATAATTAAACCAACGAATCTAATTAATAAATAAGATAAATCACATAAAACATCCAGTAAAAATGCTGGATAAAAATAATGTAATTTACAAAATGCCTTGTGCTGAAATTCCGACTGAATCTGTGGGTCGAACGTCCAGATCACTCAAAAGAAGAGTGAATGAACATAAACGCCTAACTAAAGGTCGTCCAACAGGAACACAAGCTTACAAAAATTTAGGAAAAAATTTCATTTGTAGCTGCACATGCACTAGACAAAAACCAAAGTATTAAATTGGAACAATGATTGTATTCTGAAATCTAAAATCAACAAATGGAAACAGAGATTTATAACGGAATCTATATTCATTCAGTTCAAACGGGATACATGCAACAAGCGTGACTAGGCACAACTGTCAACAGCCTGGAGTAAAATTCTTTGCACACATAAATGAATGGACAAAAAAGAAGCATAAGTGCGAGTACGAGTCATGAATGTGTGAGTTAAAAACAAAAGAATTTCAACAGTTGGTATAATCACGGGCAGTAATTTTGCTAGAAATGTTACCAAAACGAGGAAAAACTAGTCACCGTTTCCCGCAAATGCAAGCTTGATGGCGTGACGTAAAAGCGCATTTAGGACTTTGATCACCACGATTTCCCTTATCTTTTTAGTTAAATTAATATTTGTCATTGTTTTATGTCTCAATGAGGATTATTAATTTACCATTGTTTGTAAACTATTCATATATAATTATAATCCTTTTGAAACAGCATACAGTTTGAAACCTTCATTTAAAGAATTTTATTTGTGACATATATCAATAATTTACTCTAAGTTGAGTACTTCTCTAACATCAAGAAATCAGGATTTGAAATTGTGTTTCTACTTGCTAATATTGACCTACGTAAAGGTCATCTTAGACTTGAGGAATTTTTAAAAATGCCCATCGTATCCATCCTACAGTCTGTATTATTTCAGAAGCTACAAAAAGAATACTGTAATTCCTAATATTTTCAAATTTAATCTGATGTTTCCAGCTCAAGAAGAGTTTGAAGAGTTATGTTTCAGCTATGGTTTGGAGTTGGATGAAATTGTAGGAAAATATTCCCCTAATACATTTGCATGTTTTAGACCACCGAGAAAGAAATGGTTACTCGAGAAAAAGGGATGGAAAAGTCGAAGGGTCTTAGCACGGAGCCAGTGTACAAAGTTGAAATCCCTGCCAATCGATATGATTTACTTTGTCCAGAGGGTTTATCTCGTGCTTTAATGATATTTGAATCGAAGTAAGACGATACGTTTGTCTTTAAATTATTTTAGGATAAAAACTCCACTGTATACATGCATAAAAACTCAAAACCCGGTACAAATACACGTTTTGCCCTCAGTAAATCTGGAATATGTGTCTACTTGCTTATATTTTTGTTTAATAGACTCAGATTGTTAGACCTTTTGTTGTTGGAGCTATATTACGAAATATTGTTCTCGACAAATCTCGTTTAAATAGTTTTATAGATCTTCAGGAGAAACTTCATCAGAATCTGTGCAGGTAATCCTTATGATGTTTGCTTTTTCATTTAGTTTATTTAAAAATGCATTATGTGTAGTTCATGAGACTCAGATTTTTTTGAATGAGAGATTTGAGTCTTATGCTAATTATTTCCTTATACGCTAGTGAGTTTCGTTAATTTCTCTTTAAACGAGTTAGTTGATGAGGACTCAGACAGCGCTTCTTCTATTAATCGGTCCGGAGAGTTTGTGTGACTCGTTGGAGAACCAGTTTACTCGACAGCGACATATTTCCTCTTTGGCTGTTGAAATCTCCTTCTATATCGCCTAAGATGTTTCAACCACCTAGTGAGAACGCGTAAAGAAAAGACAGATCATAGCCCATAGTCATTCCCTACAATCTTGGACGTAATGGGATTCCTATAAGCACAGTATGATAAAAAGGTATTCACACTGCTCTCTCATCGTTTGATATATTAATTAATGCAGGAATCATCCTTGTTGCCTATTAAGCGTTTTCTATAATATATGGGTTGGTGGCACAGCGGTTAGGCCGCTCGCCGACCATGCACATAGTTCGGGGTTCGATCCCCTGACCTTCACCTCGCTTAACCAGAAATAATGCTGGGAAGGAGGAAGGGTTGGGTATGAGGCTAGCAACCCCATCCTGTAAAAATGAACACTCCTACCGAAACTTGAAGCCACTAGCTTGAAGCCGTATGTTCCACTGGAAACGTGAAGGAAAAATGTCCTCCCTAAGAATTGGTCTGGATGCACGCTTCTAATTTTGACCTCACCGGAGTTGTGCATATTCGTAATGCCTTTCTTATCATCGAATCTTATTTTGTCTTCATTAAAAAATTCATTTACTTCGCCTTACAGCCTAGCGGGCTCTGTTTTTCTTAGTCTTTATCGACTACTTCTATCTGAATATTCGTTTGTTTAATCATGCCGTTTTTTTCATGATTTATGTTATCACAAATTGGTCGTTTTTCATCTTTGTTATGCATAGAACTATTACCACTATTATTATGACTAATTGCACAGTTTATACGCAGTCTTATCCTTTCTGTTGACAAATCACCATGATTGGTTTTTATTGGTTTGTATCTGGAGATACAGTATTGTTGACACTTACGTGTTGTTTTAAAATTTACTATTATTAATCCCTTGGGCTCCTCGTCGAACATACGACTTCAACCGAAGCACATATCCATTTCGCCTCGTTTTCTTCTGTTCTCTTTAGCTGGCACCATGGTTTTCCGAAAGCTTTCACCTTCTCACACTATATCTTCCATGTCACCCTCGGACAAACGCTCAACTCGTCGTTTCCTATTCAGGTTACGCTCGAGCGACGGCCTGACTGGCGCGGGATGTCATTCGACGGTCTCCTCAACTTACATGCTATCCGTATCTATTTTCGGGATGTGTTAAGCAGTAGGTTCTTGATTGGTTAGTTTTCGGAGTTTCTTCTTGCTTATTCCTTCTGGCCATATGATCTTCGGTAGGGATCCAGTGAAAGTAGGTGTTCACAAAAGTCTGAAGTAGTCTGTCAGAGATGCGTTTTGTAACCTATGCACTAAATTTCTGGATCATTGGAAAGAACCGACTTAACATTGGTATTGTTTGTTACGGAGGACAGAAGATTCCCAAACTGATTTCATGGTGGTGAATGTCTGCCTTGCCTTTCCGATCCTGGATACTTTTGACATCCTCATCCATTCCGCTGACAATAGTTGAAACGATGCTTTCTAGGTGAGTGAACTGAGTTGATTCACTCTTCTTCTATTGATAGTGATTGGTGCTGTTTGTTGTTGTTGGTTGGTTGTTTTCACCGCTTCTGTCTTCTCTGTGTTCACCTGAAGTCCTATCTTCGCTGCTTCTGCCAACTTTTTGGTTTTCGCCTCTAAGTCTTCGGGTGTTTATGCGATATGAGACCTAAATAGTCTGCGCGAACTTCACGTCTTCTAAAGTCTTGTTGTCGGTCCAACGTATTCCTGTCTTCTCGTTCCCATACACAGTCTCCTGCACAATCCAGTCCACGATTACTAATATCATCTGTAGCACAGTGTAAGATGCTGCTACAGGACTGGACCACGTCAACCCATAACTTAGTGATAGGGAGTGAAGTGATAGAACATGTTGACCACTTCACCTATTTGGGAAGTTGTATTAGCACCAACGGACTGATTGGCGATGAAATCTCAGCACGGATCCGAAAAGCTCGAGCTGCTTTCGCTGACTTACACCATCTCTGGCGTAGGCGTGACATCCGGTTATCAACCAAGGGACGTGTGTACTGCTCAGCAGTTCGCTCCGTCCTTGTCTATGGCTCTGAAACATGGCCAATACGAGTTGAAGACATGAAAAGGTTGACTGCTTTCGATCATAGATGTCTGCGATCTCTGTCTCACGTTAGGTGGTTTAATAAGGTAAGTAATGTTGACGTTAGGCGTAGAGTGTTGGGCAAAGATGGAAAATCAATCGACGAGGCTATAAAGTTACATAGACTAAGATGGCTAGGTCACGTGCTGCGCATGCCTAATCACCGCCTCCCCCGACGGGCATTGCTAGCTGACATAGGTTCAGGTTGGAAAAGAGCCAGTGGTGGCCAAACAAAAACATGGCCTCATCAATCCATGAAATCCTTGACAGTTAAACTGAGTCAGGTAGGGAGATGCAGACTCCCGGGTTGGGGCCCTCGGGACTCTAGGAATCAATGGCTGGAGACAATAGGTGACATGGCTCAAAATCGTTGTCAATGGCGCAGATGTATTCAGTTTCTGTAATCTTTCATATTCCTTTCTGCCATTACCCATTCTGTTTCACTCGTATACTTGTCAAACTCTATTGATTCTCTTCACTCATCTTTTTGTCTACCTCTGTGTGCTATTTGGAACGTGGCAACTCGAACTGCTGCACTTCGGTGCCAAGTTCTATGTTGAGTCCAGACAGAGACAGTGGTTAGGACTCTCACCGACCATGCATATGGTCCGGGGTTCGATCCCCTGCCGACGCACACCTGATATCTATGGCCGGCCTGCAAAATTTGGGCTACCAATATCACATGTTGAAAATTCCATACTTGTACCAAAAAAATACGGCGTGGAATCAAGCTGTAAAAAAAATAATAGTAGTCAGCCTTGTCTGATTCCTGTCTTCATTTTAAAATGGGCTTCACTGAGTATTCCGTTGTGGATCACTTGACACATGGCATTTCCATGTAGGTGTGGTTGAATGAATGTGGTCGATAAAGATTTGCTCATTGCACTCCATAGTGTTTCCATATTACTTCGACATTAAGGAATTTTCAAAGTTGATGAAGTTTAGGTGGAGATTTGACTGCTATTTTATGCATTGCCTGTTCGATGATGCCTCAAGTTGCAATTTGATCTGCATATGATTTGCTTCCCCTGAATCCCCATGCTTATTTTTGCTTTCATCGAAAGAAGACACGCCTTCGCTGGATAACAGCTAGCCCTTCGAAGGCATTCACTAGCGTACCGCATCGTTCCGTCTTTCTGACTCCAGCGAAGAAAAAGTTTATTTTTTCATGTATTTTTATTGTCGTACTTTGAAGTTTCCGCAGTGCTTAAATTGATTTGCCGTTATAGGATCGCGAGTCTAATCCCCCAAACAACCATCCCTCTTCTCCTGGGCTTAGGACTGTCCGGTAAAAACTGGAGAACTAACACACTAGACTCGGTTTGTCAGTAACAGTTACTCGTTAAATATATGTTTATGTAACCAAGTGTAGAGGCCATATGAAGAGGAAGTTGTCGAAGGAGAATATTCTTTCAGCTCAATCTTTCCGCTATATCGAAGTCAGATATGTGTGTCTCATACTTTCAGCTGAGTAACTATTCTGTTTTTTTATGTTTATAGTGTCGTTCATGTATTCTTGTTTCTCTGTTTCTTCAACCTCTTATTTTTTTTTTTTAGAAAACGATCCCTGGTAGCTATAGGAACGCATGACTTGGACACTATAAAACCACCTTTCTACTATGATGCCAAACCACCGAATGACATCCGATTTGTCGCATTGAATAAAACGCAAGAACATAGTGCTGCGGAGTTAATGCAAATTTTCTCTGTAAGTTTTTGTAATGTTTTGTTGTTATTTTTGTTGGGTGACATTGTTGAGAATCCATTCTATCTACGGAATAACTTGATACCAGTGAACAAAGACGAAAAAAAAACGTGAAGTAATTTAGTGGAGATGATGACTAGCAGTGTGGAATCCAGGATGCTTATTTCGTCTTATTTGGAACCCATCAATTCAAATGTCAAGGTTTTCTATCCAGCAGAGATCGAACACTTTTGGTCCAGTCAGTTAAGGGGTAAATCGAATTTGAATTAAAATAAATACTTACTGATGCCCATTGCACTGCTAAGGGTGGCTCTCGTCGTTACCAAAACAGGTCTAATTCATAATACTTTCGAGTTTGAAACGATGGGTTATCACTGGGTTTGGAGCACCGTCTTCATTCACTGGGAGTGGGTGGGTACATCCAGTCCCAGATAGGAGTGTGAAATGTGCATGCTGGATTCCACTTACCGCTAGTCACCATCCACACCAGATTACTTCAAGTTAATCCTCCGACTTTGCCGAAGCGTCCGTACTAGGGAGGAGCCGACCTGTCAGCACTTCGGTCCAATCAATCAGTGGGAAAATCAAAATTGAATTAAAATGAAATAAAAAACAGTCTGGTCAGTCAGAACTTGGTCGACGTCTGAAACCAATATCTAACTTCACAAACCGCATGCATTCGAAAATCCTGAATGAAGAAAACCAAAAAGCACTTCATCGTCTCAAGGAGAGTTCATAATATAATCTTAATATTGAGACATGATAAAGACCTAGGGGTGGTTTCGCACTACCTCTGAGGCAAGGCACCGTGTTAAGTTAGTAGTGGGGGAAGTCAATTAGTGAGGTTGTGAAGCCGCATCGATTGACGTATCTAGACATCACCTTCCTAAGTGGACATAGGGTTAGGTTGGAAAAGAGGCAGTGGTGGCCAAACCAAAACTTCTCATAAGTCCTTGAGATCTTTGATAGTTTGAGCTTACCACGTAGGGATGTTTAGATTACGTGGTTGATTGGTTTGTGGTCCTTGGGATTCTAAGAACCATTAACAGTTGGTGACAATTGTTCATATGGCTCAAAATTCTCTATCAATAGCTCAGATGTATTCACTCACTGTGATTTTTCCATGTTACTATTCTAACCCTCTTGATTTTCTGCTTATTCCAGTTCTTATGAATGATTTTCTCTCTCTTTTGTCATCCTTTGTGTCATACATTGAGAGAGTGTGGCAACTTGAAGTGGTGCTCCAATTCTGTGCAAAGTTCTTTGTTGGAATTCAGTCAGTCAGGTATTGCGTTGATGGATAAGAAAGATTATACTACGAAGATGAAATCCATTTCCAACGACCCATTGAAGTCTAAAATGGAAAATTCAAACAAACACAGAACTGATGTGATTGAGAAGCTCATTGAGAAATTTATTGAGAGAGCTTTTTTAGAGTAAATTTGATCGATAACAGTTATTACAGTGCCTAATATGCTATGACCTGTAAACAATATACAAACAAGATATTCCCATGAAACCTATCCTTTCTACGATAAATTGACTTCAGGACAAAGTTGGTTGTTGTCCTGTTAGAAACCTGTATAACACGAACGTTTCCAATAAGTTTATGGTGTCCTTTCTATGATGTAACCTCTCTATCCAAAAGGACTCTTTACAAGTACTTATTTTCGTTTTATAAATTCATAAAGGTGAAACAAGTGTACGATGTGTAATTGTTGTTGTTGTTGTTGATTAGTTGTCATTATGCGTAGGGATCTGTTTAGCGTGATATGACTCAAAATTCTCGTTCTCAATGGTACCGATGCAGTTTCAGTCATTGTGTGATTTCTCAGATCCACTAAATCTTTCTGTGTTCCTATGTTCCTATGCTCTCTTTCTGTCACATGTTTATGCTTATTATAACTCTATTGAATCCCTGTTCTTCTTTCTTTTATCTGCCTCTATGTGCTACATTGAATTTAGGAAATTGGAGTGCTGCTGAACTTCTGTGCAAGGTTCTATGTTAAAACTCCGTCAGTCAGACAGTCAGCTTAGGGATCATTGTTTGAACTCGAATTCCCCGAATCAGTTCTCTTATGTGCCAGGTTATATGAGGCACACTTCTGGTGACTTCAGCAATCTCACTAGGCACCATTTATCCACTGGGATCCATTTCAATGAAGGGTCTATAAATTTCAGCCTCTATGAATTTGTGATTTAAGCGCGACTGGCACCAGCATATTTCATCACCCTTGACAACTAGGTGTGCCCCATACTGTTTACAAGTTCTCATTTGAACACTCTAGGAATCTTCGTCCTCCTGTACCCGGTCGGCGAGCATCAGATTGATTTTCGAGAGTTAGTTGGTATGGAGGTGTTTTTGATTTGTTTCAAGTTTGACAAGGGATCGATATCAGTTAAAGAAGCACTGGAAACCACTAGCAGGGGGTACTGGAAAGTTGTTTTGTCAACCTACGTTGAGATATCAGATTAATTTCCAAGAGCCATTCCGTGAAAATCTACGAGCTCATCTTGTAATCGTGGGCTCGAACCCGGTGGTGGGTGAGTACTGCTGAAGAGCCAGTTCAGAAGACGGAGGACAAAACAACTGTCCAATTGTCCAGTTATGGTGGTTTCTGAATGGTTCTCTAACTGACGTGTCTATCCGTGATATCAAACTCGAAACAAGTCAAATTTCCCCTCCAAACTGACTCTTGAAAATGTGAATTTGTTGGAATTCAGACTGTACCGACAGATACCAAGAATTAAATACATGGCACTAGTTACAATCTATTATTATTATTATTATTATTATTACTTTTATTATTATTGTTCTTGTTATTTGTCTGTTATATATAGACTGATCCACATTTGAAACATTATCTTCCACTCATTCAAGATAAGCCGAAATATCCTGTTATTATGGATAGTTCTAATGTCGTCTTATCAATGCCGCCGATAATAAACGGTGAGTGGTTTTCGCGTTTCTTTTGATGACCCTTTTAGTTTCTCTTGGTGGAAGGGGGGGGGGAACTGTTCTGTTCACTTTTACGATGTAAATGCTTGGTACATTTCATCAATACAATACTAGCCAACCAAGGACTTGGTTTCAGGTTGGACTGCCGGCCACCGACGCACTGGAAAACTTCGCTGCCTAGCCCCTGGTACTGTAAACCCGGTAAAGAGACTAGTACGCCCAAACTCCTTAAAAAAGAATACCACTGTCACTGAAACTTCAAAGGTCAAGGAGCTTGAAACCGCCTTTTTTCCACTCGGAACGTGAAAGAATTAAAATAATAGTGATAAAATATGTAACCTGACAACCTACATGTGATCCAGTGTGTTTGACTGCCTTTTTTCATATTCGTTTGAATAGTAATTGGACAGTTCTTACAGACTTACTGTCTTGTAATCGACTTTAGCAATTTAGAGATTGATTTGTTATCTGGGTGAGATAGCGCTGACAGAAAGTTCTGAGTCTTATGAATACATGTGGTTCACACTTTTGGCAAAGTGAAATGAATCTTTCATGGTGTAGAAGGCCGACCATTGACGAACAAGTTCCAACTTTTCTTTATTTTTAGTGACTCGACCTTATCATTTTATTATTAGGAAAATACAAACTTGGTGCATTATGGCCACCACCAAGAGATGCTCTACATAAATTGTTGTCTCATATTTTGTATGAGGGTTTGGATGTTTCCTGCCTGGATGCCCAAACTGAAGCAGGTGTGGTGGTTGTCGTAAGGGGAGCCACTTTCAAGGCTGTTTACTGGAAGTCTGATATACAAAAGGCAGTGGAGAACAGCGTCTGGAGCTGCTGTATGCCCATGGTTTGCGGTGACCTAAACATGTTCATTCGTCATTGTACTCTTTCAAGTTCTGCAGACCATGTACTCACGCACACACCATAATGCAAGATGATGTTACAGGACTGGACTACATCGACGCCTAGTTTAAAAATAGGAAGTGAAGTGGTAGAGCACGTTGACCGCTTCACTTATTTGGGAAGTACCATCAGCCAGTGCCAACGGGTTGATCTCTGACGAAATCTCAGCACGAATACAAGGGGCTCGTTTCGTATTTGTTAGTTTACGCCGACTCTGGCGTAGACGAGATGTTCGACTATCGACCAAATGGCGGGTGTACTGCTCATCAGTCCGCTCCGTCCTCCTTTATGGCCAGCTGTGAGACCTGGCCACTGAGAGTGGAAGACATGAAAAGACTAGCTGTCTTTGATCATAGGTGCCTGCATTCTATTTCCCGTGTAAAGTGGCATAATAAGGTGAGCAACATTGAGGTTAGGCGTCGAGTTCTAGGTAAACAGGGGAAATCAATCGACGAAGTCGTGAAGCTACATCGACTGAGATGGTTAGGACATGTGTTACGTATGCCAAGCCATCGCCTCCCTCGACGAGCTATGTTAGCGGATATAGGGTCAGACTGGAAGAAAGCTAGCGGCGGTCAAACAAAAACTTGGCTTCACCAGTCAATGAAATCCACAACAGTTGGTCTAAGCCACGTAGGAAGGTGTAGACTTCCAGGCTGGGGTCCTCGGGACGGTAAAAATCTATGGTTGGAAACAATTGGTGACATGGCTCAAAATCGTTCTCAGTGGCGCAGATGCATCCACTCCCTGTGACTTATGATCTTCAATGAAACTGTTTTGTATTTCTTTATTACTCCTTTGTCTCACACCTCTGCTCACTGTTTCTATTATGCTTTTCTTGTACTTTCTTCTCTTGCTTCGCGTGCTACACGGAAAGTGGCGACTTGAACTTCCGCACATTTGTGCAAAGTTCTATGTCGAAAACAGACAGACAGACAGGCAAACACCATAAGGTAGATTTAAAGTCAGTCAAGGTTTTCCAGCTCCTCCTAGGTGTAGGTAACCCTTCATATCCTCGATCAGTCTGGTTGTAAGCGCCAGACCTTCTCAGTGAGTAGGACAACTTACTTGACGACAGAAAGAAACCTAACTGTCTATTCACCCATCACCGGCCGTACCAGGTCGTTTATGCTTCTACCTGATTAACGTTGTTGGTTCGTGACGAAGCACCTACATTGCAATATTTGGTTAATGCATTACTCACTCAATGATAACCTCTGCAGGTTGACCCAACTAGACAATTCACGAAATCCTTTGCAATCATTGTAAGTTAAGTCAACTACATAGGTCAAACTAGTTGATAGGGGGAAGTTAGATTATCAAGAAATGAGGATTGAGTTAAGTTTAGAATGACTGACCCTGCATGCATTAACACAATGACACAATAGGTTGGTACAAAGTTACAATTATAAAAAGTACTATAGATAGTTGCAGACAGAGAGAGGTTAGTTACTGAATCTTTGTTCATCGAATCTAATACACCCAACACATAAAATAAGAATGACTCATTATCAATACCACATATAAGGAAATATTATTACTGCCAATCATATCAAGAGATGAGAAATAACGGAATTATATAAACGAAGTCAGAAAATTTTGTGAGTAATACCATGTTATGGTGTTATGAGTACTCGAAATGTGGTCGTCAGTAAATATTACTGTATTACAACACTGCTAGACTTCATCAAAATAAATTTTTGGAATTATACTCTACCACAGTGCCCAAGTTCTATTCTTACACGTATAACTTATTTTATACTATCTTTCAGGTGAACATTCTCGTATTACAACAAAAACACGGAACATTTTTATTGAAGCCACTGGAATCGATCTGCACAAAGCTACTGTTGTTTTGGATACATTGGTTACAATGTTTTCAGAGTATTGTGAAAAACCATTTACGTAAGTCATTTTCCGGGTCAACTGAAACTTTTATTTTCAGGTCTTAATTTTTGCAGGGATTTGATTCATCTCAGGTTTGATCATGGGATTGATATCAGCTAGGCAACGATTGATTAACAAGGAGTCCTGTTGGGAACTCTCCAGTAGTACGCACCCATAACCTGACCTCTGTGGATCGAACCCAGTACATTAAGGTTACGAATTAAGCTCGTTGACCATTGAGTTAGCCACTGGGATAGGATTCACTGGCCACTCCATGAATTCTAGCTTCTGTTAATTCGTTATTCTAAGCGCCAGCGCTACAAGCCAGTGTCACTGACGAGTATTTTTCTTCCCATCGGACTACTTGGTCACATTGGCCGGTGGTGGCGCTATACGTCACGAATCGACAGAAGTTAGAATTCATGGACCACTAAATTCCGTTCCACCGGCTGAATGGTGAACCAAGGTAGCTTCGTAACCTGAATGCCCTGGGCTCGGTCCCTAGTGAGTGCGTACTCCTGAGGAGTTCCGAACTAGGCTGACGAAACGGCTGTCCAGTAGACCATGTTGGTGATTTTCAATCCGTGAGCGAACTTGCAACTTTCATCATTGAAGTTTCTTATTATTGATTTCAATGAATATCGAATCTGAGGTCATTAGTATGGGTTATAAGATGGATATATTAAAGTCGTGATGAGACGTTTTGACTAATGAGATGAGGAGGCTCTCACTGTTGTCAGGGTGAGGCATGGATGCCGATCGATGGGATTGATTGGCTGGCAGTGGCGCTTATATCGCCCAACCAAGAAATGAAGATGGTTGGGAAATACGCTCAAGAGACAATTGTATAACATCATGTGCAAGGCCCACAACTTTGAACCTCAATAGAAACACTACAGTAAGTTGAGGTTAGATCCTCAGATAACATAGAGATCATGTGAGAAGAGGGGAAGAAAAATGAAGACCTACCAGACAGTTATAATGTCAGCTAAGGAAAGGACTGTAGAAAACAGAATGGAATAGTGACGTCCTCCTCCCGGGCTGTGAAGTCCTATTTTCCACTCGGAGACTGGTTGGGTATTGTAGTGTAGAGCTTTCTGGCTGTTTTGCTCTTTCTTCGTCCTGTGGTAAAGGGAGGTATGGTTTAACCTATGCTATAGATTTATTTGCTACCTAGCTGACGTTTCTAGTTTAAAGTGAATCAGCTACCTGGATGGAAGAGATTTTTCGTGTCCCAGGTTATATAAGTCACTTATCTACACACACTTTATGAGTGTCGTTAGCCTGGGGAGGGGATTAGTTGCAGCGGGATTCGAACCCGTGACTCTCGTTGTCTGGTAGTTGAGTGTTAAAAGCCAATTGGCAACACCTTCAAAGTTGAAGACTCAATTAAATATAAACAGGCTGGCTTGAGTGTTATGTATGTGAACAATCATGAATTGATCTAATTCATTCTTTTCTTTATTTTGTGTTTTTGTGTAGAGCTGAACCAGTAGAAGTGATTCAACATGATGGGAGTCGGTGTTTATACCCAGTAAGTTTTGATAAATGTGTTATTACTATTATCTCTCTGGGTTCCTAGCGGAACATTAGGCTTCAGCCGGAGTACATTTCCATTTCATTCTCTTCTTCATAGTCGTCTTAAATTGGTTGCATGCTTGCTCATAAGGCATCCCATCTCCGCTTAGCACTCACTATCTGCTCCACGTCACCTTCGAGTTCACGCCCAACTCGTTGTTTCCACTAGAGTTCCATTCAACAGCCTTTTTGAGGTGTGTGATACTACTCCAACAATCTCCTCAGATAATGCCTGATTCATCTCCATTTCCTTCGGTATATTTCTTGGATAATTGGTGGTTCTTGGTGTGTTCTTTGTAAGAGTTTCCTGTTGGTGATCTTTTCACGCCGGCCATCTGATCTTCAGTATTCACCTAGCCAAAGCAGCTGTTGATCGAAAGTTTACAGTAGCCTGTTGGAGAAATGCTTTTCATATCAGTGTTGAAGATGCTGATCTAGTTGCTTATATACTGAGTGAATGCAGTAGATTTCTGCACTGATTTCAGAGTAATGAATGTCTATCTTGCTTTGCTGATTATGGCTGTTTTTGATATCCTTATCTGTGTCATCCAACTGCCGAAGTCATATTCGTGAAAGGAGTGACTTCTTTCGGATTTCTCTCGTGGTTAGTGATTAATACTCCCGGCTCTTTTTAAAGATGGTGGCGAGACTTTCACAATGGCTCTAACTGGGTTGTTCAGGAAGGTGTGGGAGACAGAGAATGTACCATCAATGTGGAACGAAGCCATTATCGTCCCCATCTTTAAAAAGGGTCGACGTAATTCGTGTGACAATCATAGGGGTATCAGTCTGTTACCAGTCGCGTCTAAAATATTGGCTGCTGTCTTGCTTCGCAGACTGTGCAAAATACGTGAAGGATTGATTCGCGAAGAGCAGGCTGGGTTTCGTTCAGGTCGTGGATGCATTGATCATGTGTTCACCCTTCGTCAGTTGTTGGAACACCGCCACACGTATTGCAGGCCAACGATCGTTGTGTTTCTTGATATTAGGGCTGCCTTCGATTCGTTGGACAGAACTGTGCTCTGGAACTGTCTGTTAGAGAGAGGTGTACCTGAGAAATTTGTTAACATCCTGAAAGCCCTATACAGAAACACCTCAGGTAGAGTGAGGGCATACAACCAACTATCACCACTGTTCCCAACCAACAGTGGGGTTAGACAGGGTTGCCCAATCTCTCCATTTCTCTTTAACTTTGCCATCGATGACATTCTGGAGTCAGCTCTGAAGGATGTGCGTGAAGGTGGTGTAGATCTGCTACCTGGAGATAGACTTTTCGACCTCGAGTATGCAGACGATATCGTCTTACTGTGCGATAGCATGCAGGCTGCCCAAATCGCACTTAATCAGTTGGCGATCAGTGTCTGTAAGTATGGTATGTGCTTTGCGCCGTCTAAGTGCAAAGTACTGTTACAAGATTGGCAGGAGCCTGTACCTGCACTCACTCTTGCGGGTGAACCGCTTGAAGTTGTTGATAAGTTTGTGTACCTGGGTAGTTGTGTGAGTGCTGGCGGAGGGGTGACGGATGAGATTTCCAACCGTATAATGAAGGCTAGGGTGGCATACATCAACTTGAGCCACCTATGGCGCCGTCGCGACGTTAGCCTGGCTGTCAAAGGTCGGGTATACAATGCTTCGATGTGGGCTGCGCTGCTCTACGCCTGTGAAACCTGGCCTCTCCGAGCTGAGGATGTGCGGCGACTCTGCGTGTTCGATCACCGCTGTCTCCGCAGGATTGCTTGCGTTCGATGGCATCATCGCGTGAGTAATTCTGAGGTTCGGCGGCGTGTGTTTGAACAAAGTGGAGATCACCATTCATTGAATGTCGTCATCTGGAAACACCGGCTCCGGTGGCTTGGACATGTGCTCCGAATGTCACCCCAGAGGCTTCCGTACAGGTCTCTGTTCGCTAGCTCTGGGACGGGATGGAAAAGGCGGAGAGGTGGTCAGTCCATGACGTGGCGTCGTGGGATGAAGGATTTTTGTGCTAGATTAGCATCGGTTGGTGTGTCACGACTCCCTGGTTGGGGTCCGAGAGATAGCTCAAATCGATGGCTCGAAACGTTATCGGATATGGCCAAGAATCGTAATCAGTGGCGAATGTGTTGCGATTTCCTTCTTTCTTCCCTTCCCGATGATAGCTAACGAACACTGTTTGAACTTGTTAAGCATGACTGTTTTCCTTCCAGATGAAGTTCTTTATCCGTTCTCTACTTATATATATTTTTTCTTTTCCTTTTTTTGATCTATGTTGTTTTATTATTATTGTGTGGCGCATCTTTCTTGGTGTCATATTGTGCCAAGTTTTTTATGCGTTTAAATAATAATAATAATACTTGTTGTCAGCTAGTTAAATTTTTGTTAACACAGACACACACACACACACACAGAAGTTACTAAGCAATGTTGAGAAGTTTCACTTGTATAACTTATACAAAGAGGAGGTGCAGCCTTGGTAGCCTCAAGCAGTATGTGATCATTCCCCATGCTCCAATGCTTACTTTTCCTTTCATTCAAAGAAGACTTGTTGACGCGTTGGCCTCCTAGTCGGCGTCATTGGTCCTTGAACTGAACGAGTGAGGAATAAGCCTACTTTTTCCTTGTTATCTAAATTTTCTGTAGAAATAGGCAGGGGAGGAATGGGACTACTAGCCCACAGCACCTAAATTCCCCTCTTTTCCGGGTTTAGGAGCGGTTGGTAAGTGTACTAGGTGCATGATTAAAACTGTCAACACCCGGTGTTTGTATTTAGTTCTGTTGTTGTTAAAACTTGGGCGATCAAACGAGAATTGGTGTTTCCAACATGATGGTGACTGAGTTTCAGCCTAGAACTTCAGACAGTATTACAGCAGCACTTCAAGTTGCCACACTTCATGTACCACACAAAGGTGGAGAGAAGAGAGAAAAAAGAATTTCGAAAGAACTGCAGTGAGGGGGAAGAATAGTAAAATGGAAAATACCTGAGGACTTAATGAATGTGGTTGATTACACAGAGGGTGAATGCATCGGTGCCATTGGGAACTAAGATTTTGCGCTATACCATACCAATAGTCTTTAACCATTGGCTCTTAGTCTCCTAAGGACCCCGACTTAGCCAGAAGATCTACGCCTCCAAACATGACTCATGGATTGAAGTTAGGTTTTGGTTTGACCAACCCTGTGTCAACTAACATCGCTTGTCAAAGAAGGCAGTGACTGTATATACACTGTCTGTCTGTCTGTCTGGGTTCAACATAGAACTTGGCACCGAAGTGCAGAAGTTCGAGTTGCCACGTTCCAAATAGCACACTGAGGTAGACAAGAAGATGAGTGGAGAGAATCAATAGAGTTTGACAAGTATAAGAGTGAAACAGTATGGGTAATGGTAGGAAGGAATATGAAAGATTACAGAGACTGAATACATCTGCGCCATTGACAACGATTTTGAGCCATGTCACCTATTGTCTCCAACCATTGATTCCTAGAGTCCCGAGGGCCCCAACCCGGGAGTCTGCATCTCCCTACCTGACTCAGTTTAACTATCAAGGATTTCATGGATTGATGATGCCATGTTTTTGTTCGACCACCACTTACTCTTTTCCAACCTGCACCTATGTCAGCTAGCAATGCCCGTCGGAGGAGGCGATGGTTAGGCATGCGCAGCACGTGACCTAGCCATCTTAGTCTATGTAACTTTATAGCCTCGTCGATTGATTTTCCCTGTTTGCCCAACACTCTACGCCTAACGTCAACATTACTTATCTTGTGAAACCACCTAACGTGAGACAGGGATCGCAGACATCTATGATCGAAAGCAGTCAACCTTTTCATGTCTTCAACTCGTATTGGCCATGTTTCAGAGCCATAGAGAAGGACGGAGCGAACTGATGAGCAGTACACACGTCCCTTGGTTGATAACCGGATGTCACGCCTACGCCAGAGATGGTGTAAGTCAGCGAAAGCAGCTCGAGCTTTTCGGATCCGTGCTGAGATTTCATCGCCAATCAGTCCGTTGGTGCTAATACAACTTCCCAAATAGGTGAAGTGGTCAACATGTTCTATCACTTCACTCCCTATCACTAAGTTAGGGGTTGACGTGGTCCAGTCCTGTAGCAGCATCTTACATTTTGCAGGGGCGAATCGCATGCCAAACATACGAAGATTGCTGCTCAAGGTGTTCAGAAGACTCTGCTGGATTTTTTCAGAATCCTCCCCTAACAGGACTATGTCATCTGCACATTCTAAGTCCATTAGATTATTCCTTGGTAACAAGTCGATTCCTAAGTCGTTAAGTTCAGTTAAGGATACTTCCATTAGCATATCTATGATGAAGTTAAACAGAAATGGGGAGAGTGGACATCCCTGTCGGACACCACTGGTTGTTACCAATTCAGATGACAATTCCCCATAAGCCCTTACACGACTACGTGAGTTTGAATAGAGTGCCTTGATTAGTGCAATGTACTTTCTTGGCACTCCCTTCACAGTCAGACATTGCCATAGTACCTTTCGATCCACGGAGTCGAAGGCCGCCTTCAAGTCAAGAAATATGACAATTGTTGGATGCCGAAAAGTGTGTCTATGTTCTAGAATCTGTGGAAGAGTGAAGATATGATCTATGCACCCTCTACCTGGTCTAAAGCCTGCTTGATTTTCCCTTGTCTGTTCCTCCCGAGTTCTGCTTAGTCTATGCATGATTACTGAGCCTAGGATTTTAGAAAATATGTTCGTTAGGCTGATCCCTCTATGATTATCACACTACATGTTCTAAACATTTGAATCGACGCAAAGCTTGAAAGTTCTCTCGATTGACTTTCCTAGTACTTTACGCCTAACCTCAGTATTTCTCGCCATGTTTACAGCAGCGTGGTGTGATCTCTGACTACGTCAGTCATGTTGTTCATTGAGCGAGTACTCACCCCTCAAATTTTCCTTTATTTTAATTTACCACTTATTGTCTTATATTTTTAGCGTTTAGATTATCGTGATGAAGTTGTCAGTATCGACTACATAAATCGGCAATTGGGTACAAAATTCACAGAGACTGAATTGACTAGTCTGCTGAATCGTATGAGTTTAACATGTACATCTATCCCACCGAATCAGTCTATCGATTCAAATATATCGTCTACTGGTAAGTAAAAAAAAATGTAGAATGATATATTTGTCAAGTGTTTATTTGCAGCTGGGGATGTGATTGGTTACATGTTTGATCACGAGCTGGCAATTCAGAGAACCGTTGAAAAACCTATACTGCTAAAAAGCCAGTCCCAAATTAGTCTCTCTCTATATATATATATATATGACGCTTTCATCAGTTGAAAATATACTTTGGCTTCCGTGTCAACCTCATTTAACAGTTATATGACAATACCACAGTGTCAAGTGATCCACAACGGAAAAGTCAGCGAAGAGTTCGTAGTGCACGCAGGATTAAGACAAGACTACCTATTATCAACGATGATATTCATAATTGTAGGGGACTGGAGTATGCATCAGACTGTGAGTGAGGGGCAAAGAGTCAGGAATACTCTGGATAACCAATAAGAAGACTATAGAAGATATAGATTTCACAGATGATGTATGTCTAATGTCACACAAACTCGAAGACTTGCTAACGAAAGCCAACAAACTGGTTGAAGAGGCTGGCAGGGAAAACAGGGTTGCAGATGAACACAGAGAAGATGAAGGTGATGAAAACAACCAGTCAACAGTAACACCAATCGGAGAGATTTAACAGAGGTTGCATCCTTCACTTATCTGTTACAGGACTGGACTACATCGACGCCTAGTTTAAAAAATAGGAAGTGAAGTGGTAGAGCATACGTGCCTGCGCTCTATTTCCCGTGTAAAGTGGCATAATAAGGTGAGCAACATTGAGGTTAGGCGTAGAGTTCTAGGTAAACAGGGGAAATTAATCGACGAAGTCGTGAAGCTACATCGACTGAGATGGTTAGGACATGTGTTACGTATGCCAAGTCATCGCCTCCCTCGACGAGCTATGTTAGCGGATATAGGGTCAGGCTGGAAAAAAGCTAGCGGTGGTCAAACAAAAACTTGGCTTCAGTCAATGAAATCCACAACAGTTGGTCTAAGCCACGTAGGAAGGTGTAGACTTCCAGGCTGGGGTCCTCGGGACAGTAAAAATCTATGGTTGGAAACAATTGGTGACATGGCTCAAAGAGATCGTTCTCAGTGGCGCAGATGCATCCACTCCCTGTGACTTATGTTCTTCAATGAAACTGTTTTGTATTTCTTTATTACTCCTTTGTCTCACACCTCTGCTCACTGTTTCTATTATGCTTTTCTTGTACTTTCTTCTCTTGCTTCGCGTGCTACACGGAGTGTGGCGACTTGAACTTCCGCACATTTGTGCAAAGTTCTATGTCGAAAACAGTCAGTCAGTCACTTATCTGGCCAGGAAGCATCGTTTCAACTACAGGCGGAACGAATGAAGGTGTCAAAGTCAGGTTCGGAAAGGTAAGATACACCTTCATCAACCTGAAACTAGTTTGGAAATCTTCCGCACTTAGCATAAGGAACAAGATGAAGATTTTTACAACACCAGTGTGAAGTCGGTTCTTCTATACAGGTCATAAACTTTGCCAGTGTGTCGTGAAAAGGATTTCTATCAGGCTGCAGACTTTCATCAACAACTGTCTTCTCTCCATACTAAAGGTCAAATGACCAGAAAGAATAAGCAACAAGAAACTATGGGAACAAACCGACAGGCGAGAGCCGATCGCTCAACAAGTATTTAGGAGAAAGCAGAGATGGATCGGGAATACATTAAGGAGGCCGCCGAACGACATCGCATGCCAGGCCCTCTGATGGAGTCCAAATGTCAAGCGACAAGTGGGTCGTCCGAGAATGACTTGGAGGAGATCGTGTCAGAAGAAGGTGAGAGGGGTTAATTTAGTCGTGGATCCAGATGAAGAGGACGGCAGAAAACAGAACAAAGTGGATATATGTTGTTGAAGGACTCCTATGTTCCACTCGGAACCCAAGGGAATAATAATAATAATAATAATCCGTGTCTTGCATTTTGCTGTTACAATGTGTTCTGGTTGGCTTAAACCAATTGTCGATGACTTTATGAACTGATGCCACATTTTAGATTGTGACCAGCCAACATTAACTCTTTTCAAAGTCGATTATATTTCAGCTAACATTGCTGTTCAAGGAAGATGGTAGCTGAGCATACGTCATACTCATTGTGTGAAGTGTAAACATATTTGAATTTCCTTTCTATGAATGATATAACTCGGTATCTACTGACAATCTTTGTTGCCGTGATTAGTTGTTTAATTTACATTAGTATTGATCATTTTTATTGACTTGTAACTTGACCCTTTTTCGTCACATTTGATCTATGTTAATGTGCGTCTGTTAGTGGGTCGGTGGCACAGCGGTAGAATGCTCGCCAGCAACGCAGGGGTTTTGGGGTTCGCTCCCCAACCGTCGCACTCCTTTACCTCAGTTAGCGAGTTATAAGACTGGTAAAGAGGGAGGGTCGGGCGTAAGGCGGCTAGCAAACCCATCCTGTAAGAAAAAATACTAGAGCTACTGAGACTTCAAAGGTCTAGCTTGAAGCCCTATATTCCACTGGGGATGCAAAGGAACAAAATAAATAAATGAATAATGTGTGTCTGTTTGATTGCCGATTCATCCATCTGAGTAAGAAATAAAGCTTCTAGAAATTCCTTTGACATTCGTTTTGGTCTTTTCACTGTATAAGGAAGTTCCTGCATTTTCCCCAGTCACATTGTTGGTGTCCATAATAGTTATCTGCACGTGCATATTCATATCAAAGGAGAAATACATTTCACGTCTGTCTGTCTGTCTGTCTGGATTCAACCTAGAACTTGGCACCGAAGTGCAGCAGTTCGAGTTGCCACGTTTCAAATAGCACACAGAGGTAGACAAGAAGATGAGTGAAGAGAATCAATAGAGTTTGACAAGTATGAGAGTGGAACAGAATGGGTAATGGTAGAAAGGAATACGAAAGATTACAGAGACTGAATGCATCTGCGCTGGCCATTGACAACGATTTTGAGCCATGTCACCTATTGTCTCCAGCCATTGATTCCTAGAGTCCCGAGGGCCCCAACCCGGGAGTCTGCATCTCCCTACCTGACTCAGTTTAACTATCAAGGATTTCATGGATTGATGAGGCCATGTTTTTGTTTGGCCACCACTGGCTCTTTTCCAACCTGCACCTATATCAGCTAGCAATGCCCGTCGGGAGAGGCGATGGTTAGGCATGCGCAGCACGTGACCTAGCCATCTCAGTCTATGTAACTTTATAGCCTCGTCGATTGATTTTCCCTCTTTGCCCAACACTCTACGCCTAACGTCAACATTACTTACCTTATTAAACCACCTAACGTGAGACAGGGATCGCAGACATCTATGATCGAAAGCAGTCAACCTTTTCATGTCTTCAACGCGTATTGGCCATGTTTCAGAGCCATAGACAAGGACGGAGCGAACTGATGAGCAGTACACACGTCCCTTGGTTGATAACCGGATGTTACGCCTACGCCAGAGATGGTGTAAGTCAGCGAAAGCAGCTCGAGCTTTTCGGATCCGTGCTGAGATTTCATCGCCAATCAGTCCGTTGGTGCTAATACAACTTCCCAAATAGGTGAAGTGGTCAACATGTTCTATCACTTCACTCCCTATCACTAAGTTATGGGTTGACGTGGTCCAGTCCAGTCGAGCCCACACCGGCGCACACCTGATATCTATGGTCGGCCTGCAAAATTTGGGTTACCGATATCCATGCTGAAAATTCCATACTTGTACCAAAAATACTGTGTGGAATCAAGCTGTAAATCAAAAATCAAAAAAAAAAATCAGCATCTTACATTTTGCAGGGCCGAATCGCATGCCAAACATACGAAGATTGCTGCTCAAGATGTTCAGAAGACTCTGCATTTAGTCAGAATCCTCCCCTAACAGGACTATGTCATCTGCATATTTTAAGTCCATAAGACTATTCCCTGTTAATAAGTCGATTCCTAAGTCATTACGTTCAGTTAAGGATACTTCCATCAGCATATCTATGATGAAGTTAAACAGGAATGAGGAAAGTGGACATCCCTGTCGGACACCACTGGTTGTTACCAATTCAGATGACAATTCCCCATAAGCCCTTACACGACTACGTGAGTTTGAATAGAGTGCCTTGATTAGTGCAATGTACTTTCTTGGCACTCCCTTCACAGTCAGACATTGCCATAGTACCTTTGAATCCACGGAGTCGAAGGCCGCCTTCAAGTCAAGAAATATGACAATTGTTGGATGCCGAAAAGTGTGTCTATGTTCTAGAATCTGTGGAAGAGTGAAGATATGATCTATGCACCCTCTACCTGGTCTAAAGCCTGCTTGATTTTCCCTTGTCTGTTCCTCCCGAGTTCTGCTTAGTCTATGCATGATTACTGAGCCTAGGATTTTAGAGACTATGTTCGTTAGGCTGGTCCCCCTATGATTATCACATGAGGACTTGTTTCCCTTCTTGAATATCGGTATAATAAGTGACTTACCCCAGTCTGATGGCACTGTCTCTGATTCCCTGACATTGCCTAGTACCTCAGTTAATCTGCAAACTAGTATGTCACCCCCATATTTAAACACCTCCGGAATAATTCCGTCGGGTCCTGCCGCTTTGCCTCGTTTCAAGTTACTGATAGCTTTTGTGACCTCACTTACAGACGGCGGACCAGTGTCTATATCCCATTCGGGTGTGTGCTGGATGTCGGGGAGGTTCAGTGTGGCTGTAGGTAAGTTAAATTGTCCCTCAAAGTGTTCTTTCCAGCGTTCAAGGCGTCTATCCTGAAAGCTAATTAAGGAACCATTTTTCTCAGAAGTAGTCTCACTTATGATTTGCCTTCTCCCACCCGTTTCCCTGATGAGTCCAAAGAGTTGCCTGGTGTTGCCTATCCTCAAAGCTTTCTCCATCTCTTTGGTTTTTGTCGCCCACCACTGTTCACGGTCCTTGCGGAGACTTTTTGTAAGTTTCCTCTTGTGCAGCTTTCGCTCCTCATTGAATTCGGAGCTCGCCGGAATAAGTCTTCTAGCATCTATCAGTTCGGATGAGGCGGTGGAGATCCAGTGGTTTTTACTCACCTTTGGATTTGTCTTATTCACAGCTTTTACAGCTGTATCTATGGCTGCCTGGATATTTTTCCAAGCTTCTTCAGGGTGAGCACAGCTGTCGAACACAGATATGTGTTTAGCCAGTTCTTCCTGAAATACGGATTTAGTTTCCTGCGAATAGGGATTTAGTTTCCTGTATTTCACGTGTCTTTTGTCAGCCAGCTAGCTAGCGAGTTTATGTTCTTATGATCCGATTCTGATGGCGGATGACCACTCTGACCAATATGACAGTGATTATCACAGTTCTTACACTTTATTTTTTACAGATTGTGTTTTGATCTTGTCTCCTTTTGATGTTGGATAGGTCTCTTAGTCTACATCATCTCTGGTGTAGACGTGATTGATATCCAAGTGGCTTTCGATCAAACAACGCGTTTACTGCACATCAGCCGTCTACTCTGTCCTCCTTCATAGCTGTGAGTGACACATGGCCACTGAAAGTATTAGATGTGAAACACCTGGCTAGCTGTCTTTGATCATACGTGTGTCTGAATTCTATCTCACGTGTTAAGTAGTATGATAAGGTGAGTAGTATTATTGAGGTGGTTAGGCATGTCGGGTGTTAAGTGAGGAGTAGAGAAAGCCAATGGCGATGAGGTCGTGAAGCAGGTGAATCGATTGAGCAAATGGTTAAGACAACACGTGTTACTCAAGCACACCAAGGCGTCGCTTATGTTGACGTGAAATGTTAGCTGGTGACATAGTATCAGGTTGGAAGAGAGTTAGTTAGTCAGTCCATGAAATCTTTGATAGTTCGTTTATACCAGCTATGTATGGGAGTGTCGATTGTCTGTCTGTCTGTCTGTCTGTCTGGATTCAACATAGAACTTGGCACCGAAGTGCAGCAGTTCGAGTTGCCACGTTCCAAATAGCACACAGAGGTAGACAAGAAGATGAGTGAAGAGAATTAATAGAGTTTGACAAATATAAGAGTGAAACAGAATGGGTAATGGTAGAAAGGAATATGAAAGATTACAGAGACTGAATACATCTGCTCTGGCCATTGACAACGATTTTGAGCCATGTCACCTATTGTCTCCAGCCATTGATTTCTAGAGTCCCGAGGGCCCCAACCCGGGAGTCTGCATCTCCCTACCTGACTCAGTTTAACTGTCAAGGATTTCATGGATTGATGAGGCCATGTTTTTGTTTGGCCACCACTGGCTCTTTTCCAACCTTCACCTATATCAGCTAGCAAAGCCCGTCGGGGGAGGCGGTGGTTAGGCATGCGCACCACGATTGTCGATTGTCTCCTACTCTTTTGGAGATAATCGGTGATGTTGCGGGAATTTGTTCTCAGTGGCGGAAATGTATTTACTCTCTATGATCTTTCATATCTACTAAAGCCTCATTTTTTTCTATGCTACCATTCTTTTTCCCTCACATTTCTGTTTATAATAGTTCACTTGGATATCTTCTTTTCTGTTTTTTCTTCCTTTGTCTGCAACAACGAGTGATTTTGGCAAGTTGAAATGGTGATGCACTTCTGTGCAGAGTTCTATATTGAAACCAGTCGGTCGGCACATAGTATTAGATGACGTGATTCTGTTGGTCTGATATCTTTCTATTCCGAATGATTTTTTATTGTGCGTCGGTGGCACAGTGGTTAGGACTCTCGCCGACCATGCACATGGTCCGGGGTTCGAGCCCTCGCCGACGCACACCTGATATCTATGGTCGGCCTGCAAAATTTGGGCTACCGATATCCACGCTGAAAATTCCATACTTGTACCAAAAATACAGTGTGGAATCAAGCTGTAATCAAAAATAAAAAAATAAAATAAATAAGGATATGCCGCATTCGGAGTTAATATAGTTGTATGTTAGCCTAGTTGTCGAAAGTTGTGTTTACAATACTCTGGTGCGTGCGCTCTTGGTCTGTGATAGTGAAACTTGACCTCTCTGAGCTGGGGACGTCCGGTGACTCTGCGTGTTCTGTCGTCACAGCCACCATAGAAGTGTTGCTTACGTCCGGTTATGCCATCATCGTGTGAGTAATTCTGTTTGAAAGATCGTTGTGGGGGCCTTCATCTGGAAACACCAACTTCAGTAGCTTGGTCATTTGCTGCGAATAGCATCCCACATACTTTCCTACCATTCGTTATTCACTATCCGTAGGACTAGATGGAAAGAGCGGAGAGGTGGTGGTCAGCCTAAGATGTAGCATCGTGGGATGAAGGATTTTTTTGTTAGGTTAATTAGCATCAGTTGGTTAAGAATTACGATGGAATGGCGAGCGTGCTGCAGTTTCCTTCTTTTCTCCCTCTCTGTGAAAATAACATGAGGTGATGATAAATCTTGGATGATTTTGACAAGTATGCTTACTCGCTTGCTTTCTGTATGACGTCCCTCGTTCATTCTCTCCCTACTTTCTTTAGATATTGTTGTTTTATTGTCGTTGTCTAGCGCATATCTTGACACCTTTAATGCAGTAAGGTTATGTTTAGGTTGACGTAATTAGCGAGTTAGTTAGGAATAAATTGGGGTTAGGCTTAGCATGCGGATGCCCGGCGCTCTCCACCGGGTTGACTGTCCATTGGATGACGGTCTAGGGGAGATGGCTAAACCCTGATTCCAAACCTCCAACGACTGGCGTATGAAGCTCACCGGCAGACGTATGGACAAAGGGCTTGTTGGATGTCCTGGATGTCTGGCCCCATTCAAAAAGGCGTATGAACCGAACTCCGGTCACCGGCTGCCAATGGATAGTGGACTCCTTACTCCACTCCTACTGCCTTGTAGGTCACACTTGGCTGTGTAAAGGCTAGAGCTGCACTCTCAAACAAAAGGCCGAGCGATGCTGGGGACATCACTCGTACCAAATTCCCATGAAACTTCATGAACTCTCTTACAAATTGCCGCGCCTGGGCAGCGATGATTCGAGACGTTCATGAAGCCGGCTCATCCTCCCGTAGGAGATAGCCGAAGTAAAGAAGAAGAAAGAAGGCTTAGCATAGATATTGGTGTTATGGGATTGGGTTAGGCTCCCCGAATTTACTTGTTTTAAGCTCAGTTCCTCCATCCAGAGTCATTGATGTTGGCGTTCGCACCTTTTGGGTGTTTGTGAAGTTGAAAATCTTTCAAATCTTGTTCTTATCAATTCTTTCTTTTCATCAATTATTTTTTTTTTCAGTAGCTGTACCACCACTGTCATCTGGTTTAATATCTGTCCGGATACCGCCAACTCGACATGACATCCTACATGCATGTGATATTGCTGAAGATGTTGGCGTTGCTTACGGTTATGATAATATACCAGAGAGTTTACCACTGACGTATTGTTTAGCCGGAAATCAAGAACTGAATCATTTATCTGATTTGGTTCGTGCTGAAATAGCGCATATGGGATTTACTGAGGCGTTAAGTTTCTCACTGGTAAGTCTCTTTTTGTCATAAGTTATTTTAAGTTTTATATCACTAGAGTGATATCAATTAGATGAGACTATTGAAAAGCAACAGCAAGGATTACACGTGGACAGATGTTTCGTCCTATTTTGGGGACTCTTCATCGGCACTCACCGCTCACAATCCCATCAGCGATCAAACTACCAAGAATTTCCAGGTGATGCGGCGAAACTTGCTCACAGTCATTCAACTACACTTACACCGGAATTCAACTTTGTCAGTCCGTAATATGAAGAACACAAGTGAACAATTCACTGACATATTGAGAAGGCTAAAATAGACCAACTTACCTTTGAAGATGTGTATGGAAGGATTCGACCAAGCAGTTCAAAAAATATCATGATTATCTAGAAACTCATAAATAGAGACAAGCATTCGAGCGATTTGAGACACAGATGCCTGCATCTTCTTTGTCTTCCAATCGTAGATGGCACAACTCTCTTACAGCCATGTTAGTGAATGAATTTCAAGATAGTCTCTTCGAGAAACGTTTGAATTCGTGAAAGTAGGCGACAATTACGCCATTTCTGACTCAATTTCGATCAAGTCACTGTCTCTTCATAAATGCCCCGCCTACCACCTACCGAGATGAAGATAGATAATTGGGAGACAGCAACTAGAAAAATTAGAATACAGGTTGAAAATAACTTCAATCATTCTCACTAACTGATGCGGTGGTTATTGTAACGAAATTTACGTTAAAATTAGTTGTTTTGTTTGTATTCAGTGAGTTGGACGCTAGCGTTCCATATGTTATCCAGGCTATCAGTATTCCTCTCCCGGGCTCCTCAATGAGTCAGGCAGTCAAGACCTCCGTACGTGGCTAGCTCAAACGAACAATCAAAGATTTCATGAACTGATTTCATATTTTGATTTGAACACCAATAGCTAGCTGACTAACCTACTAACTAACTCTCTTCCAACCTGATACTATGTCACCAGCTAACATTTCACGTCAACATAAGCGACGCCTTGGTGTGCTTGAGTAACACGTGTTGTCTTAACCATTTGCTCAATCGATTCACCTGCTTCACGACCTCATCGCCATTGGCTTTCTCTACTCCTCACTTAACACCCGACATGCCTAACCACCTCAATAATACTACTCACCTTATCATACTACTTAACACGTGAGATAGAATTCAGACACACGTATGATCAAAGACAGCTAGCCAGGTGTTTCACATCTAATACTTTCAGTGGCCATGTGTCACTCACAGCTATGAAGGAGGACGGAGTAGACGGCTGATGTGCAGTAAACGCGTTGTTTGATCGAAAGCCACTTGGATATCAATCACGTCTACACCAGGGATGACGGAAGCTGCTAAATACCATCGCTTAAATAATAAATGATACTCGCTACAAAAATAGGGACTGTTGTGGCCCAGGGTTATTTACGTTTGAAACAATTGGTGGTGCGCTTAAATCTCGCTATGAACAGTACTACTCACTGTGGGATCTCCTCTGGGTCCTCTGCTAGCAGACTGTTTCATTGCAAATTTCGCGAATGGTACCCACGTAATTCCCTTATTGGTAATTTTCAATTGTACGCTTTGATCTGTGATTATCTTTGTCATTTGTTGCAAAAATATGTATGCAACAATTATCATCCCTTAAAAATACGCTTACTTTTGAAATAGTAGTAGAGAATGAATGTAAAATTTTGTTCCTTGATGTCAAACTAACAAGAAGTGCTGATGGAACTTTAATAAGGAGGTTCACCAATAGGGAATTTATGTGGAAGACAGTCAAGTGGCAAGTTTCTTAAGCCGGGGGTCCCAGTTGGATGTAGATGGGAAGTTAATCAAGTCTTTTGACTACTGGTGTGTGTCCGACGTGTCATCTGCAGCCTTAATGGTCTGGAAGAAGAAGAATTACACTTTTTGAAAAATCAATCTTCATGACAAAAATATCAAATTGAAAATTCAATGACTATAGACGTCGTTTATGCCAGCCAGATTGAAGAAAATTTTACATGGACCTGAACTTAAAAAGTGACTGCTTACTAATCATCCATTGATGTTCTTCAGAGATGAATTTCGCTTTCTTCTTTAAGCAGAACTTTCTTCGCTGCAACGCTAAGGGCAGTTTTCCTCTACTGGTCCACAATAGAAGCCACAAAGGATGAGATCTGACATATGACCACTTATCTGTGTGTGCAAACATCTGTTCTTGTGTAGTCAGGTATTTTGGTCATTGGACTCGAACCAGTGTCAAGAACACTATCCTCCTGCATAGTTGCAGAAAGATAACAGTAGTGGCTTTACTAGAGGTGATTTAATTGAACCCCTTTCTTGACACTGAGCACTCTATTTCAAAAAAATAAATGCTTGAATACAATGCCAAAAGAGTTGTATAACAAGGACAAGAAGTGAATAAAATGATAATTAATCAATAAAAGAGAGAGAGTAACAATGTGTTGAGTTCAACCGAAATCATAGGAACTAGAGACAAGCTGAATCATACTGTAACAATGAGAGGGGAGCAGCATTGTAAAACCGAAGATTACCTAATCAAATGAAGGAGACAGAAAGTAAAGACATCTAGTTACCAGGACGCAGGCCAAACAGGACTGTTAACCGCTTCATTTTGACCACATTAGTTAGCTATCAGGAGATTGATAGAGATTGCTTCAGCAAACTTGAGAAGAACTGAACTATGTTGTCTTTTGATAATGTTAAAAGATTTCGTCATGTCCATCAAATAACCCTTAATGATAAGATGTCTGTCAGTGGCACTATCGCTAAATTATTTTTCTCCCTTGAGACATAGGCTTTTTGGTACATTGTTCAGAAAATATAAGGTATGCCTTCTTCCTCCTGTTCTCTCAATGTAACTGCTACCTCAGAGACACTTAAATTTGTGCTGTGTACACACGCATCGTTTGATCCATAGCTGTCTACACTGGATATGACGTAAGTTGATCGTCTTTGTATGACGATTGTGGTTAAGTTTGTCTATAGACTGGCTGATAGTCAGAATTTACCTGAGATTAATACCTCACATTGCATTGCTTAATTAACATTAATGTTATTATGGCTACTTGCATTTCGGTGTTTTTGTTACAGTGTTCTCGTGAAGATATCAGCAGTAAATTACGATATAAATTAGAGGAGGTACAAGCTGTGCATATATCAAATCCAAAAACGCTTGATTTTCAAGTAAGTTATTATCGATGATTCTCTGTCTTCTCATTTTTTGTCTTTCGTAATATGAGGCGAAGAGGGAATATGTTGACGATATTCTTGTTTTGATGTACAGGGCTTCACAACCAGGGGACACATCTCTATATCTCATTCTGTACTGTTAAACCTCTTTTGTAGGTAGCTCCTCTGTTCTATCTTCTTACAGGTGGCCTTCTCTGTGTTGACGTTTGGAGTTCCGAATGGAACATAGGGCTTTAACCAAGGTACTTCTTCATTTTGTCTCGGTCTCTGCAGTCGTCTTCACTTGGCTGACTCGACAGTAGCCCGCAAGCTTTCATCTCCTCCTCCTCCTCCTCCTCCCCGAATGCTATCTCCATTTTTGTCATCCTCGGACCAACACCCAACTCGTCGATTCCCATCTGGGTTCCTCTCGAGCGATGGCTTGGCATGCTATGTCACTGGCAGTCGCCTCACTGCGTGTGTACGATCCACCCATCTCTATTTTCTTTGGAATATATTTTGAGAAATGGGTTCTTGGTTGGTTCGTTCTCCCAGAGTGATGATCGAAGATAAAATACAAATTTACACTGTGGCAGAATTCAAACTAAGACACCTGCAAACTACTAGTTCGAAACCCTGTTAACCAGTTCATCATTTCAATGGAGTGTCCATGAGTAATGCTCGGCTATGTTTAGCACTATTTCGATGGGTTTTATGCAAATTTTGAGTAGATTCGTGACTAGCATCCAACCGAATTAATTTCTTCTGGCTTAACTTGGTGGTCAGACTTGCAACGGACTCGGAACGAATGTTCCTACCATGTCAGAAAAGTCATTTGGATAATGGTTTAGTTAAAGGCAGATTAAATATGAACATCCTTGTGGATATGCTGAACTATCTACGCAGGGATGGGGGCGACTGGCAAACCTTAATGTTAAGTTTACGGAATGTACATGAGCTGCAGAATGTGAAGGAACCCTGGGGCATATGAATCTGTTTTGGTCACCGGGAACCATTGGGATTGAGCAGCTGTTAACTCTGTCTCACCGCCTTATTGATTAGGCTTCAAGACTTCGCAGGAGAGGATGGCCTCTTGAGACAACCACCACTTGTTTGATCTAGGTGCTCGGGAAGTATCCCAGTCCTCGTGTAAACTTAGTGCTCATAATGAAACAGGTTTTTGTTGTAATAATAGTAAAGGCATTTGCCATCCTTAGTTTAGGTCAATCATACTAAGTTGTGGGTTTAATGGCGAATTCGTACTGCCAGAAATTAGGGGTGTACTATAGCAGGAAGATGTTTCCTTCCAACGACCATTAGGCTA
The DNA here is from genome assembly GCA_944472135.2 of Trichobilharzia regenti. Taxonomy (NCBI): domain Eukaryota; kingdom Metazoa; phylum Platyhelminthes; class Trematoda; order Strigeidida; family Schistosomatidae; genus Trichobilharzia; species Trichobilharzia regenti. The sequence goes on from OX235270.1 coordinate 164,604,475, forward strand.
GCTGTTTGCCTGTCCACTTCAAGAAATGTTTGGGGTTTTTAAAAAAAACGGTTGGTTCGGAAAACTTACTTTGTGGTGGCACATAATTGGTGGTATAACTTTCATGATGATACAACTCCAAAAATTATCTCAAACGCAGGACGTGTGTCTGTGTCTGTGTGTGTGTGTGTGTCCGTGTCCAAATTACCTTGAACAGTTGTCCTTTGAGCCCTCTGATCATGTAATACCAGGGTTGTTACCGTCTTGGGTGTAATTCGTAAAGAAATCAACTTCCACAATGTGTAGACGGTAGTCGGGATATAGTAACCGCCCACAGATACACTTCCATTGGCATTCTAGATTCCAGCTGTGGTGATCAAGAGCACATTTAATCACAAATGGTTAGTGGCGATCAAAGTGAAACCTGGAGTCAGTCTATGAAGTCTTTGAAAGTTGACGTGACCTGGCTATGTAGGGACGGGGGGGGGTTGTAGACTGCTCTTCAGGATGATAAGAACCAAATGTCTGAAGATTATTGGTGTTATGGCTCAAAATCTTTGTTCTCAATGCCACAGATTCAGATTCACTGTACGCCGGTAGTAGTCGCCTACGTCCACTAAACCCTCATGTTTTTCTATGTTACTATTCTTTCTCCTGTATATTTCTGTTTATTATAGTTCTTTTGAATCACTTTTCTCTACCTGTGTGTGCGCTATACATTGAATGTATGGCTATTCGAAATGATGCTGTGCATCATAGCTCTATGTTGAAACTCGACCAGTCGGTGAGTTAGTGATGCCTAGGTTGGCATATCCCGATGATGGCCAACGAGTACACTGACTGGAACATACTGTGCGAAAAATGCTTATTTGGATAACGATTCGACTAAAAACAGTTCTCATTGTAGTGTGAGTTGCCCACATTATGTTGGAATTTTCGACGGTAAAGTCATACTACTAGGCAATAGGAGTAGAATAACAGTAAGGTGTTTTCATCGAACCGATAGTTAGTAACTTGTGTTATATCCCTGCACGTAAGAGACAATAGGAATGGTCGACCCCGTCGTGCGTCGGTGGCACAGTGGTTAGGACTCTCGCCGACCATGCACATGGTCCGGGGTTCGAGCCCTCGCCGACGCACACCTGATATCATTGGTTGGCCTGCAAAATTTGGGCTACCGATATCCACGCTGAAAATTCCATACTTGTACCAAAATTACAGTGTGGAATCAAGCTGTAATCAAAAAATAAAAATATTGTACATCTCGATTTATCTTGTCCGCAGTCCCGTACTCAGTGATGGTAAGATTTACTTGTGGAAACTAATTTGGAAAGCCATCACAAACACAGGACATGCTTGTGTTTGTGATGAGGCCTCAAATAGTCGTCCTCTGAACTCTTCAGTCATACAACGCTCATGCCTCTTTCTCGTTCAGGTGTATTCTCAGAAGAAATCAACTTCTACGGGCACCGGGAAGGAATAATCCTACTAACATAGAGCTATGATAATCTAGAATACGTTATTTTATTATGATCGTAATACCTTGTTGAACATTTCTTTCTTCATATATATATGTGTATAGGTAGTTCGAACAAGTTTGTTACCAGGATTATTGCACACTTTGGCCAGTAACAGAAGTTTACCACTCCCGTTGAAATTGTTTGAAGTCCAAGATGTAGTCTTGAAAGATCCATTAAAAGGTAAGCAAGAGCATATCTCAGTGGAATCACTTTAACGGTATTCCCAATGTGATTTTGAATTAAGAAGAACACATAATTTTTAAGAGTTTTTTTCTACAGGGATTTGGTTTATTTCAGATTTATTCACGAATTGATAGAATTTGGAATTCATGGGCTGGCCATTCACTCAGCTTCCAGTGGCTGAATGTTCTACGAGCTGACCTTGTAGTCTGAGAGTTTTAGCTGGTTTGAACCCAGCTAGTGTGGATGTGTACTACCTATAAGGTCCAGTGTCGGCCTTTAATTGTTTTCTAACTGATATCAATCCGTGATCAAACTTAAGAACACATAAATCATTTCAACAACAAAAAAAGATTTTTTCTGTTTTCGTAGTTTCACACTTCAAAGCTGTACAGTTATTCATATTGCCATCTCATCCTGTCTGCTGTAGTTTTTCTTAAACTGGCTCCACAACTACCCATAAACTTTCCTTTCCTCCATTTTATTCTCGGATCCATGCTCAAATCGTAATTTCCTACTTGTCTGTCTGTTTTCAACTTAGAACTTTGCACCGATGTGCAGCAGTTCGAGTCGCCACACTCCTATCTGTTGTGAATTTCCTATTAGAGTCCAACTTAAGAACTTGATCGGTGTATTATATCTCCCATGGATCTCAATGTATTTCCGGCCCTTCTCCATTTCCTCCAACATATTTGTTAGGCGATAGGTTCTTGTTTTGTTCGTTACCCAATTTCTTTATTGCCAATCCTTCCAGGTCATCTTCTATTCAGTATAGAGGAGGAGGTGAAGACAACTGTTGTTGAAAGTTCACAGTAATCTGTTGGAAATGCTTTTCGTTACACGCCAAGTTTGACTGATTAGTTCCAGCAGAGAACTATGCGCAGAAGTGCGGCACCACTTCAAGTTGCCACACACACACACACATACACACTCTCTCTCTCTCACCATGTATCACACAAAGGAAGAAACAAAAGAAAAATAGAGAAATTTAAAAAACCGATAGTGAGCAGAAATGTGAGGGAAAAATAGTGAAATGGAAAATCATTAGGGTCTTATTCGATAATAATAGATCACCTAGGAAGAGTGATTGGATCTGAACGTTTGAGAACAACCATTTTGAATCACCCCACCATTTGTCTCCAGCTGTCATTGGTCCTTAGAATCTGGAGTAATCACGCACCATATATATATATATCTGTAAATAAAGTAATAATGTGCTTTAGAATTGAGCTGTTCACTGGTCTGGGTTCTCTTTTCGACAACCATATTCGTTAGCTTTCCTAAGTTAGTCGATGTAGAAAATATCCCGGTCGCACGACCTGCGTGGCCAACTCTACAAGAGCAAGTGAACTAGTATTGAATACAGATTAAATTTATCAACATTGGAGTGTGTGTTATGTTCAGTGCTTGTCTTTTCTGTCAACTTCTGCACTTTATACATACACATAAGCAGATATTATTGTGTTTTTTTCTCATTTCAGACGTCGGCGCTTCAAATCATCGTCGTGTTTGCGCTGTCCATTATAATAAAAATTCTGGTTTTGAGATCATTCATGGTTTATTAGATCGTCTAATGCAGTTACTTCAAGTTGAATCAGTTCTGTTCAAAACAAAACCAAAATTATCTGGAGATAATAGTGATCCTGTTGATGAGCATGATAAGTCGAAGGCGGGAGGTATGACTTATAAATTACAGGCTACTTCGGGTGAGTGAAACTGTGTTATCTCTGTTTTTGTTTGCTCCTTTGTACTATGGTTTTATTGATTATTTGTGTCAACTGAGAGATTTGTGTATTTCGGTCTACGGGTAATGACAATTAATTAAGGTGCCTGTCAACCTTGCCTAGTTTACAAGTTTTCTTGACTGTTCTCAGCTCAGGAAAAGAGGAAAAGTTGGAAGTGTTTTGGGCTAGTGACTTTATCCTGGAAAATCACTGCAATCTCTACACAAACTTCAAAGCATGACACAATTATAAACTTATTATCCGTAAGGTTCGGAGAGACGAAATGACTCGACGGGCTGATGAAAGTCTTCAGAAAGCCAGCTTTCATATCCAGCCGAGGCGTTTCTTGTTTCGATGAAGGCAACAATAGGGATGGAGATGCGGATTATTCATACAATGTACAGCAGCTGTATTATGACGCCACAGGTGCCACAGACGGAAAACTCTGTGAAGACAGGAGTAATTCAAGGATATCTACTATCATCGATCATTTTTCTAATTATGGTGGACTGGATTATATGGGAGACTGGCCGTTGGTTGTGAGAAGACAGGAGTATGTTGGACCAACAAAAAGACTTCAGAAGATCTGATCTTCACGGATGACTTATGTCTAATGTCACACACACACAAACTGGGAGATCTACAGGTGAAAACCGACAAGTTGACAAAAGAGACTGACAGAATGACAGGATTTCAGGTAAATGTGTGAAGAGTACAGAAGTGATGAAAACCCATAACCATTACCAACAACAGGTACCCGTCGTATTCTATGGTGGTAAGTTGAACGAGGTTACTCTTTCCATTTATCTAGACAGAATCGTTTCAACTACAGGCGACGCCACACATGAGGATGTTGAGGCCAACCAGAATCGGAAAGAAAAGACGGATATTCATCACTCAAAAAAAACAGTTTGGAAATCCGCTTCTTCACTCCGCCTCAGCGTAAAGAATAAAATTCAGATTTTGAACACCAATATTGAGTCAGTTAGTCAGTTCTTCTATTATATTGGTCAGGAAATTGTCCAAAGCGTTACAAAAAACATTTCTGTCAGACGACTGCAGATTTTTATCAACAGCTTTGGTGTCTTCACTGGAGATCAGAATTAGCAACAAAGAATTTTGGGGAGCTAGAACACATGATAGGTCTAAGGCAGGCATGACTTATGAGTTACAGGCTACTACAGGTAGACCTTATCTCTTTCTCGAATTTTGTGCTCTTCTGTGTATATTTTATAAATGTGTATTCAGTCTGTGCTTCTTCACTGGCAGAATGCTCACCACCCATACATGCACGAGGTTCGAGTCCTACTTCTTAAGCCTTGTTGCTTAGCTTGCCGATAGTAAGTCCGTCAAAGAAGATGGGCTGGGTGTGATTCAGGCTGGTAAGCCCATCCCATAATTGAAAACAACGTCACCGCTTTTACTGAAGTTTCAAGCAACTCAAGCTTTTTAAGCATCCCTATGTTGTACACTCGAAATGCGAAGGAATGTTTGGCAGTGTATGATCGAGTAATAGGGAGGGAAGTGTGACATAATTGATACATAATTATTCAGAAGAGTGGTTCCTAAAGTTGAGATGAGAGATTACGTAACATATCAATAGACGACACAATTGAAGAGTTTGAAACTTGACCAGAAGGAAATCATTATTAGATGAGAATCATAAGATGTTTGTTAATGTTGGAAGCAAAATTGAAGTTGCTAGAACAAGGAAGTTAGAGTGACAATAATGAATTAATTACGTTGTTAAGGAGATCAAAGTGATCTACACATTAGGGTTAGCTGCTTCGCTCTTTTTGAGTACCTAGCTCATCAATTAGCCGTGTTTGATTCAGCTTGCAGCCATTCCTTTTCTCGTCTCTTCTTTCTTTTTAAAACGCCTATACACATGCATCCTTTAAGGCAGTTCCAGTCGTCTTTCACACAGGTTTCCTCGATGACTTTTCTCCTATGTTTGAAGTGAATGTGTCTTATGTAGTTCTGTCGTTCAGTTTCTGCGTGTTGGATGTGAATTATCGTCTGTCTCCAACTTCTTTCAAGGCTTTAAAAGTGAGCATGCATGATGTTCCATATACTAAGTAATGATCTGTACCTATATTTGCTTCTGAGGGGAAATATGTTTGTTAATTGTCTTCAAGAGAAAAAATGGATACCGCTCCTCCCCTTCCACAATTTCACTAAAAATCCACATCTAAACTAGAATCCAGCTATCAACAAAAATAACCATCCCTAGAAATCACGAAAAAAATTCATACTACAATGTCTCTATATGAAGAATATTTCTGAGGATATATATATGTACAACTTTGATAAAGGAAAATTACATAAAGAGAGAAGGCATCTTTCGCTTGTTAAACTTCCTGACTTATCTGTTCTGCAATACTGAAAATCTTCGATTTCATTCAAGTTTCTTTTAATATTTTGTGGTTTCAGATCCAACTTATTTAGCTGGACGTTGTGCTAATATTATTTTGGAACCGGGAAATCGAATTATTGGCCGTTTGGGTATATTACATCCTGAAGTGTTGAAGAATTTCGAATTGGTGATGCCGTGTTCTGCTTTAGATTTAGATTTGGAAGTGTTTCTTTGAGAAAGGAATATCACTGTCTTTATTTTGTATCATGTAATTAATTTTTTTCGCGGAAAAAATTAAAATACTTGGTTCTGCTGTGATTATTCCTGTTTTTTTTGCATTCCACCAACGGAACACAGGGAGGTTACAAAAAGGTTGAGCTGGTTGAATTTCAAGTACGATGGCGTTGTTCTTTGTTTCCTGAGCTTACCACTGACTTAGGGGGATTTAAGAGTGGGTAGGATGTTGGCATCTGGGAATAAATCCCTGGATTACAGGTATGTTTGTGTGTGCTGTGTAATTTTGTTGCGTAATGATATTAAGATGGTTCTGTCTGTATGTCTGTTTTCGACATAGAACTTTGCACAAATGTGCGGAAGTTCAAGTCGCCACATTCCGTGTAGCACGCGAAGCAAGAGAAGAAAGTACAAGAAAAGCATAGTAGAGACAGTAAGCAGCGGTGTTAGACAAAGGAGGAGTAATAACGAAGAACAAAACAGTTTCATTGAAGATCATAAGTCACAGGGAGTGGACGCATCTGCGCCACTGAGAACGATTTTGAGCCATGTCACCAATTGTTTCCAACCATAGATTTTTACCGTCCCGAGGACCCCAGCCTGGAAGTCTACACCTTCCTACGTGGCTTAGACCAACTGTTGTGGATTTCATTGACTGAAGCCAAGTTTTTGTTTGACCGCCGCTAGCTATCTTCCAGCCTGACCCTATATCCGCTAACATAGCTCGTCGAGGGAGGCGATGGCTTGGCATACGTAACACATGTCCTAACCATCTCAGTCGATGTAGCTTCACGACTTCGTCGATTGATTTCCCCTGTTTACCTAGAACTCTACGCCTAACCTCAATGTTGCTCACCTTATTATGCCACTTTACACGGGAAATAGAACGCAGGCACCTATGATCAAAGACAGCTAGTCTTTTCATGTCTTCCACTCTCAGTGACCAGGTCTCGCTCACAGCCATAAAGGAGGACGGAGCGGACTGATGAGCAGTACACCCGCCCTTTGGTCGATAGTCGAACATCTCGTCTACGCCAGAGTCGGCGTAAACTAACAAATGTGAAACGAGCCCCTTGTATTCGTGCTGAGATTTCGTCAGAGATCAGCCCGTTGGCACTGGCTGATGGTACTTCCCAAATAAGTGAAGTAAGCGGTCAACGTGCTCTACCACTTCACTTCCTATTTTTAAACTAGGCGTCGATGTAGTCCAGTCCTGTAACATCATTTTGCATTTGGCGGGAGCGAATCGCATGCCAAACATTCGTAGATTGCGACTCAAGGTGTTTAGAAGACTCTGCTGGATTTCGTCAGCGTCTTCGCCTAGAAGGACTATATCGTGTGCATATTCCAAGTCAACGAGATTATTCCCTGTGGTAGCAAGTCAATTCCTGAGTCACTGAAGTCACCTAGAGTTAAGTCCATTAACACATCTATGATGAAGTTGAATAGAAAAGGAGATAATGGGCATCCTTGACGGACACCACTGGTCGTCATCAGTTCAGATGACAGCTCGTCGTAAGCCCTCACCTGGCTGGCTGTATGAGTACGAATAGAGTGCCTTAATCAGTGCAATATATTTTCTTGGAATTCCCTTTACAGCCAAGATGGTTAGGTGTAAAGTGCTAGGTAAAGACAGTATGGTGTTGAAGTTGAAGATGGCTGTGATAGGTGCCATCACCTTCCTCGACTAGCAATGTTAGCCGAGTTGGGATTAAGTTAGGGGGGTTAGGAAGATGGTCAAATCAAAACCTTGTTAGATTCTATGAAGTCATCGACAGGTGATTTTGTAACAACAGAAGACAAGGGCCAGGCAACAGATCATTTATTAAGGAAATCAACACATATTTATATATATTTTCATTTACATTATTATAGATAATTGTTAGCAGAAAAACAGAGTCTTCTCATTGGTTGTTTCTACCTGCAGTTTAATCTTTCATCTCTTTATGGCTGTTTCTTGAATGTCAGATCATCTATATGCTAACTGTATCCGCCCACGCAAAGTCTTTGCTCATATTTTCTCACGACCAATATTGGAAACATAAACATTGACGTGAAATACTGTCTACCAATTTTGGCTAGTAGCCAGCTCTCACCACAATTTGAGCCCACAACTAGCTTAAGTCACTAGTTGTAGTCATCGGGATGCTAAGATAACTGCCGATAACTGCTACCTTGTCGTGATGGTCGTGCTTGAATACCGCAATGACCCAACAAGCTGAACTGACTGGGACTCTGTCTCTACAGGTCCTACCATGTCAGGAAGGTTTTCTGGATAGCGGTTAAACTAAAAGCAGTTACCATGGGGTACATGGGCTCCAGTTTCCAATCGGATCAAATGGCGTATGAACCCACATGGGTCACCGGCAACCATGGGAATGCAGCTCCTGACGCTGCTCCGCTGCCTTGCGGATTAGACTCCAAGTCAAAGGCTCGGGGGTGGTCCCTTAATAAAACCACCTGCTTCGGTCTGGGCGCCCGGGCAGTATCTCAGCCCGCACACAATGAATGAATTAAAGCAACGAACTCCCATTGAAACTCAACGCGCTCTAGTAAAAATGATTCCAAGCAATATTGATCCCTCAAGGAACTTATTTCCTTCCTAGCCTACTTTTATTTTTATACATAGTTTCCTGTATTGTACCTTTTCTAACCTTGGCTTCTTAACCTTCGACAGCCTTTCGCCTTTGTCGAGATTCCCAGCCTATCCGTGTCGTTTCGAGATGTTAGTGAGTAGTCCTCAAAATGGTTGTTCCCAATGTGACATCTAACACGGATATCCTGAAACCGCGTGCTGCGTTCAAGCTGGCTACCTACAATGTTCGGACGCTGATGCAAATCGGACAACAGGCAGGGTTGGCAAGAACTTTGGAAAGCCTCGCTATCGATGTCTGCTGCATTTCGGAGACCCGCATTCAAGATCCCAGTGAAGTGCTTCGACTATCCTCTCCATCTGGAAGTTCTAGTAGTATGTACCACCTGCGCTTATCCGGGGACCCTGTGGCGTCGGCATCCGGCGTAGCTGGTGTCGGTGTCGCACTGAGCGCTAGAGCCGAAGCTGCACTGCTCGACTGGATTCCCATTAACAGTCGTTTATGTGCTGTGAGGCTGGAAGGTTATACGAAAGTAAAGAGTAGTAGGCCAGATAGGCGGTGTCTATTTGTTGTCTCTGCCTATGCACCGACGGATTGCAGCCCGGATGCAATGAAGGATGAGTTTTACTACCAACTGAGCGATCTCTTGAAACAGGCGGGTCGGAGGGATATCGTAGTGCTGGCTGGGGACTTGAATGCACAGGTGGGGCGTCTAAGCTCAGAGGAGAATCGTCTAGGTGGTCAGTGGGGACTACATGGTCGCAGGTCAGATAATGGGGACCGTCTTCTGCAGCTTTGCGCGGATCACAACCTATTTCTAGCTAGCACCAACTTCCGGCACAGCCATCGCCGTAGCGCTACCTGGCGTCCTCCCTCTGCGAAGCAAGCTTGGACTCAGATTGATCATATTGCGGTCAGTTTCCGGTGGCGAGGATGCATACAAGACTGTCGCTCCTTCTGGAGCACATGCCTGGACTCCGATCATGCGTTAGTGTGTGCCAAGTTCGTCTTGCGATTTGGTGGGGTTCGTAAAAGCCGTCGTCTAAGCGTTGATGTGAGCAAACTAGTAGCACCTGCTACTTCTTTGAAATATCAGAATGAGTTAAAAACAATGCTTGCCAGCAACCCCCCAAGTAGTATAGATGAACATTGGCTTCATGTGCAAGGTGCCATGCAAAAGGCGAGTGTAGCCGCTTGCGGCTTGAAAGAATGCTCCGCTAACAACCACTGGGTTTCTGCGAGTTCCTTGCAACTCATGGATGAACGCCGGTCCATTCCGGCTGGCAGCGAATACAACAATCAGCGAAAGGCGCTCACGCGCAAGATTAGACAGTGTTTACGTAAGGACCGCGAAGCCTGGTGGTCAGAACGTGCGTGTGAGATGGAGTCAGCTGCTGCATCTGGCAACAGTCGGAAGCTGTTCCAACTCATACGAGCCACCGGCAGCAAGAAACAAGGTGTCAGCGAGACGGTCTGTGAGGCAGATGGCACTCCAATTACCAGCCTGAAAAGACGCCTGGAACGCTGGGCAGAGCACTTCGGGAAGCAGTTCAGCTGGCCACCAGCTTCAGTGTCTACTATCATTAGCCCGAGTGCTCCTTGGTCGGTTAGTACCGACCCACCCACCGAAGCGGAGGTCCGTAAGGAACTCCAAGTTCTGAAACGCCATAAGGCGCCCGGCCCAGACAAATTACCCCCGGCTCTTTTTAAAGATGGTGGCGAGACTCTCACAATGGCTCTAACTGGGTTGTTCAGGAAGGTGTGGGAGACAGAGAGTGTACCATCAATGTGGAACGAAGCCATTATCGTCCCCATCTTTAAAAAGGGTCGACGTAATTCGTGTGACAATCATAGGGGTATCAGTCTGTTACCAGTCGCGTCTAAAATATTGGCTGCTGTCTTGCTTCGCAGACTGTGCAAAATACGTGAAGGATTGATTCGCGAAGAGCAGGCTGGGTTTCGTTCAGGTCGTGGATGCATTGATCATGTGTTCACCCTTCGTCAGTTGTTGGAACACCGCCACACGTATTGCAGGCCAACGATCGTTGTGTTTCTTGATATTAGGGCTGCCTTCGATTCGTTGGACAGAACTGTGCTCTGGAACTGTCTGTTAGAGAGAGGTGTACCTGAGAAATTTGTTAACATCCTGAAAGCCCTATACAGAAACACCTCAGGTAGAGTGAGGGCATACAACCAACTATCACCACTGTTCCCAACCAACAGTGGGGTTAGACAGGGTTGCCCAATCTCTCCATTTCTCTTTAACTTTGCCATCGATGACATTCTGGAGTCAGCTCTGAAGGATGTGCGTGAAGGTGGTGTAGATCTGCTACCTGGAGATAGACTTTTCGACCTCGAGTATGCAGACGATATCGTCTTACTGTGCGATAGCATGCAGGCTGCCCAAATCGCACTTAATCAGTTGGCGATCAGTGTCTGTAAGTATGGTATGTGCTTTGCGCCGTCTAAGTGCAAAGTACTGTTACAAGATTGGCAGGAGCCTGTACCTGCACTCACTCTTGCGGGTGAACCGCTTGAAGTTGTTGATAAGTTTGTGTACCTGGGTAGTTGTGTGAGTGCTGGCGGAGGGGTGACGGATGAGATTTCCAACCGTATAATGAAGGCTAGGGTGGCATACATCAACTTGAGCCACCTATGGCGCCGTCGCGACGTTAGCCTGGCTGTCAAAGGTCGGGTATACAATGCTTCGGTGTGGGCTGCGCTGCTCTACGCCTGTGAAACCTGGCCTCTCCGAGCTGAGGATGTGCGGCGACTCTGCGTGTTCGATCACCGCTGTCTCCGCAGGATTGCTTGCGTTCGATGGCATCATCGCGTGAGTAATTCTGAGGTTCGGCGGCGTGTGTTTGAACAAAGTGGAGATCACCATTCATTGAATGTCGTCATCTGGAAACACCGGCTCCGGTGGCTTGGACATGTGCTCCGAATGTCACCCCAGAGGCTTCCGTACAGGTCTCTGTTCGCTAGCCCTGGGACGGGATGGAAAAGGCGGAGAGGTGGTCAGTCCATGACGTGGCGTCGTGGGATGAAGGATTTTTGTGCTAGATTAGCATCGGTTGGTGTGTCACGACTCCCTGGTTGGGGTCCGAGAGATAGCTCAAATCGATGGCTCGAAACGTTATCGGATATGGCCAAGAATCGTAATCAGTGGCGAATGTGTTGCGATTTCCTTCTTTCTTCCCTTCCCGATGATAGCTAACGAACACTGTTTGAACTTGTTAAGCATGACTGTTTTCCTTCCAGATGAAGTTCTTTATCCGTTCTCTACTTATATGTATTTTTTCTTTTCCTTCCTTCCTTTTTTTGATCTATGTTGTTTTATTATTATTGTGTGGCGCATCTTTCTTGGTGCCATATTGTACCAAGTTTTTTATGCGTTTAAATAAATAAATAAGAATCAATGGACAAAGATTATGCCGATATGGTTCAAAATAGTTCTCGACTTGTGAAATATATTGTTTGTGATTTCTCAGATCCATTAGACCTTTATGTTCCTCGTACGCTTCACTTTCTGCTTATTGAAGTGTACTTCTGAATACCTTTTTTCTCAGTCAATGCGCTGCGAAGGGAATATTGGTCTTCAAGCTACAGTTTTGGTTTTATTAGCGCTGCTTTTGCCCTTATTCAATAGTGCGTGATTGCTAGCAATGCGCCTTCAAGCGTTTCCTTTCTCCCAGGTGAACCACTGGCTTAGCGACGTTTAGGTATTCGTTGCCGGCCGGGAATCGAACCCCGTTCCATATGTATGTTTGTCAAGCATTCGACCATTGACCCCCGGGGTCATAGTGTTGTGTTAAAAATCGACTTTGTTTAGGCGGAAACAGAAATCTGGTATTAATCTATGGTTTGTGCCCTTTGCTACTATGTGTAGGGAAGTGTAAATGAAATCTTTAGCCCAAATAGCGATAGGATATGTGTATGTCTAATGTTATAACCCACCATTGTTTTTGAAAATTTAGTCTGTGTTACTTTTTTTCGTTCAATGTTTGGTCCCTCAGGTTGGTGTGATCTCTTCGTTTTTTTTCAAGCATCATTTGTCTGCCCTCTCTTGAATTTCTTTGTGAAAAATTCTACCATACCTTATGCATACAGTCGTTTCCCATGCATTTTTGTTCGTCTGCGTTGACTAGTGTCTTAACATGTGTTTTCTCTACTTCTTAGCACCGCTGTTGACTAAAGTCTAGTAACATGTGTACTAAGCAGCAGCTATTCGCTTTGTGTTGCGCTGTATGTCCTTTAGTGAGACACGACCAATGAAAGTGCAAAATATGAAAAGGCTGGCTGGCTAGAGCTATCCTTAGTCGCAATTCATTGCATTCTATCTCCCACGTTAAATGGTTTATTATATTGGGTAATATTCAGATGTTTAGGTGTAGAGTGATAGATAGGTAAGGAGGGAAAGTCAGTCGATGAGGTTATGTACTTGTGTATCAATGGAAACGGCTGGGACATGTGTTTATTCATGCATACCCATAGATTTTTCGTCTAGCGTTTTTAGTTGACATATGGTTGAGTTGAAAACGAGATAGAAAAGTAGTCATATCAAAACACGGTTTTTTTTACTGTTATCTTAAGCCACGCTAGAACTTATAGACTCAATAACTGGCCACATTCCTCTGGACGCAAACATTCTCCCTACTCTCCATGAAACCAGTTTCTCTTCGGTGCATTTGAAGTTTTCCTCTCTCCATCTTTGCGTACGATAACATGGACTACTGCAGCATTATTTTACAAAGCGGCTCCACGTTGAAGCTTATTCAGTTAACTGGGAAAATATGTAAAATGATGTGAGTCTGAGTAAATGCACTACCGTTTTTGTGATTCCTTTTTACTCCAAATAGCCTTATGAGTTACGCATACTTGTTTTATGTAACTTTAACCTGTTCACTAAGTGAAAGTGAAGTGGTGGATCGGTACACGAATACGAACCCATCCCCTCTCAAAGGCTGAAAAGCAATCAATTCTCAGCCGTAGGTGTATTTTGACCGTGACCAGTAGGGTACAGCAGGTTGAAGATGAGGCAGTAACTCATCGAAGAAGACACTGCGAAGTGGTCGCGCTATGCAGTGAACTGGCAGAAGTTAGAATTCTAGGACCATTGGATCGGGTCCCAGTGGCTAAACGGTCTACGAGCTCGCCTTGGAACCAGAAGGTCCTGGGTTCGAATCCTGGTGGGTGCGTACTGATGAAGAGTCCCAAACTAGGACGAAACAGTTGTCCAGTACTCCCAGGTTTTCCAGTGGTTCTCTAAATGATGTCAGCTCATGATTAATTTCTCCATGTATTTTGATTGTCTTTCAAAATCCAATGGTGGTTTCCAAGATGACTTACACAGTAATATTGGGAAAGTGCATTCCCCCAAAACGAGTCGAGTGACTGCAAATTACACTGTAACTACAAGTATATACAATGCTAGTAGTCGAATGAAAATGGTATTACAGAAGCTTATGTACTGCAACATTGGACCGACTGGTGAGCGGCCATCGGAATGTCGAAATCTGACTTTTGTGCAGGCGCCAACTGGGGTTTCGGAATATGATTGGTTGGTTGGTTGGTTGGCTGGCTATCTGATTAATCACGCATAGAAAGTCAATATCTGTGTAATTTAAATTCTGACTGACTTTCGATCAATTCAGTTAGTTCGTAGTCATACATATGACAAAAATGTACTTTCAAGTGTTGGTTTGTAGGGATTTGATTTATGACGTGCTTTTTATAATATAGTCAAGATTGTAGATGTGAAGGTGGTACGTTAACCGAAAAACAAAGCGACAGAGATGAGGCGGCGCTCATCTTCAGCCAGAAACAGTATTGGTTTAAAAGCATGTCGTGTAAACTATCAGGAGCACACTTTACATTCAGACAACGAATGGCGTTGTTACTTGGGAACTTCAATGAGATATCAGCCCCCTGTACAGACCATTAGGTGAGTCGAGGTTTGTTTGTTGGAAAGATTCGCAGAAAATACTCCGCAGAATTAAACAGTTTCTAGGCCACCAGAAACTAGCTATACAACTACCGGTGTCCGAAAAACAGTTCACAGTGCGCACAGACGGTAGTGACCATGACATAGGCGCAGTATTTGGACAGGGTGGAGGAGTCATCGAATATAACAGTTAGGTAAGGAGCTGACCGCGCTAATGAGACATTTTAGATTAAGAGTGAACGCCTACGAGACTGACTTGCAGAGAACGATGGAAGTTGGTTGGCGGTAATAACTCAGTCTCTACGCCATGAGATGATGAAAGAATGTCACCAACTGGCGCATACAGGAATGGCCAGAACGGCCGACGCCTTGAGAGAAAGCATGTGCTAGCCAGGCATAAGAGGTGTGAAAAAATGTGCTGAGATGTCCTTAGTGTCAAATTACGAAAGACACCTCTATAGTCGATTCCCTTAATAGCATTAGGTGACTTGTTGTCCGTAGAGTAATGCGACCTTTACCCCACACATCCAGTGGTAATCAGTACCTCCTGGTGATGAAGGAACACACTGCACGACGGGAAGATGCCGTCGTGACCCATGATCAACTGCGGCTGACGCAGTAGTCCGACACACCGTTGCAAACCACGGAGCACCGAAGACGCTAATGACATATCAGGGCCTTTGTTTTGAAAGCGAAGAGTTCATTTCCTGTTTGCAACAGCTGGGAATTAAGAATATCTTGATAACATCAGTAAAAAGTTTGAGCATTGTGGATTAGATCAAATAAAGTATAATTATATTTTAATAGTTTACACACAATGATAAGTTTTGTTATTGGTAATATTTCGAGCGAAATTACTGCCCGTGTTCACACCACTGTTGGAATTGTTTTATAAAACAATTTTGCTCGAAATATTACCAATAACAAAACTTATCATTGTGTGTAAACTATTAAAATATAATTATACTTTATTTGATCTTGATAACAACTTTAAAAAATGGACTGACAGAGAGAAATAACCGTATACTGAAGAAGTGGCTGGCCTCGAAGGGAGGTAACTGGAAGACACAACTTCCATTGATTCTTCTAGCATATCCTGCTAACACCCAGGGAACAACAAAGTCAGAATTTCAGTTGGTGCATGTGAGGAAACGACAACTACCAATATACAGCACAACCTGGCTCCTCCCACAAGAGTGGACTATGACGAGGCTGTCAATAGAACGGAAAAAAGCGGTCAGGAATGTGAAGCGTGAACAGAAGGAAGACGCCGTGAAATCTGAACAGGGAAAAGATATGGGCTGCATACCTTCTGAAGTCGCTGATCAAGTAATGTGTAGCAAAGGTGAGTACGTGGTTAGATGCCGCCTGGAACCACGGAAACACCTTCCGAAGTGGGAAGGAGCACACACTGTCACCGATAGACGTGGGCCCGTTTCTGCCATCAAAAAAGAGAATAGTCAGAAACGGGTTAACGTGAGCCAACTGCAGAAGTGGAAATCCCGACCGAAAGCTGCTACCTTGACGTGGTGGTCGGGCTTGAACACCGCAATGACCTAATCAAGCTATACTGGCTGAGACTTATGTCTCTTGAGGTTCTACCATGCCAGGCAGGTTGTTTGGATAGCGGTTAAACAAAAAGCAGCTACCCAATCCAACATCATGTCCAATACAAAATTACAAAATTTCATGCCGGATCGGCCGTGGCCCGGATTAACAACGACCGCGCTTCCTGCTGCCGTGTCACAGGGCGGGAGTGATAAATCTGCTACTGAGACACACCAAACAAAAAAGAACGAACAAAAACAGGCCGCGTGTGACCGGCCTCAAGCAGTTGTCCCCTGGGCTCTGCGGTCACGCAACCAACTTCCACGGTGTGGGCAGCCGGGAAGTAACAATCGCCCTCACAATCCGAAATGCACACGAAACCTCTCTATTACTCACTCATCTTTGTCTTCATCTTCATCTCTATCATCTTGCCTTCCTTCCACTGATGCAACTCCTCGACTTGATAGCTCTCCACTTCCTCTCCACTCTGCGTCCACTAAAAACGATGGAAGCCAAAAAACCACCACCGACAGCCTCTTAAAGCCGCGCCACCAATTTCATATAGGAGCTCTTAATGTTAGGACACTTTGCCAAATAGGACAACAAGCATCACTAGCCAAGACCCTGGCATCACGAGCCATTGATGTATGCTGTGTTTCAGAAACACGCATACAAGACCCAAGTGTGGTTATTCACCTAACCCCACCTGGCCAACAGGTTGAATCTGCAAAATTCACCTTGAGGGTGTCAGGAGATGCCACAGCTAGTTCACGAGGATTAGCTGGCGTAGGGATAGCTTTGAGTACTAGGGCAGAAAAGACATTGCTTGACTGGATCCCGGTAGATAGCCGAATGTGTGCTGTCCGCCTGAACGGATCAGTAAGAAGGAGGAAGGACTGCACTACTCGCCGATGCCTTTTCGTAATCTCCGCCTACGCCCCCACTGACTGCAGTTCAGATGAAACGAAGGATGAGTTCTACCAAAAGCTGTCTAGTTTGGTGGAAAGGCTAAACGCTCAGACATAGTCGTTCTAGCTGGTGACTTTAACGCTCAAGTAGGGAAATTGTGTCAATCTGAGAAGGATGTCGGTGGCACCTATGGAGCTCCGTGCCAGCGAACCGACAACGGTGACCGTCTCCTACAGTTCTGCTCTGATAATCATTTGTTTCTTGTAAGCACTAACTTTAAACACAAGGAGAGACACTGTTTGACTTGGAGACCCCCTTCATCAAACCAACGCTGGACACAAATAGACCACATAGCAATAAGCTATCGTTGGCGTGGGTCGGTAGGAGATTGTCGCTCCTTCTGGAACACGTGCGTAGATACCGACCATGCACTGGTCCGCGCTCGGGTGTGCTTACGACTGAACGGACGTAGGAAACAGCTGGCGGTAAAACCATCACGTCCCCAGCTCGATCAGGAAACTAAATCCGTATTTCAGGAAGAACTAGCTAAACACATATCTGTGTTCGACAGCTGTGCTCACCCTGAAGAAGCTTGGAAAAATATCCAGGCAGCCATAGATACAGCTGTAAAAGCTGTGAATAAGGTAAACCCAAAGGTGAGTAAAAACCACTGGATCTCCACCGCCTCATCCGAACTGATAGATGCTAGAAGACTTATTCCGGCGAGCTCCGAATTCAATGAGGAGCGAAAGCTGCACAAGAGGAAACTTACGAAAAGTCTCCGCAAGGACCGTGAACAGTGGTGGGCGACAAAAGCCAAAGAGATGGAGAAAGCTTCGAGGATAGGCAACACCAGGCAACTCTTTGGACTCATCAGGGAAACGGGTGGGAGAAGACAAATCATCAGTGAGACAATCTCGGAAAAAAATGGCACTATAATTAGCTCCAGGATAGACGACTGGATCGTTGGAAAGAGCATTATGAGGAGCAGTTTAATTTGCCCACAGCCACGCTCAACCTTCCGAGCATCCAACACCTCCCTGAATGGGATATAGACACAGGTCCTCCGTCACTAACTGAGGTTACTAAAGCTGTCACCAATCTGAAACTAGGCAAAGCAGCGGGACCTGATGGAATGACTCCAGAGGTATTTAAGTACGGTGGAGACAGCTTACTGTCCGGATTAACTGAGGTACTAGGCAGCGTCTGGGAATCAGAAGAAGTCCCATCGGGTTGGTGTAAGTCACTGATTATCCCCATATACAAGAAGGGAGACAAGTCTTCCTGTGATAATCACAGAGGGATTAGCTTGACTAATATAGTATCTAAAGTCTTAGGCTCAATAATCATGCGTAGACTGAGTGGTGCTCGGGAAGCACAAACACGAGAGAGCCAGGCAGGCTTTAGACCAGGAAGAGGGTGTATTGATCATATCTTCACCCTCCGACAGATTCTAGAACATAGGCATTCCTACCGGCGTCCAACAGTCATTATATTTCTTGACCTAAAGGCAGCATTCGACTCTGTCGATCGGGAAGTTCTCTGGAGATGCTTGGCTGTAAAGGGAATTCCGAGAAAATATATTGCACTGATTAAGGCACTCTACTCGTACTCATACAGCCAGGTGAGGGCTTACGGCGAGCTGTCATCTGAACTGATGACGACCAGTGGTGTCCGTCAAGGATGCCCATTATCTCCTTTTCTATTCAACTTCATCATAGATGTGTTAATGGACTTAACCCTAGGTGACTTCAGCGACTCAGGGATTGACTTGCTACCGGGGAATAATCTCGTTGACTTGGAATATGCAGACGATATAGTCCTTCTAGGCGAAGACGCTGACGAAATGCAGAGTCTTCTAAACACCTTGAGCCGCAATCTACGAATGTTTGGCATGCGATTCGCTCCCGCCAAATGCAAGATGATGTTACAGGACTGGACTACATCGACGCCTAGTTTAAAAATAGGAAGTGAAGTGGTAGAGCACGTTGACCGCTTCACTTATTTGGGAAGTACCATCAGCCCCAACGGGCTGATCTCTGACGAAATCTCAGCACGAATACAAGGGGCTCGTTTCGCATTTGTTAGTTTACGCCGACTCTGGCGTAGACGAGATGTTCGACTATCGACCAAAGGGCGGGTGTACTGCTCATCAGTCCGCTCCGTCCTCCTTTATGGTTGTGAGACCTGGCCACTGAGAGTGGAAGACATGAAAAGACTAGCTGTCTTTGATCATAGGTGCCTGCGTTCTATTTCCCGTGTAAAGTGGCATAATAAGGTGAGCAACATGGAGGTTAGGCGTAGAGTTCTAGGTAAACAGGGGAAATCAATCGACGAAGTCGTGAAGCTACAAAGACTGAGATGGTTAGGACATGTGTTACGTATGCCAAGCCATCGCCTCCCTCGACGAGCAATGTTAGCGGATATAGGGTCAGGCTGGAAAAAAGCTAGCGGCGGTCAAACAAAAACTTGGCATCAGTCAATGAAATCCACAACAGTTGGTCTAAGCCACGTAGGAAGGTGTAGACTTCCAGGCTGGGGTCCTCGGGACGGTAAAAATCTATGGTTGGAAACAATTGGTGACATGGCTCAAAATCGTTCTCAGTGGCGCAGATGCATCCACTCCCTGTGACTTATGATCTTCAATGAAACTGTTTTGTATTTCTTTATTACTCCTTTGTCTCACACCTCTGCTCACTGTTTCTATTATGCTTTTCTTGTACTTTCTTCTCTTGCTTCGCGTGCTACACGGAATGTGGCGACTTGAACTTCCGCACATTTGTGCAAAGTTCTATGTCGAAAACAGACAGAAGTGGAAATAGTGGGATAAAGAAGCCGAGACTAATGTATAGCAGGAAAAGGGAGAACAAAGAGAGTCGGAGTGGGTCCCCTCGAAACTATTTGATTTAGGGACGACAGTGGCGTGTGGTACAGATTAGATTATTCCGAGCTTAGGAGTGGCTAGCGAATAAGGCGAACCAGATGAGTTTTCAGAAACCATAACTCTATCGATAATTGAACACAAATTAAATCTGGATGAAACATTCGTCGTAATAAGAAAAAATTAAACCAGAAATCATTCATAAATTTGGTATATTTATTCGCCTTTATGATTTTTAATAAAGCAAGAACAACAGTGTTTGCAGAATAAAGTGGTACCATCATTTATTTCTTTGGTTTCTCATCAGCTGCTCACAGCCTAAATAAATTATTAAGTTTATGTACAGACACTCTTTAACATACTTGCAAATTTTACATTATGTCGGTTGACAGGAGGTTCTGGACTTAGTGAACAATGTTCAGAAAATTACGCTTATATAGTATTTACACAGAGAGTTCAAGTTTAAACAAAGTGAATGTATGCATACAACGGTGAAGGAGTTGCGTAATATAGACACGAGGTGAGTAAGATGATGAGTAACTTATAAATTGAGAGTAACAATGTAGTGAGTTCAACACGAACCATAAAAATAAGAGACAATGGAAATTACACTATATCCATGGGGGTGGAGTTACAGCTAAAGATTACCTAATCGAACCTGACACTGGTAGGTTGTTTTACACATGGCACCGACTACTAAGTATGTAAGAGAGGAATACGCAGCGACGAAGAAGTACGAACTGTAATACCCGACCGAGAAGCATGTCCACCTCTGTTAGAACTGTGCTGCCTTTGTTTTGATTAAAATGCTATGCTCCATAGTTAAACCGAGATCACTCAACGCACGATTGGGTCGTTTAACGCCCTTAGGAAAAGGAGAGCCTACACGTTTCCTTTTCTCAGATATTTTCCTTTGACCACTACGTGGCGTTGAAACGTTTTCTTTAATAGGAATTTCAACTGTGGAGCTTCCATCGTTTGTTGTGTTAGATGAATCCAATGATTTCTTCAATTTTCCAAGTAATTTATTGCCTTCTTCTGTGGTTTCAATCTGTCCCTGTAAATAAAGAGGAAAAATCGTAAGACCAATAGATGTCAAAGTCAGCGACTCAACGAAGATGGAGTGGGAAAAGTATGACAGACTAGAACACTCCGACTTGTGAATTATCGAAGATAGTTAGCTAAAATATCATGACTTATTTAGAAATAGGACATAAAATTCTAGGCTGACTAATTCCTATACAATGAAACAGAAGCTAGAGGAAATTCAGATAGAAAAGGATGAAAAACAAATTAAGATTAGTTCTAATATAACCAGTTTGTGCATACTAATTTCCAAACGAATACAGCTCTAGATGTAGTTAGGTATGTCGACCCAACATTGATCCTGAACTCGAAAGTAGAACTAAGCTCTCGGCTGATAAAGTGAAATACTAAGTGCCTAACCAACCCCTACCACACTGTATTTAAAATTTAAAAGGAAATATAAAAATAAACAAACAAACAGAACAGGTGGCAGTGGGGATCACCAATGACCCCACTAGAAGCACACATATTAATGGACAATAGGGAACATACAGCTTTCAGAACATTTCATCCTGGAAGTTGAGCGCACTTTAACCAGTGCATCCACAACTCCAAATTCAGTTTTTCAACTGCAGTGTAAACATCAAAAAGGCAATTAATAATTACAAGGAAGACACTTGGTTATAGTATGTTTTGGGAATACATCAGGATAACTGTGACACCAATGGAAAGGAACTTAGATTATCTAAAGCCGCCTTGAAAAGTATGAAGTGTGTTACGCTGGTTACAGGAAAAATCCAAAAACCATAGCGTAAGTGGTAGTTTTGAATTTGTTGGAAAAATAAGAGATCTTAATGTGAGGGACAAATTTATATACTTTGAATTATCCTCCTTGTTCACGAATGTACCGTTAATGGAGACAGTGGATTTTATATATGAGAAGATTACTACACGGAACATAGACATCGGCATTTCTGTATCCACCTTGAAGGAACTTATTTTAAGATGTAGAATGAACGTTCATTTCTTATTCAATAAGGAATATTACAGACAAATTGATGGTGTAGCTATGGGTTCCCCATTAGGCCCAATCCAAGCTGATTTTTTACTCGCTAAGTTAGAGAATGGACCAGTGAAAGGAGTAATTAGTGACTTGGATTTCTACTGTCGATATATGGATGATACATTTCTGGTCATAAAAAACGAGGACGATGCAATGAACATCCTTGACAAGTTTAATGATGGTTACGGGAAAAATCCAATCCACATGTATTTCCGAGGCATCTTATCGGTTGACTCAAGGCTATTTGAATTTGGTGTCTATTATTTACTGTAGCCCGGATCCCCAAGGAATGATAATATGAACATTTTCTGCTTTCCTGGTCAATACACTCAAGACAACATCACAATTGAAATCAAGACTATGTATAGTTGATTGTACAGAAAACAATTACAGTTCTTACCCGCCTAGCCAATGTTTGCAAACGATAGGCATCTCTAGCAGAAAGCATTGCCGCTGGGGACGCAGGTGGCGTTGACATGTTTTCTTTAATAGGAATTTCAACTGTGGAGCTTCCATCGTTTGTTGTGTTAGATGAATCCAATGATTTCTTCAATTTTCCAAGTAATTTATTGCCTTCTTCTGTGGTTTCAATCTGTCCCTGTAAATAAAGAGGAAAAATCGTAAGACCAATAGATGTCAAAGTCAGCGACTCAACGAAGATGGAGTGGGAAAAGTATGACAGACTAGAACACTCCGACTTGTGAATTATCGAAGATAGTTAGCTAAAATATCATGACTTATTTAGAAATAGGACATAAAATTCTAGGCTGACTAATTCCTATACAATGAAACAGAAGCTAGAGGAAATTCAGATAGAAAAGGATGAAAAACAAATTAAGATTAGTTCTAATATAACCAGTTTGTGCATACTAATTTCCAAACGAATACAGCTCTAGATGTAGTTAGGTATGTCGACCCAACATTGATCCTGAACTCGAAAGTAGAACTAAGCTCTCGGCTGATAAAGTGAAATACTAAGTGCCTAACCAACCCCTACCACACTGTATTTAAAATTTAAAAGGAAATATAAAAATAAACAAACAAACAGAACAGGTGGCAGTGGGATCACCAATGACCCCAGTAGCAGCACACATATTAATGGACAATAGGGAACATACAGCTTTCAGAACATTTCATCCTGGAAGTTGAGCGCACTTTAACCAGTGCATCCACAACTCCAAATTCAGTTTTTCAACTGCAGTGTAAACATCAAAAAGGCAATTAATAATTACAAGGAAGACACTTGGTTATAGTATGTTTTGGGAATACATCAGGATAACTGTGACACCAATGGAAAGGAACTTAGATTATCTAAAGCCGCCTTGAAAAGTATGAAGTGTGTTACGCTGGTTACAGGAAAAATCCAAAAACCATAGCGTAAGTGGTAGTTTTGAATTTGTTGGAAAAATAAGAGATCTTAATGTGAGGGACAAATTTATATACTTTGAATTATCCTCCTTGTTCACGAATGTACCGTTAATGGAGACAGTGGATTTTATATATGAGAAGATTACTACACGGAACATAGACATCGGCATTTCTGTATCCACCTTGAAGGAACTTATTTTAAGATGTAGAATGAACGTTCATTTCTTATTCAATAAGGAATATTACAGACAAATTGATGGTGTAGCTATGGGTTCCCCATTAGGCCCAATCCAAGCTGATTTTTTACTCGCTAAGTTAGAGAATGGACCAGTGAAAGGAGTAATTAGTGACTTGGATTTCTACTGTCGATATATGGATGATACATTTCTGGTCATAAAAAACGAGGACGATGCAATGAACATCCTTGACAAGTTTAATGATGGTTACGGGAAAAATCCAATCCACATGTATTTCCGAGGCATCTTATCGGTTGACTCAAGGCTATTTGAATTTGGTGTCTATTATTTACTGTAGCCCGGATCCCCAAGGAATGATAATATGAACATTTTCTGCTTTCCTGGTCAATACACTCAAGACAACATCACAATTGAAATCAAGACTATGTATAGTTGATTGTACAGAAAACAATTACAGTTCTTACCCGCCTAGCCAATGTTTGCAAACGATAGGCATCTCTAGCAGAAAGCATTGCCGCTGGGGACGCAGGTGGCGTTGACATGTTTTCTTTAATAGGAATTTCAACTGTGGAGCTTCCATCGTTTGTTGTGTTAGATGAATCCAATGATTTCTTCAATTTTCCAAGTAATTTATTGCCTTCTTCTGTGGTTTCAATCTGTCCCTGTAAATAAAGAGGAAAAATCGTAAGACCAATAGATGTCAAAGTCAGCGACTCAACGAAGATGGAGTGGGAAAAGTATGACAGACTAGAACACTCCGACTTGTGAATTATCGAAGATAGTTAGCTAAAATATCATGACTTATTTAGAAATAGGACATAAAATTCTAGGCTGACTAATTCCTATACAATGAAACAGAAGCTAGAGGAAATTCAGATAGAAAAGGATGAAAAACAAATTAAGATTAGTTCTAATATAACCAGTTTGTGCATACTAATTTCCAAACGAATACAGCTCTAGATGTAGTTAGGTATGTCGACCCAACATTGATCCTGAACTCGAAAGTAGAACTAAGCTCTCGGCTGATAAAGTGAAATACTAAGTGCCTAACCAACCCCTACCACACTGTATTTAAAATTTAAAAGGAAATATAAAAATAAACAAACAAACAGAACAGGTGGCAGTGGGATCACCAATGACCCCAGTAGCAGCACACATATTAATGGACAATAGGGAACATACAGCTTTCAGAACATTTCATCCTGGAAGTTGAGCGCACTTTAACCAGTGCATCCACAACTCCAAATTCAGTTTTTCAACTGCAGTGTAAACATCAAAAAGGCAATTAATAATTACAAGGAAGACACTTGGTTATAGTATGTTTTGGGAATACATCAGGATAACTGTGACACCAATGGAAAGGAACTTAGATTATCTAAAGCCGCCTTGAAAAGTATGAAGTGTGTTACGCTGGTTACAGGAAAAATCCAAAAACCATAGCGTAAGTGGTAGTTTTGAATTTGTTGGAAAAATAAGAGATCTTAATGTGAGGGACAAATTTATATACTTTGAATTATCCTCCTTGTTCACGAATGTACCGTTAATGGAGACAGTGGATTTTATATATGAGAAGATTACTACACGGAACATAGACATCGGCATTTCTGTATCCACCTTGAAGGAACTTATTTTAAGATGTAGAATGAACGTTCATTTCTTATTCAATAAGGAATATTACAGACAAATTGATGGTGTAGCTATGGGTTCCCCATTAGGCCCAATCCAAGCTGATTTTTTACTCGCTAAGTTAGAGAATGGACCAGTGAAAGGAGTAATTAGTGACTTGGATTTCTACTGTCGATATATGGATGATACATTTCTGGTCATAAAAAACGAGGACGATGCAATGAACATCCTTGACAAGTTTAATGATGGTTACGGGAAAAATCCAATCCACATGTATTTCCGAGGCATCTTATCGGTTGACTCAAGGCTATTTGAATTTGGTGTCTATTATTTACTGTAGCCCGGATCCCCAAGGAATGATAATATGAACATTTTCTGCTTTCCTGGTCAATACACTCAAGACAACATCACAATTGAAATCAAGACTATGTATAGTTGATTGCACAGAAAACAATTACAGTTCTTACCCGCCTAGCCAATGTTTGCAAACGATAGGCATCTCTAGCAGAAAGCATTGCCGCTGGGGACGCACGTGGCTTTCGATTCTGTAAAAGTATTATGATTTTTAATCGATGCGCTGAACATGTGACGTTGTATTCAATTTTCTATATGTAAAATTTTTTTACTCTGGCTATCGATTAATTGTTTGGTATCTTTAACTTTTGAAGTGATGGGTGAAGATTAATTAGGAGTATCTTTATCTTACTTCGTATATACGTTATTTGTACTGAAACCATGCAAGTATCTATTTTCACTTTTCACACCAGAAACCTTGGCATTTGTGGGACAATTTATGAAAGTCTAGTTTAGTGTACACACATCAATTGAATAGGGAATACTGCATGTAATTGCATGCATAATGGCGTAAGTTGTTTAATATCCATATAGTAGATATGCAAATACCGCAGTTGTTGATCATAGAAATGATGAATATTAGATAACATCCTATGATTCAAGGGCATATTAGAAATAAATGAAAATCGTTTGTTACCTACTTGTCAATTGAACAGTCTATTTGATGATGTCACTGCATATTAACAGGTTAGTGAAGTAGCTATCAAGCCTAAGTTCCTACATTTACTTGTACTACATACTTGGCGTTTAGCAGTATACAGACTTGCAACTGACTAGATTAGGTGACTTTAGAACAGTGAACAGTACAGAATTATCATTCAACTTGTAGAAACAGACACGAAATCCTATTAATGACTACAGTAACAGTCTCATGATACTACAGTAAATCACCATCCCACTAACTAAGCTTAGCGTTTATAATTCCTAATTCACTTATTACAAAAGCACATAGTATAGCAACTAATTGAAAAAGTCCAGAGGAATTACAAATCAAGAGTACATTAAACATTTGATTAATTTACATAAGAAAATTTTGATGAAGGATATTAACGTTAGTTTGACCGAATGATATTTCCGCTGATTTCATTTTCGACAACCTCCGTTTACCTGAAAAAATAAAGCACATGGAAGAACTAGAACAACATGAAGTTACAAGAGATAATTCTAAATATTTGCATATACCATGAATACACTGATTCTGTCAATACTAAGTAATATCTCATGCAGATAAATGTATTTGCAGTCTACAGCTGATTTTTTATGTTGACGTCGTATACGTAAATAGACATCATATGTTTTTCAGTATTAGAGGATTGTACGCAAATTTCAAGACAATCTCCGAAACATCCATACTATTGAGGCGTCATTCTCTCATCAAGCTTACTTGCAGATCACCTTCACACTAAATACTTTTACATGAAATGAAGTATTGCAAATGTGTGACTTAGAAATTAATCCACAATCTCAGTAATGCCTAGTTCACAATGTTTTGTGAATCCTACAGATACCACATGCTCACATTTAGAAGACTATAGGCATAAAATATAAGCTGAACATGCCTCGATTCTAAACAGTTACGCACACTGTTAACAACATAGAGAAACACTTAAACTATTGTAAAATACACCGACCTGTTGTGTTGTTGAGGTTAACAATGTCATATTATGCAACCTAGACATTCAATCGTTATACCGCATCTGTACTGCTTTGTGTAAATGGAAATCTTATGAGAAAAAAATCATCTCCACTATTGGTGATGAAAAAGATTGCAGCATTAAGTATAGACTGTCAGTGGAAATTGTATAACAGACAACAGATTCATAATAATGATAATAAAGTTGAATAGATTGAGCTCTCATAATCACTACGATTCATGTGTATGATAATACCATGTACTGAACTAGTGCACCGAGTGAAACAGTGAGGAAATTTGAGCGAGTAAATGCCTTCTCCACTGCACTGTACTTGCAACAATCATGACAACCACCTACGTTTGTTATCTTATCAGTCAGCTAAGTAGACAATGGCACAATATTATTATTATTTTTGTACATTTAACTATAATAATAATAATTTATATTTCCATATAAACATAAATTTACATGAAAATGCGTGCCATTTTTACATGCACGGTCAAGTATGGTATAATGTCAAATCTTAGATTGTCTACAAGTTAATTATGTTTCAACAGTTAAATGTTTGATATATATATATAATTACACTCATTGTCTGAACCAGGCCGTATAGTTATTGAATCGTAGAGTTGTCCTTCAGGTTCCGCGGGAAAATCGACTTCGTTTCGTTTTCATCCCATGGTTGTAGGCACACGATAACCAACCAATATTGAGGTAAGTACAACGTTTTCAAGGGATTGAAAGCTGTTTTAGAAAAGTTAAAGTGCTAGGGCGAATCATTAAAGTGTAATAAATTAAGTAAGTGCAATATATCATTAATAAATATATATATAGGAAACAGAATGAGGAAGTAATTAATCCCTAGGCCGACAACGTTCATTTGCAATGTATAATACTTTCCATATAGTTCGTACTATCATGATGTCCACTTTTGGCTTTAATACAATTATTTTCAAGCCAGTTGTTTGTTATTTCATGCCTTTTTGTTTATTTGGTGCACAACCGTACCCTCCAGAGAATAGGAATAGAACAAGTCGAATCAAATTCATAAACAGGTATAAAATGTTAGGTTTAATGGAATATAATGAGGATCAAGTAAAGACGTTATTAGAAGATGAATGAGATAAGACATCGTGAAGTGGTATTTAAAGATCTGACAATGGATAGCAAGTTAATTTATAAGATGCCCAATAAATCTGCACAGAGCCCACGTGGTCGCATCTCAACAACTGGCTGAGCGAATGGCATATATTTAAAGGTAGAAGCATGATCTGTCAAGGCGTTCATTATTATCTTTTTCAAGATAAAGATCTAAGCCCTCATAAAAATCAGAAAAATGTCGAGCCTTCAAATTGCATATTTCTGTTCCTGCAGAAAGGGCGATTCACCTTAGTGACCACCACTATATCTACTGATCAGCTAGCGCCACTCTACCATAGCACAATACACCAATCAGTGCCAATATATATGAAATCCACTTAGAGATAACCTTTCAACTTGCCATTATTCCTGTCCGACCACAGATAGAGTGAAAAGCACATCTAAACGATAACTTCGGTTTCCAAAGACGATTCTGATAGCGTTTACAGGTGATTTCTAAGTACTGAGAGAATTATTTTGTCAAAAAGACTGTTCTTCACACGAAAATAGGCTGTAATGATATCCTGAGACATGAAGTCTTCATTGAATGATACTATGCCGAAAGGTGCAGCTTCTATATGGAGTAAACAATTTGTGTGAATGGTATTACCCTCCAACTGTCCTATCTTTCTTATTACACCGATATTTTGATACAGTCCACCTGAAACACTAATCATTGCAACCAGTATGGTAAAAGTGTGTCACAGTCAGATTACATGTTGCAGACACCAATATAACTAGCCGAAAAATAGGAATTTCCATCGATTCAGATAATATATGACACAATTTTATTAAAAATTATTGGCAAAAAATTTCCAAGCGGAACTTCAACAGAACGTGGTAAATAAGTCCAGCCTGAGGAATGTGTTTACCCCTGATTGAGAGTATTATGGCCTTTGTGATCTGGGAGGTTGTTTGGAACATATTCAACAATGCTGTTCTGTGTCTCTGCTTTTAAACATTGTGATACCTGTATATACACGTTTATTTCAAGTTGTGAACCTCTATTTCTTACGAGTCTGATTGGTCGCGAGAGGTATTTTCGTTTTGTGCTGTTATATTTTAAAGTCACCTGTATTGACTTTGAAATTGTATCTCAGTAGAGGCCTTGACCGCATAAAGAGTTCCAGTCATTGGCCACACAATGTAACAACTGAAATTCGACGCACACTTTATCTACCTAATGTTTGGGCAAATTTTGTTGTCCTGAAGTAAAAAGTTAGTATGGTGGACACATAGATCACGCTTTAATATGAGATATGCCACGAGTTGGTCACTTTTTCTCCTCTATTTCGATAATGACAACAGGTTTACTAGTCTCAGCTTATTCCCTAAGGGAAGATGGGAGATACCATTGAATTCCGTAGTTCCTACCCTTTCTATCACTCCTAAGAGTCGGACCAATTTCTTAAAGCATGGAGTAGCCACTCGTACACAGCGTTCTTCTTGATGCCTGCTATAAATTGCGTGTCTGTTTGCCCACTCCTCCACTGAATGACTTCAATGAAGATGAAGGCACTACTTCTCCTAGTAGTTAGCTAATAAGAAGACAAGGAAGTCGGTATTCCGTAACAATATCAATCATACGTGTATTTTGAACCTTCTCAAAATTCCCAGCGCTATGATTTGATATTTATGTATACAATGTTATCAAGAGTGCGAGTTATATCAGATCGGCCGCTTCCTGAATGTAACCACTGGACTCTGAATGAACTATACGCGAGCGGTTTAGATAATGGCAATTACATTACTACATTATCTATCATGATTTCAAGAACTTATATGGCACTGGTGATAACTTCGTCGGCCTTATGAGTGCCATTAATAGATGAACAGATGTCGCACTAGTACGTGTGAGGGGTTTTGGCATTGCTTCATTTGATCGTTGTCAGTTTCGTCTCATAAACCGTTAATGCCCAGCTCTCGCTACGCTCGGGCCCACGCTGTTCTTAGAAGATTTCTCAGAAACGCTTAGTTATAACGGACGCAAAAACCAAAACACCGATCTGCCGTTTGATATTTCTGTATTGTTACACCAACATATAAAAGGAATAAACGAACTAAGCAACTAAGGTCTGAAAACTAATATTACAATAAATCATTGATACTTCTGACGATGTTTCACTCTTCTTTCTGAACAGCGACCGATGAGACGATGACTGTCGTATTGATGCCTCCGCGAAAATTGGGGAAGTTGATTTTGAGCAAACAACCATGAATTGATCGTTCAATCTTCAACCCCATTGACACTCCCCGGCAAAAGAGGGATCCAACCCTTTTTTCCTTCACGACCAATGCACGTTGACTTGGATGCCATTGCGAGAACCTGGGTCACACGGACAGAGCTGAAATGGAAAACAAACAGAAAAGCCAACACACCACAAGCATACCCACAGCACAATCTCACACATCAATGACGACCTGCGCCTCCAGATAGAGACCTCCTCTTGACATCTTGCAACACAATCTCCACTTGCTAGAATGACTCTTGCAGAATGCAAAGTGACCATGGCAGCACCTCACGATACTCTACGCACATCCTCTTAATTACTCACTACCAATTACCATTGAAATCGCTTGTCACTCATTCTGCCTCAGTTCTAGTAGCGGTGACGCATGCGAGCCTCAGTCGTTTACACTCTTTCTCCCCGGCGTGTCGGACCGCAGCTAACAATTATCTCCGTGTGCATTTCATTCTCAGCAATAGCCTCCCCGGCGTATACGACCCATCTGCTGTCTCTAACATCAATCAATTCATTCACGGATGTAGAAGACAAGAAACAACTTCAGAAGTAATCACGACGAAAATTTTAACAAAATTATGCAATAAAAACAAGATACGAAAACAACGAGTAAACACAATGAATCCAAAAACACCAATTGATATGACACACCACACGTATATACAAACAGTACACACAAACTCGCATTTCATGTCTTGATGGAATACCTTTGAAGAATTGCAGGACTTACACCAGTACGCCTACAAACCTTCACAGGTTGACGATTGTAAGTTGTGGAATGTCCAGACACAAACAAGATTAACCAACAATTACATCAATTGGAACTCACACAACTATTTAACACAAACATATGTACAATCAACACATCAAATGTTGTGGATTCTGACACGACAAACTACCCTTGAAGAACTGTAGGACTTACAGCAGTACGCCTACATTCCTTCTCAGGTTGATGATCCAAGTGGAAGTCGTCCGGACACAAACAGAATTACCAACAGCTAGATGACAAATGATATCAATTCAGTATATACAATATGAACATATGTACAAGATCATACACCAAGCACATTGGACTGCTCATTGATGCGCTACCCTTTGAAGAACTGTAGGACTTACACCAGTACGCCTACAACCCTTCTCAGGTTGACGCCCTAGGTTGGAAAATCGTCGCAGAGTTCATTTGCTAACTTCCTTCTATCAGCTATATCCTCAAATCTGAACGGCAACACGCCCATGTCATTGTATCGTAGAATATAGATGACCAACAAACACACGACATATCTCATCAACCAAGTATAGAAACAGAGTAATTTACACCAAAGATAATAACATTCAAATAGTAACTTGAAACTAGAAATGCCTTTATTCGTGCAAGTCAATTTAACAATAACTCTCTCCTTTACACTTGGCTTATCCACACTAAACTGACCATTGATATTCGTCCTTTCAAACGAACTGATACTACCATAGTCATTGCACAAGATACTTGAGTTGATGGGTGTCTGTTTCATTGTGGATGACAGCACCAACGATGACTGAGTGACACAAGGTGATGAACTTAGTGGTGGATCAGAAGCTGTTCTTGTTCGGCTCTCAGATAGTTGTCCAACTGCAAGATTACCACCACTGCTGTCTTTCACTACTAGTTCGGGTTTAGCACTATCATCTGATGATAGGTGGGCTACACGCTGATCAATTACACTGACTGTCTCACAAGTATGCACACCTTCTGGAACTGCATCTGCGTTCAATTCTACTTCACGTTGTAGTTGTACAGAACCTTTATTTAACTTAGCAGTAGTAGGCATATCCCTCATCTCATAATGATCAACCAAAGACAACTGTGAAGTATCATGATCATTATCACGAATATTCACTTTACCGTCAACTTCATCATTTTCAAACTCTTTAATAACAGAAGTAGACAATTTTGGTTCCTCCTCGCAAATCATAAAGGTTTTATAACTTCACTCTGACTAGTAATACCTTGTAAACTTTTGGAGTCAGAACTGCACTCTGAAGCAGTAACTCTATTCTGTGACACTCTATTCAACAACGGCTTACCAGTTGCAACTACAGACTTCTTCACCGCACCGTTATCGTCACACAATTCGGAGTCAGGCCTGGAGTTTACATTTAGCTTATCACTGAACTTGCTCACTGGTTCACAGTTCACCTTTGTATGCACCTCTTGCAAACGTGTACAACACAACCGTGTTTGTCTTGCATCTTGTAACTTATCTGTTGAGGATGTACTACGAAACCTGTTACACTCACTAGGTCTATATGCATTACTAGACATCATGGAGCCTTCTCGATATCCACCTCTCTGAGGCTTATTCGTCATCAATGAGTGCGTTTTACCCCCAGACTGCTCTATTCTATGGGTGAGATCTAACAGACTGGAAAACTTGCTCATAGATTGATTGACACTATTGTTTACCAGTTTCAGGATATCATCAAACTTTGGCTCGATACCCTCATCCTCCATACGGGAGCTTATCTTCACCCACTTCCTTTGCAGTCGAGTAGGTAGACGTCTTGCTATTACTTCTAGTATAAAACTCGAGTTGAGGTCACTCATTCGATTCATCGAAATCATTCCATTCTTGTAAATTAGCAAATTATCTAAAAACTCAGTGAGTGCCTGGGAGTCATCCTGTAATTGACCACCATTACCCTTAACAGCCTCGAATAATTTCCCTGCAATCATCGAAGGTCTTCCAAACCTTTGACGTAATATGCTCATAGCCTCGTAGTAGCCCTCTTTTGGCTTCATAAACTTACAGCACTGTATAGCTCTTGCAGCATCTCCAGTGCAATATCTCATCAAATACATTAACTTCAATTCATCATTTAATAAAATACCACTCAACATGATCTCAAACTCCTTTACAAATTGTAAATAATCAGCCGGGTTTCCATCAAAACACCGTGGTTCAAATTTAGGGAGTTTGATGTTCCTATTATCCCTGAACGGCGAAACAGTAACATCAACCATGTCATGCTTAACATCAGACACATCGTTACAATTAACAG
Organism: Trichobilharzia regenti; assembly: GCA_944472135.2. Taxonomy (NCBI): domain Eukaryota; kingdom Metazoa; phylum Platyhelminthes; class Trematoda; order Strigeidida; family Schistosomatidae; genus Trichobilharzia; species Trichobilharzia regenti. The sequence continues at coordinate 164,638,034 of OX235270.1, forward strand.
ACAAGTCACCATGACTTACTTTCCTGTTTGCATCCAAGACACTCTGTCCCTTCTTTGACCCAGGCATTGTTGAACTTGACCCAATTCCAAAAAAGTTCCAGATATTGCTTGTTCAAAGAGGACTTGACCGGCACCAGGAAAAATGAACGGCGACTATCCAAACTTTCACCAACTGTTTGAATCCGCCAGATCTGTTTCTATCGTCAGAAACTGTCAGTCTCGTCTCATAAACCGTTAATGCCCAGCTCTCGCTACGCTCGGGCCCACGCTGTTCCTTTGAGTTTCAGAAACGCTTAGTAATAACGGACGCAAAAACCAAAACACCGATCTGCTGCTTGTTATTTCTTTATTGTTACACCAACATATAAAAGGAATAAACGAACTAAGCAACTAAGGTCTGAAAACTAATATTACAATAAATCATTGATACTTCTGACGATGTTTCACTCTTCTTTCTGAACAGCGACCGATGAGACGATGACTGTCGTATTGATGCCTCGGCGAAAATTGAGGAAGTTGATTTTGAGCAAACAACCATGAATTGATCGTTCAATCTTCAACTCCATTGACAATCGTCTATGGGTATCGTCGCGCCACTACCTGTTTTACTCCCACCTTCAATTCGCGACTACAGTCCAGCACTTCAACACCGTATCTTACATTCTACACCACTCTTGTTAAGCACTGACTCGTAGACAATTCGAACTTCACAGTATTTCATTTGGAATGCTTTCCTCCCAGTTTCCATGAACTTGTCCCATAAAATATTCGTTTTTCCTAATAACCTTATCGTTCTTCTGTTTGTCCGTATAGTTTTGTGGAATTCCAAGGTAAGGATCAAGGTGGAAAAGGTGGCAGGTATATTGCGGGTATTCCTAAGTTCAAGCCAATCGCCTATGACACTAAAGTCAGTGACAACTTACCAGCCGCCTTGGAATGCTGCAGTCCTGATGGCCGGCATACCTGGTTGGCACATATTTGCATGGATTGGCACTGACCTAATAATAAATTCTGCAGTTTCATACAGAATTGTGACTGCATGGTCACTGTTGACATCATCTACGCGAAGAAAACATATCCTTGTAGGGGTGGTGTTGGGTCCTATCCGCTACAAGTCGTGTTTTACTAATTGGCAGCTTGAGGATAGGTTTTCCACTTCAGGAAGCTTGTTAATGAGACCATCTGGTAACTGATTTTCATAGCAAAGAATTACACAAATCACCAGCTGATGCCTCGTTTAAGAGTGACAAAAATTATTCTATATCCATAGAAAAATGTGTTGTGGGCGCGATAGATTCATGTTCCTATGAGAAAACAGGGTAGGTCGTGTTTATCATGTGAGACAAATATGGACGTGTTCCGGTAATCTCATAGTTCGCCAAAAACGCATTTTCTTCTGGGTTTCGATGGAAGGCTAAGTGGCCTTCGCCATGCGAGTGATTTCTTCGAGGACCAATGGGTATTTTGTTACCTGTTTGTCATAAGGAATGCTTAGTTCAGGCCTCATGCGACTGCCCCCTAAGCAGACCGGTTTTAGACGATCGATACTAACAGAATCCTGGAACCGTTTTTATTCGGGACAAAATGTTTATCCTTACGCTCAAGAACTGCATATGGTTCCAGAGGACGACCCACAGCGCCACGAAGATGAAATGCATGTGAAGAAATTCTCAGACGAGGGTGGACAAAGGCTTCAAGGGTATGAGGTCGGAGCGGAGCAGGTTTAACTGAACGCATTATGACTGTAAGACTGCTGGCACACGAGGCGTGTCTTCAGCTGATGAGAAAGCAGAAGCAGAAACAACTTCACCAGGTAGCCGTAGTTTTGTGCAATATACTGGCTTGGCAGCAGTACAAACAGAATCAGTTTCAAGGGACCTCGCATGCGTAGGGTAACCAACGGCAATGATTAGGCCTGGCGGACATTATTGGCAGCTGGCGACGTAGACATCAGCAGTCGGTATGGGCGTCCAACCATTTACTTTAGGATAGTGTGTTATCGTTCTAAAACGCGTACACCAGGGATTTGGGTCAAGGCAAAGATTAGGCCGCTTTCGAATTGCCGACCATTATCAGCTGTTATGGGAGACATGAACGCCAAACTGGGAGCAGACAATACGGGAAGGGAACTCATCATGGGTAGAGAAGCTCTAGGAGAAATGAATGAAAACGGAGAACTCTTCGCCGACTTCTGCGCCTTCAACGAACTGGTGATTGGTGGCAGTGTATACAAGCACAAAGATATCCACAAGGCTACATGGGTGTCACCAGACGGGCAAACCAAAAACCAAATTGACTTCATCTCAATCTCAAGGAAGTGGAGGCGCAGCCTACTGGACACAAAAGCAAGAAGAGGAGCAGACGTTGGCTCAGACCACTATCTCGTACAAGGGACAATCCAAATCAAATTAAAAGCTTTCAGGGAATCAGGAGCTGCAGATAGACCACAAGCCAAGTTCAACACTCAAAAGCTGAAGGACCAGGCTACAAAAGACATCTTCATTGCAAGCATAAAGGACAAAGCTGAGATACAAATCAACACCAGCGAAAAGGTCAGCGTCGAAAAGCACTGGAACAACTTGAAAACGGTGTGGAGCCAAACCTGCATAGAAATTCTAGGCAGAAAAAAGAGACAGGACAAACAGTGGCTCACTACGGACACTTGGAAACTAACAGAAGAGAGAAGGACAGTGAAGCAAAAGATTATCCAGTGCACTGACGAGCAACAAAAACAGGAGCTGAATGCAAGCTACAATACACTGAACAAAAGAGTGAAGAAGAGTGCCAGGGAAGACAAAAGAAAATATTATGAAACCATGGCAAACGAAGCAGAACAAGCTGCAGGCAAAGGAGACCTCGCCACACTCTACCAAACAACTAGGCACCTTTCCGGCAAAAGTTCGACACAGATTAAGCCAATAAAGGACGACAATGGAAAGTCAATCACCAAAGAGGTGGAACAGAGAAAGCACTGGGTTGAACACTTCAAAAGACTTCTAAATCGTCCGCCACCTACAACGCGTCCAGCAATACCAACAACGGAAGCAGAACTACCAGTGAACACTGACCCCCCGACGAAATCAGAAGTCCTGAATGCAATCAAGATGCTTAAAGCTGGGAAAACACCGGGACCAGATGGAATCCCAGCAGAGGCCTTGAAAATAGACCCAGAGACAACAGCGGACTTGATGACACCACTGCTGGAGAAGGTGTGGAAAGAGGGCAAAGTACCCGAGGATTGGAAGAACAGTTACTTATTCAAACTTCCAAAGAAAGGAGACTTAAGTCAATGTAAAAACTGGCTCGGAATTATGCTTCTGTCCATTCCAAGCAAGATACTAAGTCGCATCATCCTGCAGAGAATCAAACAAGCCCTAGATGAAAAACTTCGTCCGGAACAGGCTGGATTCAGGAGAAACAAATCATGTATTGATCAAATCGCCACTCTACGGATCATCATTGAACAAAGCTTGGAATGGCAGTCACCTCTCTATCTCAACTTCATCGACTTTGAAAAGGCCTTCGACAGCGTCGATCGAGAGGTCATTTGGAAACTACTTCGCTACTACGGGGTCCCATCGACAATTATACACCTCATCCAACAGTTATACGACAATGCTGCATGCCAAGTAATCCACAACGGGAAACTTACGGAAGCCTTCGAAGTGAGGACGGGAGTGAGGCAAGGCTGTCTACTATCACCAATGATCTTCCTGATTGCAATTGATTGGATAATGCGACAGACAACGACAACCAACAAAGGAACAGGCATAAAATGGACTGACACAAAAGACTTGGAGGATCTGGATTTCGCCGATGATATATGTCTGATTTCCCATAAACTGGAAGATATGCAAGTGAAAAGTAACAAGTTGGCAGAAGAAGCATCAAAGATAGGGCTTCACGTGAACATAGATAAAACAGAGATAATGAAGATTCCTAGCCAACATCAACAACACCAACAGACCACAATAAGCATAAATGGGAAGAACCTGAAAGAAACAACCTCCTTCACCTACCTGGGAAGCATCGTCTCAAATACAGGCGGAACTGACGAGGACATCAAAGTCAGAATCGGAAAAGCAAAACAAGCTTTCATTACTCTCAAATCTGTGTGGAGGTCAACAGCAATCAGCATCAAAAATAAGATCCGGATTTTCAACTCCAATGTGAAGTCAGTGCTACTATACGGATCAGAGACTTGGCGAGTCATAAAGAGCATCTCAAACAAACTTCAAACCTTCATTAACAACTGTCTCCGCTCAATACTCAAGATCAGATGGCCAGAAAAGATCAGCAACAGGGATCTCTGGGAGCGAACCAAGCAGGAACCGATTGTGAAACAAATAGACAGAAAGAAATGGAGATGGATTGGCCATACGCTGAGGAAACCATCAAGTGACATCACTAGACAAGCCCTCGAGTGGAACCCGAAAGGGAGGCGGCGAGTTGGTCGTCCAAGGGTGACTTGGAGGAGGTCATGCGAGGAGGAGATGAAAGCATGTGGACAGACCTGGAGCAGGTTGAAAAAGTTGTCAGAAAACCGAAGTCAATGGAGGTGCGCAGCTGAAGCCCTATGTTCCTCTAGGAACTAAAGGATACAATAATAATCAGCTGTTATGGAGGATGGGCATCCAAAACTTGAAATCCATCGTTCGACACAGACGCGTGGGACTATTTCAGCAGATGAGAACTGCCCATCGTGTAAAGTGAAAATATAAGTGTGTTGATGAGGTTGTGAAACGGGTTCAATCAGATCTGTATGAACGTGTTCGAAACGAGCAACAGAGATACGAAAGTTGTCAAGAAGGTTTCTGGTGTCTCTCACTACCTTGCACTTTTGGCAAATCAAGCACGCATGAGCTCATCCGTTTGCTTATCTATTAACACCAAGCCAACAAAACCGACTAGTTACGAGCCTGACAGTAGTTCCAATATCTCGGTAAGATAATCCGTACAGCGTATTGGACACGTTACGGTGACAACGTTTAGGCACAATGAGGCGAGGAGTACTCATGTTAATGTCACATCGAATAGTGTCCATCCAGACGCTCAAGAGTTTCTCAGCTAATTGCGGAGTTGTTTCCGACAACCCATGTTGTGGCTTGGTATCTGCTCCTTGAAGACCAGCCGGTTTTACAAGTTCTATGTCATCTATTTGGATGAAAGAAAGAAATGCGCGACGAGGCATCTACCACAGTGTTGTTCACTCCAAACATATGGCGAATATCTGATGAAAACTGTGAAACGTAATCCAGTCGGTGTGATTCTCTAGGTGAATACTTATCTGAAGCTGAGTTTATGGAGTATAGTAGAGGTTTGTGGTCAGCGAAAATTCTAAATTCACGACCCTCCACTGAATGTAGAAAATGACGTACGGCACAGTTTGCATCCAGAAATTCTCTGTCGAATGTGCTGCTCTTTGTTTCTTCAGGTTGTGGACACGTTGAGAAAAAGGCGATTGATTGCCACTCTCCATTGTCTAGTTGTTGCAGAGCTGCGCTAAATGCAGTGTCTGATGCATCAACTGAGATACCCGATGGTGCCGTTGGATCCTCATATGTAAGAAGTGTGGCATCAGCGATAGCTTTTGTGACCGGAATGAAAAAATGTTTGGCAGATGGGTCAAGTTCGGTGATTTTGTTATTCTCTCGAAGGAGGTCTGTTGGCGGCTGAATCAGGGAGGCAGAGTTAGGAAAAATGTGTCAGTAACAACTTACCGTATTAGCAAAAGTGAGATATTTTCCACATTTGGCTTCGAGAAGTACAGTATCGCCTCAACATTACTTGGCAGTGAGCGAATACGCTCGCAGTCAATGGTCTGGCCAAAAAAGTTGAGCATTTCTTCTCCTATATGACAGTTTTGTATATTAACGGTAACACCATGTCGGTTTAACCTGTCGAATATCAAGTGCCTCAGGTGAGTTTCTGTGCCCGAACTGGCACTGAGGCAGTTGTCCTAGTATGAGTATGCAAAGTCGAGACCGCGAAATACTTCATCAGTCAATCGTCGGAATGTTTGTGCTGCACTCCGGAGACTGAGTGGTACACATAAAAATTGATCGCCGTTTTCGAAATCTCATCAGGTGCCATCGGGACTTGGTTGTATGCCTTGAGCGACTTTATTGCATATCCACGCCAAACTCAAATCAACTGGCCCGCGCAAATGTCCTCAAGGTAAAGCTGGAGGCGCCACTTCAAACAGGGGATATGCCATATCAACGCCCGTATGCCTTAACCCAGTTTATTTTCGAGAATATAGCTGAACCAGATAATGTTGCCTTTAATTCTTATATGTGGGGCAGTGGATAGCAATCAGGGATAATTTTGACGTTCACCCTCCAGTAACTACCATTGGGCGGCCAAACGTCGCTATCTTTTTTGGTACCATATGAAGTGGGAATGGCCATGGACTATTTGATGGGCAGATGATACCAAGGGTGAGCATATGGCGGAATTCCCTTCCTGCCAGTCCGAGTTTGTCAGGAGGAAATCATCGGGCTTTGGATGCCATGGGTTTTCCTGGGGTTGTGATTTGGTGCACAACATTGGTGGTTATTCACCCTAGATCGTTAGACGGGTAATTAAGTTCCAAGTACTTGTAGACAATCGGCTGAAAAGTCAAATGAAAGATCGCCTTTTTCTTAACCAGTGACAAGCTATGACCTACGTAGATGATGCCTTTGATAAATGATCTGGTAGTACTGGTAGTCTATCAGTCGTTTTCGGAAGACATCTACAGGTGGATCACGATGGTTGAGCAAGTCTGTGCCAATGGTAGGCACAGCTGCAAAGGACTCTTTAGAGAGCTCAATAACATAACAGAGGTGTGAATAAAAATCCGAGTCCGTGAGATGACAGTGTAACAGCATGTTATAAAAAATACTGTAGTGAGTTATATTAATTGAACGGTTAATTGGATATACAGCTAAGGTCTACGACTACAAGTTATTATTATAATACACAGAGGCGTAGACTGCTGGAGTCATGCCTACTGGTAGAAGCCGTGCATCGGTTGTAGAATAGTCTTCGGATGAGGATAAGAGGTTCCGCTAAAATCCAAAGTATAAAACACGGCTAAGTGTGAAGGAAGTAGACATTATAGACCGGTGGGAAAACGAAACAACCAACAGTACATAGTATTTTAGATTGTATTCAGAAGTCATTCATATTTCAAAGTGAATCATTTTAAACAAAAGTGATGTACAATGTCTCTAACGTCAACGTCCAACAAAAAGTACAATCACATTGTAACTTACTCCACATAGTAACGTCATTATAAAGAATATCCAATGAATAGGTTTGCGTAAACTTATTTTGAGATAGACCGTTATTATAATAATTTGTAATAGTAGTAGTTGTGTTTCGCATTGACCGAATTACAGGAATGCAACCAAAACACAGAGGGGGATGAATTTAGGAATTTGTATTTGGTGGAATTATATATCGATTCATATAAGAAATATATTAACAAACAACGTTAATTATTTAAACAATACAGAGAGAGAAATTGTCACTCGCCACATAGACGTATTTCCTGTAAATGGTAGTAGTAGGTTTTCCGTTCGCGGCCTGCATTTGAAGGTAGGTTCCTGATATCGGTTTGTCCCTTTAGCAGGAAGGACACTGACTTCGTTACCTGTATCGACCAATTGTCAAGGACAGTCGACTACATCACGGGTGTATGGTATGGCTACTGCTACCGACGACGGTTGCTGCTAATGCATTTGGGAGGGATGGTTTCCCATAATACCCAAGTCACTGCCAAAATTACAAGGCTTGTGTAATACCAACACCAGTCAGGCATTCGGGTTTTGACCGACCATGTGTGTTTCGCATTTGAAGGGAGTTTGGTCGGCGGTAGGGGGAAATTCGAGGACTGTTTGACTTAAGCAGTTGCTGAACGGAGTTGCATAACTCCATCACTGCAGTGTCACTACTCGAGGTCTCTCTAGCAATTGGGCAAATTTACGTGACTGGCCTTGCTGCAGTTATAGAACTTTATCAGCAGAAGTAGCCAAGTAGTCTGTAATAACACTTTGAAGTGTCATAAGCACAGGCTGCACTGACTGTGGCAATTTGGATAAAGATCGCTCCCTGAAGAGTCTTTCGCCGAACTGACGTTGGCCAATAACTCCATACATTCGTGTTAGCATGTTCACAGGCGAATGATCTCCTTACTTGACGTTGCAAAATGTTCGTCAAGACACTGCCGACCGGTGAGTTCGCTTCTCTTCAGAGGGGATGCTTTAAACAACTCATATGGGCTACGTACCTCTGGGCTTGACATATGCACATTTGCGCACTTCCTTAATTCCCGCGAACGTTGGTCAGTGATCCTATGCTGACTGAAATCAGACTTGGCTGTTTGAAACCATGATTCCACATTATCTGACCAAAATGGCAAGAGGTGGATAGCTTTGCTAGTAGGTTGAATACGGATGATCTTAGGCGAATGGTCACTCATGGCAAATATATATATATATATACTTTAAAAATTGTATTAGAACAAATACGAAATGGAACGAACTCATCGGATTTGTCTGCGTATTTACCGAAAATGAAGTTTGCGGCAGTGCTCAGCAGTTTAGAGGCTAAGGGTGTTGACGTTCATGGATAGTACGATAGCAACGGTTCCATAATGGACTTTCTGAGCAGCTCTTTGTATGTCATTTTTTTCAGGAACAACTTGAAGCTAAATTGAAAATATTTATTACATAATAATGCATATCACCGTCCTCCTCAATTTATGAAACAACACTGACGGCCTAATTAGTACTAGATATACCCACTGTTCCCTGTACAGTTGAACTTGAGGGCAAGGGTATTTTATTACCCCTTGGCCCCTGCTACCCAGATGCGCAGTAACATTTTCAGAAATCCCAGTTACTAAGAGCTGAATCACGCACCTGGCGGTAAACTGTAGTGTAGCTGTACCTAAGGCATTCATGCAGTTTGCCAGAAGATCTTCGCTTACAACTTGTTGCAGAGTGTTGAATACCCGTACCTAACACATTATCTGAGTTGTTTTCCTAATAGTAAAAATGGACAAATAGTCTGCACCAAACATCTCACTCATCTGCATCATTAATAAATCATGTAAGAATGGTCTTTCAGCATAAGAAGTGCAGCTTATATACCTTTAGCCGAACGTCTCTTTTTTAAATATTAAAAGAGATGACAGATAATAAACGTTGGTCATATAGCGAACTGTAATCACACCTGTAAACATTTTCCCTATAAGAGGTATATGTCTTCACATGTGAATGAACACACCTTTCAATGTCTTTTATATATAATAACTACCTTTTCTCATATACTTTTCTAAAATGTATAATTTCATAACATTTCGCAGTATTTTCAACATTATATAAGTTGAAGGGTTACTTTGCAATGTCTGATGCGTACCGTATGAAAACCGGCCTTGAAAATTTAGCATAACTAGCTCTGCTAACCAGCTGTTTTCTTCAGTATCATTCTGCATAATTTTGTCACTAATTCTTCCACTACCCATTTCACTCTGCTAAATAGACTATAACTTGGTTGCTGTAATATCGACTACTTCTGTACTTTATAAATTTTTAAGGGAAATTTAATTTCTTAGGCGTTTGTAAAAATACTTATATACATGTATGCATGTACAGAGGTGATACTGCTAAGTTAATATTACTGTACAACACTGTGTGACTTATCAAAATAAAATCTTATCCATAATGGGGTGATATTGTTGAGAATGTCCTCAGGTATCAATGTATCTAGTGACCTAATGAGAAGTACTTGTCGTGAAATCTATTAATGTGCAAAATGGTGTATGATTGGGACGGGCTCAAAGCAATGCAATTCTGCAACTACAATTACTGCCGAAAACATCTGAGGGCTTAACATCAAAAAAGGATGGAGGATGGTGCATGCTGATCAGCAGATATGGTGGTGGTCACAAATGTGAATCACTCCGATCTGTAGGACAGCGACGTGGATTTTTTGACAGCTCAAGAATTAAACATCAGTCTATATCCTTAACAAAAAAGGAAAAATGAGGGTTGTACGGATCTAAATTATAAGTAAAAAATGCTTTTGCTCCTACCATCTACAAGCCTGTTCAGCTTTTTGTCAAGTTGCTACACCATGGGCCCCACAGAAACCCTTGAGACATCTTACAGGTCAGCTTTTCCTAGGGGTCCTAATCTTCTGCATCTTTGAATTCACTTTCCACCGCAATATCACTTAGATGCCTCACGATGATCTTTTTATTTCCTCTATTTCATCTTAACTACCTAGGCCTTTATTAAAGCTAAAACTGACTCTTTGTTCATCGTTGTTGCTTGCTCAAAGTGTGGTTGTTTTGATTAAAAATGCAACAATACCAATGTTTTAACAAAGCTATATTTTCATCAAAAACATCATAGTTTCCATGCGTAGACCAATATGGTTAGCATTAAACATTGCAAATATGTACTATCATTCCAAGCAGTCTCTAGCTACTTCCTGTATATTTCTTGTAAATGCACTACCCATGATGTATTATCCATAATTGTATTCGATACCATTGGCAGTTTCCCACCACGTTCTCCACTTCGTGAAATAGCCTTTAATCACGTGACGGCATAGCACTTACCCAAATATACGCTGTTCACTGATTGGCCATAAGCATCAGCGGGGAACGGAATGAAGTTTGGGTTGTCGCTCAACTTTGATGGTGACCCTAGTTTAGGGTTTACAATTCAACATTTATGAGAACCTGCTCTCATCGTTTGTACAATAACCGAACAATCTGAACTTTTGATAAAGTATTAATTTATGATGCTTCAGGGTTTTAATTTATAACATAACGGATGGTGCCTGTAAAAATGTCATGCATTTCTTGTAAATACCAGTTTATACGAAATGTAAATTGTAATTATTATCCCAACCTGACGTTTTTGTTTCATTTGCACGTCTAAGGTTTTCATATATGACCTCGTAAACAGTGATCTGCAATCGAATAAGTTACATTTGATTTGTGATAAGTAAAACCAGTAATCCTTAATGTCCTTTAAAGTCAATGTGTAGATCCCTAACACATAAACTTGCTAAATGGTTAGTGGAATTATTGCATCCAGTCAAAACACAGTTCTATAAGTACGTAATAAAATGTAGTAATTTATTGTACTTGGAATATTAGTATTTCAAGATGACCGAATTACACGAATCCAAACAAAACACAGAGAGGGCAGAAATCAGGAATTTGTATTTAGCGGAATTCTTATGCAATTCATATAAGAAACATATCAACAGTCAACAGTAAGTATTTAAACAATACACAGATAGAAATTGTCAATCACCACATCCGCCACACGTCGAATATCTCCTTGCGTATTTATAACGATGTCTCGGTTTGCTTGCAAGTAGCTTCGACCTAACTGATTCTGTGATATTATTTTCATCAGTATCATCTGGACTTATTTCTGAATTATCTACAAAATCAGGATTATTAGCGGAATCAATAATATTATAATTGGAACGACCTACTTCATTTATTGTCACTTTGTCCAGGTGTCCGTTATGAACTGAGTGATTTTTGATGTCTAATATCTTCACCACTCGATTTCCCATTTTTTGTAGTATAATTCCAACAGAAGGTCTATAGGTATTACCTTTGTAATAATGTACATTAGAAGTCGTGGACATCAGATGCTTTTTGAGAATTCGAGATTTGAAAAGTTTTGCAGGACTTTCACGGGAACTTGTATGCTCTGTATTCAACAAACTCAGTCTATGCATATGCAGCAATTCCTCCATTTTAATCAGTTGCTCTCTCATCTCATTCAGTTTTTTCGTGTCTTCGACAGTTCACATTGTAACTGGGCTACCTCATTTTTGAAAACAGTTGACACTTGAGTTGCCGAACTTGTAGTGGAGGTTTTCATCGGATTAGCTTGAGTATTTTGGAAGGTTGAAAGACACATTGACTCCATTTTACGAGACAGCTTGGGAGAATTATAAGAATGTTGAGCAACATAAGTATTCGAACTTCTGCAAACAGTCTTGATGTGTCCAACTTTACCACATTTATGGCACTTAGCACCCCGAAAACGGCAAGTGCTTCGTAGATGTAACTTTCCACAGGATAAACACGGTTTAATATTTTTGATCTCTCGCTGCATTCTATTACCTGTGGACGACAGTTTGGATTGCTTTCCATGACCACTTGTATTTTCGACTTTAGAAAGCATGACATCAGATACTGACGTAGTGGGAGCAGAGTATTCATTATTGACATCTTCATATGTCATACATACATCTTTAGCAGTTTGAAAGGTACAAGAAGGAATCTGAATTAACTCTTTCTCTAACTTAGGAATATTGATTCCAGCAATTAGACGATCACGTAGTTGAGTATGCAGCTGATCTCCAAAGTTACACTTTGAAGCTTGAATTTGAAGTTGAAGAATAAAGTCTCGAATCTTCTGGTTGGGAGCACGAACCAGTTTCTTGAAGTGAGCCCTCTCTCGCGTCTCAAGAGTAGTTATATGGAAGTGATCTATCAGAAGTTCACGGAGTTTATAATATGGCAGAGAAATTGGCTTATCTGGAAACGACAGAGTCTTCACTAGGCTATACGCATCTAGCCCAATAGCAGTGATGAAATGTGCTGGTATTTTGTCATCCCGAACATTCTTTGAAATGCACCACGCATCGAAGCATTCCAAATAATCAGCAATCTCCCGCGGAGTAGCATTTATAGGAAGTTTTCCCAGGTTATTTAGTTCCATCGCGACGCCAATTTGTAGTAGATAATTGTAATCGTAATATTAGTATTTCAAGATGACCGAATTACACGAATCCAACCGAAACGCAGAGAGGGCAGAAATCAGGAATTTGTATTTAGCGGAATTCTTATGCAATTCATATAAGAAACATATCAACAGTCAACAGTAAGTATTTAAACAATACAGAGATAGAAATTGTCATTCACCACATTGTTTTTAAAGAGAAAATCTTTTTGAAGTTTTCCTAGAACCACCTGTAGTCTAATCTACCAAAATTGCAATTAAGCAAAATTGAATAATAAGCCTATTCTCTGAGATTCAAGTTTGAGCCTTCCAAGGAGCACATCAGTCCTATAGACCCAGAAGCGCAATTCAAACACCTATGGCATCAATTCGATGACCTGAAAAATCTCAGACGGAGATAAAATTGTGCGGCTAAAGTCGTTGATAAAGCTAACCAATACCAAATATCACCAATGGAGTAGCAGTAGATAATGACCAAAATGCACGGAATAGCTCTCAAGAAACTAGATGATAACGTTGACATCGTTATATTTAGACTTGATAAAGGCTCTCGGGTTGTTATAATGAACAAAGCCAATTATATACATAAAACGGTGACAATTCTAAAAAACACAGAACAATTCCAAGTAGACAATAAAAAAAATGACACAATATCATTTGAAAATAAAGGAAATAAATTTCTCAGAGAACTTCTAAGGAAGAAACTAATAAAGAACGAAACATACAGTAAACTGAAATCAAAAGGTGGACGCTTACCGTTTATGTACAACCTACCGAAAATCCATAAAGCAAATGTGCCCTTAAGACCAGCCCCGTCAGTGATTGAGTCACCATGCCACAAGCTAACTCGATGGTCATCTGATTTCATAGAGCCGATTCAAATTAAATTTTCAATCCACAGCCTGAAGGATAGGTATCGATTTTCCAAGGAAGTAGACAATACTGATGTATCTGACAAACTCGTGGTATCGTACGACTTGACACCCCTTTTTTACAAACGTACCACTGATGGAAACAATTGACATCATTTGTATACAAGCCAATCTACATTACCTGAAACACAGAAGACACATTTCAAATTTAACAACCACCTTTACCGACAAGACTGATGGGGTCGCAATGGGTTCACCTCTTGGACCTATTCCAGCTGATATCTTCACGGGCGACTTTCAACAGACAAAATTGAGCTCTGCTTTCGATGGGACATTCAACTATATCCGATATGTCGGTGACACATTTATTGTTTTCAACGACATGGATCGCGTATTGGTACTGTATGATCGTCTAAATGAGGCCCATACAAACATCAAATTTATCATGGAATACGAGCATAATCATGAGTTCAATTTCCTGGATCTAAATATAGAAAGAACAAAAGATGGTACTATCGAAACGTCCATCTATAGAAACGAAACCTGGACTCTTTAACAGCTTTTGTCCTATAAGCAAGCTATAAACGTGGATTAGTCAGGACTTTTTACGGCACAGCAAGAAAGCTATTTTCACTCAACAAAGAGGAACAAGAATAAGGTTTCATAGAGAAATGCCTAAGAGAAAATGGATACCCTAAGGGATTTATACAAAAGTGTAACAGAGGAAAAGATAAGAAAGAAAATACCCAACTGTAGAAAAGAAGAAAGTGTTTCTTTGTCTCCCATTCAAAGGAGATGCAGTGTCACAAAAGATTCGCAAGAGAATGGAAGGTGCAATAAATAGAAGCTCCCCTGCAGCTAAAATCATGACATTACACAGCACCACTTCTTCTATAAGCCACTCAGAAGTGAATAAATACCCTGCTGATGTCACCTCCAACTGCGTTTATGAATTTGAGTGCACTTGTTGGAGCAAGTACATTGGCAGGACGGAGAGAAGGGCTTCTATCCGGTTTTTTGGACATATTCCAAGAAAATTGTGTCTAAGAGGAAGCAGATATTTTGATTGGACAGTAGTAACTATTGTGATGTGTCTAGTCCTTTCTTTAATGCAGACTGAATTCTATCAGTCCGTTTTGTAATGTGGCCACCATTCTAGGTAGCTTGACATCACGGTACACATTGATTTGATGATATTCGATGGTTGGAGGAAGTAAATATTTTCAGAATACAATTACGAGACATCTTGTTGATACTTATTGTCTCGTAGAGATTTCTAAGTCCTTCAAAATATTAAATAGACAAAGGACAGCAAATTTACTACGATTTGCCGAAGCGATCGTAATAAAACGATTTAAATCAGATTTATGCATACAGAAAGAGAGTGTAATTAACCTCTCACTCCCTTGGTGACTGAATTTGGATTTTGATTACGTTAATTAGTCAGCTTATTCAGTAATCTCAACTCACTGAACAAATGTTGATCTCATAAACTGTAATCACTTTTGCTTTTTGAGTTGTAATATGAACCTACAAGCTAACACTGTTCTGTCAATCAATGTTTTCTGTTTTCTACCTTACCCCTCCTCCTTTTTTCAACTTTAAAAGAGTATGAATTGATGATGAAAACTTGTAATGCTTTCATTTTGGATGCGTCATTTTTATAGTATCTCTTCTCTACTACCACTTAAACACTAAAGTATGCTATTATCATGTATAAAAGCATTGGACTACCGATATCCATGCTGAAAATTCCATACTTGTACCAAAAATACAGTTTGGAATCAAGCTGTTTAGGAAATCAGTATTTGAGCAACCGAGATTCTAACTGACATATTACTGATTTGGCTGGTCTGTAGAGTTATAAATAACCATTTCTGAGAAAATAATCATGGTAAGCAGCAATGCGGCAATCAATCTTTACTACTGGTGTTATGAAGTTTTGAGAAAGCTCTGTCTAAAACTACAAGGGAACTGACGCCTCCACGGGAACCGCTTCTCATTGTCTAAAGTAAAATGAAAGAGTAGTATTATGGCAAGTTCGCCTTAGCTTTCTGCTCATATCACAAACTTGACTGACAGAATTTCCCAAGCGGTGAGAAACGAACAGCAGGCTGAAGGTTGTTTTACTATCGTGAGGGAATTTAATGCACAGCAGGGAGGTTTACATAAGTAATATTTATTATGTAATGAAGGAAGACAAGGGGTAGGCAACAGATCGTTTATTGAGAAAATCAACAGCTATTTATAGATTTTTATGTACATTATTATTAGCATTATTACTGACAAAGAAGGAGTATCTTTTGATTGGTTGTTTTTCTGCTGAAGGCTATTCTTTACTGCTTTTGATCGTTTTTTTAGAAAGTTAAGCCATATATCTGCGAATCGTATTTGCACACATTAAGTCTTCTGTGATTGGTTGATGAGTTCCTCAAGGTTAAGCTTTGTTATTGTTTTTTCTCATGACCCCGATTCGGGATGTAAACATTGACATCAGTTGTTGTCCACAATTTTGGCTTGCAGACAGCTGTCACCTAGGCACAACAGTAGCCCCATTATGTAATGAATTCATTTGATAAAAGCACACATTAATATGGTATTATTTTCTATGAATGTTTTGAGCTCCACTTACTGATGACACATAATTATATCACGCCACACGTTCAAACAACCTCTAAACTTCATTTCTAATATAATTCTTATCCTTTGGTTTTATTGGTAGTAATACTTTCCATAAATCTCTGGTATTTTTGTTGAGTCATTCCTTTGGGAAGTGCACGATTTGATGTACAAAGGTACAGGGATTAAATTCACTCTCCTTCAAACCAGATTGTATTTTAGAAATGTAGTTCAGTCCCATACTATATTTTGTGAGCATTTACTAGTGTATTCAGTGGGACAGGTTTCACAACTTGTCTCTGAGTGAAATTTTAGGCATATTCCTGCTTCATTAGGAATTCTAACCAGGGTTACGCATGTCCGTAACCATATACGCGTATATATGGTGAAAATGTAGATGCTTTACATCCCCTTCTTATTTATGCTATTATCAACAGTTCCACTAATATTTTTCCTAACCATGTAGCTTTTTGTGATCTTCTTCATGAATTTTGTGAGATAGTTAGTTATTGAACACCAACACTTCCTCTTGTATTTGTTTCATTTATTCATATAGGTTTTTTTGATGTACTGCTTAGCTCTATTATTTGATGTGCTAGACATGTGACTAAGTTTGCGTTTACAGATAATGCAAGAGATGAATTAACGTCTAAATGTCTACCAGAGACTGTCTTGGCTGTTCATGCATAAACGCTAGTGCACAATTTACCTTCTCCTATTCCACCTTATTTTACAATCTAACATGGTTAAATTCTCATTTAACCCTTTTCTAACTCAAATGTGAATCTTATTCCCCCCCTACTATTCAGTTTATTTATCTGTCTACATGGGGAGAAATTAGCAATATATTCTGTTTTTATGTTATCATGAAAATGTGAAAGTGAATTGAACCTCGACATCCCAAACCTTGCTGGCGAGTATTTTACCAAAAAATGGTTGACGCACTTTCTCGATAGTACACGTTGTTAGCATATTCATCAATGTATAATCTTGTTACAATAAGGGTACTGAGAGAAGAAATACAATGAATGCAGGAATGTATTCATATGAACAGACTGTTATAACCTTAATACTGCTCTTATGAAGATGGTTATACTGGGCAACAAGAAACTCCAACAGGCAACAAAACAGTCAAGGACCGTTT
Organism: Trichobilharzia regenti; assembly: GCA_944472135.2. Classification (NCBI taxonomy): domain Eukaryota; kingdom Metazoa; phylum Platyhelminthes; class Trematoda; order Strigeidida; family Schistosomatidae; genus Trichobilharzia; species Trichobilharzia regenti. Next base: position 164,655,442 of record OX235270.1, read on the forward strand.
GCCCACTTAAAATTTCTAAGGTGGGAAGGAATTGAACATGTCCTGAGGAGACCATCTTATGACAATGAATGCTAGACCATTGTTTGAGTGAAACCCGGAAGATAAAAGCGACAAGTATGGCGTTCAAAGGTGACATAGAGAAAATCGTATGAGGAGAAGGTGAAAGCTCATTGCCAATCCTGAGGCAACTGGGCATAGCTGAGTCACTAGCGATGAAAAATTTAAGTCGAAAAATTGTGCTTCCGAAAAGAAATTTATCCAACCTTTGACTTCATACCATAGCCATCACAAAAAGTTATTTCTTTTTCCAACTATGCATATTCTGTCACCCTTCTTATCTAAACCTCCTGTTTATTCTTGTTATTCTTACGTGTTTAATCCCTATTTGCCCTGTCAGTTTTTAATTTGATTTTTTGGTTTATTTTTCTTATTGTCACATTTTTAATCCCCAATCGCAATCATATGAATTTGAGCCTTGACTAGAGATAGTTCTGGATTTTCTCATTCGTTTACTACATATGTGAACGAATGTATAGCCTAGTTAATGATCACTTCGTCGAAAAAGGAGATTTCTTTCTCTGCAACTGTCAATTTAATATTAACTGTGATCCTGTATGTATATATTCCGCAATTTTGTATTCATTTTTAAAATTACATCTTTCCAATTTCTCATCAGAGGAGGTAACACTAATAGGTTCCCAAACAGCAAATCGCTGTTTATATGATTATTACTCTTCGCGAAAATTATGTTGGAAGGTTAGAAGTAAACTCCGATCAGGTGTTGATTTTCTAAAGAGGATTAGATTGATTTCGTGGTTATTTACTAACTAATATTTAAATAGTGAACCATTGAAAGCCTCATCTGACTTCTCCAAGATTCTTCAGGATTATTCATTTGAAACTCTACAGCGATCAGTAGAGTCAAAAAGATGTCGAGATTTGTTATGAACTCGTCGCTAAATTATTATTATTATGTACTGGTCAATAATTTAATAGTCCAAACGCAAGAAAGACGGAAATCAGAAGACCACTAGGTTTACGATGATACTTCTATTTTTCAAACACAAGGAGAATCAATATGTCACACAAGAGTGTGAGAGCAAAAATATATATGAATGTTCGAACAAGTGTGTGAACAATCAATAGAGAGTCTTAACATGATTGGCTAATTATAATGGAGTATCGATCCATATATACATAGCAAAATATAGCAGACATGTCAACAAACACATATATTATATATAATATAAGGGGAATATACATTGTTAAAGGAGACAGGTTCATCAAAGTGAAATAGTCACAGACTAAGCGAGCAAACAGAAAGAGAGACCACCATACATATATATACATATATATATATATATATATATATATATATATATATGGATACATATCATGTTTGCTGACAAATGTTTTCTGAATTTGGCTAAAAATAAGATTTCATGCGTAGGTTTTTGAATTCCGTCACAGTTTCCTTATGGTTAGAGAACTCGGCTTGTAACCTGAATTTCTTGGGTTCAGTTTTCTAGAACTTAGGTCATGGGTCCAAGTATTACCTAATTTTCAATGGTCTTCTGCATGAAGACAGATCGGGACGATCCTTGAAAACAGTATGGTTCATACTTACTGTGTATTTTTTCAAGAAGTTGTTCATTGGAATTAGAGCAAACTTTTTGGCGAAGAGTCGCTTTTCGGCGATAAATTCATTCACGTATCTGTACAGTCGCAGCTATATATAGTCATTTTTGTATAAGCTTAAAAATTAGTTCGGGGTTTTGTGTAAATCCCCAAAATATTTCAGAAAATGTGCTGAACAATCAGAATTGTAAGTAAGGCGGCGGTGTTCGGGGGCATCAATATTAGTAAGTTTAAACTAAGGTTGCGTAATAAGAAGAGAGTTTGGAAATCTAGTCAGAGGTTAATGAAACAGCATAGGGACAAATGTCAAAACAGATTATGTAGTAGGTGAAAAGAATAGACAGAAGGCTACTTAAGAAAATGATGATAATAAAGGCCATGCAGAAAAATTTATAAAATAGTATTTATAACAAAATATTGATAACGGCCTATCTTGTGGGAGTTGAAGAAGTTTCTTCTATGTGTACGCGTCCATCGGAGGTTTCCGTAGCTGTATATACGGAAGAATACCTTTTGTATCGAGAGGCTTCTTTTGATTTTGCAAATAAAACTTTGAATGAATTCCAGTTGCATGTCGACTGACCAGTGTTAAATATATATATGAGGTTCGGTTACGGAACTCCTTATTGATCCCTTTTTACGTTTCCACAGCCATCAAGAGTTAATGTTCTTCGTTAGAATGAAAAACGGATTGGACGACCTACATATATCTCTTAACAGCTGTTTTACTAATGAGAATTTCTTTGATTTATGCTAAAAATAACTCTTTTTTCCTTCATGTTCCCCAGTGGATGATAGGGCTTCAAGCTAGTGGCTTGAAGTTTCTGTGGCAGTGTTTATTTTACAGGATCGGGTTGCTAGCCTCATGCCCAACCTTTCCTCTTTACCAGCATTATTTCTGATTTAGGTATGTGAAGGAGTGAGTCGGCCGTGGATCGAACCCCGGACCATGTGCATGATCGGCAAGCGCCCTAACCGCTATGTCACCAACGCACATGTTAAAAATAAAGTAGTAAAATAATTTGCAGTTAGTTGTGTTGCAAATTATTTGTTGAAAATTATCCACCTTAACTACACATATTAAGTATAATAATTTTACTGAATATTTATATCTAAAACTAGGAGATAGATTCAGGAAGTCATTTCTTGTGAGTTTATATAAAGATTTACACAAACCTCAAGGAACTGTTTTCTGCTACACATACTGCTGATAAGTACCGTGAAACAAAATCAAACCGGCCCCAGACAAACTAACTCTTGAAAATTAATCTGACGCATGCTGTTGACTGGCTATAGGAGTAGGTTGTCTGAAGACTTCCAGTGAGAAATCTGTACCACTTGAGTGCATTAAATTTTTGGATTTGAGGACAAATACTCACCAAGGCTGACAATGGCTGGTACCAGAAGCGCTAAAATCACGAATACTAGTTGAAAGTTAGAATTCATGGCCTGACCATTCAATCAGTTTCCAGTATCAGAATGGTCTGAGAGCCTGAAATGTAATTGGGGGATGCTGGGTGGTTCGAACCTTTGTGGTAGGTGAGTACTTTTGATAAGTCCCAATCTGGGCTGGCAGAACAGCTGTCCAGAATTTATTGGTGGGTTTCAATGCTTCTTTAACTGGTATAAATTGGTGGCCGAATGTGAAACAAATGAAATCCCCACAAACTAGCATTTGAATATATATTATTATTATTTATTATTGTATCCTTTAATTCCTAGAGGAACATAGGACTTCAGCTGCGCACCTCCATTGACTTCGGTTTTCTGACAACTTTTTCAACCTGCTCCAGGTCTGTCCACATGCTTTCATCTCCTCCTCGCATGATCTCCTCCAAGTCACCCTTGGACGACCAACTCGCCGCCTCCCTTTCGGGTTCCACTCAAAGGCTTGTCTAGTGATGTCACTTGATGGTTTCCTCAGCGTATGGCCAATCCATCTCCATTTCTTTCTGTCTATTTGTTTCACAATCGGTTCCTGATTGGTTCGTTCCCAGAGATCCCTGTTGCTGAAATTTTCTGGCCATCTGATCTTGAGTATTGAGCGGAGACAGTTGTTAATGATATATATATATATATATATATATATATATATATATATATATATATATATATATATTAGTATTGACAACTGGAAAACATAAGAATATAACTTAGGCATTGTGGTAGAGTATAATTCCATTATGAAGAAAATTTTATTTCGATAAAGTGTCACAGTGTTATGAAGTATTATTTACTAACGACCACATTACAAGTACAATTTATTACCACTCATAATCATATCAAGGTACTCACACAACATTCTGACTTCATTTATCATAATTCCATTATTTCTCATCTCTTGATATGACTGGTAGTAATGTCTTACATATCTCTAATATTACTTTTATCAAGAGCTGTCTTCGCTAGCTTCATATTGAAGATCACATGGTCCAAAAGAATTAGCAACAATGAACTCTATGAATGAACCAGTCATGAATCTATTGCTCAGTACAATATTGGATAGGAAATGGAGATGGATCAGAAGAACGCTGAGAATACTGTTGGTTCACATTGCATGCTACTAAGACCATTATCGAGGGGAACCCAACTGAGGAACAATGAGTTGATCATGGATGGATACGGGAGTGACATGGGAAAGATCGTATGTGAGAAGGAGATGGAAACTTATAGGCAGTCGTAGCGCCAACCAGCTAAGAATGACTATAGGGAACAGGACAATCCGTCGCTAGATAGAAGACATTCAATGATTAAGGTTAGAGAGGTAGACTATTATTTCTCAGTTGTCGACTGATATACACAACACATCGAATAGTGATGTAAATAGTAGTTGTCGATTCACATTCCTAGTGTGAAATGAATCATCTTCTTTCGCTAACAGATATCATTTCTGGGGATACTGCAAAACTTCGATGCAACGATACAGAAATCCTTCCCGGGAGAAAGACATATTGTTTACAATTTTGAAGAATATTCCATTTCGCTTATTTGATGTAACGATTGTTTATGAAATGTGTATAAAGGCACTTGTTCGTTATCTTACCCCGTAAAAGAGACTGAAATAGTACACATTTCTAAGTAAGAAGGGAAAAATTTGTAGAGGTTTTTGAAAATTTATTTAAAGTTTTATAACAAAAAAAAACAAACTACTTATAGTAGTGAATGTGTATTTGTATAGAAAACTGAAAAAAATATGAAAAAATATTTGGGAAATGTTTTTTGGCTTTTCAGTTTACATTTTTAAACCCTAACGCAGAATCATTGTTACAATTAATAAAAAAACGAGTCAATTAGTGAACTATTTCTAAGTTTGAAGTGAGTTTTCAAAATAGTGCGGGAGGAGTGGAAAGGAGGAAAAGAAATTGACTCTTTACCATGGGGGTAGATATTTCAGATAGAGCTCCTGCGTTTTCCTCAGGTATTCTTCAGATTCACAAGTGTGGAGGGAACACATTGTGGGGTTATCAATGTGAGGAATAATGACTAAGGATATTACGCAAAGACTGGAAACTATATTGTTAACATTCCCTAAAGTTCCGAGTGAAATATGGAGCAACAGCTGCACATCAGCATTTTATACTGCCATCTGAAGTCCTCCTTTTGTTTGCTGTAAGATTTCCCAAAGACTGTCTTTCCTTTCTTTTCACACGATATCCTGCATGTCACACTCAGACGACGCCCAATTCACTGTTTTGGTGATGGATTCTACTCGATGATCAACCTAACACTAGACGTTACTTAACCGTGCGTCTAATCCACCTCTATTTCCTTCAACATATTTGCTGGGTGGTAGGTTCATGGTTGGTTTGTTCTCAGAAATCCCTGTCGCTTATATTTTCTGGCCACTTCACTGTAGCAACGAAGTTAGCTGTTGATCATATTTGGCAGAAGCTTGTTGGAAATACGTTTTGTGACACGTCAAATCTCTGAAGGATATTAAGTCACTGAAAGATTTGACACTGGTTTCGTAAATCCAAATTTAGTTCTTTATACTGAGTGCAATAGATTTCCTTACTGATTTCAGGATGTAATGGCGAAACTGTTGCCAACGTAGTAAATGAAAGAAGTGACTTATATACGTCCAAACCAAGTCCAGAGCAAAGATTTCAGTTGTTTCAAGTCTTCTTAGACGAGCAGACTATCTCATAACGGATGAGAAAGAAAAAGAAGAAGAAATATCAAACATTACTGAAACTCTCAACCAAAACAACTACCCAAGGAACTTCATCAACAAAATCAGCACAGACATTAAGTATGGCCAAAAACACATTCCGAAAACATGGACTTCAACAGTCGTCATTCCATATAGAGCAGAGACATCAGACGATATCAGAAGAGTACTTAATCAGCTCGACATTGAAGTTTTCTTCAAAACATCGGACACACTTCAAAACAACCTTGTCCATATAAAAGACCAAATCCCTAAAGATTCTCTATCTAATTGTGTCTACAAAATAAAATGCTCGGAATGTGATACGATCTACATCGGACAAACATCTCGAGAAATCAAAAGAAATGAACACCGTAGAGCATCTGTTCGACCACCGAGAAATCCATTTGAACTAGAAAAACTTGAAAAATCATCAGCCATAGCCTGTCAACACACTATAGAATCAGGCCACAAAATTGATTTTGACGATATTGAAATAATCCAGAAAAACTTCAGGAACCACAAAGAACATCTAATATCAGAAGCACTTCATATCAAGTGGAATCCAAATTGCCTGAATAAGAATGATGGACTAAAACAGAATCTGACCTGGTTACAACACCTCCCTCCCCCATGAAGCAACAAAATCAACACGAAGGTGATAAGGATAAGTTCACTATGTAAACACACACTACTTTTATAATTTTTACATACTGATCCAATCCAACAATCTACACCTGATTTAGTTATCTTTACCAACTGACCAACTTGACAACAAAAAATGACCCTAGACTAACGAACGATGATCAAGTTAGTAAACTTTATTTTGATATCATAACAGATGTACTATTACCTCTCTTATTTTGTTTAGTGATCTTCATTGTTATTTTTGACTCTCAATTTGTCCTTTTAACTTGACCTTAGTCTGTTTTCTCACCCCTTCACTCTTTGTTATGTATATGCCGAGATTTTGTAAATTCTGATTTAATAATACTTTGATAAAGCTATTAGCATTAGATAGCGAAATGTCAGTAAAAACGATATTGTTTTGTATTTGATTAATTGGGATATACAAAAACATTTATTATTATTATGAAAGAAGTGACTTCACTGAAATTTATCCGATGATTGGTGCCCATTGTTATCTGGGTCGTCCACTATCTCAATCAACTCCGTCTCCTCCATATTCGCTTGAACTTATGTTTTCGCCGCTTCTGTCAACTTGTTTCTTTTCGCCTACAGGTTTTCAGGTGACAATAGATAAAAATCATCTATAAAGTTCATAGGATGAACCTGAAAGAAACAATTTCCTTTACCTACCGACAAGGGAAGCATCGTTTCAACTACAGGCGGAACTGACGAGGATATCAAAGCCAGTGTCGGGAAAGCAAGACAAGCTTGCATCACTCTCAGGTCTGTGTGGAAGTCAACAGCACTCATGATGAATATAATAACATCCGGATTTTCAACTCCAATGTGAATTCAGTGCTACTCACTATACGGATCAGAGACTTGGCGCGTCATAAGGAGCATCCCAAACAAACTACAGACCTTCATTAACAGTTGCCTTTGCTCAATATTCAAGATCAGATGGCCGGTCAGAAAATTTCAGCAACAGGATGGGATCTCTGGCAATGAGCGAACCAACCAGGAACCGATTGTGAAACAAATAGGCAGGAAGAAATGGAGATGGATTGGCCATACTCTGAGGAAACCAACCATCAAGTGACATCACTAGACAAGCCGTTGCTTGAGTTGAACCTGAAAGGGAAGCGGCAAGTTGGTCGTTAGTGCAAGGGTGACTTGGAGGAGGTCATGTGAAGAGGAGATGAAGGCATGTGGGCAGACTTGGAGCGGAGTGATAAAGTTGGCAGAAAACCGAAGGCAATGGAGACGCGCTGCAGAAGCCCTTTGTTCCTCTAGGAACTAAAGGATTATAATAATAATAATAATAATAATAATAATAATAATAATAGAGTTCATATCTCCTAGAGTTTTCATGTCAGTGCAACATATTCCTGTCTTCTAGCCACCCAGGATCTATGTGACTGGAGTCAATTATTAACCGTCCAATTAACAATTAGGAGACTTCAAATGTTTGTGCATCCGTGGTTCAGCGGCAGAATGCTCGCAAAGCAAGCATGTGATCCTGGATGTGATTTTCGGTCGGCGTACACCATTACCCCATCGAATAGTCGGTTGTGAATTTGACAAAGTGGGGAAGGTTGGGCGTGGAGCTAGCGATCGACACCAGCCCAGAGTACACAACCATATGAAAATCATCCACCTGAGCTACAAATCGTCTCTATCATATCTAGTGAGATATTTTCTATTCAGCTGAAAGATAGGTCAGTAATCAAATAAACCAGTTTACATGTATGACATACCGATTGTCCGTCTTTTTTCTAATGGTACTCATCCTGCGCTAGTTCCAAGAATTTGTTGAAAAAATATATTTGAACATTTGTTTTATCTGTCTCATCCCATAAAAGAAACTAAAAGAATACCAAAGTTTACTGAAAATATATGTCTAGAAAAAGAGGAGAATTTCATAAATGCTTTTTTTTGAGCTTATTTAAAGGTTTATAAAAAACTACCATTAACTTTTTTCAGTAGTGAATATACATCAGTGATGATAAGTAAAAATAACCTGAAAAAATGTATGAAATAAATATTTTCCTCTGAAACTTGAATTTTCCACTTAGAATAGTCGTTACAAGAATAAAAAAAACTACTCAGTGAGTGAACTATTCCCAAGTTGAGATACAGTTTTTTTAAATAGTGAGGGCGGGGTCAGGGAGGAAAAGAATTCGACTCTGTACTATAGTGTTTCAGATAGTGATGTTGGGTCGTGTTATGGCTTCCTGAGATTCAGAAATGAAATGAACACTAAATGATACTACCCATGTCAGGATTATCCGTTTAGGCAGTTATGCAACTGAAACGGGAGTGCTTAGTATTAGTATTATCCCCTTGGGTTCGGAGTACATCAGCAGTATATCAAATTTTGTCCTATTCTCTGCGGTCTTCTCTCGTTAGTTCCAGGACTGCTTATAGGCTCTCATCTCGTCATTCTCACACGATCTGCTGCATGTCAACCCAGACTCATCATTTCGAATTCAGGGTCTACTTTAGTTACTGCTTGGCGTGTAATGTTGCTCAACAATTTCATTAGCGTGTGACCGATCCATCTCAGTCTCTTCGGCAGATTTATCGGGCGATAGGTTCTTGTTTAAGGCTTTCACAGAGGTCCCTGCCACTTATACTTTTTAGCCCTCTCGTCGAGTCAGCGAAGCTATCTGTTGATAAAGGTCTACAGTTGCCGACTGGAAATGTTTTCAGCGAGGCACTAAGTCTCTGAGCCATATAGAAGTACTGACTGACTTGGTATTCGTATAATTATTATTATTATTATTATATCCTTTAGTTCCTAGAGGAACAAAGGGCTTCTGCAGCGCGTCTCCATTGCCTTCGGTTTTCTGCCAACTTTATCACTCCGCTCCAAGTCTGCCCACATGCCTTCATCTCCTCTTCACATGACCTCCTCCAAGTCACCCTTGCACTAACGACCAACTTGCCGCTTCCCTTTCAGGTTCAACTCAAGCAACGGCTTGTCTAGTGATGTCACTTGATGGTTGGTTTCCTCAGAGTATGGCCAATCCATCTCCATTTCTTCCTGCCTATTTGTTTCACAATCGGTTCCTGGTTGGTCCGCTCATTGCCAGAGATCCCATCCTGTTGCTGAAATTTTCTGACCGGCCATCTGATCTTGAGTGTTGAGCAAAGACAACTGTTAATGAAGGTCTGTAGTTTGTTTGGGATGCTCCTTATGACGCGCCAAGTCTCTGATCCGTATAGTGAGTAGCACTGAATTCACATTGGAGTTGAAAATCTGGATGTTATTATATTCATCATGAGTGCTGTTGACTTCCACACAGACCTGAGAGTGATGCAAGCTTGTCTTGCTTTCCCGACACTGGCTTTGATATCCTCGTCAGTTCCGCCTGTAGTTGAAACGATGCTTCCCTTGTCGGTAGGTAAAGGAAATTGTTTCTTTCAGGTTACTCCCATTTACGCTGACTGTCGTCTGTTTTGGTTGTTGCTGTTTGTGTTGCCCAGGAATCTTCATCACCTCTGATTTATCTATGTTCACCTGAAATCACTTCTTTTCGGGATGCTTCTTCTGCCAACTTGTTACTTTTCACTTGCATATCTTCGAGTTTGTGGGAAATCAGACATAAATCATCATCGGTGAAGTCGATATCCTCCAAGTTTTTTGTGTGAGTTCATTTTGTGCCTGTTTCCTCATGGCCCGTTGTCTGTCGCATTATCCAATCGATTGCAATCAGGAAGATCATTGGTGATAGTAGACAGCCTTGTCGCACTCCCGTCCTCATTTCGAAGGCTTCCGTAAGTTTCCCATTGTGGATTACTTGCCATGCAGCATTGTCGTATAACTGTTGGATGAGATGTATAATTGTCAATGGCACCCCGTAGTAGCGAAGTAGTTGCGAAATGACCACTCGATCGACGCTGTCGAATACCTTTTCAAATTCGACTAAGTTGTGTGAGATAGAGAGGTGACTGCCATTCCAAGCTTTGTTCAATGATGATCCGTAGATTGGCGATTTGATCAATACATGACTTGTTTCTCCTGAATCCACCTTTTTCCAGTAGAAGTTTTGCAACCAGGTTGGCGTGTTTGATTCTCTCCAGGATGATGCGGCTCAGTATTTTTCTTGGGATGGACAGGAGCATAATTCCGTGTCAGTTTTTGCATTGACTTAAGTCTCCTTTCTTTGGTAGTTTGAATAAGTATCCTTTCTTCCAATCCTCAGATACTTTGCCCTCTTTCTTTTCACACCTTCTCCAGCAATGGCGTCATCAAGTCCGCTGTTGTCTCTGGGTCCATTTTCAATGCTTCTGCTGGGATTCCATCTGATCCTGCTGCTTTTCAAGCTTTTAGCATCTTGAGTGTATTCAGGACTTCTGATTTCGTCGGGTGGTCGATATTCACTGGTAGTTCTGCTTCCGTTGTTGGTGTTGTTGGGTGCGTTGTAGGTGGCGGTCGATTTAGAAGTCTTTTGAGGTGTTCAGCCCAGTGTTTTCTTTGCTCCACTTTTTTGGTGACTGACTTTCCATTGTCATCCTTTACTGGCTTAATCTGTGTCGAACTTTTGCCCGATAGGTTCCTAGTTCTTTGGTAGAGTGTAGAGAGGTCTCCTTTGCCTGCAGCTTGTTCTGCTTCACTTGACATGGATTCATAATATTTTCTTTTGTTTTCGATATGATAGAGAAGATTTGTAGCTCAGGTGGATGATTTTGATGTGGTTTTGTTCTCTGAGCTGGATGGTTAGTTTGCGAAGCTTTCATCACCTTACTGGGTGACATCTTCAGCGCACACTTCAAATTGAAGTATGAAGGTGATGAAAGCTTCGCAAACTAACCATCCAGCTCAGAGAACAAAACCACATCAAAATCTTTTGTTTTCCCTGGAACTCTTTTTCACTCTTTTGTTCAGTGTATTATAGCTTGCATTCAACTCCTGTTTTTGTTGCTCGTCCGTGCACTGGATAATCTTTTGTTCCACTGTTCTTCTCTCTTTTATCAGTTTCCAAGTGTCCGTAGTGAGCCACTGTTTGTCCTGCCTCTTCTTTCTGCCTAGAACTTCCATGCAGGTTTGACTCCACACCGTTTTCAAGTTGTCCCAGTGCTTTTCGACGCCGACCTCTTCGCTAGTGTTGATTTGTGTCTCAGCTTTTTCCCTTATGTTTGCAATGAAGATGTCCTTTATATCATGATCCTCCAGTTTTTGAGTGTTCAACTTCGCTTGTGGTCTATCTGCAGCTCCTGTTTCCCTGAAAGCTTTTAATTTGATTTGGATTATCTCTTGTACGAGATAGTGGTCTGAGCCAACGTCTGCTCCTCTCCTTGCTTTTGTGTCCAGTAGGCTGCGCCTCCACTTCCTTGAGATTGAGATGAAGTCAATTTGGTTTGCCCGTCTGGTGACCCCGATGTAGCCTTGTGGATATCTTTGTGCTTGTATACACTGCCACCAATCACTATTTCGTTGAAGGCGCAGAAGTCGGCGAAGAGTTCTCCATTTTCATTTATTTCTCCGAGAGCTTCTCTATCCATGATGAGTTCCCTTCCTGTGTTGTCTGGTCCCAGTTTGGCGTTCATGTCTCCCATTAGTATTTTAATGTCACCAGCTGGCGTAATGTTCATTGCTGCCTGTAGTTTTCTGTAGAATTCTTCTTTCTTTTCGAGGTCTGCGTTGTTTGTGGGTGCATAGCATTGTATAAATGACAGTCTCCTTCCTTTGGAGTTGAATCTGGCGGTCATTATCCTGGACGAGATCGCCTCCCATTGCATCAAGGCCTTTGTCGCCGTTGGTGACATCATGGTAGCCGCGCCCTCGGTGTGCGTGTGGTTATCTTCTGGGTGACCGGAGTAGATCACTGACTCACCCGTTGACAACTTGGTGAGTCTATTGCCGTTCCATCTGCTTTCACATATCCCCAGTACTTGAATTCCGTTTCGTTTTATTTCGTTTACGATCTGGGCAGCTTTGCCAATTTCGTACATGGTTCGGACATTCCATGTTCCTATACAGACTTTTCCTTTTGGTGTAAAGAGATTCATCGTGCTGAAGTTTCTGTAGCAACTTTGTTTACAGGGTGGGGTTGCTAGCACTACGCCTGAGAAAGGAATTGTTACACTAAAATAAAGTTTAGAGAGAAGCGACCTTTTGGGTTGCTTCCCTTAAATCAGAAAGCAACGGACTAACAATCAGAACAACACCAGCAAAAGGAAAATTATTCACAGCAAAAAGGGCAAAAAGCGACAACAACAATACAATACAGCAACATGCAATAGAGTTAAGCACAGTTAACTAAAATGATATCAAAACGATAGACTCACTGACTTGGGCCAACTTGAACATGTAGATCCAACAATATATACAATTATAGATATGTTAGTGTTAAAAGGTCACAAAATGTCAAAAAAATACTTTGTTATAGGTATAAGTAGTCAGTGATATTATATCAACAGGTTCAGTGTGCAAACATAGATAGATTGTAATAAATTCCAGTACTTCGTAGTGAGATACAACGAGGAAATGAGAGTTTTATATATATCAGCGAAAACGTAATGCATTAATCGTATTAGAAATTCGAATTTCGTTTCTTATGCTGGGTGCAGCAGATTTCTACACTGGTGTCATAGAACGTATTGTTTGTCTTGCTCGTTTTTTAACCTGGTCTCGATATCCGCCACCGCCTGTAGTTGAAAAGACGCTGCCTAGATAAGTGAAAGCGATGACTTTTCTCAAATTTCCGCCTTTGACAATTATTGATACATGACGTTGTTGTTGGTTTTTACCTGTAGATCTTCATAGTCTTGTGACACTAGGCGTAAACCATCTACAAAGTCCAAATCTAGTGCACATGTCTTATCTCAGTCCAAAGAATATCTGTCTTCTCAATCTTCACGGTCCGACTAGTCTCAGTAGGATTTTGAGTCTACTCTCAACAATTTGGAAAATCTACAAGCATTCCAAATGCCCTCATATGCACTTCTATGCATCATATCTTCTCATTTCTTTAGCGATTACCATAGTCTTCCCAGTAGGTTGCAAATATTATACGGACATTCCATCTCCTCACACTTATTTTCGGTTTCCTACTGAAAGAAGATAGGCCTGGGCTGGATAACTTACTTCCATAAGGCTTTCATTGACACATATCATTTCCTCTCTATGGGTCTTGAAGAGGTGCACTTATGTACTTATGTATAAAATGAGACGGCTGGGACATGTGTTTATTCATGCATACCCGTGGAGTTTTCGTCTAGGGTTGTTAGTTGACATATGGTTGAGTTGAAAACGAGATAGAAAAATAGTCATATCAAAACACGGTTTTTTTTACTGTTATCTTAAGCCACGCTAGAACTTATAGACTCACTTACAGGCCACATCCTCTGGACGCAAACATTCTCCCAGATCCAATAATTCCTTACTTGCTTTCCATGTAACCAGTTTCTCTTCGGTACATTTGAAGTTTTCCTCTCTCCATCTTTGCGTACGATAACATGGACTACTGCAGCATTATTTTACAAAGCGGCTCCACGTTGAAGCTTATTCAGTTAACTGGAAAAATATGTAAAATGATGTGAGTCTGAGTAAATGCACTACCGTTTTTGTGATTCCTTTTTACTCCAAATAGCCCTATGAGTTACGCATACTTGTTTTATGTAACTTTAACCTGTTCACTAAGTGAAAGTGAAGTGGTGGATCGGTACACGAATCCGAACCCATCCCCTCTCAAAGGCTGAAAAGCAATCAATTCTCAGCCGTAGGTGTATTTTGACCGTGACCAGTAGGGTACAGCAGGTTGAAGATGAGGCAGTAACTCATCCAAGAAGAAGACACTGCGAAGTGGTCGCGCTATGCAGTGAACTGGCAGAAGTTAGAATTCTAGGACCATTGGATCGGGTCCCAGTGGCTAAACGGTCTACGAGCTCGCCTTGGAACCAGAAGGTCCTGGGTTCGAATCCTGGTGGGTGCGTACTGATGAAGAGTCCCAAACTAGGACGAAACAGTTGTCCAGTACTCCCAGGTTTTCCAGTGGTTCTCTAAATGATGTCAGCTCATGATTAATTTCTCCATGTATTTTGATTGTCTTTCAAAATCCAATGGTGGTTTCCAAGATGACTTACACAGTAATATTGGGAAAGTGCATTCCCCCAAAACGAGTCGAGTGACTGCAAATTACACTGTAACTACAAGTATATACAATGCTAGTAGTCGAATGAAAATGGTATTACAGAAGCTTATGTACTGCAACATTGGACCGACTGGTGAGCGGCCATCGGAATGTCGAAATCTGACTTTTGTGCAGGCGCCAACTGGGGTTTCGGAATATGATTGGTTTGGTTGGTTGGCTGGCTATCTGATTAATCACGCATAGAAAGTCAATATCTGTGTAATTTAAATTCTGACTGACTTTCGATCAATTCAGTTAGTTCGTAGTCATACATATGACAAAAATGTACTTTCAAGTGTTGGTTTGTAGGGATTTGATTTATGACGTGCTTTTTATAATATAGTCAAGATTGTAGATGTGAAGGTGGTAGGCTAACCGAAAAACAAAGCGACAGAGATGAGGCGGCGCTCATCTTCAGCCAGAAACAGTATTGGTTTAAAAGCATGTCGTGTAAAATATTAAGGAGCACACTTTACATTCAGACAACGAATGGCGTTGTTACTTGGGAACTTCAATGAGATATCAGCCCCCTGTACAGACCATTAGGTGAGTTGAGGTTTGTTTGTTGGAAAGATTCGCAGAAAATACTCCGCTCCAATCAAAAGTCTCAATATGGTGTGAAATCAAGACATCCAAGAATATCTGATGCAGCAGTGACCTTGAAATTCGAAAAGGAACGATATCTTTGAAATAAATACTTTCAAAATTTCTCTTGAGCATGGCCATTATAAACAGTCAATTTTTACAATCGTAATATCTATCCGGTTGTGTTTTTTTACCTGAAGTTCCGGTTCAATATATTTTTTTAATATTATTTTATTACTAATCCCTATTTCGCACATTGTTAATTTGGTCATTGACCGTTAACAGTTCTCGAATATTCTCGACGACTCGTCATTTATGTATATGAATGTAAAGCTAAGTTGATTGTAACGTCACCGAAAAGAAAATTTCCTCCTCTACAACAGTCTTCCACACATTTTCCTATGATATGATGTATCGATTTTGTGTACTAGTAAGAAGTTAAAAGTCATGACTCACATTCGAAGGCGAATGTTCCAGATACTTGATTCTCTAGAGAAGTGAACAGTGCATACTGACGTAGAGTCATAACTGAGGACGAAACAGATTTCCAATACTCTGACTGGTGTGTTCTAAACTATTGTCTCAACGAAGTCATTTCTTGATCAGTCTCGAAATAAAGCAATTACTATTATTATTATTATTATTATCACCTTCATAATGTAATATAATTCCATCCCCCTGACACTTTTACCCACACAGCATTATTACAAACAAAATGAAATGAGATGGGATGTAATGTGATGAAATATCATATTACATTATACACATAGAATTTGCTCTTTCTCCTGGTAAGAAATGACTATTTTTAGAACATATTACTCTCATCATTATTAGTAGTAATATTATTCGACATTTTCAGTCTTCTCTTTTGATATTTTCCTGCTCTATACTTTTACAGTAATCATGCCTCTTACTCTTCCTTTCACTACTTTTCTGATACATTTACCAACAGAAAAATGTAGTATATATGCATATGTTGGGAAACACCCGTGACGTGCTCATATCATATATATATATATGCATTTACGCAAATATTTTGGAAATTGAATTGACTACTTTGCAGTTTCAAATTTTATAGTCTGTGAAAACTTTGAATACTCTGAGTTAGACAAACTGTAAATTGGAGGTGAATAGTTGTCGCGTTATTTTATAACATACCACCTGAGCAAAACTAAGGTTATAGTAAAAAGGGTGGAAATATCCCAAATCCGTATTTCTAGGTCAATGCTCAAATTATAACAAGATTACAAATAGGGATTAAAAGCTGTGATAATAGCAAAAGTAGTAAAGACGCAGACTGGATAAAAATACGTAGTAGTATCATAATAATTCAGACAGTTGACATTTTGTTACAAACACGGATTATGGGAACAAATAATTATCTGAAGTTAACGGATGGTTTCAGTTAAATAGTCTGAAATCAAACACCTACACATACATAATACTGTTGATTTTAGTCTCAAGTGTGAAGACGATTTACGTGGACTGACTGATTCAGTCGCGTGATACCTGCATTTTACGGACGGCACCCAGTGGTAGCAGTAATTATACCGAATACCTCCTATCTTGTTGGCATTAATTTCTCTTCAGATCTTGGCTGTCGGTTGCCGTCTTGTCATATCTTGTTGATTTCTAAGCACAAAAGCATTCATCCGACTTACTACGTCGAGACTTTCTTGCATCACAAGCCAACCTTTTCTCTTACAAATTTCACAGTTCATATATTCCGCTCATTCTTCTTCTTCTTCTTCTTTATTGTTTCCCTACTCCAATTAATCTCCCCAGCGTTTTTCAAGAAAGACGTGGAACACTGGAGGCTGCTTTGACTCGACTAACTTACTGACATTGGTGTTGTGAATAGGCACTTTACTTCTTGCAAGCCATTAGTGGCCAGAAGTTATCAATTCAATTCTGTCATACTTTATTTTTTATTTATTTTTTTTTGATTACAGCTTGATTCCACACTGTATTTTTGGTACAAGTATGGAATTTTCAGCGTGGATATCGGTGGCCCAAAATTCGCAGGCCAACCATAGATATCAAGTGTGCGTCGGCGTGGGCTCGAACCCCGGACCATGTGCATGGTCGGCGAGAGTCCTAACCACTGTGCCACCGACGCACTTGGTAGATATATACATATATATATGTAGGACATCTCATTGATGCCATAATTACACACTCCCTAGTGCCATATATTCCACATTCAAAGGTCATTATTATGCACAGTGTTTGCCTACATCTTTGGCATATTTAACCGCTGATACTGTTATGCAATCAGAGAGTGCGACTAAACCGCAAAGAATTTTGTGTTTGGTTTTTTCCTTCAGGTTTTTTTCTTCATCTTTTGTAATAAAGGTAAACAGTTTCAATGATACTTCAAGTATTTCATCTTTATGTTTTTTTTTCTTTCAGAACTGCTTCTCAGTACTTTCCTTCTTTCCGCCTACTTGAAATATGTTCTACTGAAGTATTAAAATAAATATTTACTTTATGAATCGCTTCGACACTCCAGTTGCGTTTCACATTTTTTCTCATGCTCATTATCAGATATCTGATATGTAATTATCCTGCTGCGACAATTTACAGCTCAGTATATTCATGTTTCTTTGAAAAAAAAAGGCTACTAATACCTACATGTTCAATAGTATTACCAAGATTTGACTAACAGTGATACTGTGGTGAGAGCAGGCTGCTAGCCGATTGGTTGGCACTAATCTACGTTAAGGTCTAGGTCACTAATATGGGCCGTGAGAAAATATGAACAAGCCTGAGTCAACAACCAATCACAGCAAAGTTAACGTGGCAAAATATGATTCGCAGAGAGAACTCTATTTGTCAAGGAATCCCGAAACAACCAATCAGAAGCCTGCGTTTGTCTACCTAAACAACCAATCAGATGACTGCGCTTGTCTATAATAATGTAGTTGAAAGATGTATAAATACGTGTTGATTTTCATAATAAACGATCTGTTGCCTGGCCCTTGTCTTCTGTTGTTACATTTGGTGTCGCTGCCTACCGACAAATGGAAAGCCTATGCCCTGCTGTTTTCGATGGAGACATATGGATCTTCGGGCAGGACTTCAAGGCTTCTGCGCAGTTGAGTGGCGTTCAAGATCTGTCAGCGATGGAGCTGCTACTTGGGACGCTGCTGGGAGGTCGGGTGAAAGCAGCATATGAAAGTGTGAGCCGAAGTATGGACGAATGTTCGACAGGGTCAGGCAAACAGTTTCCAAAGTGGGAAGGACCATATATGGTCACTTCGAGATGGGGTTACGCAGACACAGTCGCAATGGCGAACAATGAGAGGCGCGTGAACGTCAGCGAGCTCCAGAAATGGATACAGCGAGACAAGCCAACGATGACGCCTGCACCAAGTAGATCAAGCCGACTTCAGTCGCACGTATTTGACGGGGAGACGAGTGTGGTGAGAGCAGGCTGCTAGCCGATTGGTTGGCACTAATCTACGTTAAGGTCTAGGTCACTAATATGGGCCGTGAGAAAATATGAACAAGCCTGAGTCAACAACCAATCACAGCAAAGTTAACGTGGCAAAATATGATTCGCAGAGAGAACTCTATTTGTCAAGGAATCCCGAAACAACCAATCAGAAGCCTGCGTTTGTCTACCTAAACAACCAATCAGATGACTGCGCTTGTCTATAATAATGTAGTTGAAAGATGTATAAATACGTGTTGATTTTCATAATAAACGATCTGTTGCCTGGCCCTTGTCTTCTGTTGTTACAATACTATATGATCTAGAGACTTGTTATGAGTGTCACTTCAATCATTTCTAACAGCTTACTTCAGACTTTTACGAACGGCTACTTTCGTTGAACCCATACTGAAAATAAAACTGTCAAGGCAACAATGAACTCTGACAACAAACCGGTAAACAGCTCAAAATTGCTCAAAAGTATCCTGATGAAAATTAGGATGTATCAAGCCTATGGTGACGAGACCACTAAGTGACATGATGCACCAGCCAAGCCGGCACTCGAGTGTAACTTGAATGGTGAACTACAAGCAGGCCTGTTCGTCCAAGGGAGACATGGAAGAGAATGTGTGAGAAAGCGAAAAATTGTCATGGGTATCGGTGGAACTAACAAAAGACGATAGCAAACAACAGATTAAATTAGAGTGATAGAGCGTGTCACCCACCACTTCGCGTACTTTGGGAGTTGTTTACAATAGCCATAATGCACTCACTGATTACTGACGAAATTACAACACAGATACAAAACGCTCCTTTGGCATTTACTAACTTACGACATCTTCCCACATATGTGATATCCAGCTATCGATCAAAGGGCGTGTGTACTCCTTTATAGCTGGAGAAATTGTCATCGAAATTGGAAGATATCAGAAAGTTAGTTGTCTTTGGCCAGAGATGTGTGTGCCCTATCTTTTATGTGTCAAGTGATATTGTAACAAGAGAAGGCGAGACACGAAATCCAAGATATATTTTTCACTAATCAAACCGCTGTCAATATATTCGTTAACCAATCACCGAGAGTGGGATTTTGGTCAACATTAAATGACATGAAATAGAATCTTCAAATCGATATATTGTATTCTGTTGCTAATGCTGTACTGAATTATGGGAATATGTGAGAATCATATTCCTTTGGAACACATTTTCCTAATCACACCATCTCACCATAATGAGGTGATTAATATTGTGGTGGTTATGTGCAGAGTGTTAGGTGGTAAGGAGATTAAGTCATTAGTTGAAACTGTGAAGGTGAATCGACTGAGATGGATAGACTACATGATGCGCATGCGACGTCATAGCCTTACTCGACAAGCGATGTTTCTTGACATTAGACTAGAAAAGAGTCAGTAGAGTGGTTAAATGAAAATTTTTCATCAGTCCATGAATTATTTGACAGCTGCTTTGAGCTAGCCATTTGGGGAGACGTAGACTCCATGCATACCTAGTGTCCTAGGGATGTTGTTCCACATTATTTTCCCTTCTTCTCCCTCAATATGTCTGCTTATTATATTTCTTTTGAATTCTTTTCGGCTGTCTTTTCTCTGCCACATAGAGTGTGACAAATTGAACTGCTCATACAGTTCTGTAAAAAGTTCCACATTGAAAGCCAGTCATTTAATCACGGTACACATGTTTATTGTATAAAAATATATTGTGTACCTCAGAATGTCAAGCCAATAAGGTATCACTTATATTCGTTGCATAAAGTCAGGCTTAAAGCTGCTTAACAACATTATTCGACCCAGGCCGATGTCTGGAATGCCTCCAGAGAGTCTTTTTTAAGCAATCCAGGAAAGAATAAGGGCTAACAATAAAGAAGAATAAGTAAGATGAAAGAGCTGACAAACTGTAAGAAGAGGAGAGGTTGAGTCAAGCATAAGTGCCTTAACTTCTTATTGCAAAATTCAGACGAGTTACTTTATTAGAAATCGCTTAGACATAAGAAGATCAGTATACATCAGAAGAAAGAATCATTCCAAGATACTTAACGTCATACTTGGTTTCTATATTACTATCATCAACTTTGAAATGGTCACAGGAAATAACAGCCTCACTGAACCTTCTTTTACATCAGAAAGTGAAATTAACAGTCTAACAGTTGGAAGGATTTAGTTGAAGACCATTTGATGAAGACCATTTTCTAATTGCTGAAAGAAAGCTGTTCGTCCTAGAACAGTCTAGCTGGGAGTTACCAGACACTGAAATGGTTAGATCGTCGGCATACTTAACAAAGTTTATTTCGTAATCAGAGTGAGGCAAGTCATGCAAGAAGAAAAAAAGGAAATGAGAAAGAACAGCTCCTTGAGGGACATTAGCCTCAATAACCAATGAAGTGGACACTTCCCCTTACATACAGTGTACTTCCTTCCTGAGAAATAAGAATGCAGCCATTTGACAACCCAACACTTAGTTCAATCAGCTTCTTTAACAAAATGTTCCTAGGTACTGAGTTGGAAGCAGATGTGTAGGAAGGCGCAATGAACAAATTTAGCCCCTTTGTGTAAACTGGAGACAATGTTATGGTGCTAAACTGCAGCTGCATCAAAAATGCTTCTACTCTGTTTTTAGGCGAATTGCTTGGGATCGTTAAGGGCTTTAAGTGAAGGTTCAAGATTAAGTACGAGCAACGTTTCCATAGTTTTTAAAAAAGGAGAGGTAATAGCAATAGGTCTAAATTTAATATATACCCAAGCAGATGACTTTGGTGTAGGTACAATTTTATTTGTCCTTCCAAACGGCCGGCACGACATTTCCGGTAGAAGATTCATTAAATATGCCCATGAGAGGATCACACAGGATATGTGCACATTTTTAAGAATAAGGCCAGGCAAACCATCTGAACCTAGGGTAAAAGGAGGGTTAAGCAAATGGAGACATTTTAGAAGGTCATTTGTATTGAAACCAGGGAAGCACGTTTCATTAACACTTGTAACACTAGAAAGTAAGGCATTTATAGGAGAATGTATGAAAGACTTGTTTAGCATACATACATCAAATGAATAAGAAATACTATTCATCTGCTTACCACCAGTAATTTCTTTGAAAAGTTTCAGTATATTAGATGAGTTCTTACAAGGATATGAACGTCTGGTTGCATACTGAATCCAACTTCTGCATTTCAAACTTGATTGGGATGTGAATTCTTTTCACACCACTATTATTCCTTATTTTATATAACTTCTGTTTTTCTGTGTGATGCTCTTTAAATTGGGGGAAATAGAAATAGTAAAATCTGATGAGAAGTATTTGTTTCTCTGAAGCTACAGAATTCAAGAAAGAATTCGGGATAACACGTAATGATTGAGATAGTGTCATTAAGATAGTCTTCATTAAACATTGTGTGAGTGAATGCCTTGATATGAATATGGCCAGCAGGAAATAACGTAATTATGTATCATTCAACAGACTTTGAAAAGACATTCAACAACACTGACCATGAAGTAATTTAGAAACAGATTATACACTCTGGAGTACAATACTAAAATGTTTATCAGCCTCATCAAACTATATATATATATATATATATATATATATATATATATATATATATATATATATATATATATATGGAAAGGCTGTGTGTAAAGAGAACAGCAACGGAAAACTCCTTGAAGCCAGGCGTAAACCAGGGATATTTTAATCATAGCTGATCGGATTATGCAGAAGACCATGCGTTGGGAGCCAGGAGACAGACGAATAAGTTGTACCAACAAAAAGACTCTAGAAGACATAGACTTCATGTGCATGATGTTTGTCAAATATTTTTTTTTAATGATATAGCAGTTGGGACGCTCGCCGGGTTTGATCCACCGCCAGCGCACACCTGACACCTGATATCTATGGTTGGTCTGCCAAAATTTGGGCTACTGATATCACAAGCTGAAAATTCCATATCTGTACCCAAATGTGTTGTATGGAACCAAGCTAACAAACAAAAAATGCCGCACAAACTGGAAGACTTATAGACCAATACAGAAAATTTGGTAGCAGGTGCAGGCAGCAAAAACAGCCGAATGACCAACAATAACAAAAACCAATCACCACTAATGGGAAATATTTAGAGGTGGTTACCTCTCTGACTCATACAATTTAAATGGATCACTTATATGATCCAGCTAGCAAGCAATACTGGTTAACATATGTATGGTTAAGTGTCATACTATTTATACGTCAATCAATCAATAAATCAGTACTATATAGAGTCACGCAATTCCGCTGTACAATAACAACTCGTTCATTGCCATTCACAAAAATACCAAACGAAATTTTTCGAAATCATGATTGATAGGCAACCTTCCATTTCTTAACCCCCTCCCTCCTACTCTCACACAACCATCATCATCATCATCATAATAGTCAGTGTAGTGTGATCCGTTTAACTAAGAGAAATTATGATCTTCATTTTTGGCACTCTTTATCATTTTCTCCACATTTCCGTTTGTGATTGAGGAAGTTGTAAAACTGAGCTTTCCTGGTAACAATAATCATAGCGGATAGACTGTTATCATTATCACTGTTATTTTCATTTCGAAGAGCTAGTTTGTACGAAGGGGTGTTGATCGGTTTCAAAGCTTGATCTCGGATTGATATGACAGTTAGAGAGGCATTGGAATCCACCATGAGGAAGTAAACCTGCCAGTTGTTTCGTCCACCTACTATGAGACAGATTTCTCAGCAGTAAGCATCTGCGACTACACACACACACACACACACACTGCCAGAGACTGAACCACTTGAGGCTATTTAGGAAACGAGACCAAGCTCGACTCAGCCATTGGGATAGAATCTAATATGCAGTGGATGAATTCTAAATTCTGTCAGTTATTATTAGAATTATTATTGTAGATGTTAAATAATTCAGAGAAAAGGAATAATTTTTCATGATGAATCCTGATATCAATCTTGTTTGTACAGATGATAGGCATTCTATATATAGGAAAAAGGGAAACGATAATCAATTCAAAACAGAAAGGAATATATCTGTTTCTTCGTTCATACTCACACTACACACACAAACAAGCAGACACACACTCTTCAATTGCATAAAACACCAAACCTTTGCTACTAAGCTAACATGGATTAGTTAATCACTGGAAAGCCAGCAAGGAGTTCTGGACAGCTGTTTCGTCCCCTTTGGGACTCTTCGTCAACACGCACTCATTACCGGAGTTTGAACCCAAGACTTTCCCGTTTAAAGTCTAGGTCGTACACCATTAAAATGCTGGGACAATATCCATAGGCAACTCCGTAAATTCCAACTTCTGCCATTTGACGATATGTAGCGTGACCGCCAGTCAATGTCATCGGTGGCGAGTATTATTTGTCTTCACTTCTCTAACCTGATGGACCTTACTGGTCACGAATTTCCACTAGAACTCAGGTAACTACCTACCTGAATAGGGACAGTCGCTTGTGAACATCAGATTGCTATACAAGTGCTAATATGCAAGGATTTGTTTTCATTGGTTAACGGATTTTATCATCAGCTTGTTCCATACTATTTCTGAATAATATTTATTGAAAAAAACTCAGAAAGAAAACGAAAACTACACTCCACCTTTCTGTCTGATCATTCTATGTGGAATATGAGGTTTTGGCGGTACATCTCGTTTGTGTGCAGTTCAATTTGCTACTGCAATCTTTACGGTATTTGAAATAACCGCCTAAAGAATTTCATTTTGTCCTCCGTTTCAAGCACGATGTTCTCCCTATCCCTTATCCGTCGCTTCCCATTTGGGTTCATCTTCGAGTTACCCTGTGCTGTCACTTCAGTACATATCCTTGAGTAAAAGGTTGTTGACTGCTTTTCTGCTAAAATTTTCTTTTTAATTATCATTCCTAACAAGCTGATCATCTGATCTCTACTACTGAGGAGGTGAAGGCTGGTGCTGCTTTGTCAAAGTATGCAGCCACTTGTTGGAACTTCTTTGCTGGGAAGGTGTGCACCAACTCTCCGAATAAGAGAGGGGGAGATAATCCCCATCCTATGATAGTTTGACAAAGTCTTCTTAAAAATTGACGTAGAATTATGCTTCTGTTGACTCCAAGGAAACTATATTAAGTGTCAGGCAGTTGATGAGAGAAGAAGTCGCTTATGCATTGGACTGGCAAAGAGACTGTTAGAAGATTTGAACCTCAAACATGATTTGTGTTTAATGTTACATAAAATCGAAGATCTACAGGGGGAGACTAAAATATCAGTGAAAGAGTAAAGAAGCGAAGACAGGAACTTTCAAGTAAGCATAGGAAAGACTGAGAGGATGACGACACCTGGCGACCAACAACATAAAGCACTAAGTGATATCAAGTAGAGAAATAAAAGGAAGCAACTTGTTTCACTTTACCTAACTCCTCACCATCGTTTCCTCTACAGGCAGTGAAATAGATGAACATATCATCCGGAATCTCTAAATTAAGACAGGATTTCAATATTCTGAACTCATTGCGGAAATCGTTTGCACCAAGTATAAAGAACAATATCCAAGTTTTCAATACTAACGTCAAGTCAGTCAGTGATTCTATGTGATTTTAAAATTTAACGAAAACATTACTAAAATCATTTCCAACAGGCTACCGCAAACTTTCATGAACAGCTGCCTTCGCTAACATGATGCTGAATTTCAGATGGCTGGTCAGAAAGGATAAGCAAAAAAAGCCATTTTGTCGATCAATCAGTTAAGAATCAGCTATGCCGAAGGAAATGCAGATGAATAGGACATGGATGTTGAGAGGATCACTGAACGATATCGCACACCAGAAAGAACCTCTAGTGAAATCTGTATGGGAAACGACGAGTTAGACGCAGGTTTCAACGCGTAATCGCAGAGATTTTGTAAGGAAGAAATAACAGCTTATGCGCTAACGTGTAGTCGGCTTAGAGGGGACTCAATAAGACTGGGTTAAATGGAGATATGCCTCAGTTGAAGCCCTATGTTCAACTCTTCACCCAAATGAATAATAACAGCAATTTTTAGATGAACTTAGTTAATTGACGCCAGAGTTAAAATCTCTAATATTGTTTCTTGTGTGAAGTAATTGGTATCAGTCTTCATGTTGATTTCCAGAGTAATTAACGTTTGTCTTACTTTTCTCTACCCAAATCCTGAGAGATTTTGATATCGCCATCCGTGCCACTGCATGTAGTGCAGTTGAATCGGTGCCGACTGGGTCAAACATGTAAAAGGTCTAAGTCCTTCTCTTCTTCAAGGCTGTCCGACAAACATAATATTAATTCTATCTACGAAACTCAGATCTTCTAAAGACTAAATGTATTAAAAATAAGTTAAATATTGTGACATGAGTGTCGGTAGGGACATAAATTACTGTCTTAGTGTTATGTACTCGTCGCTAAATTGTTATTATGTACTGGTCGAGAATTTAATAGTCCTGACGCGAGAAGGCGGAAATCAGAAGACCACTAGGTTTGCGTTGATACTTCTATTGTCCAAACACAAGGAGACGAGAATAAATGGTCTCACACCAAAGTGGTAAGTAAGTAAAATAGTTGTAAAGTAAAGTAGTTCACACAAATTGTGAATGTGAATATATATAAATAATTCAGACAAGCGTGGGAAAAATCATTAGACAGTCTTAACATGAATGGCTAATTATAATGGAGTGTCGATCCAATTATACATAGCGAATATAGCAGACATGCCAACAACCACCATATATGGATATATGTCACCAAGCAACGGACTGTCAACAAACACTCATATTATATATAATATAATATAAGGAGAATACACATTATTAAAGGAGACAAGTTCATACAAGTGAAGTGGTCACAGACTAACCGAGCAAACAGAAAGAGAGACCAACATGCACACACACACATAAATATATATATGTGGATACATATCACTTAGTCACTCGGTTATCAACTAAAGAACTTGAAGATTGAAAAATCACTCCACCTCTGTTTCAAAGTATTTCAGAGGAACATGAGAGCTTCAGCGTCAGCCTTCAAACAATCTGGTATCTGATAGACTTGTTGCTATCCGCAAATGAGACATTAGTGTTAGACAGGACCACTGGAAGCCCACTAGAAAGTAGATTGAACCAGTTGTGTTTTCTTCTGCTTCAGCAGTATGCACTTACGACCACACCACCAATATGCAATATCATTTCAAAGCAAATTTTATTGTTTGAAGCATGACCTTTTTAAATTCTCCATGAATGACATAACTGTATCTTAGGAAATAGTGAAAGGACGATTGCAGCGAGTAAAAGTTTCTTTTCGACAAAATCATCAGTAATGCTTTAAATTCGTGAATACACAATATGGAATGGATGAAAGAGTTACAGAATCATTAACAAGATCACAAATAGAAAGAGATTGAGAAAAGTAGTAATAATAAGATGAACAGGAGGCTTAGATAAAAAACAGTAGCCAAAAACCAACATAAAAACAACAGAAATAAATACGGATAATGGATATTAAAGGTAATAGGATAATCACTGCTGGGAGAACTGATTTTTTATGATGACCATGGTGTAAAGACAATGGGTGGATGTATTTCTTTTGAATACATTGTGTTGGCCTGGACTTTTAGATCACTGTTGCCTCAGCTATGCCATGATACCTTGATCTCACACTCCTTTTGAGGAAGAGGTTTGGTCAGATCTTGTGCATGACTTTGAAGGGTTTCTCATCGAATGCCCTGAATCTCTTCAGTTCATCAGATGTTTTTTTACCGAACTACATATATACCTGCGTTCTCCCTTTACCAGTCAGCTTGTACAGTGTTCTTGAGCGCATCTTACAGCTGGACGTATGGTACAATCAGTGTACCTAGACCCACAAGAGCAAATCAGTTTGGTATATGCCTTTTGAAGTGGCCCAATATAGGCGAAAATTTGTCTTTGAGTAATTACTTGAAAGAAAAAATGTTACGCGTAGACTGGTGGCAAAGTATATTGTTTTACTGAGAGATCTCGAAAGCCGTTTATAGAGAAATTCTACTTAAATTCGAAAGTGAGCAGAAACACCTTTTTGGACCCGTTCAGACGTTAAGTTTTGCTTTTAGATTCTTCTCTATCAATTTGTGAGGAGGAAAACCACTTCACATTAAAAATCTCTGGAGATTTCGCAAACCTTAGTCAGCGGATTCCCGGGTGTATATTTTCCGGAACCTTCGGAAAAGAGAATAGATGAGATTCACTTATAGGGAAACAACTTTGAAAATCCATGAAATGCTCATCTTACGAATGTTTCTTGTGTATGTGGATCTTCTTGGAGAGCTGTCAGTCTACCTTAGCAGGTGAACATCGAGGAATTGAAACAAAGCACCGGTTTATCTTCTAGTGTGAAGTAAAAATTTGGGTGCAGGCATTATTGAAGGTCTAGGCTAGATTTAAGAGACCCATATTCTCATCACAAATAAAGCAATTATCATCAGTGTATCATCCCCTGTGGATATGGAACTCGTCGATAGTTGACAGTTGAATCACTTCACAGCCATTGTTGTCGTGACTGGTCGTTAATTCACGTTACTACTGACTTTCTTTATTGAGCTGGGATATGACCATTTTTCGTCACATCTATTCTGTCATAATGCGCCGGTTAAGCGCCGATATTTTGGCCTGAGTACTATCAAGGCTTCTAGAAATTTCCTGGCATTTTTGGTTCTACGTCCTATATATTCCGAGCGTCTTTACTATTCCAGCCACTATTTAGGAAATAACTGGCATATGTATTCATGCTGGGCTTGCAAACACTGAGTACACGTCTTCTGTATATAGATTTCAGGATTTAACATCGCTTCCGATAGCTTCTGTAATTTGGGGAGGTTTCTTTCGTGTTCCTCTGACAAGATTTCCACGTACTCAAGAGATGATCCTGAAGCTAGCTTGCTGGTCCAGAGTCAATCAGGCGTTAGAGTTTCTTTTGTATGTGATGCTGGATAATTATAGCAGTTATTGTAATTGAGTAAGCTGTTTGTGTGTTTGTCGGTTTACCTCGTGTACTATTCTCGGGTTTTTAGATACCTTCTGTGCTTGTTCGTTTCAATAAAGCATCTAAGAAACTAAACTTTCACAGTCTGATTTATCTTCTCTTAATGTATTCAAACACTCTCTTCCTACAGATACCCTTCTCATGTTAACTTCAAATGTACATACAAATTAACGTGTATCTGAAAGACCAGTTACATTGGAAGAACTCAATGAATAAGGAAACACCTATTTTCTAAACATGTACCGAAAAGTCTACGTCCTAAGGGAACAATCGCTTATAATAGTGCCATTACTAGGTATCTTTTCGATACAGATCATGAGGTAAAAATCGCAAAATCCTTTAAAATTATTAATAGACAAAAAGACTCAATTCTCCCGGAGGTTCCCGAAGCAGTCTCGATCAGACGCCTAAAACCAGATTCATGTGTTCATAAAGTAGTAGTTATCAGTCCTCACTTGCCCTTCATTCATTCGATTAGGTAATCTTTTGCTCTAAACACACCCCAATGGATATAGTGTAATTTTGCTTGTATCTTGTTTCTGTGATATGAGTTGAGCTCACTACATTGTTACTCTCAATTTACAGGTTACTCATCATCTTACTCACCTCGTGTCTATATTATGCAACTCCTTCACCACTGTATGCATACATTCAGTTTGTTAAAACTTGAAATCTCTCTGTGAATAATTCCATATTAGTTTGTTTATTAGATGTATCACACAGTGAAACAGTATTGTATACTGGATGACGTTTCGAACGCAATTTATTGTTCATAATCATATCAATTTTTGTTACACGACTTTGAGATTTGAGTTTTATAGTTTTCTTTGTCGTCTCTTATTTGTTGTATGGGCAGTAGAATTTTCCATATATCTGGGACAGGTGTTGAATCATTCCTATTACATGTATTTGCAGTTGATTCGATAAACAAAGCTTCTGTTATCAATCTCTCCCTATACCCTGTGACATTAGATTTTAAAACTGTCATCCTATCCCATCCTATTGTATGGTTGTGTGTAACTGCATGTAGTGCTATAGCTGAACTACTCTCTAGATTTCTTATCTTATTCGGGTCAACCAATCTAGATTTAGCTAGGTTTTTATGTTCGGCTAGTCTGACTGCCCCTGTTCTACTAGTTTGACCTATGTATTTGACCTCACAATCATTGCAGGGTATTAGATAAACTAAATTGTTTTGTTTTAATGGCTCTACAGGATCCTTTAACCGACAAAGCTTGTTTCTAATTGAGTTTGTGGGTTTGAATGCCACTTTTATTCCTGCCTTGTTAAGAATTCTGCGTAAGGCTTCCGAGGTTCCTTCTTTGTATGGAATTACTGTTGATGATTTACATTCCTTATTGTTGGTGTCGTTATTAATATTATTATTATCACTATTATTATTATTATCATTATTGTTGTTATCATTATTATTATTATCACTATCTCTGTTATCCTTCTTTATTTTATTTTTACATTTACTTACATATTTCTTGACTAATTTATCCGGGTAATTATTAAGTTTCAAGGCTTCTTTTATGTGTGTCACTTCCTGTCTTAGATTTTCCTTGGTACTACTTAGTTTTTGTGCTCTGTCATTTAAACATTTCACTAATCCTATTTTTACTGACATAGGATGGGATGATCGGAAATCCAAATATCTGTTTGAATGTGTGGGTTTTCTGTAAACACTAGTGTTTAGCTTCCCATCTTCTTTCCTTTTTACGTTGCAATCTAACATTGGAAGTTCCCCTTCCTGACTTTCCAATTCATAAGTGAATTGAATTGCCTCTACCTTCGAGTTGATGTGCTCGAAAAATCTATCTATATCTTGGTGTTCTAAGTACAGTGAATGTGTCATCTACATACCTCCACCATACTTTTGGGGTGGGGGTGAACGTTTCAATCGCTATCTTTTCCCACCTATCCATGAATATATCTGCTACCACTGGGGATATTGGTGATCCCATGGCAACTCCCTCAGTTTGTTTGTATATTTTCCCTTGGAATTTAAATACTGTAGAAGTCAGGCAAAGCTGCACTTCCAGCATTATGTCCTCAATTGGCACTTTTGTCCTAAGTTCGAGTTCTTGGTCAGAAATGAGTTCGTTTCTGACCGCCTCTATAGCCATATTTATTGGTATACGTGTATATAAACTGACAATGTCAAAACTAACCATTTTTTCTTCATTATCTAATTTTAAATTATCTAATCTGTGTTTTAGTTCATAAGAATTAGTTAGTCTAGATTTCGAGTGGATTTTTAGGGGATTTAATACCATGGCTAAATATTTAGATAATTCATAGGTAGGTGAATTTCTAAAATCAACTATAGGCCTAATAGGGTATCCTGATTTATGAATTTTAACAACACCATACATTCTACTGGGGTTATTAGTTTTTGGCATTAAATTAAACCACTTAGACTCACCTAGAAACGGCTTCATTCGGCGTATAAGGTCCGCTGTGGATTTCTTAACTTTATTCATAACTGTGTCTATTGATTTATTAATTTCCTCATATGGCCCTGTTAGTATGTGAGTATTTACCTTGTCCAAATAGTCTGTTTTGTCCAATACTACTGTTGTATTTCCTTTGTCTGACTTTGTGATGACTATATCCTTGTTATTTCTAAGGTGTTTCAGGGCTTCTGTCTCTTACCCAACTGTTATATTCGATGACTCCTCCACCCTGTCCAAATACTGCGCCTATGTCATGGTCACTACCGTCTGTGCGCACTGTGAAATGTTTTTCGGACACCGGTAGTTGTATAGCTAGTTTCTGGTGGTCTAGAAACTGTTTAATTCTGCGGAGTATTTTCTGCGAATCTTTCCAACAAACAAACCTCAACTCACCTAATGGTCTGTACAGGGGGCTGATATCTCATTGAAGTTCCCAAGTAACAACGCCATTCGTTGTCTGAATGTAAAGTGTGCTCCTTAATATTTTACACGACATGCTTTTAAACCAATACTGTTTCTGGCTGAAGATGAGCGCCGCCTCATCTCTGTCGCTTTGTTTTTCGGTTAGCCTACCACCTTCACATCTACAATCTTGACTATATTATAAAAAGCACGTCATAAATCAAATCCCTACAAACCAACACTTGAAAGTACATTTTTGTCATATGTATGACTACGAACTAACTGAATTGATCGAAAGTCAGTCAGAATTTAAATTACACAGATATTGACTTTCTATGCGTGATTAATCAGATAGCCAGCCAACCAACCAACCAATCATATTCCGAAACCCCAGTTGGCGCCTGCACAAAAGTCAGATTTCGACATTCCGATGGCCGCTCACCAGTCGGTCCAATGTTGGATTTTAACTCTGGCGTCAATTAACTAAGTTCATCTAAAAATTGCTGTTATTATTCATTTGGGTGAAGAGTTGAACATAGGGCTTCAACTGAGGCATATCTCCATTTAACCCAGTCTTATTGAGTCCCCTCTAAGCCGACTACACGTTAGCGCATAAGCTGTTATTTCTTCCTTACAAAATCTCTGCGATTACGCGTTGAAACCTGCGTCTAACTCGTCGTTTCCCATACAGATTTCACTAGAGGTTCTTTCTGGTGTGCGATATCGTTCAGTGATCCTCTCAACATCCATGTCCTATTCATCTGCATTTCCTTCGGCATAGCTGATTCTTAACTGATTGATCGACAAAATGGCTTTTTTTGCTTATCCTTTCTGACCAGCCATCTGAAATTCAGCATCATGTTAGCGAAGGCAGCTGTTCATGAAAGTTTGCGGTAGCCTGTTGGAAATGATTTTAGTAATGTTTTCGTTAAATTTTAAAATCACATAGAATCACTGACTGACTTGACGTTAGTATTGAAAACTTGGATATTGTTCTTTATACTTGGTGCAAACGATTTCCGCAATGAGTTCAGAATATTGAAATCCTGTCTTAATTTAGAGATTCCGGATGATATGTTCATCTATTTCACTGCCTGTAGAGGAAACGATGGTGAGGAGTTAGGTAAAGTGAAACAAGTTGCTTCCTTTTATTTCTCTACTTGATATCACTTAGTGCTTTATGTTGTTGGTCGCCAGGTGTCGTCATCCTCTCAGTCTTTCCTATGCTTACTTGAAAGTTCCTGTCTTCGCTTCTTTACTCTTTCACTGATATTTTAGTCTCCCCCTGTAGATCTTCGATTTTATGTAACATTAAACACAAATCATGTTTGAGGTTCAAATCTTCTAACAGTCTCTTTGCCAGTCCAATGCATAAGCGACTTCTTCTCTCATCAACTGCCTGACACTTAATATAGTTTCCTTGGAGTCAACAGAAGCATAATTCTACGTCAATTTTTAAGAAGACTTTGTCAAACTATCATAGGATGGGGATTATCTCCCCCTCTCTTATTCGGAGAGTTGGTGCACACCTTCCCAGCAAAGAAGTTCCAACAAGTGGCTGCATACTTTGACAAAGCAGCACCAGCCTTCACCTCCTCAGTAGTAGAGATCAGATGATCAGCTTGTTAGGAATGATAATTAAAAAGAAAATTTTAGCAGAAAAGCAGTCAACAACCTTTTACTCAAGGATATGTACTGAAGTGACAGCACAGGGTAACTCGAAGATGAACCCAAATGGGAAGCGACGGATAAGGGATAGGGAGAACATCGTGCTTGAAACGGAGGACAAAATGAAATTCTTTAGGCGGTTATTTCAAATACCGTAAAGATTGCAGTAGCAAATTGAACTGCACACAAACGAGATGTACCGCCAAAACCTCATATTCCACATAGAATGATCAGACAGAAAGGTGGAGTGTAGTTTTCGTTTTCTTTCTGAGTTTTTTTCAATAAATATTATTCAGAAATAGTATGGAACAAGCTGATGATAAAATCCGTTAACCAATGAAAACAAATCCTTGCATATTAGCACTTGTATAGCAATCTGATGTTCACAAGCGACTGTCCCTATTCAGGTAGGTAGTTACCTGAGTTCTAGTGGAAATTCGTGACCAGTAAGGTCCATCAGGTTAGAGAAGTGAAGACAAATAATACTCGCCACCGATGACATTGACTGGCGGTCACGCTACATATCGTCAAATGGCAGAAGTTGGAATTTACGGAGTTGCCTATGGATATTGTCCCAGCATTTTAATGGTGTACGACCTAGACTTTAAACGGGAAAGTCTTGGGTTCAAACTCCGGTAATGAGTGCGTGTTGACGAAGAGTCCCAAAGGGGACGAAACAGCTGTCCAGAACTCCTTGCTGGCTTTCCAGTGATTAACTAATCCATGTTAGCTTAGTAGCAAAGGTTTGGTGTTTTATGCAATTGAAGAGTGTGTGTCTGCTTGTTTGTGTGTGTAGTGTGAGTATGAACGAAGAAACAGATATATTCCTTTCTGTTTTGAATTGATTATCGTTTCCCTTTTTCCTATATATAGAATGCCTATCATCTGTACAAACAAGATTGATATCAGGATTCATCATGAAAAATTATTCCTTTTCTCTGAATTATTTAACATCTACAATAATAATTCTAATAATAACTGACAGAATTTAGAATTCATCCACTGCATATTAGATTCTATCCCAATGGCTGAGTCGAGCTTGGTCTCGTTTCCTAAATAGCCTCAAGTGGTTCAGTCTCTGGCAGTGTGTGTGTGTGTGTGTGTGTAGTCGCAGATGCTTACTGCTGAGAAATCTGTCTCATAGTAGGTGGACGAAACAACTGGCAGGTTTACTTCCTCATGGTGGATTCCAATGCCTCTCTAACTGTCATATCAATCCGAGATCAAGCTTTGAAACCGATCAACACCCCTTCGTACAAACTAGCTCTTCGAAATGAAAATAACAGTGATAATGATAACAGTCTATCCGCTATGATTATTGTTACCAGGAAAGCTCAGTTTTACAACTTCCTCAATCACAAACGGAAATGTGGAGAAAATGATAAAGAGTGCCAAAAATGAAGATCATAATTTCTCTTAGTTAAACGGATCACACTACACTGACTATTATGATGATGATGATGATGGTTGTGTGAGAGTAGGAGGGAGGGGGTTAAGAAATGGAAGGTTGCCTATCAATCATGATTTCGAAAAATTTCGTTTGGTATTTTTGTGAATGGCAATGAACGAGTTGTTATTGTACAGCGGAATTGCGTGACTCTATATAGTACTGATTTATTGATTGATTGACGTATAAATAGTATGACACTTAACCATACATATGTTAACCAGTATTGCTTGCTAGCTGGATCATATAAGTGATCCATTTAAATTGTATGAGTCAGAGAGGTAACCACCTCTAAATATTTCCCATTAGTGGTGATTGGTTTTTGTTATTGTTGGTCATTCGGCTGTTTTTGCTGCCTGCACCTGCTACCAAATTTTCTGTATTGGTCTATAAGTCTTCCAGTTTGTGCGGCATTTTTTGTTTGTTAGCTTGGTTCCATACAACACATTTGGGTACAGATATGGAATTTTCAGCTTGTGATATCAGTAGCCCAAATTTTGGCAGACCAACCATAGATATCAGGTGTCAGGTGTGCGCTGGCGGTGGATCAAACCCGGCGAGCGTCCCAACTGCTATATCATTAAAAAAAAATATTTGACAAACATCATGCACATGAAGTCTATGTCTTCTAGAGTCTTTTTGTTGGTACAACTTATTCGTCTGTCTCCTGGCTCCCAACGCATGGTCTTCTGCATAATCCGATCAGCTATGATTAAAATATCCCTGGTTTACGCCTGGCTTCAAGGAGTTTTCCGTTGCTGTTCTCTTTACACACAGCCTTTCCATATATATATATATATATATATATATATATATATATATATATATATATATATATATATAGTTTGATGAGGCTGATAAACATTTTAGTATTGTACTCCAGAGTGTATAATCTGTTTCTAAATTACTTCATGGTCAGTGTTGTTGAATGTCTTTTCAAAGTCTGTTGAATGATACATAATTACGTTATTTCCTGCTGGCCATATTCATATCAAGGCATTCACTCACACAATGTTTAATGAAGACTATCTTAATGACACTATCTCAATCATTACGTGTTATCCCGAATTCTTTCTTGAATTCTGTAGCTTCAGAGAAACAAATACTTCTCATCAGATTTTACTATTTCTATTTCCCCCAATTTAAAGAGCATCACACAGAAAAACAGAAGTTATATAAAATAAGGAATAATAGTGGTGTGAAAAGAATTCACATCCCAATCAAGTTTGAAATGCAGAAGTTGGATTCAGTATGCAACCAGACGTTCATATCCTTGTAAGAACTCATCTAATATACTGAAACTTTTCAAAGAAATTACTGGTGGTAAGCAGATGAATAGTATTTCTTATTCATTTGATGTATGTATGCTAAACAAGTCTTTCATACATTCTCCTATAAATGCCTTACTTTCTAGTGTTACAAGTGTTAATGAAACGTGCTTCCCTGGTTTCAATACAAATGACCTTCTAAAATGTCTCCATTTGCTTAACCCTCCTTTTACCCTAGGTTCAGATGGTTTGCCTGGCCTTATTCTTAAAAATGTGCACATATCCTGTGTGATCCTCTCATGGGCATATTTAATGAATCTTCTACCGGAAATGTCGTGCCGGCCGTTTGGAAGGACAAATAAAATTGTACCTACACCAAAGTCATCTGCTTGGGTATATATTAAATTTAGACCTATTGCTATTACCTCTCCTTTTTTAAAAACTATGGAAACGTTGCTCGTACTTAATCTTGAACCTTCACTTAAAGCCCTTAACGATCCCAAGCAATTCGCCTAAAAACAGAGTAGAAGCATTTTTGATGCAGCTGCAGTTTAGCACCATAACATTGTCTCCAGTTTACACAAAGGGGCTAAATTTGTTCATTGCGCCTTCCTACACATCTGCTTCCAACTCAGTACCTAGGAACATTTTGTTAAAGAAGCTGATTGAACTAAGTGTTGGGTTGTCAAATGGCTGCATTCTTATTTCTCAGGAAGGAAGTACACTGTATGTAAGGGGAAGTGTCCACTTCATTGGTTATTGAGGCTAATGTCCCTCAAGGAGCTGTTCTTTCTCATTTCCTTTTTTTCTTCTTGCATGACTTGCCTCACTCTGATTACGAAATAAACTTTGTTAAGTATGCCGACGATCTAACCATTTCAGTGTCTGGTAACTCCCAGCTAGACTGTTCTAGGACGAACAGCTTTCTTTCAGCAATTAGAAAATGGTCTTCATCAAATGGTCTTCAACTAAATCCTTCCAACTGTTAGACTGTTAATTTCACTTTCTGATGTAAAAGAAGGTTCAGTGAGGCTGTTATTTCCTGTGACCATTTCAAAGTTGATGATAGTAATATAGAAACCAAGTATGACGTTAAGTATCTTGGAATGATTCTTTCTTCTGATGTATACTGATCTTCTTATGTCTAAGCGATTTCTAATAAAGTAACTCGTCTGAATTTTGCAATAAGAAGTTAAGGCACTTATGCTTGACTCAACCTCTCCTCTTCTTACAGTTTGTCAGCTCTTTCATCTTACTTATTCTTCTTTATTGTTAGCCCTTATTCTTTCCTGGATTGCTTAAAAAAGACTCTCTGGAGGCATTCCAGACATCGGCCTGGGTCGAATAATGTTGTTAAGCAGCTTTAAGCCTGACTTTATGCAACGAATATAAGTGATACCTTATTGGCTTGACATTCTGAGGTACACAATATATTTTTATACAATAAACATGTGTACCGTGATTAAATGACTGGCTTTCAATGTGGAACTTTTTACAGAACTGTATGAGCAGTTCAATTTGTCACACTCTATGTGGCAGAGAAAAGACAGCCGAAAAGAATTCAAAAGAAATATAATAAGCAGACATATTGAGGGAGAAGAAGGGAAAATAATGTGGAACAACATCCCTAGGACACTAGGTATGCATGGAGTCTACGTCTCCCCAAATGGCTAGCTCAAAGCAGCTGTCAAATAATTCATGGACTGATGAAAAATTTTCATTTAACCACTCTACTGACTCTTTTCTAGTCTAATGTCAAGAAACATCGCTTGTCGAGTAAGGCTATGACGTCGCATGCGCATCATGTAGTCTATCCATCTCAGTCGATTCACCTTCACAGTTTCAACTAATGACTTAATCTCCTTACCACCTAACACTCTGCACATAACCACCACAATATTAATCACCTCATTATGGTGAGATGGTGTGATTAGGAAAATGTGTTCCAAAGGAATATGATTCTCACATATTCCCATAATTCAGTACAGCATTAGCAACAGAATACAATATATCGATTTGAAGATTCTATTTCATGTCATTTAATGTTGACCAAAATCCCACTCTCGGTGATTGGTTAACGAATATATTGACAGCGGTTTGATTAGTGAAAAATATATCTTGGATTTCGTGTCTCGCCTTCTCTTGTTACAATATCACTTGACACATAAAAGATAGGGCACACACATCTCTGGCCAAAGACAACTAACTTTCTGATATCTTCCAATTTCGATGACAATTTCTCCAGCTATAAAGGAGTACACACGCCCTTTGATCGATAGCTGGATATCACATATGTGGGAAGATGTCGTAAGTTAGTAAATGCCAAAGGAGCGTTTTGTATCTGTGTTGTAATTTCGTCAGTAATCAGTGAGTGCATTATGGCTATTGTAAACAACTCCCAAAGTACGCGAAGTGGTGGGTGACACGCTCTATCACTCTAATTTAATCTGTTGTTTGCTATCGTCTTTTGTTAGTTCCACCGATACCCATGACAATTTTTCGCTTTCTCACACATTCTCTTCCATGTCTCCCTTGGACGAACAGGCCTGCTTGTAGTTCACCATTCAAGTTACACTCGAGTGCCGGCTTGGCTGGTGCATCATGTCACTTAGTGGTCTCGTCACCATAGGCTTGATACATCCTAATTTTCATCAGGATACTTTTGAGCAATTTTGAGCTGTTTACCGGTTTGTTGTCAGAGTTCATTGTTGCCTTGACAGTTTTATTTTCAGTATGGGTTCAACGAAAGTAGCCGTTCGTAAAAGTCTGAAGTAAGCTGTTAGAAATGATTGAAGTGACACTCATAACAAGTCTCTAGATCATATAGTATTGTAACAACAGAAGACAAGGGCCAGGCAACAGATCGTTTATTATGAAAATCAACACGTATTTATACATCTTTCAACTACATTATTATAGACAAGCGCAGTCATCTGATTGGTTGTTTAGGTAGACAAACGCAGGCTTCTGATTGGTTGTTTCGGGATTCCTTGACAAATAGAGTTCTCTCTGCGAATCATATTTTGCCACGTTAACTTTGCTGTGATTGGTTGTTGACTCAGGCTTGTTCATATTTTCTCACGGCCCATATTAGTGACCTAGACCTTAACGTAGATTAGTGCCAACCAATCGGCTAGCAGCCTGCTCTCACCACACTCGTCTCCCCGTCAAATACGTGCGACTGAAGTCGGCTTGATCTACTTGGTGCAGGCGTCATCGTTGGCTTGTCTCGCTGTATCCATTTCTGGAGCTCGCTGACGTTCACGCGCCTCTCATTGTTCGCCATTGCGACTGTGTCTGCGTAACCCCATCTCGAAGTGACCATATATGGTCCTTCCCACTTTGGAAACTGTTTGCCTGACCCTGTCGAACATTCGTCCATACTTCGGCTCACACTTTCATATGCTGCTTTCACCCGACCTCCCAGCAGCGTCCCAAGTAGCAGCTCCATCGCTGACAGATCTTGAACGCCACTCAACTGCGCAGAAGCCTTGAAGTCCTGCCCGAAGATCCATATGTCTCCATCGAAAACAGCAGGGCATAGGCTTTCCATTTGTCGGTAGGCAGCGACACCAAATGTAACAACAGAAGACAAGGGCCAGGCAACAGATCGTTTATTATGAAAATCAACACGTATTTATACATCTTTCAACTACATTATTATAGACAAGCGCAGTCATCTGATTGGTTGTTTAGGTAGACAAACGCAGGCTTCTGATTGGTTGTTTCGGGATTCCTTGACAAATAGAGTTCTCTCTGCGAATCATATTTTGCCACGTTAACTTTGCTGTGATTGGTTGTTGACTCAGGCTTGTTCATATTTTCTCACGGCCCATATTAGTGACCTAGACCTTAACGTAGATTAGTGCCAACCAATCGGCTAGCAGCCTGCTCTCACCACAGTATCACTGTTAGTCAAATCTTGGTAATACTATTGAACATGTAGGTATTAGTAGCCTTTTTTTTTCAAAGAAACATGAATATACTGAGCTGTAAATTGTCGCAGCAGGATAATTACATATCAGATATCTGATAATGAGCATGAGAAAAAATGTGAAACGCAACTGGAGTGTCGAAGCGATTCATAAAGTAAATATTTATTTTAATACTTCAGTAGAACATATTTCAAGTAGGCGGAAAGAAGGAAAGTACTGAGAAGCAGTTCTGAAAGAAAAAAAACATAAAGATGAAATACTTGAAGTATCATTGAAACTGTTTACCTTTATTACAAAAGATGAAGAAAAAAACCTGAAGGAAAAAACCAAACACAAAATTCTTTGCGGTTTAGTCGCACTCTCTGATTGCATAACAGTATCAGCGGTTAAATATGCCAAAGATGTAGGCAAACACTGTGCATAATAATGACCTTTGAATGTGGAATATATGGCACTAGGGAGTGTGTAATTATGGCATCAATGAGATGTCCTACATATATATATGTATATATCTACCAAGTGCGTCGGTGGCACAGTGGTTAGGACTCTCGCCGACCATGCACATGGTCCGGGGTTCGAGCCCACGCCGACGCACACTTGATATCTATGGTTGGCCTGCGAATTTTGGGCCACCGATATCCACGCTGAAAATTCCATACTTGTACCAAAAATACAGTGTGGAATCAAGCTGTAATCAAAAAAAAATAAATAAAAAATAAAGTATGACAGAATTGAATTGATAACTTCTGGCCACTAATGGCTTGCAAGAAGTAAAGTGCCTATTCACAACACCAATGTCAGTAAGTTAGTCGAGTCAAAGCAGCCTCCAGTGTTCCACGTCTTTCTTGAAAAACGCTGGGGAGATTAATTGGAGTAGGGAAACAATAAAGAAGAAGAAGAAGAAGAATGAGCGGAATATATGAACTGTGAAATTTGTAAGAGAAAAGGTTGGCTTGTGATGCAAGAAAGTCTCGACGTAGTAAGTCGGATGAATGCTTTTGTGCTTAGAAATCAACAAGATATGACAAGACGGCAACCGACAGCCAAGATCTGAAGAGAAATTAATGCCAACAAGATAGGAGGTATTCGGTATAATTACTGCTACCACTGGGTGCCGTCCGTAAAATGCAGGTATCACGCGACTGAATCAGTCAGTCCACGTAAATCGTCTTCACACTTGAGACTAAAATCAACAGTATTATGTATGTGTAGGTGTTTGATTTCAGACTATTTAACTGAAACCATCCGTTAACTTCAGATAATTATTTGTTCCCATAATCCGTGTTTGTAACAAAATGTCAACTGTCTGAATTATTATGATACTACTACGTATTTTTATCCAGTCTGCGTCTTTACTACTTTTGCTATTATCACAGCTTTTAATCCCTATTTGTAATCTTGTTATAATTTGAGCATTGACCTAGAAATACGGATTTGGGATATTTCCACCCTTTTTACTATAACCTTAGTTTTGCTCAGGTGGTATGTTATAAAATAACGCGACAACTATTCACCTCCAATTTACAGTTTGTCTAACTCAGAGTATTCAAAGTTTTCACAGACTATAAAATTTGAAACTGCAAAGTAGTCAATTCAATTTCCAAAATATTTGCGTAAATGCATATATATATATATATGATATGAGCACGTCACGGGTGTTTCCCAACATATGCATATATACTACATTTTTCTGTTGGTAAATGTATCAGAAAAGTAGTGAAAGGAAGAGTAAGAGGCATGATTACTGTAAAAGTATAGAGCAGGAAAATATCAAAAGAGAAGACTGAAAATGTCGAATAATATTACTACTAATAATGATGAGAGTAATATGTTCTAAAAATAGTCATTTCTTACCAGGAGAAAGAGCAAATTCTATGTGTATAATGTAATATGATATTTCATCACATTACATCCCATCTCATTTCATTTTGTTTGTAATAATGCTGTGTGGGTAAAAGTGTCAGGGGGATGGAATTATATTACATTATGAAGGTGATAATAATAATAATAATAATAGTAATTGCTTTATTTCGAGACTGATCAAGAAATGACTTCGTTGAGACAATAGTTTAGAACACACCAGTCAGAGTATTGGAAATCTGTTTCGTCCTCAGTTATGACTCTACGTCAGTATGCACTGTTCACTTCTCTAGAGAATCAAGTATCTGGAACATTCGCCTTCGAATGTGAGTCATGACTTTTAACTTCTTACTAGTACACAAAATCGATACATCATATCATAGGAAAATGTGTGGAAGACTGTTGTAGAGGAGGAAATTTTCTTTTCGGTGACGTTACAATCAACTTAGCTTTACATTCATATACATAAATGACGAGTCGTCGAGAATATTCGAGAACTGTTAACGGTCAATGACCAAATTAACAATGTGCGAAATAGGGATTAGTAATAAAATAATATTAAAAAAATATATTGAACCGGAACTTCAGGTAAAAAAACACAACCGGATAGATATTACGATTGTAAAAATTGACTGTTTATAATGGCCATGCTCAAGAGAAATTTTGAAAGTATTTATTTCAAAGATATCGTTCCTTTTCGAATTTCAAGGTCACTGCTGCATCAGATATTCTTGGATGTCTTGATTTCACACCATATTGAGACTTTTGATTGGATCGCGTGTTGGTATTTGAATGACTTTTTAATAGGTTCTCCATGTTCCAAGTTCATCCGACATGCTTTGCACTCTGTATATATACACATCTGTTTTTTCCCGTTGCTAGCCATCTGTGTTGGATGTTGTTCTTGACGGTGTTTTACAAGTGGAGTCATGGTTTGGCGAATGTACTTAACTTCCATTAAGCATGTGAATTGGAATGTCTTCATTTCGAAGTGTCCGTATTTGGAGAAAATTATCCGTGAAGTAAGTTGAAATCCACATTGAAATTATGGAGTATACTTTGCGATATCTTTATTCGCCTTTTTCACTGACTCTATGACAATGTCACATGTCGAGGTTTTGGTATCGGTAATACTGGCGAAACCCAATTTTGAAGTGAAGTCGGGTGGTATTCCTAATTTTTGTGGAGGGGATTATGAGGAGACTTTTACTGGTAGCGCTATGACACGAATATGTCTTCCTGTTAAAATGTCTCTAGAGGATTTGGAGTTCAGATGAATTTTTGATTTTTTCTCTCAAACAAGCTCGAAGTCTAGCAGAGAAAATAAATGATTGCTTTGGAGCGGTCATCATCGAAGATAGGACTTTAAACTGGTCAAATTTATAAGTGAATTGATGAAAATATGTGACTACCAATAATGACATTTACCAGCATATATGAACGGTGGAAATCTGAAAGTGTTCAATTCTTTTACTTATCTGACCTCGGTGGCTTTGTTTTAGCTACATCCTGAGTGAATACGGATGTTACATTCAGCCAAGTTTGGTAAAGTAAGGTAGACCTTAGTCACTCTGACACGACCACGGAAATCTTCTCACATTCGCCTAAGGAACAAAACTGAAACTTTTTTTGTTGA
The DNA here is from genome assembly GCA_944472135.2 of Trichobilharzia regenti. NCBI lineage: Eukaryota > Metazoa > Platyhelminthes > Trematoda > Strigeidida > Schistosomatidae > Trichobilharzia > Trichobilharzia regenti. Next base: position 164,698,712 of record OX235270.1, read on the forward strand.
TGTCAAATCAGCTCCTCTATAGGTTTCAGATTAGTCGTATGTAATCTATATCATTTTCAACAGGCCGCTTGCAACTGCCACCAGCAGCTGTTTTCATTGACTACATACTGAAGACAACATGGACGTACAGTACGGATAACCAGCTAGGGATTCTATCAACGAACCAACTAAGAGCCTGTTGGCCAAATAATTACCCCTGAAATTGTGAATATTTGGAAATCGCACTGAAGAGACCGATGAATAAAATTGTGTCATCGAAGCCATCGCTCATGTGGAATAATAATATTATAATGGTGAGTTGGGTATATATCCCAGAGTAGCAAAGCGTAGGAGAGGAGAGTTTATAAATTGGCGGGTTGGGGGAATCTTGGAGATAGTGATGTAAAGAGGACTTCAAAGGACAGGGTGACAGGGAGATGTACCCTGGCTGAAGTCTAATTTCCCACTGGGTACCTAAACACTGTGCGTCGGTGGCACAGTGGTTAAGACTCTCGCCGACCATGCACATGGTCCGGGGTTTGAACCCACGTCAACGCACACCTGATATCTATGGTCGGCCTGCGGAATTTAGGCTACCGATATCCACATTGAAAATTCCATACTTGTTCCAAAAATACAGTGTGGGATCAAGCTGTAATCAAAAATAACAAAATAAAATAATCATATGATCAGGAAACGTTTAATATTTCTATGATTTGATATGAATACATTTAGGCAGCATATATATATATATCTGCATCGCCATAGTGATTAAAATAACGAATATATTCTAATTCCAACACATTTAGAAACACGCTAATGTTTCAATTATAATGACAATGAGATCGCTTCAGCTGCATCCATTCACACAGAAATATCACATGAGCAAACCGTATTGCTGTGTCTAGAACGTCATACATGTGGGAAAATAGTCTAAAATGGCAACAAACAACAGACCTTATGTGATATTTCATAACAATAACAAATAACCGGGAAACAGAAAAGAAGATCATAGGAGTAAAACTTTTAAGACAAAATACAAATATACATAAATCCGACAAATGACACAAGAATAAGCAAAGGTAGAAGAAGAATAGATGGTGAGAGTTTTTCCATTTTTGTTGTTGTCCTTGTTGTTGCTGTTGTTGTTGTTGTTGTTGACGACGTCGTCTTTTCTTTCTGCGTTAATTTTCCCGTGAAGAATATCTGCTTTCACATGAAATGTTGCTTAATTCTTGAATTTAAGGTCGAATGAATGTGAGCGGATTAAGTTCATACCGTAAACCATATTGTTATTTTGATAAGACTAGAAAAATAACTAATTTAATGATTGAGTTATTATCAGAGTGAGCATTTGAACGATAGGTGAAAATATGGGATTATATAGGAATTCTAAAGTAATCTAAGGGTTACAAGGAGTTAGTAAAATAAATGAAATTCAGGTGAGTATAAATCAACAGTTGGAGTTTTACCACGTCATTATTACATGTGACTGAATAAATCTCTTCAGTATTCATGCTGAACACTGGCTTCTGTGCCTGAGTGACTGCAGCTTCAACGATGCACCGAGAGGACGATAGTGTATGGTGTCTTCGGCAGGTTGTTCTTAAATTTGTAGAGGCCTTTGTTGAGAGGGAATGATTAAAGTTATTAAGGCATTTGACTTTCGCATTCCCTTTTTAGGCCACTACTATCTTCCTGTGAGGATACCGAATAGTGTTCTTGAACCCTTTTAGACAGGTTGTGCAAGGTTGTAGATGGGTAGTAGTAGCTGTATAAGGAGTGTAGTAAACTAACACCTTATCAACACTAGGCATTCATCATTCATTCGAACGGCTTCCTCTAAGTAATCTACAAGGTGAAGTATACCCTTCCGAAGACAACATGGGCTTTCATTCCCTATGTGCATTGCACTGGCTTTAGCCATTCAGTTAGAAAAAAGGAAGCTGTGAGTACACACGAAAATTATTCGACCAGTTCTACCAGTCTAGCGGTTAGGATTCCTGGCTTTCACCCAGGCGGCCCGGGTTCAACTCCCGGCGCGGGAGCGCTTTTGTGCGTCGGTGGCACAGTGGTTAGGACTCTCGCTGACCATGCACATGGTCCGGGGTTCGAGCCCTCGCCGACGCACACTTGATATCTATGGTCGGCCTGTGAAATTTGGGCTACCGATATCCACGCTGAAAACTCCATACTTCTACCAAAAGTACGGTGCGGGGGTCAAGCTGTAATAAAAAAAAATGATATCAGCCATGTCTATTTTTACTGACTCCGCTTTTCTCTGCTTGTATTTCTAACAATTCTCTATTTTCTTTCGTTTCTTTGTGCAGCATGATTAAGACTCACTTGTTAAATTCCTAATCTTACTACCAAACTCCAACACACTTGCCTACTCAGCTGCTTTTTTGCGTTAACTAATATTAACAGCTATGTTTGTGACAACAAATTAATTTTGTAACTGCTATCTTCCGTGAAAAAGAAAGGTTTTATATATGCGCAATTGCAGTAAATGAAAAATCCCCATATTGAAGTCGGTGGCACAGTGGTTAGGACTCTCGCCGACCATGCACATGGTCCGGGGTTCGAGCCCACGCCGACGCGCACTTGATATCTATGGTCGGCCTGGGAATTTTGGGCTACCGATATCCATGCTGAAAATTCCACACTTGTACCAAAAATACAGTGTGGAATCAAGCTGTAATCCAAAAATTAAAAAAAAAAAATTAAATTAAAATTAAAACAAGATTTTGAGCGAACAATTGTTTTCGATAACTTCTTATCTTCAAAATCTTGTTTTGATTTTAAGTGCAATTGCACAGCTTGGGCAGAAAGTGAATTATCCGAAAATGATCTCTCCCCTGTATCATGTGTTTTTGATTTTTATTAATTTTCGGATGGTAACTTTTCATGAAAAGCTAGAAAGATGTTTTACAGTGTAAAATGATATCATCATTCTATTTAATGGGATTCTTGTCAGCTGTAGCAGACCACTGCCTGGAATTGCATTGTTTAAAAATTAGGAGAATGAAAATGACTTATTTTAGTGTTTTTGATTTTTTTTGATTTAACGCTTGATTCTACACTGTATTTTCGGTACAAGTATGGAATTTTCAGCATGTGATATCGGTAGCCCAAATTTTGCAGGCCGACCATAGATATCAGGTGTGCGTCGGTGCGGGCTCGAACCCCAGACCATGTGCATGGTCGGCGAGAGTCCTAACCACTGTGCCACCGACGCAGTGGAGTTGTACCATCATCGTTTCTCTTTTTTTCCTTCTGCATCACCTACCGTACATTCTTCGAAAAAGAATTTTTACTAAATATACATATATATACCCCAACGGTGGTAGGGGTTTTACCGAATATAAAATTCAGCGAAGCTACTCTTTTCAAAGAATTTATTATTAAGGTGTTTAACTGTATATAATATGGTTTTCAAGAAATTATATCCGGTGACGGAGGGAATTAGGTCAAAGGTGTGAATAAATGAAATAATAATAATAGTAGTAGGAAATGCAATCAAAATATTTTTGATTATAATCATAGTTAAATGTTAAGTAGACAAAACAATCAATGTCATATATAGACAGAATATTACATAAGATGTATAGATGTTGGAATGGAGTGAATAATTATAGGATTAGTAGACGAATATCAAATGTTACATAAGATGGTATGAAATTTGATAAGAACAGAATTCAATATTGTAAAAAATCATTGGATTTAGAATGACAAGTCGGACAAGCGGAAACAAGTCAGATTGACAACGGTAATAATAACCGTAGTAATGAAGGAGAAGTACATAGATTAACTAAGTAAACATTTCATACTATAATTTTTTCATATATCCACACCTTTGACCGAATTCCCTCACCGGATATAATCTCTTAAAATACCATATATACATATACAATTAATTGTACAGCTTGATAATGAATTCGTTGAAAAGAGTCTCTTCGATGAATATTGCGTTATTAATGCTACAATGGAAATTATTAAATTATACCGAATATCTTCTATCTTGTTGGCGTCAGTTTCTCTTCAAATCTATGTTGTTGGCCGTCGTCTCATATCTTGATGGTTTCTAAGCACAAAACCATTCGTCTGACTTATTGCATAATGAGAAATTTGAGGTATTTTCGGTATCAAAACCCAACCTTTTCTCTTATAATATTAATTCATGTATTCTGTTCATTCTTCTTCTTCGTATTCTTTACTGTTCCCCTTCCCCAAATATTCATACACAGAACATTTGAGGCTGTAGGAATGGGTTAGTTGTGTGTGCCTTTGACTCGACTACCTCACTGGCATTGATGTTGTAAGTGGGCACTCTACTTCTTGCAGGCCGTTAGTGGCCAGAAGTTATCGTGTCTGGTGGAGAATATCCTCTTCATTTGTTTACAAGTTCTGCTTTGTATCTCTCCAGGGACTGGAACTGCAAAAGAATCTACTCTGGTACAGCTACTATGTATAAAATTTGAAGTATGCGATGTTCTGCAGTGGTTTTATGTTAGGGCATAGAAATGTCAGAGTAAAGGTTATAAACCTACCTATTAAATCAGGAATTGAACTTCAAATAATAACAGTTATTATTATTATCATTTAATATATGTTATTTATTTATTATTCATTAAATTCACTGATTGCAGAATTCCTACTCACACAAGACGGAATCAGGAGAAGGAAATCATATCCAAATGAAATAGCAAGTCTATGTATTATCATCGAAGAGAGCACAGAACACTAATCAAATCTCTGTAGTCCTCAACTGAATTAACTATGAAAAGGCCTTCAATATATCTGACTGTAAAATGACTTGGAAACAAGTGCAACACAATGTAGTGCTCCATATTTTTATCACTCTTTTTCAGTGTCTATCTCTATGGCAATGCTACGTGTCAAGTGAGTCACAACGGAAAAATCAGGCATCATCCAGTCACAGTGGCGTTTCAACAGTTCTGTTTTTCACTGACATAGGATAGGATTAACTGTAGTCCAAATATCTGACTGATTGACTATGTTTAAACGTAGGAGTTTGCATACAACGCAGCAGATCACGTTGTCACACAGCATATGACACTCAAATATAGAGGGAAAATCTTTTGGGGTTCTTTAATGAACTGAAATATATGGGCTAAGGAATTACGTGGAGAATAATGTGAATTTAAATTATCCGCTAGAATACACAGGTGAGCAAATCCATGCCTTTGAGGATGATTTTAAGATATTAAACCATTAGCCGCATGCTATTTGATCTTCTCAAGGACTCGAAAGAGGCAGCCTACACTTCCATACATGACTGGTTCAAACCAACGGTCAAATACTTTGTGAATTGCTTCTGCATTTTGAGTAAATGGATTTCGTCCCTGTGGCTGAATGGTGAAGGCGATTTTCTTGTAATCTGAAGATCCTGGGTGACTCGATCCTCTGTAGTGGGGCCATGATTACATAGTGCCTAGGACTGTCGAACGAGGTTGAAATAACTACCTAACAGTACTCTATGCTGGCTTTCTATGGTTCTCTAACTATATTTAGTCAGCTCCTGACCAATCATCGAATATTTTTCTATTTCAAAGGATTCCAAGGGTCATTTAAACCATAGAATTTATTTTTAAGTGGGCTTGTAAATGTTAGCAGATAGGAGCAGACTTGCGACCAGTCAGTCATTTCTCATGTGATCTATAGTGCAGACATTTAATCTTAACGTTGATTAATAGCCATCTCTTATTGAGTTCTTATTGGTGCATATTATTCGGTCAGAATGTAGATTTCCGAAAATATACCTTTAACTTATTGATCGTGTGGAATAATTACGTAAACAGAAGTTGGAAGAATCGAAAACAGGCCCTTGAATATTTACTAATATTTTGAAATCGTCGACTACGAAGACAACTTACAGACACAGTTTACAGAGTGGAGGCGCTGAGGACGTTCAAAATGATTAACAGACAAAACATTTCAAGTCTTTTTCAATTTACCGAGTGTATCTTATATGTCCAAAAAGAATCCGTCATAGGACCTCAGTTATCACGGTTACTTTCTCCTTAGCAGTAATTCTTTGTCTTTAGATATGATAGAGAAGATTTGTAGCTCAGGTGGATGATTTTGATGTGGTTTTGTTCACTGAGCTGGATGGTTAATTTGCGAAGCTTTCATCACTTCAATTTGAAGTATGCGCTGAAGATGTCACCCAGTAGAGTGATGAAAGCTTCGTAAATTAACCATCCAGCTCAGTGAACAAAACCACATTGAAATTCTTTGTCTTTTGATTTCATAACTTTTTTTCCAAATACCCCATTTCTCATTTGACCTTCATATTAGACTTAATGTGTTAATCCTCTGTGTTCTGCTCATTGCATATATAACGTCATCGTCTTTTCATTCGACTTTGTACAGTCTTATGAGTCCTAGTCATTAGTTATTATTTTATCATATCTGATTACGTAACTGTTCCTGAATTAATAACATTTTTCATATGAACTGTGATCAAAATTTGACCGGATAGTTGCAAAATAATTGAGCGCTGAGTGAGAAATACACATTTATAAAGTTATATTTGTAAAATCTCAATTGCATCTTTGTTCACGTTTTCATGGAAAGCCTTAACAATGAAGGTCAGCATTCACTGGTGAGTGAAGAATGCTATAAACTAACAATGGTGGGGAACTATTTACTGGTACACAATCTTAGTATGATGGTAGCACAACTGATGTTTTAAATTCCTTCCTTCTGATGTCATGATTGTCGCGAGAGTGTTGTGAACATTAGGATTCACCACGTCAGGTAAGGGGAAATTTACTCACCGATTAAGGTTTGCTGGCGTTTGCACAAAATATGTCACGAATTAGCAGGAGTAAGATTTCATGGGACATTTGACCGAATCCTAGCGGCTAAAAATGTTCTACGTGCTCCTTTTCTAACTAAAAGGTCCCGGGTTCGAACCTTGGTAGCGGGTGAGTACAGCTTAGGAGTTCCAAATTAGAACGAAAAAGCAGTCTAGGACTTCATAATCACTAGATGGCAAAACTTCTTCTCTTTCATGCCCCATTAACTGACCTTGACTTTCTTCATTTCTATTCGGTGGTTTCTTTTCTTTCTCTCACGGTATCCATTTTGTTTTCATTAACATGGAGTGAGAAGAATCATGATATGAATGTCATTTGGGATGTGTGAGTTTTGAGTTTTATCAACACTAGTGTTTAACTTTCTTATTCAATGATGTCATTCAACGATGTAAACTCCACGATCCTGACTTATCAACTTATCGGAAGTAAGATGGATTGCATCTATGCGGTGAATTGATAAGACAAACGTTTTTGAATGATGTATTATTTAATTCCCTCCCTCCTCACAACACAGACTAGTTTGACATGACTCTAGAAAGCCTTGTCAAACAAAAATCGAGTAATTTGACAGTTTAGATAAAAATTTAGACTTAAACTGTAGTCATGACACAGTGTATAAATATATTTTGATAAAATACAAAATAGTGGAGAAGGAGAAATACCCATCAACTTTTAAAATTGGATAACTTATCAAACTGATTGTGCAACTAACAAATAAAAATAAAGTAGGCAGAATAATAATTACCATGCTTCTAATTTTTTTTTTAGGTTCTAAATGGAAAACTGAGCTTCAGTCGAGTTGCATCTACGTTTCTGTTCTGCATATGGCAGTTTATTTTTAGCTGGCCCTACGACCGCTCATTTCGGTTCCACTAGTGTATGTTTTTAGTGTATAATGTCACTCAGTTATCTCCTCAGCGAGTGTCTATTCAATGTCAGTTTCCTTTGGCATATTTGTTTAGTACTGCCCAACCTGAATTGCTTGTTGCTGATCCTTTCCAACCGGCAGGAGGCCATCTAATCTTCAGCGTCAAGTCAGCAAACGTAGCTGCGCTAATAAGTCTGCAGTTACTTGTTCAAAATGATTTCAGTGATCGACATAGAAGCTCTGACTTGATATAACCGCTTAAAAATGGGATGTTGCTTAGTATCCTCAGTATAGTAAATTTTTACATTTGATTTCATGCTGGTGAAGGTTCGTTTTACTTTGATGAACCTTACTGACTTTGATATCCTCATTCACACCACCATGTGTAGTTGAAAAAATGAAGCCTAATTCAGTGAAAGAGTTGGTCTCGTTCAAAATTCTTCTCGTAATGATTATTGGCACTTGTTGTTGTTGTTCTTGTTGTTGTTGTTGTTGCCAGTAGGTTTTTAGTCTTTATGACATAATACATAACTCGTCCACGAAGTCAACATCTTCTAGATACCAGTGCACACTCTGTGGAATGATTCAGCCTACCGAAAGCAGAAGTATCGTGGGTGATAGTAGGCAAGCTTATCCTATTTCTGTCCTCACTTCAATGGCTTCACTGAGCATCATACTGTAAATCACTTCATATGAGGAGGCATCATCATCATCATCATCAAATGACATTCATACATTGATCGACATTGTGACTGCCTATTTAAATATGTTTACTTACAATGAGCATACAACTTCACCTGTTCATCATGGGATTTCCTAGAATTTTCCTATACTGTTAAACAGGAGACGAGAAAGAACTATTTGTAGTTCAATGTAAGTTCACACTTTGGAGAGAATCTTCCCATTAACAGTTGCGGACACTTTCCTAACCTTGACAATCAGTACGCGAATGCAAAAAAATACTGAAAAGTTTTCCTTCTACCTCTAAGTCATTTGTGTGTTTGTTTTAGACATAGAACTTCGCACCGAAATGAAGCAGTTCAAGTCAACACACTCTACGTGGTACACAAGCCAGGGAAGAAAATAGAAGAAATACATAATAGAGACAGTAAGCAGAGGTGTGAGACAAAGGAATAGTAATAACGAAGAACAGCATAGTTTCATTGAAAATCATAAGTCACAAGGAGTGGACGCATCTGCGTCATTGACAACGATTTTGGGCCACATCACCGATTGTTTCCAACCACTGATTTTTACTGTCCTGAGGAACCCAACTAGGAAGTCTACACATCTCGATGTGGCTAGCTTAAACTAACTGATGTGGATTTCACTGGTTGATGAGGCCATGTTTTGGTTTGACCGTCGCTAGCTCTTTTCCAGCCTGACCCTATATCAGGTAACATTGCCCGTCGACGAAAGTAATGGAAAGCTATGCATACGTAACATATGTCCTAACCATCCAACTCAATCGATGTAACTTCACAGCTTCGTTTGCTGATTTCCCCTCTCTGCCTACCAATCGACGTCTTACCTCAGTATTACTCACTATATTATACCACTTCACACGGGAGAGAGAACACAGGCACTTATGATCAAAGACAGCTAATCTTTTCATGTCTTCCACTCTCAATGGACATATCTCACTCACGGCCATAAAGGAGAAAGGAGCGGACTGGTGAGGAGTACACACCTCCTTTGGTCGATAGTCAGCCGGATATCACGTCTACTAAACCAGAGATGGCGTAAGCTGGCATATGCGAAACTAGCCCTCTGTGTCCGTGCTGAGATTTCGTCAGGGATCCACCCGTTGGGGCTGTTGCAACTTCCTAAATAAGTGAAGCGGTCAACGTGCTCTACCACTTCATTCCCTATTTCTAAACTAGGAGTCAGTGTGGTCCTGTCCTGTAACATCATCTTGCATTTGGTGGGAGCGAACCGCATGCCAAACATTCGTAGATTGCTGCACAGGTGAAGATGTTCAGAAGACTCTGCATTTTGTCAGCGTCCTTGCCTAGAAGGATTATATCGTCTGCATATTCTAAGTTATTTACAAGTTATAATTGTCTTAACTGCTTGTCTGACTACTTCATCTTTAATTGCTTTTTTTACTCACACACGTTTTTTAATGGCTTCACTTATTTTTTAAAATATTGGACATTGTGTAATGAACTTGTTTGTAAGTTTTTGAAATATGTTCCTACCATATTGAATGTTTGCAGTAATTTTCTTGGTTAACTGTCAGTTACTCCCCGGTCGAAATCTTGATATTGAATAATTAATAATAATAATAATAATAATAATAATAATAATAATAATAATAGTAACAGCTTTATTCCAGACGGTATTTGTGGTACAGGTATGGAATTTTTAGCGTCCATTACAGTATATTGCATCTAATTACCTCATAAATTATATAAAATTTTTAAAATCAAAAGATAAATAAATAAAAATAAAATAAATAATAAATAAATAAAAATAAAAAACAAAAAGCGTAGAGTTTACATTTCAAACAATGCACCACAGGATATGAAATATAAAGTTGATGCGTGATAGAAGATGAGAACAACAGTGTAATAGTAACGAAGAAAGGAAAACAAAAACTAATGGGACTGACTATTTGTTAGAGTGCCGCAGTAAGTTGAACGTGTCATACCTAACGGATTTCTCATCACATAACAGATGTGCCAGATATGGTATTTTGGAGTTTTGTACTTGGTAGTCCTAGCATATAGCCTCCTATAGCTGCTTCTAGTTCTTCCAGATGAAATGCAAGGAGACAGCTGTGTATAGAGAGGATGCTTGGGGTCTGACAATATTGTATTCGCTAGTTTCTTACATTATATAATATATACATATATATATATATTATATAAAAATGGAGAGAAGACGGTGGAAGGGATGAAGGCTAAAAAGTGCATCGTTTACCTTCAGACAACTGATGACGTTGTTACTTAACAAAAGTAAAGAATATAGTGTGTGGTGGTGATCTCATCATCTACAGTCAAAAAGAAAGCGACCATGTGAATCATGTCAAAGCCATGTTAAAACGCATTTAAGAGTATGGACTGCGCATTAACTAAAAATCTTAGATAGCCAAACGTATTGTTACGCTGTTGGGTCATAGAGTAGACAACGGAGAGATATAACTACTACCGCAGAAAATCCTGTCGATAAAGACCATTAAGCCACCAAACTCCAAAAAAAAGCTAAGGCACACCCTAGGGACAGCGGCGTTTTATAGCCGATTTGTAAAAAATTTCAACGACATAACAGCCCCCTGTACAGGCTATCAGGTTGATCGGAAGATTCGCAGAAAATATTCGACGAAATTAAACAGCTTTTAGACCACCAGGAAACGACCATACAACTGCCGATACTTGGAAAACACTTTACATTATGCATATATCTTAGTGACTACGGAATAGGTGCGGTACTTAGATAAGGTAAAGGAGTCGTCGAACGTAACAGTCATGTTTTAATGCACACCGAGCAGAAGTATTCAACAACCGCGAAACAATGTTTAGCGATAGTTTGAACAGTACAAAAGTGGAGATCAGCAGTTCCACATCGAAACTGATCATAAGCCACTGAGGTTTCCGAGGCTAGCGAGAGACTCATGTGGAAAATTGTCTCAATGGATGTTGTACCTGCAGGAGCATGACTCCGCGATCTCACAAGTTTCAAGAAAAGAAGTTTTCGGCAGACTTTTTATCTAGACTGCAAGATGAAGTTGATTTACCGCAGATCGCCCATGGAGTGCATGCATCGAAACAAGACCCATTAGGACTTTTCCAAAGTCATAAATCAGACCCTACCCTGAATACAGTCATAAAGATGATCACTAACGCAATGAAATTGAATCAACCTACGAAGTAAGATGCTGACCACGCTACTCAGACAAAAATTTAGATTAAGAGTGAACGCCTACGGAGCCCTGACATAGAGAGAAAACAGTGGAAACTCATTGGCAGTCATACCTCAGTCTCTGCACCATGAGATGACAAAAGAATGTCTGTCACTAGCTAGCGGATACAGAAGTAGCCAGAAAAAATTGACCACTTGAGACGAGGCATGTACTGGCCAGGTATGAAAGGAGATGTGGCGAAATATGTGCTGAGATGTCCGTGTTGCCAAATCACGAAAGGAGACAGTTGCATGCGACCACCTCTACAGTCGATTTTCGTAACAGCAGTAGGTGACTTGTTGTCCGTAAATGGAATGGAACTTTTCTGCAGACATCCCGTGATAATCAGTACCTCCTGATCAATGCTAGATATCTGTGACTGGCGCAGTAGTCCAACACATCGTTGCAGACCACGGAGCACCAAAGACAATGTTGACAGACAAGAGCCTTTGTTTTGAAAGCGGAGAGTTCACTTCCCGTTTGCAACGGCCGGGATTAAGAAGGTCCGAACAATACCGTACACTAAAGCAGTGGTTGGCTTTAAAGTGAGGTAACTAAGAGACAGAGCTTCCACTGGTTCTACCAGCACGTTACGCTTCCACCCAAGAATCATCAAATACGTCACAATTTCAGTTGATGTTTGTCAGGAAATGAAAACTACCAATACACAGCAATAATTGGCCCCTGCAGCAAGAATGGAATATGAAGAGGTTGCACACGGAAGAGAAAGAAGCTGTCAGGAATGTCAAGCGTACACAAAAAAGACGCCTCGATATCTGACAAAGAGAAAAGATTGGATGCAGATAAAGTAAAATTTATCGAAAAGAAGTACGTGGTTAGATATGGTCCAGCTCCATGGAAACTGCTTCCGAAGTAAGAAGGACCACGCACTGTCATCCACAAAGGTGGTCTCGTCACTATCGTCAAAAGAGGAAATAAGTAGAAAGGGGTTAACATCAGCTAACTGCAGAAACGGAAACAGTGAGATAAGGAAGCTGTAACCAAGGTACAATAGGAACGGGTAGAACCAAGAGGGTCAGAGCGGATGCGTTCGAAACTATTTGATGGGAGGATGAGTGTGGCATGTGCTACTGATAAGGTCTATCAGTAGTATATATGCATAAAGGAATGTTCATAGGCATAAAATGTCAAATAACAGGATATAGATTTAATACCAGAGGAAACATGTGATTCAGCGTTGCGGAGTTACATGGAAGACATGAAAGGAACACAATGAAATACAATCTGAAGGTTAAACAGAGCACTATATGAAATATCTGTGCAAATGGTGATCTGTAGATAAACAATTTCTATATAGAGCGATACTATATTTCAATTAAAAATTCCTTTACAGAAACTTGATGTGTATCAAAAGATCACTTCTAACAATTCTCTGAATCTTTTTTGTCTGCTAAATATCAAAAGACGTTTTGTAGTGAAGAACACCTTCTTTTCGGCGAAGTCATTATCAACCAGTCTGTACATTCGTGAATGTAGATAACAGAAGAGGGGTGCAAAAGTTACAGAAGTATTTTAGATTGAGGATCAAAAGAATCTGATTACACATAGGGATTAAAAATGTAATAATAGCAAAAATAGTAAACATAAAGTCTCGATAAGAAAATTAATTGCTTAATAATAATTACTGAGAAAACTTACTGTTTATGATAGTCATGTTTTCACGACAAAGCTGGTTGGATGTACTGCTTGTGTGGCTACACAAAGCGTTGGCTTAAATTCCGCTTGGATCACTAATAATACTTCATTTATACACCCAAATATCGTGATATCACACTCCAAATTGAATGGTTTGATCGGATCTTGTACATGTGGAAATTTGAAGGAGTTTTCATCAAGTTGGAGATGAGTGTCTTAAGTTCAGCAGGTTTGTTTTGCTGTTATCGAGCTATTGGCACACGCCAATGTTCCCCCTTTTCTGAGGTTATTTTACAAGTGGACAGTCTATAGGTGCGAGTGAACTGTCACGTAAAATGGTTCAGTGTATCCGTATGCTCACCTAATAGTTTTTTTTTGCAAGAAAATGTCACTTGTAGATTTACAGATAAATATGATATTTTACTAAGAGATTTTGAAAACTTATTTCGGAAAATTTCTGCTTCAGTGTCACTTTTAATTTCAAAATTCAGCAACAACAATAATAACTTGAACCTTTTCAATAGCTTTCTATGAATCCAAGTGTAAAGCTACTTTTCTATCGAGATTCTTTAAAGATCTTGTAGATGTTTGTTCGCAGTATTCCCTGTGTATATTTCACAGATTCCTAAGAAAACATGGCTAGGTGAAATTCACTTTTGTGCTTAAAGAGGGATACAGATCTTTGAAAATCAACGGAATATTTTAAAGTGAAAGGTCAATGTTTTGTGACATATATTTCGGTTTATTTAAGGCACGCTGACTTTCTTATTGTCAATGTCAACCTTCTTCTTTCTACACACAAACTTTAAAATATATTTTCTACTCTTTTTGATGTTTCTAAATATTTTTCCGCAAACAGTGAACTTTCGTTTTTCTTCTGTTTTTTTAATGTCAGTATAACGATAGTTCTATCCACCATTGTCTGTCTTATATCTTCCTTCTTGTTACGTGCATTTTGCAATTTCGTCTTTCTGTGTAACACTCGTCTAAATATATCATAATATATTAACAACAATGTAAGAAATGTAGATTAAATTTTTTTTTTAACCTTTTGACCTTTCTTAACCTTGTTTTCCCGCTTTTCAATATTTGTTTATTTGACTTCATTTTATGCAATGAGTTCAATAATGTTCAATGGATTTACTACACTTGGTTTGTTCAAATATCTGATGATTTATTTGTGTTCAGTTGAGAATTGTCAAAACAGGATTTCGCTTTTTAAATAAATTCTTCCATACCATCAGGTTCTACAGTTACATATGCATCATTAGTAGTTTAAGAAAGGCAATTGTTAGATTTTCGTCGTGAACAAATGGGATGGATTACAGAGATTGCTGAAAACTATCAGAGAACATATTAGACAACCCTTTCGTCTCTTCTGGTTTGAGTTCTAACTTTACCAACTATGTCAACGTGAAGTGATTGCTCTAGAAGGCATTGTTTGGCGGTTGTAACGTTATGTTTCAACAGATGAAACATGTTAAAATTCATGGATCGTTGAGTTTTAACCTAAGTGTTGTTGATTGATCAAGGAGCTTAGTCTCATAACCACCTGAAGGTTCTGGGGTGGTTTGATCGCTGTTGATGGGGTCGTGTGTGCAAACTGTTGAAGCAAAGACCCAAACTAGCGGGACAAAACAGCTGTCCAGGTCGCTTCCTGCTGGTTTGTCTAGCTAACCCAGTGGGTTTGTGACACGAAAATCTTGAAGTTGAAATGATTTCAATATAATAATAATCTTCACAAATCCTTTAACCTAAACAACTATTGTTGTTAAAGACATTGAATCAGCTAGCTCAGTAGAATACAGTTCAGAATATACGTTTAGTTATGGTAGTACGCATCGTTTTTATCCCTTTACGTTCCTAGTGGAACATAGGGCTTTGAGCTATAGACTTGAAGTTTCGACAGCACATGGTGTTTATTTTTCCACAGGATGTGATTGCTAGACTCATACCCAACCTTCAGTCTTTACCAGTCTTATTACTAGCTTACCGAAGATCAAACCCGAGATCACATGCATGTTTGGCGAGCATTCTACCACTGCACTACCGATGCACTGGAGTCGCAAGAATTATATATATATATATATTCGGAATCGGAAAATTTGGGTCTTATTTCTTCTTTAAGATTACAGATACTTGTGTGTTCTCAGCACAAAGGGGAGAATCCCCTAATACCGTCCTGACCCAGCCTGATGCTTCGGCGTTAAAATTGAACTTGAAACACCAATTACATTCTCAGGTAGGTGGGATAGACATGAATTTAATTATTACTATGTTGATTCAGTTAGAGCAGTTTGAAATTCTCATTATTATCATATTATTGTCTCCTTTAGTTCCTAGAGGAACACAGGGGTTCAGCCTCACGTCTCGATTGTTATCAGTTCTCCGCCAACTTTTTCACCTGACTCCAAATCTGCCCACATGCTTTTATCTCCTCTTTGCATAACGTCCTACATATCATCCTCATTGACCAACTCACCGCTTCCCATTCGAGTTCCACTCGAGTGATGGCCTGGATTCTGATGTCACTTGATGGTTTTCAACCTATCTACATTTCTTCCAGCATATTTGTTGCAAAATCGGTTTCTGCTGGATTGGTTTGCTCCCAGAGATCCTCGTTGCTGATGTTTTCTGGCCATCTGACCTTGAGTATTGAGTGAAGACAGCTGTTGATGAAGGTCTGTAGTTTGTTCGAAGTGGCTTTCGTGACGCGTCAAGTCTCTGGTCATCATTGATTGTTCCATCAGATTCCAAATGAAATACTGGGCTTCACCCCCCCCAGCACATCTACATTTTATCCTGCTTTCTCCTGTCCTGTTTTGTTGGTTGTAGAATTTTCCATCAGCTGTCATATTCTCATAAGATCTGCTGCAAGTCACTCTCTGAAACATACTCAACTTGTCCTTTCTTGTTTA
Source organism: Trichobilharzia regenti (assembly GCA_944472135.2). Classification (NCBI taxonomy): domain Eukaryota; kingdom Metazoa; phylum Platyhelminthes; class Trematoda; order Strigeidida; family Schistosomatidae; genus Trichobilharzia; species Trichobilharzia regenti. The sequence goes on from OX235270.1 coordinate 164,714,882, forward strand.
GGTTCCATTTTAGCCACGACCTGGTGCCTGATGTCAATCAGTAGTTGCGTCAAGATGCGTTCATAGATTCTCAATTTTATTCGTGATATGCTTCAGTCTATGAGTTATCAATTGGTTCTTTCCACAGCCATTTTTACTTGTTGCTGTTAAGCCAGTTGGTTGAAATGAGTTTCATTGCGGAACACGATGTTCCACGCAGCTATTCATTCAGAGACTTGGTGAATTCAATAGGTAGGTGATTGTTCAACCTTGATAATCTCGTACAGCGTGTTCCATGGACTTTGTTCTCGTGAAAGTAATAAGTTGAAAACTCAAGATTTGAAGTAAGATAAATGTATGTGCAATTTTAAAGCTCCTTTTTGACTGCAGAGAGAGAGAGAGACAGAGAGTCTCAACTATAGAATCTACGATTCATTAAATCAGGACACATACTTTTCAAATTCCATTCAACAGAATTTTAAAATGAAGATCATAGTTTTCAGAGAGAAAAAAATGCAATGGTTGTATGTGATGGCGTAATAATGACAAACAGTTACAGAGAAAAACAAGATGATGAAATATAATTTTTTTATGAAGAGGTTTGAAGTCAAAAGAGGACCAAGTGGTTGGTGTTAAATAACTGTCCTATAAAATTAATCAGGAATATTAAAAGATGTCAAGAGCAAAATAAAAATAACGGCAAAACTAATAATCATAACATCAACAAGAAAGAATATAAGGCATCCACAGTTTTACCACATAAGGAGGGAGGGGAAATCTGAGACCCTACATGGGATTCTCAATAAACCAGGAGTTAGGGTCACAGTTTAACCTATAAATTTCAGTCAGCTATATGGGCTGAAGGACCCATCAGATTCAATTAAACAAAATAATATAATTCACAAAATACTTTGGAACGAATGTGACTGAGGTCAACTACATAGGTGAAACTAGTAGACCGATGATGGTCAGATTGTCAGAAAGTAAGAATTTAGCTAATGTTTGAATGATTGACCCCACAAAGATGAGTAATTTAGAAAAAAAACTCAACAGTCGCTCTGCATGCATTAGCACGCAACCACACAACAGAATGGGACAAAGTCAAAATTCTAGAAAGTAATATAGGCAGGTGGAGAGAGAGAGAGACTAATTACTGAATCCTGGTTCATCGAGTCTTCACCAAACACATGCACTCAACGCAAATACCAGAGATATGGAAGATACTATTACCAGTCTAATCTGAGGATAATAGATAATGTTTAAAATGTATTCAATTCACATTATAACGTTTTAATAATTTACTTATTTTCACTGTAAAAAACATCTTATTTCCCATCCGACTGTATTTTGTCTACAACACCAATATTATTTCCGAATGTACTTTATCTTATAATGATTTTATTCAAATGTCTACTCAATTTTTACTCATACATATAAATGAAGCAAGAAAGTTGTGTGAGTACTTTGATAGAAATATGGGCAGGCATAGATTGTGCTTGGAAAGTCATCAGCTAGTATTACCGTAAAACACTGTATGAGTTTATCAGAATAAAATCTTATCTATAATGGAGTTACACTCTACGACAGTGACTAAGTTTTATCCTTATGTCAACATCTCCATTTAGTTCTGTTCTTTACGATCCTCTTTATATGGCTCAACGACTGTACACAGGCTCCTATGTCGTCCTCAACACGCGATCTAAACTATGTTACTCCCGGATACACATCCATATCATCGTTTATCATTCGACTTCCACTCTACTAATGGCCTGACTGGCTTGTGATGTTATCGACGGTTTCCTTAGTTTGCTCCAATCTCTTTTTCCTTTTTCGGCATATTTGTCAAGTGAAGGTTCTTGATTGGTCTGTTTACAGAGTTACTTGGTGCTAATTCTTTTCACCTGACCATCTGATCTTTAGTATGGAGCAAAGACAGTCTACTGTAAATGCTTTTCATGAAGTCCACAACAAATTTCTGACGAATATAGCAGAAGTGAATTAAAATGTGTGCTGAAATGAGACCTTCATTCCTTATGCTACAGCTGGGTGCGGTAGCAGATTTTCAAACTGATTTCAAGGTAATGAATGTATGGCTTGCGTTTTTCGATTTCAATTTTGATATCCTCATCCAAGATGCTACCTAGCCGGATGTATGAAGTAAATGACATAATCGAAACGTATTCCGTTGATGATGACTAATGTTTGTGTTGTGGTTAGTAGTCAGATATCTTCCTCACTTCTGTCTTCTCTGTATCCACTTAAAGTCTAGACACCATTGTTCGGCTCTTCGAGTTTACATGACACTAGACATAACCCACTCCTCAAAGTTCAACTCTTCGATGGCATTCTTAACGATCCAGTGTATTCCTGTTTTCTCACTGCCCTCCTTCACGGTGTTCAGCATAATCTGGCCAACCAAAATTACGATTACCATAATAGGTGATTAAAGGCAGTCTTTTCTCACTCCTTTTCTTACTTCAAAGCCAGGCTTCAGTGAGGTTTCCTTTGTGGTCATTTATAATGCAACAGTACACCAATCACTACACCAACAACAGTACACCAATTTAGTCTGATGGTGATACTTTTGTTAACAGAGGTATCTCTCGTTGCAAATGGTCTCATTTTACATTCTGGAAACAGGGTTGGACTATTTGCTGAGGTGTTAACGTGATGTCAGTTAGTGACAGGAGAGGCTCCAAAATTAGTAAAATCCTGCTCATCATAGGTTACGCTTACATACAGAAAGTTTGAGTTTAAACGAAACAGAAAATTAGCTGCTTGGATAGAATGTAGAAAATGAGTTGCATAATAAAGACAAGATGTGAACGGCAGTTAGACTAGTAGAGCGACTAGTAAACTGAGTAACAATGCGGGAAGTTCAACCCAATTCGGGTCATAGAAACAAAAGTCAAGCACAATAACTTCATGGCGAAAATTGCAGGGTTAGAGGGGGGGAAATGGTTGAAGCCAAAGACCAAATAATCATATAAAAGGCAGAGAGAGAGAAAGAAAGAGGAAAGACTGATAAACGCATCAGATGATGGCAGTTGCTTCGATGAGCTTCGGAAAAATTGATTTATATCTGTTTGAAGGATAATTTTTACGAGTTGATCACGGATTTATATCAGTTGGAGAACCTTTGAAAACCAGGGAGTACTGCTGTTTCATCCTGGTTTGGGAATCACTGGCAGTAGGCACCCACTGCGATTCGAACCCAAGTCCTTCCGTTTGCAAGGCGAGCTCGTATACCGTTCAGCCACTGGAACCCAATTCAATGGCTCATGAATTCTAACTTCTACCACTTCGTGATTTAGCGCGACCTCAACCATTGTCGTTGGTGGGACATCCATCCACACACGTGACATCTAATTGGACCTCACTGGTCACGACTTCTCACTAGAACTCCAGGAAACTCCATCCTGTAGCAAGTCACAAGCAAGAATCAGATTAATTTTCTATAGTTTGGTTTGTAAGGTTTAGTTATGTTTTTATGAGTTGATCACGGATTTATATCAGTTAGAAAACTATTGAAAACCAGCACTTGAGTACTGTCTCTGTCTGTCTGTTTTCGACATAGAAATTTGCACAAATGTGCGGAAGTTCAAGTCGCCACTTTCCGTGTAGCACGCGAAGCAAGAGAAGAAAGTACAAGAAAAGCATAATAGAAACAGTGAGCAAACATTCGTAGATTGCGGCTCAAGGTGTTTAGAAGACTCTGCATTTCGTCAGCGTCTTCGCCTAGAAGGACTATATCGTCTGCATATTCCAAGTCAACGAGATTATTCCCCGGTAGCAAGTCAATCCCTGAGTCGCTGAAGTCACCTAGGGTTAAGTCCATTAACACATCTATGATGAAGTTGAATAGAAAAGGAGATAATGGGCATCCTTGACGGACACCACTGGTCGTCATCAGTTCAGATGACAGCTCGCCGTAAGCCCTCACCTGGCTGTATGAGTACGAATAGAGTGCCTTAATCAGTGCAATATATTTTCTTGGAATTCCCTTTACAGCCAAGCATCTCCAGAGAACTTCCCGATCGACAGAGTCGAATGCTGCCTTTAGGTCAAGAAATATAATGACTGTTGGACGCCGGTAGGAATGCCTATGTTCTAGAATCTGTCGGAGGGTGAAGATATGATCAATACACCCTCTTCCTGGTCTAAAGCCTGCCTGGCTCTCTCGTGTTTGTGCTTCCCGAGCACCACTCAGTCTACGCATGATTATTGAGCCTAAGACTTTAGATACTATATTAGTCAAGCTAATCCCTCTGTGATTATCACAGGAAGACTTGTCTCCCTTCTTGTATATGGGGATAATCAGTGACTTACACCAACCCGATGGGACTTCTTCTGATTCCCAGACGCTGCCTAGTACCTCAGTTAATCCAGACAGTAAGCTGTCTCCACCGTACTTAAATACCTCTGGCGTCATTCCATCAGGTCCCGCTGCTTTGCCTAGTTTCAGATTGGTGACAGCTTTAGTAACCTCAGTTAGTGACGGAGGACCTGTGTCTATATCCCATTCAGGGAGGTGTTGGATGCTCGGAAGGTTGAGCGTGGCTGTGGGCAAATTAAACTGCTCCTCATAATGCTCTTTCCAACGATCCAGTCGTCTATCCTGGAGCTAATTATAGTGCCATTTTTTTCCGAGATTGTCTCACTGATGATTTGTCTTCTCCCACCCGTTTCCCTGATGAGTCCAAAGAGTTGCCTGGTGTTGCCTATCCTCAAAGCTTTCTCCATCTCTTTGGCTTTTGTCGCCCACCACTGTTCACGGTCCTTGCGGAGACTTTTCGTAAGTTTCCTCTTGTGCAGCTTTCGCTCCTCATTGAATTCGGAGCTCGCCGGAATAAGTCTTCTAGCATCTATCAGTTCGGATGAGGCGGTGGAGATCCAGTGGTTTTTACTCACCTTTGGGTTTACCTTATTCACAGCTTTTACAGCTGTATCTATGGCTGCCTGGATATTTTTCCAAGCTTCTTCAGGGTGAGCACAGCTGTCGAACACAGATATGTGTTTAGCTAGTTCTTCCTGAAATACGGATTTAGTTTCCTGATCGAGCTGGGGACGTGATGGTTTTACCGCCAGCTGTTTCCTACGTCCGTTCAGTCGTAAGCACACCCGAGCGCGGACCAGTGCATGGTCGGTATCTACGCACGTGTTCCAGAAGGAGCGACAATCTCCTACCGACCCACGCCAACGATAGCTTATTGCTATGTGGTCTATTTGTGTCCAGCGTTGGTTTGATGAAGGGGGTCTCCAAGTCAAACAGTGTCTCTCCTTGTGTTTAAAGTTAGTGCTTACAAGAAACAAATGATTATCAGAGCAGAACTGTAGGAGACGGTCACCGTTGTCGGTTCGCTGGCACGGAACTCCATAGGTGCCACCGACATCCTTCTCAGATTGACACAATTTCCCTACTTGAGCGTTAAAGTCACCAGCTAGAACGACTATGTCTGAGCGTTTAGCCTTTCCACCAAACTAGACAGCTTTTGGTAGAACTCATCCTTCGTTTCATCTGAACTGCAGTCAGTGGGGGCGTAGGCGGAGATTACGAAAAGGCATCGGCGAGTAGTGCAGTCCTTCCTCCTTCTTACTGATCCGTTCAGGCGGACAGCACACATTCGGCTATCTACCGGGATCCAGTCAAGCAATGTCTTTTCTGCCCTAGTACTCAAAGCTATCCCTACGCCAGCTAATCCTCGTGAACTAGCTGTGGCATCTCCTGACACCCTCAAGGTGAATTTTGCAGATTCAACCTGTTGGCCAGGTGGGGTTAGGTGAATAACCACACTTGGGTCTTGTATGCGTGTTTCTGAAACACAGCATACATCAATGGCTCGTGATGCCAGGGTCTTGGCTAGTGATGCTTGTTGTCCTATTTGGCAAAGTGTCCTAACATTAAGAGCTCCTATATGAAATTGGTGGCGCGGCTTTAAGAGGCTGTCGGTGGTGGTTTTTTGGCTTCCATCGTTTTTAGTGGACGCAGAGTGGAGAGGAAGTGGAGAGCTATCAAGTCGAGGAGTTGCATCAGTGGAAGGAAGGCAAGATGATAGAGATGAAGATGAAGACAAAGATGAGTGAGTAATAGAGAGGTTTCGTGTGCATTTCGGATTGTGAGGGCGATTGTTACTTCCCGGCTGCCCACACCGTGGAAGTTGGTTGCGTGACCGCAGAGCCCAGGGGACAACTGCTTGAGGCCGGTCACACGCGGCCTGTTTTTGTTTGTTCTTTTTTGTTTGGTGTGTCTCAGTAGCAGATTTATCACTCCCGCCCTGTGACACGGCAGCAGGAAGCGCGGTCGTTGTTAATCCGGGCCACGGCCGATCCGGCATGAAATTTTGTAATTTTGTATTGGACATGATGTTGGATTGGGTAGCTGCTTTTTGTTTAACCGCTATCCAAACAACCTGCCTGGCATGGTAGAACCTCAAGAGACATAAGTCTCAGCCAGTATAGCTTGATTAGGTCATTGCGGTGTTCAAGCCCGACCACCACGTCAAGGTAGCAGCTTTCGGTCGGGGTACTGGACGGCTGCTGTTTCATCCTAGTTTGGAAATCATCGGCAGTACGCACCCACTGGGACAATCCATATGGTCTGCTTTAGGCCATTATAGGTTTATTATGAGCTTAATATAGGCTAACAAGTTGTTCTCTAGCTGCCTGCGTTGTAAATGCAGCCCAGGTCTCACAAAATGATGTGTCGCTACACTAACGTGTCTTAATACTCTTGTAAACAGTGAACGCTTGGACTCATGCAATCACTCAGCAAATATTATCTAGTCGGACAGACTCTGAGCATCCAGTCGATACACAAAGACCTCCTCGACTCATTTTATCAGGTAGGTAGAACTAGAAGCAACTATTGGAGACTATATGATCAGATGACTTAGTACAAAACTCTACAATACCTTATTTGCCAGTCAGCCATTTTATGTGATGAGAACAGTTTGTTAGGCATGTCGCTCACTACCGAATTACTACAAAACGACCCTGTTTTTATTCTTTCTGTCATTACTATATTGTTGCTAATATTTTCACTTAAATTTTAATCTTATATTCATATTCTTATTCAATAATATTATCAGAGTAAACGCCCATTTTAAGCGTTACGTTTATATCATAACTAGATGCAACATATTGTATTACATGCTGAAAGTTCCATATTTGTAATTAAAGCTATTGTTATTATTATTATTAATGCTATTCTACCGCTCAGCCATCTGATACAAACCAGTCTACCTGTAGGGATAAGTTTGTTTGGGAAACTCTTACTCACATTACACGATTTGTAGGTATTTATGGTAAATTAAACTTCCCTTGTTAGATTTTCATCACAAACCAATGGGGTCAGTTAGAAACGTCATTGAAAACCGGCAGGGAACACAGGACAACATACTTGAAACTGACCTAGAAGTAGTCCAAACACCTGTCGGCAGATCACAAATTATATTCTGAAGAGTTAACCATTCTACATTTATGTACATTTTCGTTATATGATAACCCAGCTACCCTCTGGTCTACTGATCTCATCAGTCTCGATAGCTGGAGCTGATTCACCTCCCACTCTCTCTCTCTATATGAGCTGCTTCAAACTGGATGGAGTACATCGGTGTTGAGCTCTATCCTATCCCAGATAAGCTAATCTACAATCCGGCAGTATTCTTATAGATTACTTGATTGGTATGACTATTTAGCTAGCAAGCAATACTGGTTAACATATTTGTTGTTAAGTGTTATACTACTCACACGTCAATCAATCAATAAATCAGTAGTATACAGACAACGCTCCATCCCACTCTCCCAATATCATCATCATCATAATGGTCAGTGTGATGTGATCTGTTTAACTAAGAGAAATTATGATCTTCATTTTTGACTTTCCTTATCATTTTCTCCTCATATACGTTTGTTTCATTGTAGTCTTGTGATTGAGGAAGTTGTAAAACTGAGCTTTCCTGGTAACAATAATCATAGCGGATAGACTGTTATCATTATCACTGTTATTTTTATTTCGAAGAGCTAGTTTGTACGAAAGGGTGTTGATCGGTTTCAAAGCTTGATCTCGGATTGATATGACAGTTAGAGAGGCATTGGAATCCACCATGAGGAAGTAAACCTGCCAGTTGTTTCGTCCACCTACTATGAGACAGATTTCTCAGCAGTAAGCATCTGCGACTACACACACACACACACACACACACACACTGCCAGAGACTGAACCACTTGAGGCTATTTAGGAAACGAGACCAAGCTCGACTCAGCCATTGGGATAGAATCTAATATGCAGTGGATGAATTCTAAATTCTGTCAGTTATTATTAGAATTATTATTGTAGATGTTAAATAATTCAGAGAAAAGGAATAATTTTTGATGATGAATCCTGATATCAATCTTGTCTATACAGATGAACGGTATTCCGTACATAGGACAAAGGGAACTGATAATCAGGTCAGGTACCTATCAGTGTATCCCGTTCGTACATGAAATCATGCAATTTGAATTCATAAATGGCAAATTTTGTGTTTACGAAATGAAAAGTTAATTCCATCATTTAACCGATATACTGTTAAGTTTCACCCATTATTATTATTATTACATGTTATAATTGTCCATTGCATTCTGAGTGGGAAAAGATTATGGTGGTATCTCCATATATACTTTTGCATTAGGTTCACTTTACTATCGTAATCATTCAAATGAATCAGACGGCTGTCAACAAAATATCGACTCCTCTTCAGAAGACCTCGTGATGTAACTAACTAACTAACTAACTAACCAACTAACTAACTAACTAACTAACTAACTAACTAACTAACTAACTAACTAACTAACTAACTGACTAACTAACTAACTAACTAACTTACGAACTAACTAACTAACTAAATAACTAACTAACTAAATAACTAACTAACTAAATAACTAACTAACTAACTAACTAACTTACTTACTAACTAACTAACTAACTAACTGACTAACTAACTAACTAACTTACGAACTAACTAACTAACTAAATAACTAACTAACTAAATAACTAACTAACTAAATAACTAACTAACTAAATAACTAACTAACTGACTAACTAACTAACTAACTAACTAAATAACTAACTAACTGACTAACTGACTAACTCAGCATATTACTCTTACGTTTGTTAAAATATATCTGTGTCTATCACAAATGAAAAAAAAGTATAATTAGAATTCTCCTGTCTTCCCGCCTGAAAATTGAGGCTTAAATGAACAATGTTCATTTTGTGCTAATTATTTCTCCTCGTGTGGGCGAGGGGTGGCCTGAGTGATTTTCGTCGTTTTACTCAAAACAAAATCGAATTGATACAACCTTGTTTTTGCATTAATTATAGTAACAAGATGGAATAAGTATAAACATCATGTGTTGTTTTGGGTATTTAATCCAATCGGACTGATTACATAAGTCTTATAAATTAAAAAAACAACATGGGAAACAAATTTAAGAACAAGGTTTGTTTTTATTTTTTAAATTAGGAAGTTTGCCCACAAATTTGTCGTGTGAAGTAAACAGAATCTGGAGAAAATCTCATCATCCTCAGAGTGGCTCTAAGAGTAGCAATTTCTTCATTCATCCACTGGTCTTCAACAGAAACCTGAATGAAAAGATTCTGTGTCTGACAATTTCGTTGTTCACAAATCAGTTCATCTGTTAGTCTGAAGTCAGACATTTTCCTCATTCGAAGCGATATATTGTCCAAACCAAAGGATTCAGAAACGCTATACACAACGTGCAAGCAGTGACTGTATATGAGTACAAAAATTTAACAACATGTAGACAATCGTCCTTATAGCATTTTAATAAAACCTACCTTCATGTATTAGTTTATAGAGATTTAATTGGTCCTCTACTACCGGGTTTTCCAAGGGTTCTCTAACCAATGTCAGCTCATGATGAAATGTTGTAATCAAACCCTGTCTTCTTCGAACTAATCTACAAAGTGAAGGAAATCTTGACAAAGACATTATAAGCGTCTATATGCTTTGTGCCATCTTGAAATTTGTAGCCTGTAGGAAACCTAAGCTCTGCATACACAGGAAATTAAGTTAGTTAACAACTTACGCTAACCACCTCGACATTTTTTTTTATAACTCAGGAGATATTCTCATTCGAACATTATTGAAAACTAAAACCAAAGTTCAGAGAATAGACTTGATCGGATTATACATTTTCCTAGTCATATATGTAGTAGACGTCATGTACAGTTTTTGGTGATGAAATTCAATAGTAACACAAGTTGTGAGTTTGAGTCATGATCACCACTGCTGATTTTAATCAATTCATAAAAGGAGTTGAATAAACAACGGTGCCAAAGTCAAGTAGTAAGAGGAATAATTGCATCTGAAGGAACTATAATCACGATGCACACAGAAACGAAGGAAAATATAGGATTACTTAAGACTTCCAAAGAAATGTAGGATTTATAAGAGGTTAGCAAAAATGAACATAATTTAATAATTCCCATTGTAGCATTAAGAACACAATTTTCAGCGAAGAGACTCTTTTCAACGAATTTATTATCAAGCTGTACAATCGTATATATATATGGTTTTATAAAGAAATTATATCCGGTGAGGGAATTAGGTCAAAGGTGTAAATACATGAAATAATAATAGTATGAAATAAATTTAAAATATTTGTGATTAGGTTCATAGTTTAAGTCAAGTGGAACAATAATTAATGTCATATATAAGATAATACATCAGGTGTATAGATTTTGGGGAGAGGCATATAATTGTAAGATTAATAGACGAATGTAAAATGTTACGTAACATGGTGTGAAATTTGATACCATAGAATTTAATATTGTAAAAATAAAGATAAAAAGTAAACACATGAATAATTTTTGGTTTAAAATGTCAAGTAGATCAAGTGGAAAAGATTCAGAATGAGAGTCGTAATAATAATAATAATGATAATAATAATAATAATGATAATAATAATAATAATAATCGAAGTAATAAGGGAAAAGTACATAGAATAATAAAACAAATAAATGTCTATCCCTCTACGGCCAAGGCAGCAGTAGGGATTGTACATACTTCTTTTGTACACAAAGGTCTGGCTTAAAGTCATGAATTGCCAAGGCCTCAGCTGTCTTTAGAAGTCTGTAACGAAGAAAACGCGGGAAGTTGGCATGAATTCTATATATGACCTTGAAATCATGGTCAGGGTTGACCGAGTGACAGGAGTCGATGAGGTGTTCTAAGATAGAGCTTCGCACACCTTTCCTTTCTCCCTTGTAAAACCAAGCTGGAATATGTTCTCGTATCCGTGTGGAGAGCATTCTCTGACTACGGCCAATGTACCTTGCTCCACAAGAGCAGGTGAACTGGTAGATGCACATGGAGGCGGTCAGACGGGGGAGCTTATCTTTTACAGAGGTAGAGAACAGACAAAGATCAAGTCAGTCATAATCAACAATGGGGTTGTTACTATGATATTAGTAGAAGGAGCTGAATAATTCCCTTTTGTATCCATAGATCTGGATTTTCTGAATGAATGAATGTAGTAATGCACAGAGGAGAGGATAGCATATTGCCTTTAGCTGGTTACTTTTTTTCACTTCGTAGATCATATTGAATGTGTCATTTGCTGAGATAGTGGAATGACCAGTGCTTTTCAACCCACTGCTAAGTCATTTGGTGTATGGTAACTATCAGTAGAATCCAGAATGTACATTTTGTCCTATTTGGGACTACTCATCATCGGGATATACCTGAATTTGCCAGTGAGTGATCAAATGTCTGGGTTGCACTGTTAGTGTGCACTGCGTGTCGCTAAACGTGGCTAAACATTAAGGTTCAATCAATCAATTGCAAAATCAAATCGGAGTCCAGAATGATGGCTGATAATATCTCCACCTCATACTTTAATTCACGAGTTTAACAGTCATCCATCTCTTCCGATAACCTTAAACGTGATTCATTTTTTTTGGCGATTTTCTCAACCTCTTGTCCACATGTATTGATACTGGTTTGGGTTTGTTTACTTGAAAACTGAACACTTTGTTCATGTGGTTTAAGTTTCGTGGATTGGCAAATCTAATCTCTGGGTCAATGTTGCTGTTGATCGATGTTTCCTCTGAGTACCAAGCTTCCAGAAATTCTTTGGTACTGTTTTGGTGTTTCTTCTGTTTAAGATTTGAACACTGTCTCAATCGAATTGATATTCTTTGCTTTTCCAAATACATTGATATAAGGAGTGGGTCGGTGGCACAGTGGTCAGGACGCTCACGACCCCGCATATGGTCCGGGTTTCGATCCCCGACCGGCGCAAACCTTTATTTCGCCAGTAATAAGACTGGTAGAGAGGGGAAGTTGGGCTTGAGGCTAGCAACCCCATCCTGTAAAAATGAACACTGCTACAGAAACTTCAAGCCTGTAGCTTGAAGCCCTATGTTCCACTGGGAACATGAAGGAATAAAAAAATTGGTATGAAGGAGTGGATATCATTTCTTTTGATGGTTGGTTTAGGTATGCTCTTGAATGTAGATACGATGTTTTGTTTCACAGTTGTTGCAGTTGATCTTGTAGATGACATCGGTTTTGTATTCTTTCATCTGTATCGATTATGACAAAGAAACATTATAGTATTCAAAGGGAACAACCTCTACGTCCTGACATCAACGAAGACACATAAACTTGTTTTAAGATATTCATTTCCTCAGATCAATGGATGCAGATTTTGACCGGTAAAATGTACAGTTTCTGGAGAGACACGAAACACCAGAAATGTCAGAGAATCTTTAATCAACAAACAAATTGACACTGATGCGATTTACTCATCCATGAAATGAAACAATCAGAAATCTCCCTCCGTGAAATAGCGCCCACTATTTTGTTGACACATTCTGGGTGATATTTCACACCATATATTACCTAAAATATACTTTTCCGCTGACGTCGTTGTGCGCCATTTTTGAAATAGTGGGAGCTAGGGAAACAGGTATTTATATGGCGTATAAGGTTTTTGGCATAGCCCGATAGTATTTGAGATAGTATTTCGAGAGCTTACTTCATCTGGAAGTAGGCGCTTAAGCAATGTTGTCTAATATAAGTTAATGAAAGCTTTGTAAATTAACCTCTTTCAGCTCAGTGAACACAATTACACTAACTGCATCATCAACCTGAGCTAGAAATCAATCTTCATTATATCTGTTGCTCTTCAAGTAAAGCGTTGAAGTTGGCATATGCAGCACATTTCCTGGACACCTCGTCAATCCAGCTTCACAGTCATATCTAAAAATTTACCCTTTTTACCTTATATTCCACTTTAACTTCAATATTACCCCATGGAATATATTATACCATCAACAACAACAACAACAAGAGAGACAGAACATGAACACCTATGTTCAAAAGCGGCTCAAGTCTTTATTTTTCACTTTCAGCAACCATGCCCTACGGACATGGCTAAACATGAACGCAGAGAAATGAGACTTCAGTACTTTATACATACGTTTTTCGTCGATAGCTGGATATGGTCACGCCCACGCCAAAGGTCATACAATTTGGTGAATACCAGATTTTCAAGGGTTACTTTGTCGAGATTTGATTTGGTTCAAGTATGACCACGAAATGGTATCAGTTACAGGACCATTATAAACCTGAGAGTTTCAGACTATAAGTTGTTTGGGCCTAGCTGGGAGATAATCAGTAGAAAGCATCCATTAATAGGGTTCAAACCTCTTAAGACACTCATTTTACAAGGCAAACTCGTCGATCAGCATTTATCCACTAAACAACTCAATATCAAAACCATGAACTGTAAATTCTACACACAAACCCTTAAAAATTATTTTTATTTTTTCTAGCGATAGACTTTAAGACGACATCCCCAGTAGTTCTAGTGAGTAGCCACAACTAGTGGCATCCATTCGGCTGGAAGTGAGGAAAAGCGTTCACTTGTGGTGATACTGGCTGGTGGCAGTAGTGATAAGACGACAGCTTTGTAGAAGTAATAATTCATGGATTTTCATTTAGCCTGGTTGTGTCAGCGGTTAAATGAACAACAAGCTTGCCTTCTAACCAGGAGATATCGAGTGTGTATTGCTAGATTGGCTGCCGCAAACCTCAAAAGACATTTATCTGGTATTTTCTGCTGGTTTTCAATGATTTTCGAACTGATATCTATGGTTGAACTTGGATACCAAACTCCTCCCCTGTATTGTAGGTGAAATTCCCTTAGGTTCAGTTAGGAGCAAAGGGCTTCAGCTTATGCTTACTGCCATCTCACTGTCTGTTATCTAGGGTCAGTTATTTTTTTTTTTTGCCGCACGAATCCCATAACCTTCCATTCATGCCTACTTGCCATACACAATTTTCCTCTACGTCACCTTTGAATCCACGTCCAAGTCTTGGCTTCCCATTTCAAGTTCAACTTAAAGGTGTGTCTGGAGAGCAGTGTTACTTTATGGTCTTTCATACACATCACAAATGTCATATGAATATTTGTTGATAAAATCAATACAACAACTTCATTTAAAAAAGAAATGTGCCCATTCAATTATCAAAAAAAAAAAAAACACAAAAAAAGTCAAAATGGTCGTAGTGGAGTCACCAGCTAGGCTGTACATACATGAAGATATGTAAATATATGCGTAAAAATAAGGGTGACAAAATTCCAGAGTTATTTCCGGCCAAGGGTCAAAATAAAAACCAATAATGCTAAGGGGAAATACAAATTGGTCTGAAAATAATTATGAGAAGAACAAGAATAAGAAAATCAAAAAAAATGAACAGGAAGTTCGGACAAAAAACAACAACGAAAGTGGATGATAATAATAATAATAATCATTATTTCTTTTGAAAAAGGTAGAATTTATGGGTCAGTAAATTCTTTCCTCTTAATGGATTTGTTAGTTCCTGATAAAATCTACATCGACATCTGCAATTACATTCCTACAAAATCGTATAATTTTAGAAGACTGATGTTTAGCTAATTGGTGGCTATTGGATAGTTGTTCTAAAGTTGTAGTGAGAACACTCCATCAACGATATGTTACGACTAAAAGGTGGCCAGACAGTTGAGTCACCCTCTCCTCCTGTCTGTCAAAATGGTTCCGTGTGACCAAGCGTTCATAGTTCCTACTAGATAAGTCCTCTGAACCGCCTTCACACCAGGAAATAATCATACAAAATTCTGGTGTCTAGAACAAGTTTGGCAGAGAACATGCTAGTGTTTTATCCAGGGGAACTGAAAAGTCCTGGTGATTGTAAATACAAGGGTTTATGCATATGTTTTGGATGACGAACGGATCGAACTGAATGTGAGGCTGTTTTGGCCACCATCAAATATGGGAATTCAGCAGCTCTTGACGATGCTCCACTGCACACTGCCTTGTGCATCAGACTTCAAAGTAAAGCCATCTGGAAGGGTACGGCCTCTCAAGACAATCATCACCTCCTTCGATTTGAGAGTACAGTCAGTAAGTCAGCCCTCGTGAAAACTATGATACAGCTTAATATGGTGTTTCTCTTGGTGCCCATAATATGCCGACTTTGTGTTTTGATGAATAAAATGAGAAGACGTGTCAAACTCACAAGCAAAGTTGACTTTCATCTATGGTACTAACTTGGTAGTATTCATGTCATTATCCCAAATTGACAGAACTTAGAATTCACATGTCAGTAAATTTCAGACCCAGGTAGCTGAATGCTTAACGTTATTGACCTTGTAGCTTGAACGTCCCGGTTGGTACAACTTCTGGTGGGGTCACTGGGAGATTACTCCTAAAGAATCAGTCCCAAACTAGAATGAGACGCCTGTGATTCTTCATAACTCATGTTGTCAGTGGAAGATGTAGTCAGCATTGAAATTATGCTTGCTGTTAAGAAAATCGACTAATGGACTTATTTCCTTATGATATTTAACTTGAATCTTGTAGATCTCTGAACTTCAACTTTGTCCAACTGTATGTATCTTATTCCATTTTAAAGGCTTGATTAGATATTGTTAGCAATCTTCTTTAACACCGTATTCAATTGCATTTCTTTGACTACTGCTGGTAATGTTTCTGGACAAGTGATGGGTGGTGGAGACGGTTCATGAGTAGTTTTAAATAATCAACGCATTGTTCCACTTTTTCTATCCTCTTTAATAATTATTTTCTC
This sequence comes from Trichobilharzia regenti, assembly GCA_944472135.2. Classification (NCBI taxonomy): domain Eukaryota; kingdom Metazoa; phylum Platyhelminthes; class Trematoda; order Strigeidida; family Schistosomatidae; genus Trichobilharzia; species Trichobilharzia regenti. The sequence goes on from OX235270.1 coordinate 164,731,006, forward strand.
TTCACTGTCTTTCATTGATTACATCTGTGTTCATCACTTCACGGAAAGCAGCTCGGTTTGTGTGGCAAATTGTTTCGAATGTCCGCTTGAAAGCAGCCTATCCTAGCGCTTTTCAGTTCTTTATTCAGTTGCGGACCATCGACACTAATATTAGTCATCACTGTTAACAGGAGAAAACTAAAGGAGGTCGCCTTTTTCAGTTACTTTACTTAGACAGCATCGGTTCAACTACGGGTGAGGGCACGGATAAGGATGTTGTATCCGGGATTTGAATTCTTAAGTCTCAACTTATTTGAATTCTCCCCGAGTGCTATCTAATTTTATATTCCGATGACATTTGTTGTGAAGATTGATCGTTAACTTGCTTCGGTATTGATTATTTATGTTGATTTTTTAATGTTTCTGTTAGTCGCTGGTTCATCTGAATACCAATGGCTTCTAGGTACTACCCTTTCATCTCCACATCCAAGGAATTAAACTAGCTGGCTGTCGAAAAGGCACGCCAGGTGTATTCCTGCTGCATATAAGTATATATACTGAGACAACAATTTCGGACACTATCAGTTTGACTGGAAAAATTTAGAAATTCTACAATCTGTGAAATATCGAATTCCTAGAAGTCTGTTTGGTACTCAGACGGTGACTCAGTGATCAGCAAACACATATTATTATAACAGAAAAAAATGTGACAAAAAGGAACTTGAAATTCAACGTCAATAAAATCGGTTGAAACTAATGCATGTTGAATGAACAATCACAGTCACAATGATTCCTACGAGATACATTCAGTTCATTGGTGAAAGACTCATTGAATTCTGTGCATCAAAATGATGTTGTGAAGAAAGACAATGAAGGGTTCATTGTTTAATCACCAAAACTGGCTTAGAGAAGGCAATGATCAACTTGGCAGCCATCTTAATTCTCTGGGCTACCAATTCTTTTCTCTGTGAAAACACATTTTTTTTTTACTTCAACCAGGAATCGTAGCCTACTTACATGCACATTTTCAAAAACTTTTCAATCTGCTACTAAGAATATTTTTCAAAAAAGATTGCTAACCAAACATGAATAAAAACAAACAAAAAAAAATACAAAGTTCAGGGAAGAGGCTGTATAGAAGAATTCATTCTCCTCATAAGCTGTACAATGCAGTTATATACAGTTTTATCATGAAGGACAGTATTAAAGCATGTCATGAGTTAATGTCGTAGTCACAGCTGTTAATATTAGTCAATTCATAAGAAGGAGTTGAATAAGCAAGGGTTTCAGAGTTAAGTAATAAAAAGCCTCAGGATGGTCGGGGGTGGGTGCCTTGCGCTGCGGGTTAGCCACCCCTCCGCATACCTCTTGAAATGCTCCCATATGACCGGGCGTCTTACATAGCCTCTCCTGAGGAAGTCCTACTCACTGCCTTCACGTGGCGGAGGTGTTTCTCACCAAAGTGAGAGGGCGAAAGCGGATGCCTGGCGCTCTCCACCGGGTTGACTGTCCATTGGATGACAGTCTAGGGGAGATGGCTAAACCCTGATTCCAAACCTCCAACGATTGGCGTATGAAGCTCACTGGAGCTCACCGGCAGACGTATGGACAAAGGGCTTGTTGGATGTCCTGGATGTCTGGCCCCATTCAAAAAGGCGTATGAACCGAACTCCGGTCATCGGCTGCCAATGGATAGTGGACTCCTTACTCCACTCCTACTGCCTTGTAGGTCACACTTGGTTGTGTAAAGGCTAGAGCTGCACTCTCAAACAAAAGGCCGAGCGATTCTGGGGACATCACTTGTACCAAATTCCCATGAAACTTAATGAACTCTCTTACAAATTGGCGCGCCTGGGCAGCGATGATTCGAGACGTTCATGAAGCCGGCTCATCCTCCCGTAGGAGATAGCCGAAGTAAAGTAAAGTAAGTAAGTAATAAAAATAATAATTTACTGATTGAGTTTTGATCAAAATGCATGTAGAAACAATGAAGAATATAGAACTATGTAGGAGATGTAAGTAAATACAAGAGTTATAAGGAACTGTCATTTCAGTAGAAATCAACAGTTTGTTTTTTCACCATAATATTAATTGAAGTGACTGAACAATTCTCTTTTTTTTATGAACAGATCCGACATCTCCAAATGAATGACTATAGCAGGGCACAAAAGAGAGGAGAGTATATTGCTTTTGTCTGACCACTGTTTGCGTTTTCCAGATCACTTTGAAGGAGGCGTTTGTTAAGGTAGCTGAATGATCATCATTGTTGACGAGCTGCTTAGTCACCTCATTCCGAATACAGCCATCACTGCCTTTCTGTAAACATGAGTAGTAGGGATGGTGTTGTTGATCCGCATTATAGACAGGATATACGTAGAACGACCAATATACCAGGGCTTCACTAGAACAGATGAACTGACGTATCCATATCGAGATACAAGACCTCTTGCCTGAAGCTTCTACAGACCAGTCGGCGACTGGAGAAAACAGCTCTTAGCTTTGCTGTAAACAGTGTACTTGTCAATGAAACTGAATTTCCCCCTTTGAAGTACATCACTGATTGGATCCCCTTTGACGTTGATGTTTACGTAATTTTCATTTGTGGCATAGATGATGTCTGTTGTCTTTGAATTATCAGCTTGATGTTTTGTGAGTAAAACTTGGTGGATATCGGTTTGGAATGAAGATTTTTTCTTTTTCCAGGGGGATGAAGGCTGCAGATACACTAAATATGGTTATCAGGAGATACAATTAGATTTTGTTTACGACCAATCGGTACCTAGTCGTAGAAACCTGTTATTTGACCATTCCTTGTGGGTCTTCTAATGATGGATTTTCTTATAGTTTCTTCAACTATTCTTCTAAGTTCAACATCAGGGGGAGGAATTTCGGATACATTTTCTATTTAAAGCAGAGACTTTGTTGCTGGATGACATTTGTTGAATATATGTGCAAAGTGATTAATATTATGACTTTCATCACAGATAATAAAGATGTTATCCACATATTTGGCACACAACTGAGAATTATCAGTTTTCGAAGCACGTGGGCCACACTCTAGCTTTATCATGAAACACTTAATTGAATTTGAGATTTTCCCATCAATTGATTGAACCGAACTGCTCGGTCTCAGGTTGACCTGTCGGCTTCTTGTGCAGACACTTCGACGATGCCTGGGCATTTAGTCAATATTTAATTGGTGGATGGTGACTAACAGTGGAATCCAGTGCTTGTCACCATCCACCAATTAATTAAATTATCATGAAACACTTTGCTAGCAAAGGGCCCAGGAGCAATCTGTCCTTTCTTTTTTTCTATAAATAAAGTCACTGAATGTGAATTCCACATGGAGTGTACATCTTAGTAATAATTTTTTTTATACAAACTCTTGGTAATCCCATATACAGCCGATTGTCGTCTGGATATTGACAAATAAGACAGACAATTTCCATGAGTGGAACGTTGATAAATAGTGGTTTACTGTCAAGAGATAGCAAACATTTCTGCGATACACTGATGTCTTGTATACATTCAACGAAGTGATGGGTGTCACGAAGTGAATGGTTGCATATCTGTTATCTTACAAGTTCTAAAATATCAGCTGACCTTTTCTCAATTGAATGCATCATATTTTGCAAGGAAGTGGATGAAATACTTTCGTCAAGCTAAGGAAGAAGATTCAGAATGGAAAAATATAACTTCAACAGGACAGTAATAATACGTAATTTTTATCCGAAATATGTTATGTACTTGCGCACAACATATTTCAGACATTCTGATCCCAAACACCAATACTAATCATACGCATTTATACAGAAGGCAACAAAGCACAAATTATTACAATGTAGGTTAAACTGTGCCATAGAAATCCTTAATAAAATGCAGAACAACATAATGTTTACATACATGAAAAAGAATAATGATTGCTTTCCATTTAAACATCTACACTCATAACTAACCAACAAGATGGGTAAGTCAAAGTATTTATGACTAAAGGAAGGCCAGTTGGATGGGATGGTGTCTGCATTATCATAGTTTTGGTCCACCCAAGTATAAAAAGGCCTTAGTTAAGTGCCTGTTCAAACGCATTCAGCTTATATGTCCAGAAAAACGGATGAGGATATCAAAACCAACCAGTACCGGAAAGTCCAAAAAAAACCTTCATCATTGTGAAATCATATTAGAAATCTGCTTATTTAAGTCCACAGCATAAAGTACAGAAGTTGGATTTTCATCACCAGCGTTAAGTCGGTCAGTTCTTTATTAGGATAAGAATCATGGCACACGTGTCTGGAAAAACCTTTCAAACAGGCTAAACTGCAGAACTTTATCAATAGCTACTTTATCTGCAGCCTTAGTGAAGATCAGAAAATACTAGCAACAATAAACTTAGGGAAGGAACCAGTCATAAATATATATATATATATGTCTCAAAAAATATTTCAAAGGAATTGGAGATAGATGTATTGGAGACAAGCAGTGAGTAGACTGTCGAAAAACATCACATACCAGCTAGGTCATCGTTCAAGATGGGTTAGACGTGGCTTTGAGATTGATATGCAGGAGTCAATGTTAAGACATATCAAAGGTACTCGTAGAAGTGTCAGCTAAAATGGACCACAGAAAATAGATCAAAGTGGAGATAAGCCATGGTGGAAGCCCCATGCTCCACTAGGAACCCAAGGGAACAATGACAATAATAATAGTTTACATAGGTGCTTCGAAAGCATATATATATATATATATATATATATATATATCGTTAGATACATAGATAAATAAAAGGAGATTCTCACTTAATCAACTATCTGTATAAAGAGAGATCTCGGCAAAGTTAAACTTTCGACACCACTAGCAACCAATCAGCAAACGACCTGCAACGGACCAATCACATTAAATAGGCATATATGATGAATGGAAACGCATATTTATAGAAAAAAGCATAAAGAAGGATAAAACGGTTACAAGGAGTATCTTTCTCGAATATGTGAGAGAAACATCCCCCAGTTTAGCATATGACTGTCAATGGCGAAGTCACAGCACATCCTGTACTTATATTCATCTGAACGGCTGTAAATGAGATCCTTTTCAGATCCATTTATAGACCTTATCTTGATTTTCAAGCGGCCCCAAAAACCTTCAGTGGAATTCGTATGAGTCCTCGCAACGGGTTACACAGAGCAAACAAGTGATTGTCTCTATTTTACACGAAGCAATATCTCTGCAATGCTGGTACCACTAAACTGTTGAGACAAGACTATTCTCAGTCTCGGTAGCTGCTGCTCTCACCGGCTGTTTCAACACCCAGTAATTGCAGATACACAAAATCTGGGTTAGGGAGAGATGTGACCTAGCGGAAAAATTTCCCACGAAATATTAAAATTATCAGATTACCCTCTCTAATATTAGCATGCTTCAAACATATAGCACAACGATGAACAAACCCATCAGTTGATTTGGTATAGCTTTTTAAAGTCATGATACCACCACACAATCAAATTCGTTCTTTCCGGAGCAACTCAAATCTAGGAAATACTGGGAAACACTAACCTCAACGAATTGCAACAATAGCCTTGTAAGGTCACGCATTAGAAATGAATCAAGCGCTATACAACATTGAACTGCGTTCGTGAACCTCATTGGATAATTTGCTGATTGGTAGTTAGTGGTGTCGAAAGTTTAACTTCGCCGTGATCTCAAAAATAGTATTAGGTCAGTATCAAATGAAATGGATAATTATCAAACATTTTTCAGTGGAAATGACAAAATTTTGAATTAATGTGCTCGAAAAGGCATAAATTTATGAGAAAGTAGAAATTTACTTATTATCATTATTAACCGCTTTCAGATAGGTGAACAACTGTATAACACTGAGTGGCTGACGTTATCTAGTGAAATACCTAATTCTCCTTTTTATGAACAGAAGTTGAATAAGAACGACCAGATCAACAACTAACCTATACATATATATATATATATATATTTATACTTAGTCATCTGAGCATATAGTCGCCTATAGTTACTTCTAGTTCTACCTACCTGATAATATGAAGCAAGGAGAGGTTTGTACAAAGAGAGGATGTTCGCAGTCTTTCCGACAAGATAATATGTGTTAACGTTTTGCATGAGTTGGTGTGTCCACTGTCTACAAGAGTACTGACGAGTGGATTTAGCGACAACTATCTCACACTAATAACTGCTTTTCAGTGCCCTTTACAGTGTAACAATATTTCTTTTAAGTAGTCCAGGAAAGATTAAATGCGGGAGGGAACAATAGGGAGGAATATATAGGATACTGCAACAATTAAGAAACACAGAAAGTAGAGAGTGGCTAAGTGATACCAGATCGTCTTACCTTTCATGCGTGTAAAGTTAAACAAAGTATCTTTCTAGACACTAACATGGTGTGGAAACACCGGAAATAGTGACCAAGAGAAATACACAATTCAACGTATATTCAATACTTGACTTAATTGCAACTTCAGTGCCATCTGCGATAGTGTTTTTATGGGAATGAACTAATTTTATGTAATTTGCGGTTGTGTATGAAAGTGGAATAATCATAATAATAATAATAACCTAATTGATAAACCACAATATTAAATGTTCAGTGATACGTTCGGATAGCAGACGCTGAGTACAAATGATATGCGTAGCTTTAATTAAATTAGTATTAGTGATAACAATGATAATAATAATGGCTTTATTCTGGAAAATACATTTGTAGACTATACCGAATGAGACAAGCAATGTTAGCTTATCCTTCACTACGTTCATTCAAATCATTAGTTTTCTAGAGAAAGTGAGTCAAAGTTTATGCACGAAGAAGGTTTCTTTCAGAGACAAGAACAGGCAGTCTCTCGTATTTGTGTTAATGAGTCCCCATTGAATCACATATTTAGATAGAGTTATTCAGGGTAATCCACATAGCAAATCATGATCTCTGTTCAGTCAATGAACCAACAATAGGCTTCATTTTTTTGATACTTAATACAAAATTTGTATTATTCTGAATTATATTGTTTTCTCAGTCAGCTCATCACCACATTTCGACTGAACATGACACTGAAGCTAAACCAAATCATTTTTAATCTTAGGTGAACTCTCTTCAGTCCTTCGAATTAGGTAACGTCACTTGATTTCCTTTATAGTGCTAACTTAATTTCTACCCAAACAACGATTTCTACATTATGTAGTCGTTATCTAAAACCCAGACCAAAGTGACAATGAAATCAGGACCAACTAACTAATTTCTGGCTAGCCCTTTGGGCCAACCGGGGTAATAGCTTGTATAGAATTCTTTAAAAAAGGTGATTTGAATAGATTCCGGTTATTGAGCTGAGTGAAAACTCGTACTGCATTGATGGGCTTGGCTTCAAAAAAAGTTAAATGACCATCCAGTGTTTAGATGGCTTCAATATGTGTGGGTAGCAAAAACAACGGAATCATCTGAGTGGTAAAAAATTACCCGTATTAATCCATCAGTAGTACACAGTATTATGCAATATACCATTGCTTCCTTGATTACCATTTTCAGTATCAAGCAGATTACATTTTGTGTTCGATCTGAACTACTTCGGTTTTCAAAGGACTTTAACTGTGAAAGGAAAATTTCACCTACTCGAACTGTGTAAATTGCAAGTCTGATTTCAGATTTCCTGTTGAACTGTGGTTAATGAGGTTGTGCTCGCAAATAGATGGGTTTGAAGTGATGCAATCTTTGTGGAGTTATTGTTGAGCACTTCTAAAAACTTCTAAACTCAAACGAGATGACTGTCCCGCGTTTTGTAGTTTTCATTGAAAGTATTTTAAGTATTAAAGGAATGGATTCTTTATCACTGCCATAGTTTGACGTGTTTCTTTCGTGTTCGTAACTCTGTCTTGATCTGACTACTAATAACAAGTTTAACCGAATCTTGTATAGGACTTATCTTAATACTGCGTTCAATGGCATTTCTGTGAATGTAGATTGTATATGTGGACGAGTGTCAGGTGATGATCGGTTCAAGAGTCCTTTAAAGAGAACAGCCCACTGTTACCTTCACTTCTACTTTTTGGTAAATAAGTTCCCTTCATAGGCTATGTTTGCATTGATCTCTTTCCTGATAGCTACCTAGTCATCTGCTAGCACATTCTGAGATCTCTCTTACCTGGAAGCTGTTCTGCCTTGGTTGCCCATACATGTTAGAATTGTCTTTCTTGGCACTCTTTTTTAATTCTACACTTAGTGCGATACACACTGTTCTCCATTGGTTTACCTTCTGTTCACCATCCAACTGTTTTCTATTCGCTTTCACGTGTCAGTAAAGAGCTGTTTATTATCTTGACACTTCTTCCCTCCTATAATGGGTGAACACACTTCATTAAACATCAGCTTCAGAGAGTTCTTGTAGCCTAAGAACAGATGGTTATCCTGTCATGGAAGTATTCAATGAATCTACTTCCAGAAATGTCGTGCTAGCCGTTTGGAAGGACAATAAAATTGTACCTATACTAAAGTCATCTACCTGTTTATATATATATATATATACATTTATGTATATTAAATTTAGACGTACTGTAGATGAAGCTGCAAGCTTGCATCATAACATAGTCTCCAGTTTACACAAAAAAGCTAAACTTGTTCGCTGAACCTTCCTAGATTACACATCTGCTTTCGACTCAGTACCCAGGGATATTTTGTTAAAGAAGCTGATTGAACTGAGTGTTGGGTTGTCAAATGGCTGCATTCTTATTTCTCAGAAACAAAGCAGTACACTGTATGTAAAGGGACGTCGTTCACTTCATTGCTTACTGAGGCTGGTGCCCCTCAAGGCGTTGTTCCTTCTCTTTTTCTGTTTTCTTTCTTTTTGCATGACTTGCCTCACTCTGATGAAATGAAGTTTGTTAAGTGTGTAGGCGGTCTAACTGACTTAGTGCCTGTTATCTCGCAGTCAGACTGTACTGCTCATCAGTTCGCTCCGTCCTTCTCTATGGCTCTGAAACATGGCCAATACGCGTTGAAGACATGAAAAGGTTGACTGCTTTCGATCATAGATGTCTGCGATCTCTGTCTCACGTTAGGTGGTTTCACAAGATAAGTAATGTTGACGTTAGGCGTAGAGTGTTGGGCAAAGAGGGAAAATCAATCGACGAGGCTATAAAGTTACATAGACTGAGATGGCTAGGTCACGTGCTGCGCATGCCTAACCACCGCCTCCCCCGACGGGCATTGCTAGCTGACATAGGTTCAGGTTGGAAAAGAGCCAGTGGTGGCCAAACAAAAACATGGCCTCATCAATCCATGAAATCCTTGACAGTTAAACTGAGTCAGGTAGGGAGATGCAGACTCCCGGGTTGGGGTCCTCGGGACTCTAGGAATCAATGGCTGGAGACAATAGGTGACATGGCTCAAAATCGTTGTCAATGGCCAGCGCAGATGCATTCAGTCTCTGTAATCTTTCATATTCCTTCCTACCATTACCCATTCTGTTTCACTCTCATACTTGGCAAACTCTATTGATTCTCTCCACTCATCTTCTTGTCTACCTTTGTGTGCTATTTGGAACGTGGCAACTCGAACTGCTGCACTTCGGTGCCAAGTTCTATGTTGAATCCAGACAGACAGACAGACTAAGGTGAACAGCTTCCTTTCAAGAATCAGCAAAAAGTCTTTGTCTAATGGCCTAAAACTAAATCCTTCCAAATGTCAGACTGTTAATTTCAGTTTCTGGTGTAAAAGAAGGTTCAGTGAGACTGTTAATTCCTGTGACCGTTGTGAAATTGATGATACTGATATAGAAACCAAGTATGACGTTAAGTATCTTGGAATAATTCTTTCCCCTGATCTATGCTGGTATTCCCAAGTCTTAGCGATTTCCAAAAGAATATTTTTGTCTGGTTTTCTATATTACAAAGCTAAGGCATTCAGGCATAACCCAACCCCTCCTCGTCTAACAGTTTTTCAACTCCTGCATCTTACCTATTATCCTTTACCGGTCGCTCTTATTCTCTCCTGGATTGCTTAAAATAGACTATGTCATTCTTCGTAAAACTCTGAAGACAGTCAGTAGGATAAGTGGTATCCCATTGGTCCATATCGTTGACCTTGTCACTGATAGGTACTTGATGTCATGCAAGAAATTTTCCAAAGGAATTTTGTCAGACTGTGAGCATCCACTCTGCCCGCAGCTCCAATCTTGTGTCTTCTCATGTAAAACACGAAGTCTTTTCAGAAGACTTTATGCACATACGTCTAAGTGTAAAAATTCCACTAAACCATATTTAGCACGTACTTTATGTGATGGAAACAGGGTCAGGCATGAACTAACCCTCTTTGTACTAGTAAATAAACCATCTCCTCTATCCTCATTCCACCAAGTTTCATTATTATTGTTCCCCTCATATTTATGATCCTCTCAAATTTTTGTTTTTATTTATTTCCTCACAGTGTAAACATTGTTTAATCCGTGTAATAACTCTTATTTTTATATCTTTCCCTACACCATGCTACTCTATCAACAGAACATTATATTCAGTGATCTATAACACGCTTAAATTTCCACACTGAATCGACAATACTGTTTGAAACAAACCCAGTGTTATTATTATTAGTAGTATTATATTTATTATTCTCATTTTGTACCTCGAATATTTTTGACTTAATTCCTACCGTAAACGTGGACAGATTCCTCTGGTTACTTTTTTTTTAATTTTATTTATATTTTAAGTAAATCAGATGCAATATTGTAACAAATACTGAGGTATCCACTCTGTATTAATAAGTACTATTTTTAAAATAAAGTAGGTTATTATTCTCACTTTCAGAGAGTTCTTTTGTTCCTCTTTCACACAGTAGTTTCCTCAGTGATGCTACGTAATATCTTCTAAAGTTTTATGATAACCACGGTAAATTTATTATTTTGTGGTTTCAATTTTCGGTTTCTGAGTGTTGAACCCTCATTGTGATTTAGTTTCTACTTAATCATCGGATTCTGTGTCGCGTAATCGCTATCCAATGGCACATATTTGATAACATTCCTTTTGTTACTGTGATATTATACCATGTAAAAGAGCAATCGTATGGGCTGAGAATGATAGACGAAAAAATTAGTAACTTGACGCTGAAACCCTTTTCATTTATATTATGAGTCGTTTGGACTATGGTACGGAAAAATGGAGTGGTGGTGAAGCGCCGATCAATAGTGGTATTAAAACTGCATGGCGTCCCTTTTCTGACGTCTAGCGAACCTTCTTCCCAGCAGCATTAAATACGCTGATGACCTAACTCTCTTGTTGCCCGTTAACTCTTAATCTGACTGTTCCAAAGTGAACAGCGATTTATTGGACATCTGTCAGTGATTTGAGTTAAATGGTCACACATTCAATCCCACTAAATGTCAGACGGTTTACTTAAAATTCTCGTATAAACGTGATATACATGAACCGATCCGTTCACATGATGCTTGCAGCCGTGGAGTAGGGAATAAATCAAGCGTAAAATACCTTGAAATGGTTCTTTCTATTGACATTTCTTGATCAAACGTATCTTTGAACAAGGCATTAAGAAGACAAATTTCGCGAGATGATATCATTTCGTAGTTTCTTTACAACCGCTTTACAACTAACATGGTTAACAATGATAAAATAAAGTTCATGAAAATTACTCAGTTAAATAAAAATAAAAGTACATACTAATGACCAATCATATTAAGACAGGTCATGCAGTCCAGGGTAGGCGAAGATTGAAGTCTATTGATTTTTGTACACACAGTTTAGGCTGTATGTGATTAATCCAAAGTGCTTCCATCACCTTCAATAACCTTGAATTAGAGTTATGTGAAATAATTGTGAAACAGTCATTAATATTGATTTTGTGACCAGACACTTATTAATGTCAAGGTTATTGAAGGTGATGGAAGCACTTTGGATTAATCACATACAGCCTAAACTGTGTGTACAAAAATCAATAGACTTCAATCTTCGCCTACCCTGGACTGCATGACCTGTCTTAATATGATTGGTCATTTGTATGTACTTTTATTTTTATTTAACTGAGTAATTTTCATGAACTTTATTTTATCATTGTTAACCATGTTAGTTGTAAAGCGGTTGTAAAGAAACTACGAAATGACGATATCATCTCGCGAAATTTGTCTTCTTAATGCCTTGTTCAAATTTATCAAAGGGACTAATTGTTTTAATTTTCTCAAACGTATCTTGTCGATTTCCAAGGAAATGTTATGTATAACCACGTTCTACATCAGGAAGTTAAGACAGTCAATTCGGCATCAGTCAACCTCTACTTCTACGATTAATCAACTCTTGTATCTTACCTCATGTCCCTCATTTCTCCAACTTAGTCTTTCTATGGTCATTCAAAAAGGACTTTGTCACATTTCGAATAGTAGTAAAGGTTGTCAGTAGGGCAAGTAGTGTGGCCCTAAGTCGGCTCCTCACCGCTGTAGTTGACAAACACCTGAACGTATGTGAGAAATGATCTAAATCCATGCTTTGTGGTTCTCAGTGTCCTTTTATTCACAGCTCTTCTCACTTGCATCTCATGAGGTAGGACTAGGAGTCACTATAAAAGATTATCAGCTCTATCGCATAACCAAGTACGAAGAATCATCTACGCCCTGTTTGACCTGCCCGCGTTCTATGTGATGGAGAAAGTGCTAAGACTGAAACTTATAACAACATACTTTGAAATTAGCTTGATAATCGACTCTTTTATCTCCCACCATTTATATCTGTGGTGACACTATTTCAACTAACTTACAATTTCGGCTATTAATATCATTATTATTACTATTGTTTTATGGTTTCGTACATTTTTGATACTGTTTTCCATTACTGATTTTGGCTACCCATACTCTGTACTATTTATTGTTTTTGTCATTGTTGCTGGGTAAATTAGATGTAATACTGGGGCAAATCCCATGGTACTCCACACTGTAACACAAGTTACTGTTTTTGGAATTAAGCAAATCATTATTATTATTATTCTTATTTATTTATTGTGCGTTAGTGTCACAGCGGTTAGGACTCTCGCCGACCATGCACATGGTCCGAGGTTCGAGCCCCGCCGATGAACACCTGATATCACTGGTCGGACTGCTAAATTTGGGCTAACGATATCACATGCTGAAAATTCCATACTTGTACCAAAAATATACAGTGTGGAATCAAGCTATAATCAAAATAAAAAAAAAATAAAAATTCTTGTCAAGAAGAGATTACTGATGGATGCTTACCAGGTGTTGTAGAATGCAGTCTAGAATGCAGCTTCTTACATCCTGCCTCTTACTCAAGTAGAAACACAGGCAGAATATGCTCTCTTATCCATATGTTTTTGTACGGGTAGAGTTGATATACATTGTTTCACAAGAGCAAGTGAATTAATAGATACACATTGGGGAGGCCAGTCAGGCTTTGGTTTTCGTTTTTTTATGCCTATTACTTTCATCTCTCTGCCTTTGTATGTTCTGCAATCCATTAAGGGAAGAGAGAAGACGCAGATACGGCGGAGTCATAAAATGACTCTAGAAAATATGGACTTCGCAGACGATTTATGCCTATTGTCATTAAAAGATGGACATCTGCTGGCGTAAGTCAATAAATTGGCAGCAGAAGCCGGGAGTGAAGACACAACTTCAAGTAAATATATAAAGAAAACACGGATGATGAACATACCCTCCTGTTATCAGCGTCAAGGATGAATCACCACCATCAGCAGCAATCTACAGTATGTAGTCTCTTTTCCACATTTAAGAACTGTGCAGCATCTTTCCAACTATAAGAAGCACGGATGGATCTAGAATCGAGAAAGCAAGACGGACCCTCATTATTCTGAAATCGCCATAGAGAACAAGACTCTAACTTCCACCTTTGATTTCATTTCACTCAGTGTTTCTATACAGTTCACATGAAAAACATTTTCAAGTAGCCAGTGCTAACTTTAATCAAACGCTGTCTGCGCTTTATACTAACGGTAAGATAACCAACCACCTGGGAAGTGCAAGCGGTCAAAACACCAGCCAAGTACCTAATGCCCAACAAATACTCTGAGGAAATTGGTGATGTATCGAAATGTAGCTGGAGAGACAACTAACCAATATCATCTAATCGAACCTAAATGGTGTTAGGCAAACGTTCCAGGATGAAATAGGACGTACGCCGGCCTTAGCATTGTGTAACTTGAAAATCCTCAATGCGTCATGTCGAAGAAGAGGAGTTCAGATAAGATTTACTGCTTTAAGTAATTTCAATCTCAAGCTGCACAGTTGTATATACGCATCTTTTAAATTAACTTAACCACAAAAAGAACATTTCCAAGGATGTGTCATTGCGATTGCTAATTTTACACAGTAAATTACAAATTATAAAAAAAGCGTTTATCAGGTAGAAACAAAAATGAAATCAGCGAACTAGGTGACGTAAGGTAACTGACAGGACTGAGTGGAATGTAACTAAAGTTAACTATGAGTCAAGTTAACAACATAAGAAACATAAGATAAGCTTTATTCCAAATCAGTACTTGTGATACAGAATGGAATTCTCAGCATTTTACTACAATATTGCATCCAGTTTTTTACATTAACAATAAATAAAGTTCTACATAGTTTAACGTTATCTCAACAACATATTTAGTATGTCGGTAGCAAAGCCAAAATTAAAGTGTTTGAAGTTGTTTGAAAAGTAGATACTACTAGCATATTTACTGGCGTAAGCGATAGCAAAATGTTCGAGGTATACATAGTGTGAAAGAACGAACAAGAATGTTTTAAGTAGAGTTTGCAAGGAAGAGAGAAACAAAACAGCACATAACAAAAATAAATAGAGAAGGGAAAAAAAATAGGGAGAAAACGTTGTACCTGTAAATGATGTGAGTTGGAAAGACGAGATCCCCTTGTTCTACTGACTACTTAATAAGTTAAAGGTTTCCCGCCTAACGCTTTCTTTGTCGCACAGAACTCGAGCTAGGTAGGGTATGGATGAGTTTTTGTACTTACTAGTGCGGGCATATAGTTTCCTATATAGGCTTCTTGTTTTCCCTGAAGAGATACATGGGGAGAGTTGTGAATGTAGAGGGTGTTGTGAGTCAGATAAAATGGATTTCGCCCATTTTTCACATGAGTCTATATGCCTGTCCACCAGAATATTAACTAGCTGGCTAAGTGGCACGTTGCTTACCCTGCTGACAACCTTTAACATCCTACGTAATAAGGTATAGTCTTTCTTCAATAGCCCAGGAAAGACTAAGGGGGAGCAATAGAGAATAATAGGCAGAATACGGGAGTTAACAAATTGTAGGAGTAAGGGTTGGTGGTAATAAAGGGCATAAATTTAATAGGGCAAGGAAATGAGGGTAGGAAATATAACAATTCAAAAACATAAACCAAAAAATCACATAGCCGGTCTAAAAACCGATTAGGTGTATTATAGATTTAGTGACACTAAACAAAAGTAATCTTTGGCATACAGAGTTCGTAATTTCACACGTAATGTCAGTGCTTTTGAAGAAGTTTGACTCTTATGCCTTTAAAAAGTTTCCTGCGCATTCTGTATAGATGACTCTTAAGTTAGTTTGTAAATTAGCTTGGTGTTCAGATTCGATCAGGTGTTCCAGGACACAATTCTGGGTGATATCCTTCTTATCGACTTTAAAACCATTAAGATAAGTATTCAATGCTATAGTGGCTATAAAGCTGAGTACGGCCAACATAACTAACTCCTCTACAGGTGGAGCTGGTGAAATGATAGATACACGATGCTGAAACCAGCCAGCAGTGGTGGCTTATCCTTCACGTTCATGCGAATCATCGGTTTCGCACAGAAGTTCAGCGAGGAAGAAGGTTTTCTACAGTGAACCGACGAATCAACACTAAATTGTCAATTCAGGTAGAGAAGTCTATTAGAAGCAAAAGGTTCGACCGATTTTAGTTCGTTGGGCTTCATGGATTTTGTGATGAAATGTTTCGATACTAAATTTTATTTTTCTGCATTGCTTTAATAGTCCTTTTCTCTTCCATCACCCCCACCTACTAAATTTCTATCGTTTACTATTACTGTTGTCAGCTTGACCCTCGTTCAAGTTTAATTGAATTCTGCTCAATCCTGGCAGTTATAATGCGTTAATCAGTTTACTAATTTAAGTTTTTAATTGATTAAATCTTTTTTTATAATACGTAACTTGTTATCTGAAATTAACGATTACAGTGACACGACTTTGGAAATATTCCCTCTGTTGCTGAGAGAATTTACTATGTATTTGAGCGATTGTTAGGCCAGAGAATGACATCATCAAAAAACCAACTCTTCTCTAAAGCATTATTTGAATTGAACTGCCTGCTACTGTTTGACTGAGATGACAAATTCCATACAGCTCTTATTATCAACCAGTAATACTTGGTTTTATTTATTTACTTTTAATTGTAGCTTGATTCTACACTATATTTTTGGTACAAATATAGAATTTTCAGCATGTGATATCGGTAGCCCAAATTTTGCAGGCCATCCATCGATATCAGGTGTGCATCAGCAAGGGTTCGAACACTGGACCATGTGCATGGCCAGTAAGAGTACTAATCACTGTGACACCGGTGCACAGTTCATTCAGATTGAGATGAACTAAATACCAGATGGCCGTATCGCTCGTTTGGCACCGAGTTCATCAGTCAGCAGGGCACCTTGTTTGACTAAGGTCATAGAACCGAACCAGATCAAATCACCTGATTTCTGAATAGCTGATAATGTCGTCCCCAGTTGATTGAAACTGCCATCTGGCGTCGTTTAGACTACTTCGATCTGGCCAGCCGTCAGCAAGCACTACTGGTTGATATGATTGGTGCTATGCAACTACTCATTTCAATCAATAAGTAGTGTGTGTTGGTTTATGTGGATTGGATCACTTTCTTGACTGCGATTTCACGGCATCAAGCAGACCACTCATATACTGTGATCTGAATAACTTGGTTTTCAAGGGGAATTAAGGTGATATCCCACGCTTCAAATTGGGTTAATGGCAAACTGCTAACCGGTTTGAAAATTGTGAATTTAATATGAAGCCCTATTTTCCCCATTGAGACATATAAATAAAAAATTCAGCCATGATCACTCTCTTTTCCACGAATTCATTTTCATACCTAAATTCTCGTACATGAATTAGGTTAGACAATAACAATCATTTTTATTCACACTGTGTCTAGATGTGTTTGTTAAGGTTTGACAGTGAGTGGGAATACTAAAATGCAACAATATTGGTTTATAGGATTCTTTACCTTCATGTTCCGCAGTGGAACATAGGGCTTCAAGCTAGTGGCTTGAAGCTTCTATAGTAGTGTTTATTTTTACTGGGTGGGGTTGCGGGCCTCACATCAAGCCTTTCCTCTTTACTGGCCTGATTACGAATTTATCAAGGCCAATGAGTGTATCGGTCGAGAACAGAACCCCGTACCACATGTGTGGTTGACGACCATTCTACCTCCAAACCAATGAAGTACATCATTGATATATATCCATACAATATGTGTGTTCGTTTGAGAGTCTGTACTTGGTGACATGTTTCCATATAATATGTGTGTTTTGTTTGACAGTCTGATATATTTTGCTATGTATATATGGATCGATATTCCATTATAATTAGCCAATCATGTTAAGACTGTCTATTGATTTGTTCATTTTGAATATTCGCACACACATTTGTGTTCACACACTTGTTCGGACATTCCTATATATATTTTGCTCTCACACAATTGTGTGACATTGATTCTCCTTGTGTTTTGGAAAATAGAAGTATCGTCGCAAACCTAGTGGTCTTCTGATTTCCGTCTTTCTTGCGTCAGAACTATTAAATTCTCGACCAGTACATATCAATAATTTGGCGACGGGAAAACTATGGATCCTTCTAAATTGGAATTACTATTTGAACGACAAATGAAATTAATGGAAATGTTCGTCAACCAACAGACTGGTCCAGCTTCACCTTCAAGCAATCCGAATCATACCATGCTACCATCTGTCGACGGAATTGTGAATAGTATTTCACAGTTCAATTATAATCCAGATGCGAATGTCACTTTTGACACATGGTATCAACGATATGAGGATTTATTCACTGTTGATCTCGCCTCACAAGACGATGCTTGGAAGGTGCGAGTGTTGTTACGTAAATTGGGTCCGGCAGAATATGAACGGTACTGCAACCTAATTTTACCCAGAAACCACGTGACAAGTGTTTCGATGATACAATAAAGCTGCTGCGTGAACATTTTGGAGACCACTCCTCATTATTCAGCATACGTTATCGTTGCCTCAAGCTGACAATGAATGAAAATGATGATTTTCTTACTCACGTTGGCACAGTCAACCGAGAATGTGAGAGATTTCGACTCAGGTCCTTAACAGATGATCAATTCAAAGCCTTGATTCTCATATGCAGTCTTCAATCTCCTCGTTTCACAGATATCCGAACTCGACTGCTCAATCAGCTAGAACAAAATCCCAAGTTAACATTACATGACATAGCTGATGAATATCAACGGCTGATTAATTTGCAGAAAGACACACACCTGGTCGAATCAACACCTTCGAGAAGCTCTGATATTCATGCATTACGAAAGAGCAAAAATCTCTCATCATCCACTCCTGACCCACCTTCTCTAATGTTCCGCGGAAATCTACACATACTCGTCCAACTTCACAAAATACTGCAAAGAAGACCCCTCCATCACCATGCTGGCATTGTGGCGCGTGGCACTTTGTAAAGTCTTGCCCATACAAAAATCATCGTTGCAGCAAGTGCAAAATCATCGGTCATAAAAATGGTTTTTGTCAGCCACGCAAACTCAGATATCATAATCCAGCGAAAGCTCGACAAACTGTTGGTCCTAAATATCCAAAAAGATCATTGAGTCTACGCGCAACCTGTCAAGTCACAACTCCATGTATGCGGAAATATCTTGACCTTCAGATGAATGGTCATGATGCACGTCTGCAGCTAGATACCGCCTCTGATATTACTGTTATATCAGAGAAACTTTGGAATAATATTGGCAGACCACCAATCGCAAATACTTCTCAGACTGCTGTCAGCGCCTGTGGTGGGCGCCTCAAACTAATTGGTGAACTCGAATGTTCTGTTTCCTTCCGCATATCAAATTCACAGGAATTTGTTACGTCACCAAGAGTGATTTAAATCTTTTGGGACTTGATTGGTTCGATCGTTTACATCTGGCTGATGTCCCACTTAGTTCTGTATGCAACGCAGTTAACAAGGATAAAAATTCAGCCAACTCCTTTTCTGATTTATGCAAACTATTTGCACCTGTTTTTCAGCCCGGATTAGGTCACTGTACCTCGCTGCAAGCTACCTTTCGAGTATTACCAGACGCAAAACCGGTTTTTCGCCCAAAGAGGCCAGTTCCATATGCATCTGTACCAAAAGTTGACGAAGAATTGGAGAGACTGCAACAACAAGGCGTATTAACACCAGTCACGTACTCGGCATGGGCAGCACCCATCGTCGTTGTCAAGAAAGCGAATGGGTCCCTACGTATTTGTGCTGATTTCTCTACTGGGTTGAATGCTGCATTAGAACAGCACCACTATCCTTTACCTACGCCGGATGATTTATTCACTGTTTTAAATGGTGGATCTTATTTTGCAAAACTGGATCTTGCTGACGCATATCTACAAGTTGAAGTAGCCCCAGAATGCCGAGAACTCCTTACCATTAATACACATCGCGGTTTGTTCCAATACAACAGATTACCTTTCGGAGTTAAAACTGCCCCAGCTATTTTCCAACAACTGATGGATACTATCTTGGCAGGTATTCCGGGTGTTGCCGTCTATCTTGATGACATCTTGGTGGTAGCGAATTCTATAAACGAACTTTACAGCAGGACAGAAGCTGTCTTGTCACGCATGCAGGACAACGGTCTACGACTACGCTCAGAGAAGTGTCAGTTCTCCTTGAGATCTGTCAAATACCTTGGATTTATATTTGATGCATCGGGTAGGCGTCCAGATCCTGACAACATACGTGCTATAAAAGAGATGCCCGCACCTACTGACGTGCCTTCTTTACGCTCTTTCTTGGGATTAATTAGCTATTACTCGGCTTTTCTCCCTGCGCTGCATAATGTTCGACACCCTCTCAATCGACTACTCGAAAAGAATGCAACCTGGAAATGGTCCGAAGCTTGCAGATCAGCTTTTGAAAAGTTGAAGTCTATGTTAACTTCTGAATTGCTTCTGACACATTATAGTCCAACACTTCCAATTATAGTTGCAGCGGACGCTTCAGCAAGCGGAGTGGGAGCTGTCATTTTACATGTCTTCCCAGATGGTTCACAAAAAGCAATAATGCATGCATCTCGAACACTAACTGCGGCAGAAAAGAAATATGCACAAATTGAAAAAGAAGCCTTAGCTTTAGTTTTCGCCGTACGACGTTTATCAGCCTTTCTTTGCCCTGGTAACTGGATAATTTCACCTCTCTTTCATCCGAATGTGAAATGCTAAAAGTTTCCATTGTGTTTGATTATTATTATTGTTCGGAATAGTGGTTAATATTGCATATTTATATATGTATATATTTTTAGTGTATGAGTATATGGATCGATTGATTTTTGTTTAAACTGAACTCTGTGTGGGCAAGTATGTTAAAATTGTTCTTGTAGATATATTTAATAATGTCTTTGCCATGTAAGCAGCTGACGAGAAGGCAACGAAATAAAAGATGGTACCATTTTATTCTGCTAAAACTTTAGTTCTTGCTTTGTTCAAATTCATTAAGGGGAATAAATGTATGAAATCATATATATATATATTATTATTATTATTGTATCCTTTAGTTCCTAGAGGAACATAGGGCTTCAGCTGCGCACCTCCATTGACTTCGGTTTTCTGACAACTTTTTCACCCTGCTCCAGGTCTGTCCACATGCTTTCATCTCCTCCTCGCATGAACTCCTCCAAGTCACCCTTGGACGACCAACTCGCCGCCTCCCTTTCGGGTTCCACTCGAGCAATGGCTTGTCTAGTGATGTCACTTGATGGTTTCCTCAGCGTATGGCCAATCCAATCCATCTCCATTTCTTTCTGCCTATTTGTTTCACAATCGGTTTCTGATTGGTTCGTTCCCAGAGATCCCTGTTGCTGATCTTTTCTGGCCATCTGATCTTGAGTATTGAGCGGAGACAGTTGTTAATGATAATATATATATATATATATATATATATATATATATATATATATACGATTGTACAGCTATGATAGTGAAATCGTAGAAAAGAGAATTTTCTTCGCCGAATTCTTTGTTTATATATTAATAATTGTTATTATTTTTATAACGTGATTTCACACCTGACAAGGAGTAGGACGTAGTTAGTCTTTCCAATTAATTTCTCAATTAGTAACAAAAATAACACTAATTAGAAAAATTATAATTGATTTTTTCCATTATTTTTTAGCCAACTGTGCAGAATTTGAGATTTTATTAAGAGAGTGGGAAAAGCTGACACACACACACAGGCATACACACACTCACGCAGAAATGCAACAACATTACTAATTGAATTACATATAAGAAATGAGGAGGAGTGCGGAAGGCTGAGGGCGGCCGCCACCAAAAAATTAATAAAAAAAACCCTGAAAAGTGAAAGAAAACACACGATTTGTTCCACAGTTCTGAGGGTTAGTCAGCCACTTCAAAGGGAGGGGGGGTAACAGAAGGCAAATAATTAATTAATTTAATTGTGTAACCAGAAATCAACTAGCCTTCACAGTAATAGTAGTAGTTGTAGCACTATGAGAATACGCAGGATTCGATGGTTTCCTTGCGTGATGATGCCTATCCAGGCAACCACGTGCTCACTGGTGCGTGGGAGTAAGAGATTGAGTGAAGGTGGAACACAGCATTCACTTGATATAAATATTTATTAAAATACGAAAAACAAAATATATCGAAGTAAATAAATAATATTTCACAAGAAAATTTAATTAACACAAATGCCATCAGTTACGGAGACAAGTATTCACGCTGTTTTAAATTAATTCATCGCTTCCGGTAGACTAAAGTTTATGTTTACTTTCGCCATTTGTGTAAGTGAATATAAAACTTCAGTATGGCACATGACTTTTGCCTATCATCACTCTTTCAGCTAGCTAGCTAGCTGATGTCTCCATTGGTTGTTGCGAATTCATAAGCTTTCCTTTCAAACAACTTCGCTACCACATGATCTCTTTCATAATCCTAATCTTAAACACACACCCGTTAGGGGGTTTTCACTCAACATATTGTATGTCTCCTCGGTGCATATGTTTAACTCATTCTTTTCCAGAGCTTATATTCGTATGCAAATACTCCTTCCTGATTGCTGACTTGATATAGGATCTTCTTAGCGGACGGCCAATGCCTAATGGAACACACAAATTCGAAGACTTCCAGGCAGCCAAACAAAAGAACTGGCAGAAAAAGCTGTCAACAAGGAAAGAATTTCAAGTGAAGACAGAGAAGACAGAGGTGACGATGATATCTGACAACCGCCAACATTAACAACAAGTATCAATCATTATCGAAGGAAGAAGTTTGAAAAAGGTTACTTCCTTCTTTCATTTATTTGACCAGGCAGAATCGTTTTTGACTATAGGCAACAGCATGCATGAAGATATCAAAACTAGTCAGAATCAAAAGTGCCATGGATACCCTCATGATTCTGAAATCAGTTTGGAAGTCTGCTACACTCCAGTTCAGCATAATCAACGAGATTCAGATTTTTGACACACAAACGCTCAGTCTGTACTTCTATTTTCTGCGCTGTTAACTTGGTGAGAACGTAATGAAAGCATTTCTAACAGTCTGCTGCAGAGTTTTACCAGCAGATGAATTCACTGGCTCCATACTAAAGATCAAATGGCTGGCGACAAATAAAAAGCAACAAGTAACTCTGAAAATCTTATGTACTGGTCGAGAATTTAATAGTCCTGATGCAAGAAAGACGGAAATCAGAAGACCACTAGGTTTGCGATGATACTTCTATTTTCCAAAACACAAGGAGAATCAATGTCACACAAGTGTGTGAGAGCAAAATATATATAGGAATGTCCGAACAAGTGTGTGAACACAAATGTGTGTGCGAATATTCAAAATGAACAAATCAATAGACAGTCTTAACATGATTGGCTAATTATAATGGAATATCGATCCATATATACATAGCAAAATATATCAGACTGTCAAACAAAACACACATATTGTATGGATATATATCAGGAAATGTACCAGTCAATAAAGTATCTTTCAACGAATATCCCATGTAAAGTGGAGACGGATTGAAGACACACACTCACGAGACTCTCGAGAGGCATCGGCTGTTAATTAATTAATTTCTTATTTTTGA
This sequence comes from Trichobilharzia regenti, assembly GCA_944472135.2. Lineage (NCBI taxonomy): Eukaryota > Metazoa > Platyhelminthes > Trematoda > Strigeidida > Schistosomatidae > Trichobilharzia > Trichobilharzia regenti. The sequence continues at coordinate 164,754,371 of OX235270.1, forward strand.
TTACAGCTTGATTCCACACCGTATTTTTGGGACGAGTGTGGAATTTTCAGCGTGGATATAGGTAGCCCAAAATTCGCCGGCCGACCATAGATACCAGGTGCCGTAGTTCCAGTGAAATTGAAATGCAAAAACGAGGAGTGAGACATGTCTCCGAGGTTGTTATTGGAGATCATGTGAAAAGGAAGAGGTGAGAAAATATGGGCTGTCATGGGGCCAACTGACGAGGACTGCAGAGAACAGGGTTGAATGGAGATGTGCTCCGGTTAAAGCCCTCTGTTCCACTTGCAATCCAAAGGAATAATAATAGTAAAAGGTCTGTCTTACCTTCACCATTTGATCATGATTAACAATTATGTCGTAACCTGTCCTGTGACCTATAACTGAAACAATACAGCTTAAGATACGTAAGTGTAACAGGCAACTTTCTATAGATCTTTCCCCCTGATGGAGATTTGCGACTGAAAACCACTAAGGAATACTGGGCAGCCATTTTTCCCTATTTGGAGACTTGACCTCACTGCAAGGAACTTAAACAGCCAGTACCATTTAGGGGTTACTAGGCAGCCTAACTCATCATTCAGCTAATGACATAGAGGACCAAGTGGAATAATATTTTCGCAACTGTAACGTTGGCTAGACACATCAGGTTCAAGTCTCATCGGAAACACCACCAGACACTGTCCCACTAGGGATTTTAGGTACATGCTGAGGCAACTGAGGAGTCCCACTTCAGGCAAAACGAGCTTTCTGAAGTTAAACATTAAGGGAAATTAGAATCAAGTTCTTCATTAAATCAGGACATGATTTTATAACAAATAACTCGCCATATTTTAGTCTTATTTGTATCCATATATGTTAATTTTTTCCTAAGAATTAATTTTCATTTTTAATTTAATATTTCCTCAAAATATTTTAGAATTACAAATAGTACGTGTTTGTTATTTTCGTTACCATGGTAACCCCATTTGCATACACGTGTTTTGTTGTGTACTTTGAAAACTATTCACACTTCGTTTTAATTACATTTACATCAATCATCACTCACCTTCTTATCTATCATATTTTTTTTTCAAGATTGATCACAAACCATTAAAAAGTAGGAGGCACTGGAAAGCTAGCTGTTTACTCCTTCTGTGAGACACTTCAGCAAAGAGCACTGATGAGCCTAACAGGGATAAAAACTGAGACGAAGCTAATCTTATTTAGAATTTAGCTCCTTGAGCAAGAAGTGGATGATCCGTCAATTCTAATTTACATCAATTCTCGGCATACAGCGTGACCGCCAGCGAATGTCATCGGTGTACGTGTTTTCATATCTTACAGCTTCGTGAACCCTACTGATCTCTACTTCAGTCACTGGTGAGCATCGGATTAAATTTAAGTTTGCAGGAAATGACCGATTTTAAGTTTCAGTACCGATTGATATCGGTTAGAACGAGTCAGTGAAAACTGTTATAAAGTACTAGATAGTTATATACCCCCCCCTCCCCCGGCGGTAACGTCAACCCCACCAGCTCATGTTATAATAACAAAATCGTTGATCGTTCGGTTACTTAGGAATTCATTGAATGAATTGTGAACTCTCAGTTCTGTCCATTCATAATATGTGGCGCCACCACCTTCGAATTCACCTTTATATAATGGACCTACCTTGGTACACGTTTTTATCTGAAACTTCGAAACATAACTCCAGTAGCCATCAGCAAATAGGAGATGGAAATTTTGAATATACATTTTGTTATGGGGATTGAATATGCGTAGTATACAGCAGGAATACTAATATTCTGCAGCACATATTGTGAAGGGCATTTTCATAAGGTAGGGTCTCGAGGCTCACTTTCTTTTGTCCCCTTGTTGTTTGCCACAAGTTTCCACATATTTGTATCAGTTTTGCGTCATTTCGATTGCATGTATGTGCTGTAGAATTGATAAAGAATGACTGTGTAACTAACACATCTCTCCGCCTAACTGTATTTCTTTGTTATACTTTCGCCCAGTCCCACCTACACTGAATTGTTTGGTTACATGCAAGGGAATGCAGTGAAACGGCTGAGCTTTTTTTCTTGGTTATTTAACTTAACAGGGTCAGTCATTTTACGTCTACCTAGATTTTCATGCCCCAATAATCTAATTCACCCTGGTCTACTAATCTGACATATGTAAGTGACCTCATAGTCATTACATGGTATTAAGTAAATTATGTTTTTTTCATAATTGGGTCTATTAGCTCCTTAAGCTGACAAAGTTTGTCTCTGAGAGAAGGACAGAGTACATTTGTAATAGGTGCTTTCGTTTGAGTGAAACAATGTGATTTTGACTTTGGACTATCAGCAGGAGGGACAGATTTGTGATTTTTGTGGACAAATTCTTCGATCCCACTATATTGTTGGGAATATTCTGTCCAGTACTCCCAGGTTTTCCAGTGGTTCTCTAAATGATGTCAGCTCATGATTAAATCCTCCATGTAATCAAACAAAATTACTACGAAAATCCAATACTTGAAAATATTCTATTTCATTATAGGTAATAGTTTTGTACTTGGACTGGACTGTGAATCTGTCTGATGACACTGCTGATATCAGTTAATTCTTTAGTGGAACCACAGACTTTTCAATGAAAAATCCCCTTTCACTTGTCTTTATTAAGTTTGTGACTATGTGTCTCTCCCGGGGATAGCTATACAGTAGAACGCGAAATTAAGTTCCTAGATTTTAGACGATATACAGTCAGTTTAGGCTGCTACAAAGGCTAGTGACTGGCTGTCTAAAGGGGCATCCACCAAGCCTTTTGATTTGGAGTCTGATTCATAAGGCAATGGAGCAATATCAGGAGCTATTTCCCCATGGTTACCACTGACCGAAAGAGGATTTTCCAACATTCTGTTCAATATGAATGAGCCTACTGCCCATATACCCCAAAGGTTTCAAAAAGACGGTTTTTCAGCTCCCATAGGCTAACCTGCATTGTCTACACCAGTCCACTTGTATGTGCTGGGGAGGCGTTTATCTCTACTTTCTGCAGAGGAATATCCCTGACACATGAATCTAGGGAATGGGACTTATCTGGCGTGGCATAGACTACGAATCCAAAGAAACTAGGTGAGTTTTAGGAATGTGCGTCAGGTTGAAGTTGAGCCTAGACGCCGTGTGTGGCTAAAGAGTATTCTATCATTAAACCAGCGACGAAATCAAATCCCTAGAGCTGCTCCAGATGGACGCTAATGCACTAACAACTGTTTAAATTTTCACACACACACACACAAGGAATTTAATAATATTGTAATAGTATGTGTAAGTAACAATCGAATAATCAAGTCAATAGTCAGTCAGTCGGAATTTAAACTGAACAAACGCTTGGGCATTGTGATAGAGTATAATTCCATTATAGATAGAATTTATTTTGATAAAGTCACGCGGTGACACACAATAATATGAGCAATAAATTGTGATGTAAACGTCATTAGTAAATATTACTGCATAACACTCTAAGACTATCAAAATAAATTTTATCTATAGTGAACAAACGCTGGTTTCCCTGTACGTCAGTCAGATAAGCTACCAATCAGATATCAGTACAGCTTGATAGACGCCTACATGTAAGGCAAATAACCGTCCAATCAGAATTCAGTATATTGACAGACGCCCACGTTATGTGAACAATAAGGTGATGATGACGATACTTGTACCAAAAAAATACGGTGTGGAATCAAGCTGTAATGAAAAATTTAAATTAAATTAAAAATTAATTAACTTGTTTTCTCTTGTTTATTTTTCCATGAAATCCCTTAAACGAGATTCTAATTAAGTCACATATTCAAGGTGTTCAATCCATCTTTGTCCAATTAATTCTGTGAAACAGTTCATATGTCTAAATGAAAATAATTGTTTTTTAATCAAACGATACACTTGGTTTCGAAAAAAAGGATTCTAATATCATTATGTTTCGTTAATATTATTTTACTTTAAATATCTTACAATCTAATTCCATAAATATATACATCTATGTAAATATTTCTTTTAATCAACAGGTAAATATCTCGTTTGTTCTTTTGTTGAAAATACGAATAAAAATTTCAGCGAAGTGTTCTTTTTTTCGGCAGAGAATTCATTCTCTGAGCTGTACAGTAGAAATGATATACACATATATATTTATTAATATGCATATACATTATTATTTGATAGTGTGAAATATTCCCATATTATGAATTAAAAGTCAATCTGAACGAAGAATATTCTTTTCAATAATTTCTCCTTCTCAGGTTCTTACAATTATAAAATATAATATTTGTGGTCGTTACAATAAAGATAGCCAGGTATGCGGCGGATACATTTTTTAACGTAGAATAACAGATTAGTAGTTATGGGGTGTCAAAATAAATAGTCATATTTGTGTGAGAAACGTGCTAGGCTGAAATCGATTAGAAAGTATTGTAAAACGGGAGACAATAGTGGTGGTTAATCATAATGGAATTGTAGAGTGTGGGGTAGGAAAATTGACAAGTCAGTTCAAGGTTATAAAAGGTGTCAGGTGAGTGAGTGGCTAGTACAAAATGGTCAGAGTTAAATAGGAGGTAGTAAGACTGGAATGAGAGGTTCATAATGAGATAACGAATATATTAAATGAAACAGGTGGAGGCGTATATTGAGAAAACAGATAATATCACTAATAATAAGTCCGTACAAATGAAAATTCGATAGTATTAAGGGAATGTTTGCATAAAGGGCATAAATTGTATTGATATTATTGATATTATCTGTTTTCTCAATATATGCCTCCACCTGTTTCATTTAATATATTCGTTATCTCACTATGAACCTCTCATTCCAGTCTTACTATATCCTGCTTAACTCAGACCACCTTGTACTAGCCACTCACTCACCTGACACCTTTTATAACCTTGAACTGATTTGTCAATTTTCCTACCCCACACTCTACAATTCCATTATGATTAACCACCACTATTGTCTCCCGTTTTACAATATTTCTAATCGATTTCAGCCTAGCACGTTTCTCACACAAATATGACTATTTATTTTGACACCCCATAACTAATCTGTTGTTCTACGTTAAAAAATGTATCCGCCGCATACCTGGCTATCTTTATTGTAACGACCACAAATATTATATTTTATAATTGTAAGAACCTGAAGAGAAATTATTGAAAAGAATACATTATTATTGTTACTGTCGTTCCCTTGGATTCCAAGTAGCACACATCATCATTTTGTTTTGTTCCCTTCGATGCTTATCATCTGGATCCACGATTTACGATAGGCTGTAATCTCCTGCTTTTCACATGACCCCTTTCAGGTAACCCTTGGTGTCATACTAAACTAGTCGTTTCGCATTTGGCTTCCACTGCAGAGATGGGCTGGCTGGTGCATGATGTTTACTCTATTGTCTTGTCAGCATGTGTCTCATACATCTCCTTTTTCATTGTTGAGTAGACAATAGGTTCTGGGTTAATTCATTGACTGACAAAGTTTCTTGTTGCTTATTCTTTCTTCCTGGCTATTTGATCTATAGTATGGGGTGAACAGACGAAGACAGGTGTTGGTAACAGTCTGAAGCCTTCTGAAATTCTTTCGGTAACATATGAAGTCTTTGAACTATATAAAAGTACTGACTGTCTTGACAGTGGTGTTAAAAACTTGAAATTTACCGTTTATAATTATTGATATAAGTATAAAACTTGGGCACTGTGGTAGAGTAAAATTCCATTATAGATAAGATTTTTATTTTGATAAATCGCACAGTGTTTACAGTTATATGAACTGATGACGTTTCGAGCACAATTTATTGCTCATAATCATATCAAGGTAATCACACGACTTCCTAAATTCATTTATATAGTTCCATTGTGTTTTCTCTTGATTTTCACTTGATTTGATTGGTAATAGTATTTTCCATATTTCAGGTATGAGTGACGAGTCATTCCTATTGCATGTGTTGGGTGTAGACTCGATGAACAAGGATTCAGTAATCAACCTCTCTCTCTCCACCTACCTAGATTACTTTTTAGAATTTTAACCCTCTCCCACCCTATTGTGTGGTTGTGTGTTAGCGCATGCATTGCAATTGCTGAGCTTTTTTCTAAATTATTTATCTTCTCGGGGTCAACCATTCTTACCTTAGCTAAATTCTTATGCTCTGACAATCTGACTACCCCTGACCTACTAGTTTGACCTATGTAGTTGACCTCACAGTCATTGCATGGTATTTTGTTAATCATATTATTTTGTCTAATTGGGTCAACCTACAAACTCACTCAGGGACAAGCTCTGTAGGTTAAAGGACCCAGTCGACCCAATTAGACAAAATAATATGATTTACAAAATACCATGCAATGACTGTGAGGTCAACTACATAGGTCAAACTAGTAGGTCAGGGGTAGTCAGATTGTCAGAGCATAAAAATTTAGCTAAGGTAAGAATGGTTGACCCCGAGAAGATAAATAATTTAGAAAAAAGCTCAGCAATTGCAATGCATGCGCTAACACACAACCACACAATGGCATGGTGGGAGAGGGTTAAAATTCTAAAAAGTAATCTAGGAAGGTGGAGAGAGAGGTTGATTACTGAATCCTTGTTCATCGAGTCTACACCCAACACATGCAATCGGAATGACTCGTCACTCATACCTGAAATATGGAAAATACTATTACCAATCAAATCAAGTGAAAATCAAGAGAAAACACAATGGAACTATATAAATGAATTTGGGACTTACCGTTTATACTCAGTGCAGTAGACTTCCAATTTGATTTCAGAGTGATGAAGGTCTGGCATGGCTTTCGGATCCTTACTGGTTCTAAACATCCTTATTCATGCCAACTCCTTGTGACTGAAGGACTTCTGCCTAGGCAGATAAGTGAAGGAAATGACCTCTTTCAAATATATATTCAAGTGACAGTGATTGGTGCTTGTCATTGTTTCAATCGGCCACGTCTCCTTCAACAATTTATCGATTTTTACCCGTATACCTTCAAGTTAGTGCTACATTTAGCATTAAGTGAAATCCAGGTCTTCAACAATTTTCGTATCTATCCAATGTGTTCCTGTCTTTTTGCATCTTGTGATTTTCCACATAATCCAGTCTACTCTAATTGTGAATATCATCATGAGCGATAGTAGTCAGCCTTGCCTGATTCTCTACTGCCTTCGCTTCAAAGGCAGGCTTCACTGAATATTCCTTTGCGGTTTGTTAAAAAAGAATGAAAATTACTTCAAGTTATTGTTTACAACATGAAAATATTTCAAGAAATGTGATGAATAATCAAAATTGTAAATCGTCGACTGGAGTCCAAATTACTAAGTATAGAATGAAAATGTTCAGAAAAATTTGTATGTTAGTGTGGAATATCATTGCCTTTCCATATCCGAATCGATAAAACTTCTTCAATCTAAAGTACGATACTGAAATACATTTCCCGCATTGAGATGCTTCGTTCGACATAACTCTGAAGGAATTCTCCTTGCCAGTGACCAGTGGTGAATATATATGAAGTTCAGTCACAGAACTCTTGTAGATCCCTTCTTACCTCTTCATAGCCAATCTGAATAATTTTCTGTGATACTTTTTCATCGAAGGGCTGATGTACATCTGAGGAAAACATGCTCAAGGGAACTGATATAGCACGTTTTTATATTGCTGCTTTTTTATCGAGAAAATGTTGAAAAGAGATAAGATGAAAGGGAGAACACGGCGGGGGAAAGGCGCATCATTCCTCCCAAATGATCTGCGCTTTATACATCAGCAACACATCAACATCTCATTTGTTTCTGCTCTACAGCCTATCTTAAGCTGTACCACTGTTTAGTGACCTTTATTTTCCCCTCGACTACACACAGTCAATTTCGTCTCAATCTTGGACTGGATGTCAGAAAGTCGCCTTTCATTTCAGCTTCGCTCTTCAGATTCTTTGCTCTTTGATGTGACTCAAAAGTTTACTCAGTGTCCGCAGAATCCGTCCAATTCCATATACTTATCACTTCTTCAGATATGATAGAAAGATTTGTAGCTCAGGTGAATGATTTTGAAGTGTTCTATGGATAGTTAATTTGTGAAGCATTCATTGCCCTACCAGGTGACCTCTTTAGGGCATACTTAAATTACAATTACAAAAGGAACAATCCAATAAAACACAAAAGGAATTGCATACAAACACTATTCAAGAGGGCAAGGACTCATTGCAGCACTCCCATCTTAAGGAAAATTGAAGAAAGATATCTCATAGATGTCTTCCAAAAGAATGGATATCCACGGAATTTCATCAAAAGACATATACCTCCAAGCCAATCGATCAGAACAAAAGCCCCCAAAGGAAGCACAAATGAAAATCGCCTTGCCATATATAAAGAATATCTCAGAAATCCCCACAAGACTCTTCAAACTTTTAGGAATTGACATCGTACACAAATCAACAAAGTCACTTTGCTCTATTCTATGTCAACCAAACGACTCAACAGCGAATAAGATAAAACGAACATCATTTACAAAATGAATTGTAACAACTGCGAAAGTCAAAGTCAAAGAAACAACCGGTTCCAATACAAGTAACCTAGAAGGTGTGAAAACACACAAAAACAAAGAAATCATGTCCAAAGTCACCCACCAGGAGAGATGATTGATAAACTCGCGGAATAATCTAAAAGCTAACTTCAAATTGAAGTATGCACTGAAGATGTTGCTAAGTAGGGCGGTGAAAGCTTCGCAAATTAACTATCCAGCTTATAGAACACAGCCACATGAAAAGAGTGTCTCTCTTTAGTTTGAAAATAGCTCATTAGTTGTCCTCTTTCTCTACCAGAGTTCTTCGCAATTTTTTTTCTGGTCAACAACCAGATCTTCAATTTCAAGATAGTGAAGGTACGCATTGATGAATGATTTCAATTGACTGTTCAGCATGCTTTTCGTGACGCAATAAGTCTCTCAACTATGTAGGCGAGATGGCTCTGACCAGGCAGCTGACGAGTCCCAAATAGGACGAAATGCGCATCCTGGATTCCACTACTAGCCACCATCCACTAATTGTATAACAATTTTGAAAGTTCAGATCTTGTTCCACAAACTAGTTTTCCCTACTGACTTCAGGAGGGATGATGGACTGTCTTACTTTTCTTATTCCGCCTAGCATTTACATCCCTGTCTGTGTCTCCACCTGTAACTGAAACGATAAAACCTAGTTAAGGCATATATCGCTGACGAAGTCCAAACCTTCTAGAGTCTCTTTATTGGTCAAGTGTATTACTGTCTTCTCGCTCCTCAATTACGGCAGGTAACATAATCCAATCCATTACAATCAAGAATATCATGGTTGTCTAACTCATGGATGTCACCTGAAGATCTTCTCAGCCTATGTACAACCATCTGCAGCTTGCTTCAGCATTCCTGATAGGTGACTGGTTCTTGGCAGTATCATTTCCAGAGATCATTGTTACTAATCAATTCTGACCCACCATATGACCCTTAGTGTGGAGCCATCCTAGGCGACTGTTAATGGAAGTCTTCAGCAGCCTGTGTGAAGATTCTGTTCATGAGACTCGATCTAAGTGTCTGGGTTATATAGAAGAAGCACTGACTTACCTGACATTAGTGCTGAAATGTTTCATGTTGTTCCTTATATTGGTTGCAGTGGATTTCGACATCGATTTGGATATTTATAAAGGATTTTACTACTTTCTCGATCCTACCTGAATTTGAAATCTCCCCTGCCTGTAATTGATAGTATACTACCCGTATATGCTCTTCAAATTTCATCTTCATCACTTGAATTAATTTCCTTGCTACCGATTCTGCAATCTTTATGGGATCGGTCTATATATGTTCAAGTTTGTATGATATTAAAAACAAATGCCCCACAAGGTCCAGATAGAGATAAAGCCATGTATCTGATGCCAAACACGTCTTCAAGATTAAAACCCCCTTTGACTCCATACTTAATGCAGCTTGACAGAGATCCATAGAGATCGAGGTATTTGGGGGTGGTAAAGTGCACCCATACATACAAACAAAAGCGAATTATTGATATGAGGAGGACCTGCATTTAGGTGTATTTAGAAGACAGAAGGAGAGAAGACTGAGCACAGAATAGACACATTTTCGATCATTTCCTCTTCATAAATAAGATGAAATTCCGTAGTTTACCCTTATTTTCTGACTGTTGTTATCATCAGGAAATTGTAGTTTTAAGAAAAAATGACTTTTTTGGAATTGTTAAAATTTTTATCTGATCTTCCACCTTAAATTAGTGTCTTCACAAGCATAACAGCTTGGATATCCATTTCGTTGTGTAATTATTTATTGTTCATTCGTTAAATTTTAGGAGTACGATTGGTTTCAAATTTGTTCATAGGCTAACATCAGTTGGTGAAGCATTGAAGAACCAGGCAGAGAGTAGTGGACAGCCTAGTTCGAGATTATTTAGCAGTATGCACCCACCAGATGATAACTTCTAAATCACAGATTAGTAGAATTCGGAATGGTCCACTAGCTTAGTTTGTCCTGGGTGGTTCGCACCCTGAAGATGTGTGTGTAATGTGAACAGTCCCAAACAAGAACGAAATAATTATCCAGTACCCCATAGCATAGTGGAAGAAAATGCGGATTTTCAACACTGATGTCAGTACAAATTTTTTATATAGTTGAGAGACTTGATGGGTGAATCAACAGACACATTTCCAACAGGCGACCATCGCATGCTATCATCAACGTCTAGCTTCTAATACTTTTTCAATATCAAAGACTAGATAAACAAATAGAAAGTATCAGCGAGAAACTAAAACTTCTAGAAAAACAACCAAAGAAGAGGTTACTACCCAACCAACGAGTATGTCACTGGAATCAGAGTTGAATCAGCATATACTGAGAAGACTTTTAAATGAGACTGCATAACAGTCAAGCCTGTATACGAGTGGAAGCCGAATGTGTAGCGGCTGTTGAATCTAAGTTCGATATTGTGAGGAAGCGGAGATTAGGTTGTCAATTGTGGAGACAGATAAATAAGACTGGGAAGAACAAGATAAAACAGAGATGTTTCCCAGCAAAGCAGAATCCGAGACTAACTCCAGATTGTCATATTTTCCTTACATTAGAATGGTAAACGAAATTTAGTTATCCTAGAAACTGACACAATCATGTGGGAAGACCAGGAAAAAATTGGATCAGAGAAAAGATAGAATCTTGAGACAGTTAATATCATTGTCACTATTTTTAGGAAGGCTCAAAAAAAGCTTAATGGTTTCTAAATCAAATCATGATTTATGGCCGGAAAAAAAATCAAAGAAATTCAAGATAGTTTTAATTGAAAGACAAATTTCATCATTGTTCCGTCTGAAATTCTCCTCAAAACATGCATCTTTGAGTTTCCTTTCTCAGTTTTTCAGCTATTTTTAGATCTTTTTATCTGTATTGTTTTCTTATCACACTGTAGAAAAAAAAAACGTTTCTCAATACATCTCCTGTGATCTTTACCAAAAATTTCTGGATAATTGAATATCAAGTTATCGAAGAAAAGCATTATTGATACAAATTATAACAGAAGTGGTTTTGTTTTTTAAAGATAAATTGAGATCACTTGTCTCAAGTTTTAGGATGAATGACAATATAGCATTGGCCTCAGTGTCTATTTTTATTACTATTAATGTTCCCCTGGGTTCAGAGTGAAAGATCGGATTCTGAGTGGAACACATTTCTATTTCGTCCTTTTTTTTTTTCACTTTCCTCTCTAGCTGGCTCAAAAATATCAACCATAGATTCTCATTTCCTCAGCTTAACTTGATACCTTCCATCGCACCATTGGACACACGCCAAGCTTGTCCTTTCCTGTTCAATTTACACTCGGGTGTTGACGTGCATGGCAGGAATGTTAATCAATTGTCTCCTCATTGCGTGTATCCGATCCATCTCTATTTGCTGAGGAATACATTTTGAGCAGTAGATTCTTGAATTAATTCGCTCCTAAATTCTAAATGTTGATTAAAGGCAGCTATTGATAAAAGCATAAAGTAATCAGTTGGAAATACCTTTGATAAAGCCTGCGCAATATTTATGGACCATATAGAAGAACCACTGACTGACTTAATATTGGTACTGAAAATCTCTGTTTTTCTCCTTATGATGTGGTGTGATGTAGCAGATTTCGAATCTAATTTCAGAGGTAGTGAATGCTTCGAGTTCATAACACAGATGATCATTGTGCTAGTACAATCATTTCAGAGTGACAAATGTTCGCCACACTTCTCTTATCCTGGATAGGAACGATGCGGTCTAGCCATAAAAATGCAGAAAGTGACCGCTTTTCTAAACTTCTCCTGTTGACGAAGTAGCAGATTTCAGTATTGAGGACAGAAGGTAGTTCCTTAGTCACTGATCTAAACACTGTGTGGAAGGTGAAATTCTTAAATATCTGTACATAACCATAAAAATCAATGATGGAAAAACAGTTGCATGGACGCGTTCCTAAAGGCACTGAAACTAAGTCAAACTGAGACTGAGCCGCCCTTTCCAGGATTAAAGTGCGTCGGTGGCACAGTGGTTAGGACTCTCGCCGAACATGCACATGGTCCGGGGTTCAAGCCCACGCCGGCGCACACCTGATATCTATGGTCGGCCTGCGAAATTTGGGCTACCGATATCCACGCTGAAAATTCCATACTTGTACCAAAAATACAGTGTGGAATCAAGCTGTAATCAAAAAAAATCAAAAATCAAAAGTTCTATCTTTCGGGTAGAATAGATACAGAGGCCGAATTCAAGAACCTATTCATCAAGTTAACCAGTGACCTAAAACTTTTGTTTAAATCGAATTAAGCTTTCACTTCTAGTCAATGTATTTCTTCACTGACATCATAAACTTGAATCACGTTTAAGGCATACTGTGCTATTATGTCCGGGCATAGGTGCGGTAGTCACAGTAGCCGCGAAAAACAGTGACTACGATGCCTATGTTTATTCTGTTGCTATTCAAATTACGTATTAATCAACGCATCTGTGAACATTGTTCACCATGATTATTAGAGGGAAAAGAACAAGAAGTTCACCACAGATATCTTTTCGGCGATTTCATTCTCAAAAGCTGCACAATCGCATTTATATACACTAGTTTACATGGATACAATTATTATTTCTTAGACACAAGATTACATAGGAATAGAAAACAGTTACAATGTATGCAAAATTATTAATTGATAACGAGAAATAATAGTTTTAAAGGCGAATAAAAGGTGATAATTATTTTCAACTTGATATGAATTACAAGAGGCTGAGAGACAAAAATTACGCAGGGATAGAACAAATTACAGGTGTGAACAAACTGAGCATGGAAACAAATTGAGATCAAAAGTTTCAACTTGAAATGTAAGTTAGGAGGTATGAATATAGATTACCAGAGGCATAGAAGCAAGAAACTGCAAAGGATCAGAATATAATTGTAAAATAGTTATTCTAAACGGATTACAAGTGTGATCAGGAGGAACATGAAAACAAACCTGAAATAATTGATTTTATAACTGAAAAAATGGGATGAATTGAATGAAGACAAAGATAAAAATGTTCACACAGAAAACAAAAGAAAAATACTGAAGGATAAGGGAACATACCGAACTAGGTGCATGGTAGTTGTAAAGGCTGGAGTAGTTTCTATTGAACATACGGCTCTGACTTTTCGATGTACATGGTGACAGCTTCTGAAGTGCAAAGAAGTCGGAAATACACTGCTTTCGGTAGATTTTTGTTTACTTTGAAAATCACTCTGAATGATGAGTCGGTTAAGATGCCCTGACAGGTACTGACGAGGTTTTCAGTTATGGCACTTCCGGCTGAACCAGTGTCTCCCCCTTCGCAGCCATGCTGGATCATGTCTTTTAACACATTTTGATAAGACCTGCATAGAACAACCTATATACCTGGCTCCGCATGATCAGGTGAACTGATACATGCACACTGAAGTGGTTATATGCGGAACTCTGTCCTTCACGTTGTTGGAAGGTAGTATGCGGCTAAAGTACATCACTCTTAGAGTTGCTGCAGGAATTTATGGGAGACCTAGCAGGAGATATCCTTAAAATAGGAATCTCTGATCCCCTGAACAAGACTTTGAACTCAAGTTATCCAACAGTGCTCCACCTAAAGATAATGTCAAATGGTGTTCAAGGAAGTGTTAAGCTTCAGTATGATGTGAAAAATTCACCACAAGGTTATATGCCTAGCAGATACTCTTCTATCTATCGTGGACAAGTTACATACACAAAAGGACTGAGTGAAAATAAGGTCCTCACTCGATCCTCTTCTTGAAGACAGCTTTAAGTCAAAGATCAAAAAAATTGTATGTCACGAGAGACTACTGAAAGTTTCCTTCAATATTGTGCCAAAAACATATAGATGATAATTTCACATCATATGTGACAGAAATGCTGATGTCAAAATGATAATAAGGAAGAGTTCAGCAATTGCCATCATTTTTTTTATAAAGTTCAAGTGGGGACAAGAGATGGACTCTCGATTTCATTTCTTTTTGGATGATTTGCTAAAAACAGAAGAGATATGACGGTTTTGTTCAAAGATCAAACAATTTACAGGAAACCCGAAAGAATTTTCATAATTGGATCGCCCTGAGTAGAAGGAGAAATCTGTTCCACTCCTAATCTTAAAGAATATGAACGATTTACACCAGTGAATGGAGCGATCGATGATGAACTGTAAAGCCTTAGACAAGCACACAGTATTGGAGACGGATATCCTACAAGCTTCGTCGAGAATGAACGGAAAGTAAAAAGCGAAAGCATGGAAGAATTCAAACGTTCTGAATAAAATAGGAATTAGGGTGGCATTTAAACCTACAAACTCACTCAGGGACAAGCTCTGTAGGTTAAAGGACCCAGTTGACCCAATTAGACAAAATAATATGATTTACAAAATACCATGCAATGACTGTGAGGTCAACTACATAGGTCAAACTAGGAGGTCAGGGGTAGTCAGATTGTCAGAGCATAAAAATTTAGCTAAGGTAAGAATGGTTGACCCCGAGAAGATAAATAATTTAGAAAAAAGCTCAGCAATTGCAATGCATGCGCTAACACACAACCACACAATAGGGTGGGAGAGGGTTAAAATTCTAAAAAGTAATCTAGATAGGTGGAGAGAGAGGTTGATTACTGAGTCCTTGTTCATCGAGTCTACACCCAACACATGCAATAGGAATGACTCGTCACTCATACCTGAAATATGGAAAATACTATTACCAATCAAATCAAGTGAAAATCAAGAGAAAACACAATGGAACTATATAAATGAATTTAGGAAGTCGTGTGATTACCTTGATATGATTATGAGCAATAAATTGTGCTCGTAACGTCATCAGTTCATATAACTGTAAACACTGTGCGATTTATCAAAATAAAAATCTTATCTATAATGGAATTCACACGTTGCCTAAGAAATTCCTATTTATAAGTGTTGAAGTTGTAAAAGCTGAGATTCTAAAGAACCACTTGCTATCTAGATGATCTCTGAGAAAGGCTTTCTTTTTGACTCGGCTACGGATCAGTTTCTTCATCTGACAAATGACCAATGGATCTGTGAATTGTGTTCTGTCATCTTTCGGTGAGCCATTTCACAAAGTGTGTTTTAACAAATTCACTTGCTCTCCAGGAACCAGTTGTATTGGCCGAACAAAGTACACACTTGCTGAACGCATCTCTAAATGCCATCAGGAGAACAATGCCATATAATTACTCTAGCTCACTTTTCAAGCAACTGATGCAAAGAAATTCAACACTAAGAACAGTGTTATCTAGTCGTCCATTGACGTCGCATCTAACCAGTTCTGAGTCTATATTTCATCTGTTTTTGTGAAGCCCGGCGTATAGGTTGTTCAATGATTATTCTGTCTAAAAGAAGGGTTTATGATTACTATTCTGCATGGTTGCAGGAAAGTTGCAGTGGAGTAAAATTATCGAACACATTATCAACACTGATCATTCCATCTCAACATTCGCTCCTTCAAAATTATCTACGAAGTGAAGAATACCCTACCGAAGTCAGTGTGCTTCCTTTGCACTGTTTCTTTGTGCCTTCTGATTACAACTCATTCAGGTAAAATTATTTACCTGCGTCGGTGACACAGTGATTAAGAATCTTGCCGATCATGCCCATGGTCCGGGGTTTCAATCTTCTACCGACGCACACCTGATATCAAATTTTGTTTCCTTCACGTTCCCAGCGGAACATACGGCTTCAAGCTAGTGGCTGGAAGTTTCTGTAGCAGTGTTTATGTTTACAGGATGGAGTTGCTGGCCTCATGCCCAACCTTTCTTCTTTACCAGCATTATTTCTGGCTTAGCGAAGTATAGGAGTGAGCCGGCCGGTGATCGAACATCGGGCCATGTGCACGGTCGGCGAGTTTCCTAACCGCTATGCCACCGACACACCCGATATCAGTGGTTGGCCTGCAAAATTTGAACTCCCCATATGACATGCTGAAAATGCCTTACTTCTGCTAAAAGAGTACAGTGTGGAATCAAGCTGCATTGAAAAAAAATAATACGCCTATTCAAAATGTTTCATGCATTGGCTAACATTAACAACTGTGACAACTCATCACTTCTGTAATCGCCCTGTTTGTTAAAAATTAATCGCGTATAAATGCGACTGCACAATTAATGAAGGAAACTTAATTTGTCGAAAAGAGTTTTTTAATTGAGCGCCACCTGTTTCGCCTTCAGTAATATCTGGATGAGGGATTATTTATGAATGCAAAAATAGCAAAAACCCGTCGACAGTCAACCAACTCAATGGGTTTATACGTTATTCTGTCATTTTTGCCGTAGTAAATGCGCAAAATTATGTATAAGGTGAGATCTGATTGTTTAAAAGAGATCGTTAAGTTTCAGCATTCGCGTATGGCTGGAGGCGGGCTAGCGTTAGCACTTCATCAGTCAATATTACGCCGAACCCAGTGTGTATTCAGGAAAGATTCGATCGCTCATTCCCATTATACAGAATGCTCATAAACTCTATCTTGTATTAAAGCCACTATCACATGCATTCCTTGTTATCAAATATCAAATTTCAAATCCTTGCCTTTCACTGTTTGTTGCTGATTCTATTAAATAGTAATTTTTTTTCATTATTAGAAATCACTCCTGAATAACTTTTTCATTTACCTTACAACCTCGTATCCCATTTCTCGGCTCATTGACTTTTGTTCTGATGAGAACAAAAAGTGGTATGTGCCTGCTTCACTCACCTAATAAAGGTAGGAAGCATCGTTTCGACTACGGGAGAGAGCACTGATTACCGGGATAAGAGTGAACCGGTCAGCTACTCACGATACGATCAGAAAAGTAAGATAGGCAAAAAATGTTCACTTTTTAACCATTCTGAAAGTCCAATTCACTCCGTGTATAATAAACAATATCTGATTTCCGTTCAACGCCAATATCTAATTTAATAATTGATTCCATTATGTTTCTAAGACTTGGAGTACATATAACGAAGAGCGTTTCCAATAGCTTAATGCAAACTATCATCAATCAATACCTCACTTCTCTGCTAAGATACTGAAGATCACATTCCTTGGAATAATGCACAATCTATAAGAAACTCTAGTTGGCAGCGGATCTATCAGTAATTTATCACCAAACAAACATGTACAACGAAAATAGAGATGAGTGTGTTGGATAAACTTAGATGAAAACAGTTGAGTGATATCAAATCCCTCGTATGCTTTAAAATGTTAGCTAGAATAAGGAACAACAAGTTAGGTATGTGTGCGACAGTAACATGATGGAGAAAGTATGAGCATGAGGAAGAGAGAGAGAGGGAGTGAAAGTTGATAGGCAATCGTGATGCTAGCTTGAGTGAACTTTATGGAATGGAACGAAATGAAGATGCGATGTGGAGTTATGTAGTTATAACTGATGACATGATTATGAACAATAATAAATTGTGTTCAGAACCTCATTAGCCAGTAAATAATTCTATCTATATATTCAATAAAAACATTTAGTGTGGAATTACATACTATCCCACAAAAAAATCCCCAAGTTTTACACAGATATTACCTGAGTGGCAATATCACAACTTCCACCTACACATAATGAGCTTATCACATAACCAGACGCTTTCGTCTGCTTTTCAGATAACTTTGGGCTGGCTAGCTAGCATGCACCACTTTTTGACACGTGTATCTTCTCCTAATATGTGCATGAGTCATCCAGTGGTATATAACATCAAGCTTGCTTTCTTGATCACCATGACGATTACATATTGTGCCTAGTCTAATTAATTTTAGTTTCTAAACTGTGTTCACTATGAAGAAGCTGCAAATCCCGAATTAATTTACTCATTGTGATTTTGTATCACAATGAGTCAATAGTGTATCCAGTTCTTAGCTAGTCCGAATTCCATAGGTGTGAATTGATTCGACTATCCTTTCTGAACTGAGTCAAACAGAGGTAAACGGCTGATGAAATTAACCACAAACGAGTGAAATATCTAACTGACGCGCACGGGATCACACCGATCCAGATAGCTAACAACCACCTACTATATGACAAGAAAGAAAGCGGTATCAAACTACTCAAATCAATCAGTGAATCAGTGTAATACAGCATCTAAACTTATTTCACCCTATCCAACCTAGAATACGATCAATTGTAAGCTGTCAGCATACAATGAAAAATAATAATTAATGAATTTGAACAAAACAAGAATTAAAGTTTTAGCAGAATAAAAGATGGTACCATCTTTACTGTAGTAATTTATTGTAATTGAAATATTAATATACCGGGATGACGGAATTATAGGAATCTAATCAAAACCCAGAGAGGGCAGCAATCATGAATTTGTATTTAGCGGAATTCGAATGCAATTCATATAAGAAACATATCAACAGTCAACAGTAAGTATTTAAACAATACAGAGATAGAAATTGTCAATCACCACAAATACTCTTTGTTCAATATCCACTCTTCGGAAAATAATTTAATGATTAATAATGATAATTAACTGAACTTCTAATAAGTACTGTAATTCATTCCATCCAGAGTAGATGAAGGATGAATATCCGTCAGGCCATTAGCCTGTATAATAAATTGGTCAGGTGATTTAAATCATGAAATCAAACAAACAGAAAATAATTACTCATGAATTACCTTGGTGGCCTGTTCGAATTTTTTGGGCCAGCTACTATAATGTCTACATTTTGCATCCAGTCTACTGTTTACCAAAAATTTATTTGTCGCCTAAATATGAATTCTAACAGATTCATTTACTCTCGTAACTTTATTAATCATTTACGACCAAATGACTTTCATATTCCAAAGAAACCAAGAAGGAAACATCGTAGTGGTTGGCAGAGAGCTCTCAAACGTACACCAATACACTTAACTACGGTCCCCGTCATAATGAACTCAAACTGTCGCTCTCTGCCAAATAAGATAATGTACCTACAATCCCTGATGTCAACTGATACGTATCATAACACCGCCATAATCGCATTACAAGAAACGTGGTTGCATGAACTGTATGATGACAACCTTATCTCACTAAAGGACTTTATTTTATTTCGTCAAGACCGTCAATGTTGTAATAAGAAAAATGGTGGTGGCGTTGCAACTTTTATTCACTCCAAATGGTCTGTCTCAAATAACGTCTGCTTCACCTTCTCAAATGACTTCATTGACTGTATTACTGTCAAATGTCGCCCCAAACATCTCCCCAAATATAAACAATTCTATATTACAAACATGTACATTTCTCCTAGTTGCTCTCCATCTGATCTATCTAATTTTGCTGATGAATTCACCATGTTTGCTGCTGCCAACTTCGACAACTCTCTATCCGTTATTACTGGAGACTTCAACACATCGGATTGCTCCTTTCTTGAAGCTCTTGGTCACACAAACATAGTCAAATTTCCCACTCGACTTGACAAAACACTAATGACGAAGGAGTATATGAAACACGTAGACGTTCACCGATACATAACTCCGATCACTGCATTGTCCGCGTTTTGCCAAAAATATACAGCAAAACACATATTAAAATCTTCTCACACCTGTCTACGAAAGCACAACAAAGATGCTACACATCTGACAACTTACTCAATCTAAGATGCATGTTAAAAGATACCAACTGGGATCTATTCTATGAAAGTACATTAGATGACTCAATCACCAATATAATGGATTATCTTAAGTTCTGCCTCGACATATGCTGTCCCAAACAAACACTGTTCAAACGCCTCGACCGCTTCTCGTCTCCCCGTCTCAAACAACTTCGCAGGCAAAAAGAAATGTTATATAAATGCAAAGACAAGTTAGGTCTTAAAAAGATTAATGCTCAAATCAAATCTGAAATCAAAAATCTTAATGCTATCTATAACCAAACACTTTTATCATGCAAATCTCCTAACAGCATGTGGAAACTTTTCAATGAAATTACTGGCAAAGTAAGCGATGTAATGTTTTTCCCTCTTGTGATGTTAATGCTCTTAATCTGTCTTTTTACGCTCTCCTTCTACTATAACCACTTCTAACGTTACCAATCTTGTAGCTGATAACTTCCAGGACTTCAATACTCTCGATGTTTTGAAATGTCTTAAAACTCTTAAGCCCTCACATAGTCTTGGCCCTGATGGCATACCTGCATATGTTCTAAAACAATGTGCAGATGCTTTATGTTCTCCTCTAACTAATATCCTAAATGCTTCTTTCTCCGAAAACGTTGTACCTGTTCCATGGAAAGACATTAAAATAGTCCCTGTCCCTAAACCTGGAAATAGCAAGAACGTAAAGTTCAGACCCATCGCCATCACTTCCCCGTTTCTAAAGCTCATGGAAAAACTAGTACTTCTTAAACTCGAACCCTCCCTTAAAAGCTTCGAAGACCCCAAACAATTTGCCTACAGACAGGGTAGGAGTACTTTAGACGCTGCAGCCGTCTTACACAACAGTATGTCTCATCATTAGACAAAGGTGCCAAATATGTCCGCTGCACGTTTCTTGACTTCACTTCTGCTTTCGACTCTGTACCTAGAAGTCTCTTGCTAAATAAGCTCTCCATGACACAAACCGAGTCCTGGGTCACTAACTGGTTGCATTCCTACTTTTCAAACAGAATGCAGTACACCGTATACAAAGGCAATCCTCCTCTGCTGTGCTCACTGAAGCTGGTGTCCCCCAAGGTGCTGTACTCTCCCCACTTCTCTTTTCCTTTTTTCTACATGACCTACCGTCTTCAAATGACATTAACTTTGTCAAATATGCTGATGACCTAACTGTATCTTTACCTGTCAAATGTCAAAGTGACTGCACTAAACTAAATGGCTTTTTATCAGAAATCAGCCAATGGTCCAAGGAAAACGGTCTCACCTTAAACCCCTCCAAATGCCAAACAGTTAATTTCACCTTTAGGGACAAATCTGACCTAAACAAACTGGTTAGCACTCACGAGGTGTGCAACATAGATGGCACTGAAATAGAAACCAAGTCAGAAATTGAATACCTAGGCGTCACTCTGTCTGCTGATCTTTCCTGGTCGTCATTTAGTTGTTAATACTGCATCATCACTGTGTGTGGTAATTGAAATAAACATTGCTGATAAGGAACTACATTCTATCGCATTTCCAAGTCTTATACTTACAATAAAGTTAAAGAAAGTTGTATTGATCAAAACTCAATTTTTGCTAAAGCTTTTCTTCTCAACTGCTTCATAATGATGTCAAGTGGACTTCCACAAGCTTTTACTTTCTCGTCGAATAACAGAAATTTCACCCTATCAGATTTCGAATCTCTACTTCCGTTATTTCATGTAATTTCTTTTGTATTTCGAAACCTTTTCTGAATACTTCTGTCCATCATGCCAAAACCCCGAACAATATGGGTATTGTAATAAATACAACCTCTGGACATCCTTTTTACAATGACTTCGAGTCAAAGATAGAAAGTACAGGCAACATAATTTCAAAGATGCTGTAAATAGACAACTACATAGGGCCGATTCCGACTATATTTATCAGTTCAGTTGCACGGTTTTGGTCGCAAGCACATAAGAAGGACTGGGATAAAAGCATCTACTGGATTCTCCCAACACATCTCTTAAAGTCTCAATTTGTTTTCTCAATTGCAATTAACAGACAGCTAATTGTCAGGTGACACAGAGCGGGAATTACTCAGACTTTCAAAATAATGAATACGCAAAAAGTGACATGGTTATTTGGGTTAGCAAAAGTCATTGCCATCAAAAGGTTTCGATCCAACTTGTGTCTGTCTGATGTGAGTAATCTCTCACTAATCTGCTAACTGTATTTCCCACGTGTAATTATTTATTTTGTTCTATTGCATAACTTCTCACTCAGTTTTGGTTTGGATTTCCAATTATTGAGCTGAATTCATCACTTAAATGTTTTGTTTATGTTACAGTTTCACTTCAATACCCACCAACACCCTCCTGAATTCTACACCATAATACGTATAAATTAACTGTTGATCTATCTTCTAATTTGTCTCTAGTCCATCTTTTTTTCCAAACTAAATCTGAATATAATTAGTCACTCTTTAAACACTGAACAATAATAGTCTACTTACATCATCTTTGAAGTTATATTACCTGTACTTTCTATCTACAACGCTAAGACGCTGTAAAAAGTACGTTCAGACACTATTTTTTGACTTATAATTGAATGTTTTTAGGATGTAGGCAGCTGAAGGAAGAATCTACGAAATAAAACTACCCTACATTACCCCACTCATTTATGTTCATTCCTGCTTAATTTAAAGGAAAAATCTATTTCATCACTGATGCCGTCCTTGATAAAATAATCCGCTTTGAGATTATTTCAAATCCGTGCAAAACACCGTACCTAAATAGCAGTGTTCAGCTCATCAGCAGCTACTTGGCAGATATCCTATATTCCTTCCAAACTGGGTCATTCATATTTTTATTTATTTTTGATTACAGCTTGATTCCACACCGTATTTTTGGTAGAAGTATGGAATTTTCAGCATGCATATCGGTAGCCCAAATGTAGCAGGCCGACCATAGATATTAGGTGTATGTCGGCAGGGGATCGAACCTCGGACCATGTTCATGGTCGGCGAGAGTCCTAACCACAGTGCCACCGAGGCATATCAAGATGAAGTGGATACTCTTCGGCAGCAGTGTTTGCCATTGTTGGTGCAATATTAAAAGGCGGCCTGCTTAAATTTGGGCTAAAAAATCACAATGATTTTTCGCAGATATTTTCTCATCTTCAGTTTGTTTAAATCTGATACATTATAAGCTTTATTTACTTGGAGGATCGGGACTCCGCTGATGATATATGTCTGATTTCCCACAAACTGGAAGATATGCAAGTGAAAAGCAACAAGATGTCAGAAGAAGCATCAAAGATAGGACTTCAGGTGAACACAGATAAAACAGAGTTGATGGAGATTCCTGGCCAACAACAACAGACAACAATCAGCCAGCATAAATGGGAGGAACCTGAAAGAAACAACCTCCTTTGCCTACCAACATGGGAAGCATCGTTTCAACTACAGGCGGAACTGACGAGGATATCAAAGCCAGAATCCGAAAAGCAAGACAAGCTTTTATCACTCTCAGGTCTGTGTGGAGGTCAACAGCACTCATCATGAATATAACAACATCCGGATTTTCAACTCCAATGTGAATTCAGTGCTACTCACTATACGGATCAGAGACTTGGCGCGTCATAAAGAGCATCCCAAACAAACTTCAAACCTTCATTAACAGTTGTCTTCGCTCAATACTCAAGATCAGATGGCCGACTTGGAGGAGGTCATGTGGAGTGGAGATGAAAGCGTGTGGGAAGACTTGGAGTGGGGTGAAAACGTTGGCAGAGAACCAAACGTAATGGAGACGCGCGTCTGAAGTCCTGTGTTCCTCTAGGAATTAAAGGAAATAATAATAATAACGCTTAGTTACGTTTTATACTATGGTGAGTATTTAATGTGCTTGCAACTTGCTGATTCGCAGATTTCTATTTATCGTGAGAAAAAAGGTAACAGTGAGTTGAGGAGTGTTGCATTGCAAGAAACAGCTGTTCATGGGTTGTGTCTTTAGTTCACAGAATGGATTCCTGAAACTTTTCTAACTGCCATTCAACCAACTCTCATACATTTCCCAAAGAACACAAATGAGAGACATCATAATTTTTTTGCATGTGCTTCATGTCAGGGAGAAGTGTTCCACATGGTCTATTGTCACATAATATTTTTTTCTGAAGATTCTGGATGAAGAGAAAATATCATGCAATAAACTATGCTGAGAATTTTGTACAATATATAAAGTTTGTGCAATATACAGCTATTATAATTATATACCCAGAATGAACAGAATGCAGAATTCAAAGTCCATTGAATACACGCCAAAGTAGCTAAATAGTTAAAAACCTTGATCTTGTTGTAGTGGAAAGACTGTTTTACGAAATGTCATATGAACAATCCAATCACAGAATTTATACTATTTTTTGGATGCAATAAGTAATTGGTTTTTCTTTCTTAGACTGCATATCACTTTGTCTGATATCTGCATATGACATGCTAATTTGATCCTTATTATTTGTCTTTGTTCTTATTTATTCTCTACTTTTAATGCTTCTGTTTTTGGTTGTGTAATAAATTTATATTGCGTTAGTTTACGATTTGATTCTGACTGAGTAGATGAAGGTGATTTTTAAGTATTGGTTTTTGTAGGGATTTTGTTTGATTGCATGGTGGGTTTAATCATGAGCTGACATCAGTTAGAGAACCACTGGAAAACCTGGGAGTACTGGACAGCTGTTTCGCCCTAGTTTGGGACTCTTCACGAGTACGCACCCACCGGGATTCGAACCCAGGACCTTCTGGTTCCAAGGCCAGCTCGTAGACCATTGAGCCACTGGGACCCGATTCAATGGTCCTTGAATTCTAACTTCTGCCAATTCACGACATAGCGCGACCACTTCGCAATGTCTTCTTCGATGAGTTACTGCCTCATCTTCAACCTGCTGTACCCTACTGGTCACGGCTTCCCACTTGTACCCCAGGTTAACTACCTGAATAGGGCCAGTCACTAGTGAGCGCCAGATTGATTTTCAAGTATTGGTTTTGTAGGGATTTTGTTTGATTGCATGAAGGATTTAATCATGAGCTGACATCAGTTAGAGAACCACTGGAAAGGTGATTTTGATCTTGGACAACCTTCAGGTAGCGTTGGTGTGTAATTCTCGTGGACAAAGTTTTAGATCCCACCTTTTGGGGAATAATCTACTTGATTCTAAGTACTTCTTTTGTACTTAAAAAATTATCACATCTGTATAGCTGCCTTATGGAAGTTTTGAGGCAATTTGAATTTTCGGTTTCATTGTTATTATTCAATAGAACCACACACAGATTTCACCGACGTATAATCGTCTTTTATCTGTCTTCAAAGGGGTTTGTGACTGTGATTGTTTCTAAAGGAACTTTCGGACAGCTGCTAAACAGTAGAACACAGAGATCAGTTTGTCACGCTTAGGGTATAAATTCAGGGTGAAATATGAAACTGGTCATCTCTTACAAACTAACACTTGGAAATTAGTTTAATGCTCATTATCGGCTGACTAATAGGGGTTTACCTGATCGTGTGTGACATTGGCTGGAGGGTGCTCTATATATTACAAATAGATCGGGTTCTTGAATGGTTGCTAATATGAGGCAAACGAGCTTCAACTCGTAACATAGAGGTCCCATTTTCTTTCTCTAACGGGCCGATTGATGCGTACTTATTAAGAGTTTCATAAAGGGACAAACTGCTAGCTGTTCATGTCTTCTTTTTTCAACGTTTCGGGTTCAATTTTTGAAAATAATGGGATTGATAAGAGAGTATGTGATAATCTTTAAATGTAATTAAGACAAATTGAGGAATAACAATACCATAGTACATAATATCACACATATAAAAACTTGAATTCACCATGGTGACAAGGGATACAAAAACAAACAACTTATAAACATTTAAACATTTTTTTTAAAAATCATTAAAATAGAAAGGGAAAGTTTATTATTTTTTTCTTCTAAAATATAATAACATATGCAAACCAATATAGAATTACAGAAGACAAGCTTTTAATATGTCCAAGAGTAGATTAAGGGGATGATTTTCGTAAACGAAACACCACCTCCTTATCAAAATTATTGAATATTCTATTAAGATTCTTGAGTTTTCGAGAAACATTAAAAGCAATTAATGCTACTTTTATTAGTGCATTTTTAAGCAAAACAATAGCAAGATGCAATTTATCTGAAACATGTAATATGTTATGCCTTTTGGACATTCTGATTATCCTTATGAGTACGTCTTGTACATACTTACATAAAAGGAAACAAAGCATAGGGAATCAAAATATCTCCGAGACAAAATCACAGATAAAACGTAGAATAGTGAGATTATCATTATTAGTAATAGTAGCACTAGTAATATTCCCCTCAAATGCAAAACAAATCAATGTGGGATAAAAGTTTATCTTCATTCAACTCGATTTTAAAGGTGAAAATATTGCAAGAATGCGTCATTAGCTATAATATGTATCCATATAATATGTGTGTTTTGTTTGATAGTCTGTTCTTGGTGATGTGTATCCATATAATATGTGTGTTTTGTTTGACAGTCTGATATATTTTGCTATGTATATATGGAACGATATTCCATTATAATTAGCCAATCATGTTAAGACTGTCTATTAATTTGTTCATTTTGAATATTCGCACACACACTTGTGTACACACACTTGTTCGGACATTCCTATATATATTTTGCTCTCACACACTTGTGTGACTTGGATTCTCCTTGTGTTTTGGAAAATAGAAGTATCATCGCAAACCTAGTGGTCTTCTGATTTCCGTCTTTCTTGCATCAGGTCTATTAAATTCTCGACCAGTACATAACAAGCTAGAACGTATTCTGCAGCAAAGTTGGTTCCCTTTTATCGGACAAAACAGAAGTCGACAGATACACATCTCATGTTAACTCTAAATGAGAATATAAATTTACCTGTATCTGCTGGAGCAATTATTTTATTTTGTTTATTACAACTTGATTCCACACTGTATTTTTGGTACAAGTATGATATTTTCGGCTTGTGATATCGGTAGCCCAAATTTTGCAGGCCGACCATAGATATCAAGTGTGCGTCGGCAGGGGGTCGAACCCCGGACCATGTGCATGGTTGGTGAGAGTCCTAACCGCTGTGCCACAAACGCACACAGGGGAAAACACAAAGAAGAAGTCCACATCTCCGATTTTCTGAGTATGTACGTCTCAAAGGAACGCGTGCTTTCAATTGTGCCATCTCCAGGTAATTCTTTGATACGGATCATGAAGGATCCGTCAAAATTATTGATAGGCAAAATAAGTCAGTTCATTTCAAGTTTGTGGAATCAATCTCTCTCAAAGGCCGAATGAAGTAATTTTCAGTTTTTCCTGAAGGCCCCACCTGGTAACTGAATGTCTTCATCCTCATCTTTACTTGATTACATAATGTTGAAAATTTCATGTGCAAATCATTTGCGAATCAAACAGCAAGTCCACGCATCACCATCATCATCATCATCGAAATGAGAGCAGAATCGCAGTCAAACCTATGACTTAAGTTCATAGACTTTGAAAAGACTCTTGATAGCGTTAATTGAGAAGTAATTTGGAAAATAAACTTCAACACTATGGAGTGCACCAGATATTTGTCACTGCCATAGACAGCTATATAACGATTCAACATGTAAAGTGATGCACAAAATTCAGAGAAGTCTGCTGTCTAACTAAGCACAGAAGCAAGGTAAGGCTGCTTGTTATGACAAGCGATGATATCCCTAATTGTGGTAGACTGAGTGGGGGTAGCGGCAAGACAATAATACGCTGAACGGATAAGAAAGCTGTAGAAGATCTATATCTGATCGTGAATAATAAATGTCCAGAGTTACACAAATGCAGAGACATAGCACGGAGCCAACAAAATGACAGAGGGATTGGTGAAGACTGGACCTTAAGTAAACATAGGGAAAATTAAGGCAATGAAAGTTACCAACCAACCAAACAACAATAAGCGCCAATCACAATCAAAGGAAAAAATTTGAATGAGGTCACTTTATTCACTTGTCTGGCTAATCAGCATTGTTTCAACTACACGTGGCATGCATGAAGATGCCATAATCAGAATTGGAAAGGCAACACAGACTATCATCACTGTGAAATCTGCTGCACTACGCCATAGTATAATCAACAAAATTCGGATCTTCAACACCAGTTAAGAATCCGTTAATTCATCTGTATGGGTCAGAAACATGTTTCACTCGTCATGGGAAAGCATTTCTAACAGGCTACTGCAGACTTTTACGGACAATTTCTTTCACTCACTCCATATTAAAGATCAGATCACTGGCTAGAACGAATAAGCAACAACTAGCCGAGAGCCTATTGCTAAAGAAATATTCCAAAGGAAATGGAGATATGTTGGACTTACATTAAGAAGACTGTTAAGTAACATCTCACTTCAGGTCACTGCTTGACTGGAACCCGAATTGGATAAGATAGGTTGCACGTCTGAGGGTAATGTAAAAGCAATCCTGCAAACGGGGGGAAATAATAGCTTAACGGCTATCACGGAGACAAGTGAAGAGGACTGCAGAGAAGAGGATTAAATGAAGGCTAACCCGGGAACCCAAGATAACAAAAAAATAATAATAATGAACCATCTGAAAGGATTTCACTAACAACTTGAAAGCCTTTGCAGTCCATAAGGAGAAAGCTGAACGTTTTGTCAATCGTCTTTTAATATAAATGCCTAAGCACTTATTTCTTCTTTCCTAAATATTTGTATTAAAAGCTCTATGTAGGCTGTTTCATGTGGCCTGCAACTCACTCTTCTGTTCTCATATATCTTAACAAGAAATATTTATGATTCAACTAACTGGTTGTCAACTCTTTTTCTCGATTACGTAAGATTGTTCTTCATTTTTAAATACATGGTTAATACTCATAAATTTTGATTGGTTACAGGATTTCATCATGAGCTGACAACGGCCAGAGAACCATTCGAAAATCTGGGAGTACTGGATAGTTGTTTCGTCCTCGTTTGAAACTCTTTCACGGTACGCACCCATCGGTGTTCCAACAAGAGGACCTTCTGGTTACAAGGCGAGCTCGTAGACCATTAAGTCAGTGGAACCAATGTCAGCTCATAATGAAATCCAATACTTGACAATCTTACACTTTGATTGAAATTTATTGCTGGCTTACAATAACCTTTGACCTATACTGTAATTTGTATTGCCTATATAAACGTCTTACATTAGTGTACGGTTCTGAAGTGAAGAGGTCTCTTCGCTGACTCATATGTTCCAACTACAAAAAAGTAAAATATACACATACATGTATGTATGTCTTCGCTCAATCCTCCGACTTCTCTCTGAGTTTTCAAAAATAGAAAATAAAAAAAGAAATTGGAGAATTTTGGAGTTTTCCTAAATTCTCATTGGTTCTTATTTATGATATCAGGATTGAGTAGGCACAGCCGAGTATTACTTATGTATATACAAATATGAATATGCATAGATACACCTATTTGTATGCTTGTAGACCTCAGGTTGATAGACTCTCTAAAATTATTTAGGTAGTATATATTTAGCCTAGAATCTTTCTACACGAACACAAGGATGTTGAGATATATATTTGGAATACATAGCTACTAAGTACACATATACGTCTGTAATCAACATTAAAATCAAATTTATTTTTGGTATTATTACTTTCATCATCATAATCATTATCAGTATTCATATAATCATTACGTAGAGACCTGCGGAATTTCAATATCTCACACCTCTTATTGTAACTAAGATTATCATTACCACTATTGCGTCATAAGACATTTGAAAAGCATCTTTCAAAAACCATTTTCGCATTCCTGTTCAGTTTCACTGTACAATATATCTATTAACATTACAAGTAAGTCTACATTTCGATCGGGTCACTTTACGTTTTATCTATTTTTTGTTGGATTTATGATTTGATATAGTATTTATCATTATGATTACTACTCTCTAGAATGCTGAGTAAATCACAAGGATGTCTTCAGCTCTGTAGGGGAACTCTCCATTTCTGTCATGTTGCCTTGAATTCTTTTTTCTGGATGGCTTCATGACTGCTCATTAGGGGTTCCACTTGAGAGATTGCCAGTATGATGCAAGATGTCACTCATTTGAAACAATATTATTACAATCGGAGCTTCCTCCATTACTAATTCCTAATGTTCTTCCTGCATTTCCTTCGACAAAAATCTTAGTGGTAGGAAGAGGCTTTGTTCTCCGATTGTGCACAATTACAAATTCTTTTGACTCAGTATGGTTATCAGATCATTGAAACGGATGAAACATAATACGTTTTGATGGACAGGCAATTAAGTCAGCGCAGTGATCTAAGCAGGCCCTCATATCACTCTGAAACTTGCGTGTAACAATATCTTAGACATCGATAAATCAAATGAAGATAAACCATAATGTCAAATAGTGTTCCACTGATGATCAATTTTATGGCAAGCAGCGTCAACTTTGACAGATTAGGTTAAGATGACAAAAGTGGGTAGACGGAGTTATTTTAGCTTCTATCTTCTTCTACCAACAATCACTTTTTTATTATTTAATTTTTCTGTCTTTTGCTTTCTGAGTGGAACATACAGCAGCCGCCACCAACACCAAATGTCTCTCTCTCTAACAAGTTACTACCCATTAAGCGATGTCAGCGGAGTGGGTTGGCGGCTGGGAATCATTATCTCGGACAACTGACGACTAACTCAATCGATTTCAGGATTTGAATAAAAAGCGAAAATAAAAGTGATTTTAGACGAATAAATCGGTACCACTGATTATTTTGCCTACTTTTTTTCACAATCGCTCACAGCCTAAAACAGTTAGTTTGTTCTGTCTACGTACACAGCAGTTTTTTGAGCACAATTTGTCCCTGATTATAATCATAGCAACCTACTCACACAACTTTCTGACTTCGCTTATATCTACAAGTAAAAAAAAAATTGATTAGACAAAGGAATCAATAGAAAATTCTTAAGGAGGGGACATTTGAAAATCTACTGTAAACTTTTAATAAAGCAGGAATTAAGGTGGCACTAGAACCTACAAACTCTCTCAAAGACAAGCTCTGTAGGCTAAAGGACTCTGTTGACCCAATTAAACAAAATAATATAATTTACGAAATACTTGGCAATCACTGTGATTTGTGAATATATATATGTAGAAGCTGATACAGAGTAGTTTACTGAAAGAAAAAATATCCTTTGCTCATTAAAATCTCAGTGTTTTGAAGCTATTAATGAACACTATACAATTAGAAATGTATGTGTCAGTAACATTAGGAGAAATTCCTTCAAAGACAAGTAAATTGAATGTGATTTAATGACATAGTTCACACACAGGAAAGTTGATATCGATACTTGGAACCTAACGAACTGAAAAAGTGATTCTATAATCATCTTTAGAGTACACAGAAGTCTTGTCAGAATGAGTATGAACCACGCTACTTCAAACTTGATAGAAGTCATCAAAAACAACATTTTAAATCTTGAGCTCTGCATACAGTAGAAGAAGATATTTGTTGAGTTAGGTAAATTACAATGAATCTAATTTAACTCCTTATTTGACTCAAAGATATCTTAACTTGGTTGGCCCTCTTTCGATTTTAACTGATCTATTTCTTTATACTCAATCTTGTCAGTAAGTTATTTCATCACGTCACTCAACTGAGAGATTCAATTTTATGTTACTTTCTACTCACTGTTAATGCCTTCTGTTTAACATAATCGTTACTAGCTAAAATACAACAACTTTTATGTTATATTTCTTCAAAAACATTGAGAACGATCTCACTGAGTACCGGTGTTTCTGTTCTCTGGTAACCTCTTATTTTCCATAAAAACTAATAAGACTTTGTAAGAGTAGGAAGGAATTAAAGCTAGGTAGACAGCAAGTGTCTAATTCGTAGATTTAAAAAATGAATTGTGTCTTGAAAATGCCATTATACAGTACAGAATACAATTTCACACTACTTGATTTCTCGAAGTATCGTTCATCTTCTTATTCCACATATTCCAGGCTATATTTTTATGTGATATGCTGAATAAACTCAAGTCAGATTTTCCCACGTACTGGCGGATAAATAAACGAAGTAAGATTTCTAGTAGTGCTTCTTTTTGGAATGCAGCCTGGCCTAAGTCTAACTGTGAAAAATCTTCTACTTGAAAGTTCCGAATGACTTGATCCAAGGTGAAATCATGAATTTAATGTTCAGTGTACTACTTGAAGGCTTCCAGTGAATCTCTGTAACTGAGCTGATAGTTCATAACGAAACATTCATTGAAATACAGGTACATCCAGATGACGAGTCCTAAAATAGGCCGAAACACGCCTCCTGGACTCCACCCACCAATTAATTCCAAAACCGTTTTGTATTTGTCTGGCTAATGTATTTATTTAATTTTCTGTTCAGTTTATGCAACCGTTAAATCAGACTTTCTTTAAAATCTTTTCTGTTAAAACATATACAACTTAACTTGCGTGAAAGTTAACCATTATGATCACTGTCGATATCATCACTATTGTTTCCTGAGTGACTGTGATAAAATTAAAAAAAAAAAACACTTGATATACTGCAGGAAACAACTCATATATCAATATTAAATAACCATAAAAACAAGGCGAATTTAAACAATAAAGAGTATTCACAATCATGAGAGCACCCAAACAATCACAGTGGAACACAATCATAATCACATAAAGCGAGAGAGGCAGTAAAATCAGGTTATATAATTAACTGTATTTATGAAACAACCTCTGGATGAGTTGTGCTGATACTTAGTTTTATATTGATGAGTTACAGAAAGATTAAGTTTAGCCTGATGGAATGTACATTTTGAGGTTTGGGTTGAGTTTATGGACTATATTTACTTTTTAGGAGCGTGTGATCATTCCAAAGTGATTCACTAGTGAGTTCATACCTCGTTGAGATATAACGTGACTCAGGGCTATTCTATCTCAAAAGCAGCAGTCCAGTTTCATATTCATGTGGTTCGTCTTTTGTCTTACTTAAGAAATACACACTTAAGTAGGCTGAAAGTTAATGAAAATTATTTGCTTGAGTAAGTTGTTTGCAATTCACGTATATGTATCTAGGTAACTCTAACAATAAGAAGAAATGCAGAAAATCTGAAGGATTATGTAGGATAGATTAAGGGATACTCAGGTAGCTAAATTGTCGATGGAAGGCCATAGAAATGTAACATTAGAAGACAATGAATTGACCTATTACGATTTAAAAATTTAATGGATAGTTTTAAAGTAAAATAACTTTTATACTATCGGGGGTGGGACACGCGGTTCAAATTAGTAGCCATGTGACAGTTACTCAGCTTCACTTTTTCACTAAATACAATAATTTTCACAAACAATAGTCTAAATGGTATGAACCGACAGTTCTAGAGAATTTTTACAACAGAACAGAAATGGCTGAAATGAACAATCGTCAGAGTTTATCAAAATCAGCGGTAGATGCATGTCACATGATTAATTCGATATCTATCTCACGGAAACATCTGAAGAATTCTACTACGCCTACATCATTAAAAAGAGTAGAGAGGAAAAGACATTTTCGCTAAGATATTTATTTCTCTCTCCAGAGAATTCATCATTCTTGCATTGTAAAATTGCAGCTCATTCTAGAGATTTTTGTCACTAAAGATGGTAATTTTCAGTAGATAAAAAGCGCATCATAAATAAAATATTTAATAGCGGCTAGAAATTATAATAAAATTTAATAAGTAAAATAAGTGAGTTACTTAACACATTTGACTGACATGAACAATTATATCGATTTGGGATTTGAGACCATCTCATAAAAACAAACTGACACTTGTCTACTTACTGCATGAAAATCTTGACAAAATGGTTATGAATCAGACTTCGTCGCACCACACAGAAGCTATCGCGGCGATTTACGTGTTAAGCCGTGAACTCTCCATACGATAGAATAAGACGTTTGTCCGGTAATTGAACCTGAAATGGCTCCATCAGAACGAGGCACAAGTCGTGTAAGAAGAAAGAACTGCTCATTTAATGACGGATAACGGTTAAAGCAAGTAAAGTGATGGAAGACTTCCTCTCATAAAAGTAAGAATGCAACCATTTATTAATGCAGCACTCTTCTTATTTCACAGCAAGGTTGTTCAACAACGCCTAGACACAGAGTCTAAGGCAGACGTATATTCAAATAATGCTTAGCATCTTTGTCTAAATGGAGGCAATATTTTGAAGCAAGACAGAAAGAGGCTTTCTAAACAGATAAAACACTCCTTGACGAAGTAGGTTCATGTGATGAGAAACACAATGGGTGATCCAATATAAATTCATTATCATTTCTTTGGGTTCAGGGTGAAACAATAAGTTTCAGGCAATGGGAATATCTCTATTTCACTATGTTCTCTTTAGTCATTTTGCTTAACTGGACCCACGACCCCTTTAGGCTTTCATTTCCTCCTTATAACCTGACCCTATCCACGTCAAACTTAAGCTCATAGTTTCCGATTCTTCTCTAACCTCCTATTTCTCAACACACTATCTCTTCTAAATCACTTGTGAACAGAAGCTTAGCTCGTCCATTCTCATTCGGACTCTGCAATTCTTGGTGCGTGGTGCTATTCAGTGGTCTTCTCAGTATCTTCAAATCCAGTCACCTCCATTTCAATCTCCATAGGCTATTGATTGGTTCGTTCCCAGATTTGCATCTTGCTAACTCATCTTTTATAACCATTTGTTCTTCAGTATCGTTACAGAGAAAGCAGCTGCTGGGAAAAAGTTTGCAGCCTGCTGGAAATGATTTCAGAGCTATGACAACTGATCATGCTTTTCCTGTACTGTATGTAACCTACAATTTGAACGATGTTACTTGGATGAGACAAATGAATGACATGACCTCATTCAAATTTCCCCTATTGACGGTGACCGGTGATTGTTGTTCCCAGTTGAATAGCTTCATCGCCTCCTTCTTCTGTGTGTTCATTTCAAAACATACCTTGTGAAGGCTAGCCTCTTTTAAATCTCTCTCAGTCCACCTATATGCATCACTATTTGGCGGACGTTAGAATTGAATTCCCAAGCCTAAGTAGCTGTATACTTACCAACGAGTTTGGCCTTGCAATCTGTAAAATCCAGATTGGATCTTTTGTGGTGGGGATATGATTTCACACTAATGAAGACTCCTAAACGAGGACGAAATAACTTTTGACCATTATTATTATATCTCATCTCTGCCTATTAAAGGCGATATGATCAGAAAACATATAAAATCCCATTTCCTTTGCGTGATAACATACTATAAAGACACATCATGCGCTCACTCACACTACAACCCATAATATTAATAAGTGATACTGACTTGTCTATATATAAATACACTATACAACAAAAAGAATCACTTTCATTCATATTTCCGATTGAACAGGGAAAACAAAAAAATAAACAAAATATTAGAATGGGTTAGTCGGATATCTCCTCGCATTTCCGGAGTTCGATGTTACTGCATATCATACTGACCGCATTATTGTTATCAATAGTAGTCAAAATGAGGCCTATTCATAAATTCCCCCTTTTTCACCTATGTCTTTCAACCTTTCCTTCTTTACTTGTGTAATCGAAACTATTTAAATATTAATATATATCCGTAGAAATGAAATATTTTTGAGGTTTTTATTTTTGAAAGGACACTCATTGAAACACACAAACACTCTTCTCTTATCTTGACAAAAAATTATCATTAATAAAATTTTCACGAGTTAATTTGAACAGGGATTCGATTTGATTCACGTTTACCCACGAATTGACATTAGGCGAAGAGCAATTGAAAACCATCAGTATGCATCCATCATCCAGATTTCACTACTCAGTAACTTCTAATTACAAGTCAAGCTCGTTGACAACTGTTCAATAACTGGGAGCCGATTCATTGGCCAGACCATCAGTACTAACTTCTGCCAACTCGTGGATTTGGCGTCACTGTCACTGCCCACTTTCATCTGCAGCTATTATTACTCCTCAGTGCTTATCAAATAGTTATCACCAGTCACAAATTCTCATTGAGCAACTTCAGCCTGCAGTGGTCAATGCCTAGCGAGCATCCATGGATTGAGCTGGAGTGGCTAAACGGGCTACGAGCTTGCCGTTGAACTGAAAGGTCCTGGATCAGAACGTCTTCGGGTGCATACTACCAGTGAGTCACAAACTCGGACGAAACAACTATCCAGTATTTGAGCGCAGGTTTTAAATGGTTCTCTGACAAATATCAATCTGTGGTCAGTACTTGAAATCGTTCGATTTATGAGGAACATTCCTATACTTTAGAATTAATTACAGTGCTTAATAGTGGCTTACTTGCTATTCAGGAAGAATGTTAACTGGGGTTTGATCAGGGTTCACCAAAATGTTAAAGACAGACACTCACCGTAGATAAAGGCTATTGTCCGTGGCGCTAAAATCTTGCGAAGTGACAAGGATTAAACTTTCGTCCTGGTGACTAAATGTTCATCAACCAAGTCGCCCTATAACTTGAAAGAGTCTTGAGTAGCGGATGAAGGTGTCACATATGAGCACTGATAAGGACTAGTCTCAAGGAAGAAGGAAGAAACCTGTTCTCAGTAGTCTGTGTTGGCGGTGTTCAGTGATTATCCAACTTGTATCAGTCTCTCAGCAAAAATGGGATGAATAGGAATATTAGTGGGGAATATAACAGTAAAAAATATTTATGCTGGTGGAATCGATATCTGTAAAACTTAGCCGTACTATTATTAGCATTAGTGGTTCCTTCGGTTCACTCTGCAGTCTTTTTAAACCGAGCACAGGATTTTCAATAAGTTTTCATAACCTTGACAAGGTATGGTCTCACACATTTCACCCTCTGAAAACGCGACGGCATGCCTTGAGAGAGACGTCACGTTCATGTCATCTTTATTAACTTCTGCATATTTCTTGGACAATAGGTCCCTAATTCGTTTTCTACAACACCAAAGAAGAAGTAAGGACTATTTTTAAATATTTTTTTAGACTTAAATCTAGATCTTTTTCCTTTGTGCTAACTGTTCTGTAATGATACAACTGTTGAATCTAGCAAAGAATATGGCTTGAATAAATAACAATGCAGAAATGGTTTGCGTAGACGAAATAAGATAGTACCGTCATTTCATACTTCATCAGCTTCTCACCAGTTGTATGCAGATTAAATAAATCAATTTGATATACAGATTGACTTTATAACACGAAATACTCCACCAGTACTCATAAGATATAACGCTTATGCACCCGAATGGGTAACAGTCTGGTGAGTTCAACACAAATCAAATCGTACAAACAGAAGACATAAAATTGCAGTGCAGGGAAAGATGAGGGAAGAGGTTAAAGCCAAAGGTTACGTAATCAATTAGGAGTGAAGGGTTCCTAGATGACTTAGAAAGACTGCTTCTTTCTGAATACTCACATACACACACACACTAATCAGCTTTCAAACGTTCAATACGACAATTGCTTCATAAACTTGGGGAGCACTGAATACAAATATATATTAAAATACATTGCCTATTGATTATTTTTTAATCACTCTCAAAGCGTCCACTTCATGACCCAAATCACCAATCAGATGTCTGGAATAGGACTATTGTGAAAGCATTTGTTCTTTCAAGCGATGAAAGTCGAAGGTGTGGGTGTGTTCTCCTTTCCGTCCCCTTCTAATGTAACCGATACGGCATAGGCGCATAAAGGAACTATATATTTAATTATTTAGTTGTTACAAAAATCTTTCGGTTATTGCACAACATTTTTGAAAATTCCCCAGTCATTGGTTAGTTACATAAAAAAGAAAAGTATTTATACCCTAGTGAAATATCACTTTATCGGTGTGTTATCTTTTTCTGATGACATAATAAAATGGTGCTGGAATGTGGAGCGTGTTGACCATTTCACTTATTTGAGAAGTTGACTTAGCACTAAGTTACCAACTGATACCTGAGTACCGATAGAAAGTGCCAATGAGGCATTCGCCGACTTACTCCATATCCAAATGTTGGTTTACAGGGATTCAACTGGTTACAGGACTGCGTCATGAGCCGAAATCCATCGGAGAACCACTAGAAATCAATAAATAGTAATGGACAACTATTTCGTTCTAATATGGGACTAAACCTTCATCAGTACACACCCACGGCCAAGGATCAAACTCAGGACCTTCCGGTGACAAGATTTTCCACTTGTTCTCTAACCAATGTCAGCTCATGATGAAATCCTGTTACTTCATATTCATTTATCTATCTATGGATGCATATAC
Source organism: Trichobilharzia regenti (assembly GCA_944472135.2). Taxonomy (NCBI): domain Eukaryota; kingdom Metazoa; phylum Platyhelminthes; class Trematoda; order Strigeidida; family Schistosomatidae; genus Trichobilharzia; species Trichobilharzia regenti. The sequence goes on from OX235270.1 coordinate 164,792,780, forward strand.
TTCTCAGCAGTAGGTTTCTCTGTCCTCCTTTATGGCTGCGAAACAAGGCCACTCAAAATGGCAAGATGTGATCACCATGATTCTTTCAAATCTCATTTTTTTTCTCTCTTTTTCCTACATTTCTGTGCTACATGGAAGGTAACAACCTCGGCTGATGTATTTCTGTGCAAAACTTAGTGTTGAAACTCAAACATTTAGTCAGTAGATTTGACATGTAAATAGTACATACCTCGGAATGTTAAGCTGAGGAATAACCAGTTAAATTGGTTGTGTAAGGTCATGGGTATGCCGACTATCCAATAGCATTTTATCATAAATATCCTACTCAGGCTCAAATATTCTCATTTTTAACCAGTCAGACAAATCCAATTTTCGTAGCGTTTCTTAGCCACTTCCTAACAGTTATCATTTGGAAATGTGGTAATATTAAGATCCGAAGGCACGACAAAAGGAACTACGGAAGACGTCTGACTACAAGATGAAGTTCCACTATGGATAAAATAACACAGTGTTGTACAGTAATATTTACTTATGACGTTTCGAGTAGAATTTTACTGTAAAACACTGTATGATTTTATCAAAATAAAATTTTATCCATAGTGAAATTATACTCCACGAGAGTGTCCAAGTTTTATCCTTAAATCAATGATACAAGATGAATTTGCCTGATGTTCTAATAAGAACTAGTGTGCTTCACCTAGTTATTGGGTGTAAGAAAAAAATTACTAGACGATAAATAGCAGATGTAAGAACTGATATGTCATTGGATTCCCATTCCCCAAGCAGCCGAATGGTGATCCCGCCAGCCTTGTAACTTGAAAACTCATAGGTTTGTACCATCTAGGAGTCCATAGGTGAGAGCATCGTTTTCTGTTTAAATCAAATTTTAGTATATTATTTAATTTCTCCTAAGTTAATCTAGAACATTTTTAAGCGGAAAGAATGTTTTATCTTCAAGTGAATAGGTTCGTTCGTTGATTTAAATGCTACTCTAATTCCAGAGTTATTAAGAACCCTACGTAATGTTTTTCCAGTATATTTGATTTCTTGATATAAATTTTCTAAATCACTTATGAGACAGTCGACTTGATCAATGTCAATAAGATTAACAGGAGAATGAAATGAAGGTGAATGTAGAATAATTCAACAGGAAAAGGAACCCAGCTACCCGAATGGATCCAGTTCTAGCTAATCACGTAACTTGGCGAGTGGAATAGGTTGAGAAAGACTAAGACAGATGACACAACACCGATTTGTGATATTTATTTATATGAAAATTGTCACTGAGAGAAGCAAGAGGGATTAAAGCTGTAAAAAGCAAGTTTTCGAGCAGTGTGATGGATACACAAGTAAAATTATGAACCGCTATGAGTTGTGCAGCTTAAAAATAACCCCCAGTAGTTCATATAAACGAAAAGGTGTTTAGCAAAAAGTTAGTGCATTTGTTTCATAAATACATATAGTATATTTCCATAGCGCAACATAAGGAATACTTCCAAAGAGTCGCCTGTCACTCAAATTCTACGTTTGGGTAGATAACAAATGCGTCATACAGAAATATTTATTAGCGGGTAGAAGCTAAAATGAAATTAAATAAAAGGATGATTGATTTCATGTAATTGACAGGACTGCATAAAGTTTCAACTAAAATTAGAATACAGTCAGACTGAAATAGCAGCTATAAGTAGCAGGGACTTAGTTGAACGGTCTATGAAAGATTTTCATTGAAAACGCCTATCACGATGACTGTATCACCGAATCCATGAAGCGCACACCATTGAAACCGAAAACTCACTTTCTGGCCTCCCCTTCAAAAACACTACTATGTTTGAATATATAATTCATTGAAGACTCACTGGTAGAGAAACACTAAGTTAATTAACTGTGTTGCTCACTGACAAAAACAAGCCTTGTATAACGAGAAATATTGGAGTTACTCAGCATCCCCTATATAAGTAACTAATGGAATATTTATCCTCATGGTTCCAAAAAAGAGGAGAAAGATATTCCCATCAAAACTCCATTCTGGAACGCCTGACCGACTCTGAAAATGAAGCGAACCTCGCTAAACACTTTCAAAGTTATCTAGAGAGTATGCTGAAATCTTGTCAAAAGAGGCATATGTGTCAAACTTCTCCTAAAGTCAGAGGCTGTAGTTATCCATAACATAACATAACATAACATAAGCTTTATTCAAAATCAGTACTTGTGATACAGAATGGAATTCTCAGCATTTTACTACAATATTGCATCCAGTTTTATACATTAACAATAAATAAAGTTCTACATAGATTAAAGTTATCTCAACAACATATTAGTATGTCGGTAGCAAAGCCAAAATTAAAGTGTTTGAAGGTGTTAGAAAAGTAGATACTACTAGCATATTTACTGGCGTAAGCGATAGCAAAATGGTCGAGATGTACAGAGTGTGAAAGAACGAACAAGAATGTTTTAAGTAGAGTTTGCAAGGAAGAGAGAAACAAAACAGCACATAACAAAAATAAATAGAGAAGGGAAAAAAATAGGGAGAAAACGTTGTACCTATAAATGATGTGAGTTGGAAAGACGAGATCCCCTTGTTCTACTGACTATTTAATAAGTTAAAGGTTTCCCGCCTAACGCTTTCTTTATCGCACAGAACTCGAGCTAGGTAGGGTATGGATGAGTTTTTGTACTTACTAGTGCGGGCATATAGTTTCCTATATAGGCTTCTTGTTTTCCCTGAAGAGATACATGGGGAGAGTTGTGAATGTAGAGGGTGTTGTGAGTCAGATAAAATGGATTTCGCCCATTTTTCACATGAGTCCATATGCCTGTCCACCAGAATATTAACTAGCTGGCTAAGTGGCACGTTGCTTACCCTGCTGACAACCTTTAACATCCTACGTAATAAGGTATAGTCTTTCTTCAATAGCCCAGGAAAGACTAAGGGGGAGCAATAGAGAATAATAGGCAGAATACGGGAGTTAACAAATTGTAGGAGTAAGGGTTGGGTTACACCAGAATGTCTTAACTTCTTGATGTAGAAGGTAAGACGGTATATTTTCTTGGAAATCGTCAAGATATGAGACGACCAGGAAAGATCAGAAGATAGAGTGACGCCTAGGTATTTAATTTCCGACTTGGTTTCTATTTCACTGCCATCTATGTTGCACACCTCGTGAGTGCTAACCAGTTTGTTTAGGTCAGATTTATGCCTAAGGGTGAAATTAACTGTTTGGCATTTGGAGGGGTTTAAGGTGAGACCGTTTTCCTTGGACCATTGGCTAATTTCTGATAAGAAGCCATTTAGTTTAGAGCAGTCACTTTGACATTTGACAGGTAAAGATACAGTTAGGTCATCAGCATATTTGACAAAGTTAATGTCATTTGAAGATGGTAGGTCATGTAGAAAAAAGAAAAGAGAAGTGGGGAGAGTACAGCACCTTGGGGGACACCAGCTTCAGTGAGCACAGCAGAGAAGGATTCGCCTTTGTATACGGTGTACTGCATTCTGTTAGAGAAGTAGGAATGCAACCAGTTTGTTAAATATAGAATTCTGAATACAAAAGAAGTTTGTTTAGTAGAATGGCTCACAAATATATCTTTTACATTCTTACAGCAGCGAAAGGAATATCTCTAATGATATGTATCATTAAAATTGTAAGTCAGACGGCAATTACGTAATACCGAAATCATTAATAGAGGGAAGAAATCAACATGAAATTATACACTAAAATTAAGTGAAGTAGCAAAATAATTGTTTAAGGAGAATAAAGACAGCTGAACTAAAAATGCAAAAAAGGTCAATCAAGTTCAGATATCAGTGTCATTGTAACAATTAGATTGGGTCAATTGTAGGTTCTGTCACAAGGAACAAATTTTTTGATTTGAATGTGCACTTCAGGACTCAACATGTTGGCTGTCGTAGGATCTGTGTGGTTTGAGGAAATTCAGTTCGTATCTGTTTCGGTAAGATTTTCGCTTATTTTGTAGAAGGCAATCGTCATGTCACTTGATATGAACTGTCATCAAGATCTGACAGAATAGTTCTAAAATATTTAGGCCTCGAGTGAGAAGTAGACATTTGTAAAATCTCAGCGAGCCTGAAGTGAGTAATTCCAACGTAACAAACGGCAATCTGGTCCGAACGTTTTCAGAGAAACTAATAAAAACTAACATAACAGAGGTTTATATATAAAAGGAACTTCTCTTGTTTTTAAAAACTTTGTTTATTATACATGTTGATACATGTGTTCATGACTCATGACTGGACAAAGTTTTTAAAAACAAGGGATGTTCCTTTTATATAAAAACCTCTGTTATGTTAGTTTCGATTAATTTCCCTGAAGAAGTTCGAACCAGATTGTCGAACGAAACGTTCGAATTACTCACTTCAGGCTCGCTGAGATTTTACATATATAATATTTAAATATCGGTCGGTTTGCAAATTCGTTTGATGTCCCATAGTCAGTCACGTATTCCCTCTTTCGAATTATTTCATTTCTACCCTCTATAAGAAATCGATATATATTAAATTTATCGTTTTGTCCTCTAATTCAGTGTTGTCAGTCAATTATGTTGTTACATGACTCATTTTAGGTTGTGTTAGTTTCTTGGTGGATGGTTGGAGGAATGGTTGGAGGAAAACAAGAAGCCCTGTGTAGTAGGATTCCTAATGCGGCTGGAATAAGTTAACGTAGGCCTGAGAACAACCAACTCACTTTCAGTTATACCTTGTCAAATTAAAAACACCTGATGGCTAAAATATGACAAAATTACATATAAATTACGTAGAACCACGTTATGATTTCTGAGTTCAGTTACAATGTAGGTCAAAGTATCATTAAAACGAAATCAATCAGATTATCAGAACAAAGGAATATAGTCTAAAGTCGATTGATTGATGGAATTCGCAGTTTGCAGAGTTGCAGGAAGTAATTATTTGACAATAGCTGAACATCCTTTGGGAACGTAATTTATTCACATCAGACATATACACAATATGTGGTCATCTTCATGACACACAAAAAGGTTACTAAGAAACCAAGCGTATATCCATAAAACTACATACTACTTATATATTTGGATGATTAGTTGTTTGTCAGCCCCACACCCCAACAAGTTGTGCTTGCTAGCCAGCCGGTTGATTAGAAGTCATTCGAATGCTATGGGGCAGATTTTTCACTCATTTCGGTGACAATCTCGTCAGAAGTATAGCATGACTGATTCTGACAAGATTCTGTTCGTCAGGGGCACAGTAGTTAGGATTCTCACCGACCATGCACATGGTCCGAGGTTTGATCCCCTGCCGACGCACACCCGATATCTATGGTCGGCCTGCAAAATTTGGGCTACCGATATCACATGCTGAAAATTCCATACCTGTACCAAAAATACAGTGTGGAATCAAGCTGTAATAAAAAATATAACCTAAGAAAAAGAGCTCGACCATCAAAATACATGAAAATATTAAATGCCGACATAGTTAGCTGTGTGAAAAGAGGTGCTTATCGCTAAATATTTATTCGTCGAATCAACAAAAGACACGTGAATTTCAAGGGGTGCAACACCTACCTCTTAAATTTATGCTGGTACACTGTATTGTCACAACCGCAAAAGAAGTGTCATCTAAGCTTTTGAAGTAAGGTCAGGCCTAAGACAAGCCTTGTAGTGTCACTAAAAGGGTTCCTGAATGCGGTGGACTAGATCACGAAACAGGCTGTATGTGTGGAGAGCGAATGTTGGACGAGTAGATCAGGGTCAATTAGATTATTGCAGTATATAAATTAAGCTACCTATAGTTACAATTTTTAACTTTGATAAATTAGATTATCTTAAAGAAAGCTCGACTATCACATTACATTAAAGTAATAAATAGTATTATGGTCAAGTTTCACCAAATCTTCTTGCGGCAAATAATCACATACACATAGTTCAACCTTTTCCTTGTACAAAACTGGAACTTCTGGTGCATAAAGAAAAATTATCAGCCGAAAACCACTCGAATCACTCAGCCTGGTCACCTTATGTACACATAACTTGGAAAGATTTTTCTATTCATGCCGAAACATTTGCAATGAAAGTGAAGAAGTGAGGTAATTTTGGCTCCTCTTACCATTTTAGGACATGTTCTTGTGAGCGTGTAGATATTGTCCTAGAGGTAAAGCAAATGCATTTAGCTCCAAAGTTGGAGCAATTCAAGAAGAACACCTTCTTATAAGTGTAAATTTTGACAAAAAGAAACTAGACCAAGCAATAGTTCAATTTGTAGCCACCACTGATTATTCCACATGAAGAGAAAATCCGTTTTAAGTGCCACACATATATATATATAATTAGACAACCTATACTGGCCAAGTAGTTTGAAGCGTTTCCCACCACATCTTTTGTCGACATAAAGATCCCAAAGACCGGATTGGAATATCATGTAATGCCTGGAAGATCAATTACATCATCAGTCAAGCTAGTAGTTGATCGGAATCAGTAAGATTATCGAATCTAGATATAAAATGATTTACCCTGTATCAAGCAATCCTGATATTGTCTGTGTGTGGGTGTCTGTGTGATGAACGATTGCCTCAAATCAAATAATAGTCCTTTGATCACTTGGTGATCTTACTATAAAAAACAAAGCGTAGTTGTAAACGATAATCATTTAAATTGATCGTTTCAAAAATTTCGCTCGATGAAATTCATCAAAGACAAATAAACACTTTTGTTTTGTTCAGCATTCAATATTGTCACAGAAACGGTGGGAGTAGTAAGAGTATTAGCAGTGGTAGCAGCGTGACTAGTAAAAACGCGAAATTGGGGATGGAAATTTAAGATTTAAATAAATTGAAAAAAAAACCGCACCAACAATAAACTAAGTAAATGAAAATCATAGAGTGTGAATGCAGATGGCTAAATGTCAACAAAGTAGAATAAATATATATGTAAAAATAGTATAACTGATTAAGTAAATAAGAAGGAAAGAGGGAGTTTCTTTAGGTGAGTAAATCAATGTCACGATATACTGAAGCCTAAAGAATATACGTTAAAAACTCTAGTGAAAAGCAGGGATATAAAAAGGAACTACTCCTTACACTAAGTAATTTTAAATGGTGAGTAACGGAAATCCATTAAGGCGCATATTTACTATTACTGTGACGATTTTAACCTTGGGCTTCGAGTGGCAGGTAGGGCTTCAGTAGCACACTTTCGCCGGCCCCACAACTGCCTATAGACTGTCATCTCCTCTTCACATGGTTTGCACCATATCATACTTGGATACACACCCAAGTCATTTAGCTCTTGGTTTACACTCAAATAATTCTCTAGCTGCTGTTAAATAGCAGCCAATAGTCTCTTCACTATGTGTCCGACCCACGCTTCTTCGCCACGTTTATCGAACAGTAGGTTCATGGCTAGTTCTCCGCAAGAGTTTCATGTCTCTGATGCTTTCCGAAAAGGCAATATGTTCTATGGTATGGAGCCAGCAAATGCGCCTGTTGATAAACGTCGGCAGCAGTCTGATGAAATGATTTTTGTGGTGTGCCTACCAAGTCCATTGTCAACATAGAAGGGCTAACTGACATAAAACTGGTGTTGAAAATATGAATTCCGTTCTTTATGCTTCATCAAAAGACTTCCGAAACGGGTTCAAAATGATGTAAGTCGGCCTGACTTTTTTCATCCTGTTCGGCTTTGACGTTGTCATCTGTGCCATCCTACTGTATTTGATATTCTTCTGCCTCGCAAGATAGGGGAATGAAGGGATCTCTTTTAAATTAATCCTTTTGATACCGCTTATTGCTGTCAGTTTGTTACCTTCATTAACCTTGTCTTCTTTACATTCGCTTGAAATTATCTCTGTGTTCCTTCTTCTGCCGAATCGTTGGTTTCCGACTGTAAGTATTCGATCTTATGTAAAACTAGGCATGAATTGTCCCTGAAGAGTAGATCTTCTAGGATCTTCTTATCGGTCCAAGTTCAGAATCACCTTAATTCACTCAAACAAAGTTACATTGTAAAAGAGCACGTCGATTTCACCACAAAGTCACAAAGAGAAGCATTAAAGATGGCGACTTTACAGTAACAAAGACGAATAATAAGAAACAAATCAAAAGATGATTTCTAAGTATCAGGACTCTGCAAGAACTGGCGAGGAATCATGCTCCTATCGACGCCAAGTAAAATCCTGAGTCGCATCATCCTGAAGAGATTAAAGGACGCACTGGAGACAGAACTCCGACCAGAACAAGCTGGCTGCATTCAGGAAAGTCAGGCAAATCATGTACTGACCAAATTGCAACTCTACGCATCATCATCACAGAACAAAGCATGGAATGGCAATCAAACCTCTATCTCAACTTTATAGACTTTGAGAAGGCCTTAGACATGCAGCGTTGATCGTGAAGTAATTTGGAAATTACTCGAGTACTATGGCGTGCAGCGCCTAAATATTCATCAACCTTATTCAACAGCTGTACGACAACGGCACCTGCCAAGTGATCCACAACGGAAGACTCAGCGAGGCGTTTGGAGTAAACACAGGAGTCAGACAGGGGTGCTGGCTTACTATCACCAATGATTTTCCTAATTGTGGTGGACTGACTGGATTATGCTTCAGACAGTGAGTGGGAAACGAGAAGACAGGAATATCCTGGACCGACGTGAAGAACTTAGAAGACCTGGATTTCGCGTGTGGATGACTTATGTTTGATGTCACACACACAAAATCGAAGACTTACAAGCGAAAACCGACCGACAAACTGGTCGAAGAAGCAGCCGGTGAAGACAGGACTCCAGGTAAACATAGACAAGACGGAGGTTATGAAAATAACCAACCAACAACAGCGACAACATCCAACGTCAATCACCATCAACGGGAGGGATGTGAAAGAGGTTACTTCATTCACTCACTGATCTAGGGAGCATTGTCTCAACTACAGACAGTCGGAGCGGACGAGGATGTCAAATCGAGCGAGGATCGGGAAGGCGAGAAACACACTCATCAATCAGCCTGAAATCAATCTGGAAATCTTCGTCACTCAGCCAGTATCAACAACAAAATTCGGATTTTCAATACAAACAAGGTCAAGTCAGTCAGTTCTTCTATACGGATCAGAAACTTGGTGGGCGGGTGACAAAGAATATTTCCAAAAGGCTGCAGACCTTTATCAACCAACAACTGTCTTCGCTGGATCTATACTGAAGATCAGATGGCCGGAAAGAATCACCAACAAGGAATTATGGGAACAAACAAAGCAAGAACCAATCGCCAACCAACAAATATGCAGGAGAAAGTGGAGATGGATCGGACACTCGCTGAGGAGACCGCTGGGTGACATCGCGCGTCAGGCTATCGCTCGAGTGGAACCCGAAAGGGAAGCGGCGTGTGGGACGTCAGTGCAAGTGTGACATGGAGGAGATCGTGTGAAGAGGAGTTGAAAGAATATGGATTAACATGGATGCAGGCGAAAAGTAGAGCAGAAGACAGAAGAAAATGGAGACGTGCAGTTGAAGCCCTATGTTCCACTAGGAACCCAAGGGAGCAATAATAATAATAATAGATGGAATAATATACGGTCTAGGAGAGAAAAACGGCAAATAGTTACAAAGTTATTTGAAAAACCCTAATAATAAGTATCAATACTGTAAATATCGTCCCATGGTTTCAACTACAGGCGGAACAGACGAGGATGTCAAAGCAAGGACCAGGAAAGCAAGACAAGCTTTCATTACTCTCAAGTCTGTGTGGAGGTCAACAGCACTCAGCATCAAAAATAAGATCTGGATTTTCAACTCCAATGTGAGGTCAGTGCTACTATACGGATCAGAGACTTGGCCAGAGCATCATAAAGAGATTTCGCGCTGCGTCACGAAGGGCACTTTGAACAAACTACAGACCTTCATAAACAGCTGTCTTTGCTCAATACTCAAGATCAGATGTGCAGTAAAGATCAGCAAGTGGGATCTGTGGGAGCGAACCAACCAGGAGGTGGATTAACTGGTCGTAACCTGAGTAAGCCGTCAAGTGACCCCACACGCCAGACCATCACTCGAGTGGAATCCGATAGCGAAGCGGCAAGTTGGTCGTCATTGGAAGGGTGACTTGGAGCAGAGGAGATGAAAGCATGTAGGCAAACTTTAAGCCAGGTGAAAACTCTAGCAGAGAACCAAACGCAATAAAGACACGCGGCTGAAGCCCTATGTTCCTCTAGGAATTAAAGGAAACAATAATAAAATATATTGTCCAGAAGAAATTGTCCAAAACGTTATTCCGTTATATACAGAGATGGGAAAAGAAACGGAGGGAACATATCAGAAATGTGAAGCATGAAGAAGAGATTGACGCCGTAAAATTTAAGTATAAAGAGGGATGAAAAAAAATGCCTAACTTTTCAAAATCGTCAGAGATCAAGTAAGCATCTTACAGAGAACAAATGGACTTTTGAAGGTGAAAAGGACCATACAGTGTCATAGAATGTCATCATTCTGTCTGTTGACGCTCGCTTGCTTCACAGATATACACAGTGTAAATAACCGTGTGAAAATGAGGATTGAAAGACAGGACTGGACAGCTAATTTATTCTATTCTGGGACCGTTCAGTGAGTAGCGGGCACACACGATAGCAATAGTGTTCGGACACGGGACTCTCAGTTTAGTAGAGTAAGCTGGCCTACCATTCATCCACACTTGAGCGTTAACATGTTTCTGTTTCCAGCAGGGAGCACACTTCTCTTTATAACTCCTCATCTGCAGTACACAATGGTGACCCCACTGATACAGAATTTCATCCTTGTGTGCAGCTGAATGATACACAGTGATCTCTTGACATTCTATCCTGTGAGTCATTTTGGTGGTTTCATTCCCATTGATGACGATGGTGTTGATGGGGTCATAGGTGTGTGCGCAATGTGCTGTGCCGTTGAAGAGAAGTCCCTTCTTAACTCAGGCAAGCAAAACACCTAGGTGTCGAGTATCCTCCTCAGTGCTGCTACACTGACATCGAATTACACGTTTGCATTTGAAAATAACAAAAACGAATCGTAATCACCGCCTTCATTTTGATTACTGGAACAAAAAAGGTTTCATTTCAAAAAAGCTTTGCCTTTTTCTCAAAACAGTTTCTAGTTATCAACAAAACAATGCAAAAATACACAACAAAAACTCTTACTGTGTGTTTATTAAATTATAATTTATTGCGTTTTTTCTTTTTGGTGCTTTCCTTAAAAGAAAGGAAAAGTGTTTCTGATTTGAACGTTTGTATAATTGTTTGGGTGTACATCCTCTTTTTTTCACTATCTGTCTTTTGAACTCCCGCCTTTTTGAAAATATTTGTTTAAATTAAGAGGGAAATGAGGAAATGTTTGTTTTTTGTGAATGGAAAGGGAGAAATGTGTGTATGTGTTTCGCAAATTCCTTTTTTCTCATGCTGAATTTCTTAAGTTTCTTTATTATTTTTGCGATTTCTTCGTTTGTAACAGCCTCTTGTTTTCGTTTGTTTGTTTAGTTCTATGGAGGGTGGTTGGTTAGTTTATTTGTTAGTTAGTTATATATTGAGGCAGATTCTTCGATTTGTTTGAAAGTTTGATAATGAACCGATTGACAGTAAAAACCATTAGATGCGAGTGGAAGTACTGGATAGCTGCTTAATCCTGTAGCTAGATTCAGAATGATAGGAAGGAATCGATACTTAAAGTCAATGGCTAGTTGCAGAGGTAGAAGTGTTCACTTATTCCTCAGATCTTGATTTAGCGTACGTTGTCAGCACGAAATAGTCTCATTGGACAACCTGTTTAATCTTCTGCCAACCACCAACCAATCAGAACAGTTTATCCTCCTTTGACCTAACAGGACCTCAGTATGGCTAAGAAAGAATAAGTACGATGCATGTTCCTGGAAGTAAGAGCCCGTTACCAAGTCTCTTATCTGACTAATGCCATTCTACTGGCCTGATCTATGTATATGACCTGAAAGCTCAGAGTTATTGAAAGGTATTTTAATATATAACGAACGTCCTCGTTAAGAAACTCAGAGTAGAGCAGATTAGTACGATCAATATGCTTACTTATCAGTTACATCACACAATAAAAGATCTATGCTGCGAAGTCGTAGTCAGTACAGGTCATCATAACAAGCTGAAAAAAGTGGTGATAGAAGGCCATCGGATCGGGTCTACGAGCTCGACATGTAACCCGAGAGGCCCTGGCTACGAATTCCTGTAGTGGGTGCGTACTCCTAAAGGGTTACAGACTAGGCTGACGAAACAGATGTTCAATACTTAGTGTGACTGTTGTTCCAATGATTCTATAACTATTGCTAGCTCGTGATCAAACCTGATATCACGATTTGATGAATGATAGGAATCACCGATCATTGGAATCCGGCTCAAATAACCAAAACGCTGATGAACTTGACACCATAGCCTGAAGGTCTCCTTTGATTCTGGTAGTGTTGTTCACACTGCATAACACTACCAGTAGAGGACAAAGCAGCTATCCAGTATTCTCCGTTTTCAAATGATTTTAATTGATACAGATTTCAGATTGAAGATACGGGGCTTCAAACCTATACTATTATTCCTTTCTTAATCAATTTTAAAGTGCTTTCTCAAACCCTTCCTGAATGAGTCAGTTGACACCACTTATCTTAAAAGTCAGTTACAGGAGCTCATGACATTATAGGTGTGATAACAAGCACTCTGGTTGTGATAAAATTTTCCCTGGCTTTTTAATTCTCCTCCTATGTCCTCTGAGATGTTCCGAGCGCCTAGTGGGAAGTAAGAGGGAAAATAGATCGGTTCCGTAGACATACGCGGTAGTAAGACCTATTCTTTGTCCACGATATGACAAGAAAAAGAGATTCAAATGGCCAAGTCTTTCCTTGTACGATAATTTGATCCTGACAAGAATCATACGTTTTGCCTTCCTTTGGACTGTTTTTTAAGATGTGTGAATCCTCCCTAACACAAGGACTGCCTGCCTGGATACAGTTTTACAGTCGCGACCTCACCAGAGACATATGCAAAGTGATGAACATGCCCGTGGTGATTCTAGTTAACTCTGTCTGCCTATTGTCAATAAAGAGTAAGCTGGCATCAATAGTAGTGTTATTATTCTTAGTTCGTGTCAGCTGTCTATTGATTATCCAGTGCGTATTTCACTGAACTGGTCTAATGTATTCATCCTTTGGACCACTCTAGGAATTTGTTGAGGTCTCTTTGTAACACGCGCTTGTAATTAGCCTCTCCGTATTCTTAAGCCGTCTGAGTAGAGAGCCGAAGATAAACAAGAGGGGCTCGAGTATGATGTTTTTTGTCACTCCAGTGTGTACCACTGTCATTCAGGAAAGGTTTGAGTTTATACTGACTCACTGTCTCCTACTTATGAGGAATTCCCTAATGTAGTTTAGTAAGTCTTGTATGAGATACTTTGGCGTAGGCTTTGCTGAAGTCTGTGAAAATGAGTTAGTTGAGATGAGTTAGTTTAAATTGGAGTGACACACTAATACATGTTTTGGTAGGAATCATACATTCTGTTTCATTAAGGGAAGTTCAGCGAGTCTACGTATTCGCAGAACAAACATGCAGTAAGAATGATGCAAAGGGTTTTAGTCACAGAAATGTTAGAAAGCCACCACAGGGTGTACTGGGTAGTTAACTGTTTCCTTTATTTAGTTTTTGGAGGCATTACTCACCCGTAATTCCACGCTGCCGGGGGTTGAACACAAGACATTAAGAAACTTTAGTAGGCTTCCATTTTTAAGTTCACTTATGCACTGACTAATATTATGAACTATGGTTATGACAACTTGTCTGTTTTGTTACTAACGTCTGTCAGTGCATTTTAAAGATGTTACCCAGTGTTACAATGAAAGCTTCGCAAGTAAGTCGTCCAGCTCAGAGAACACAACTATGTCGAAGTTCTGTATATTGAGTCAGCTGGAGTAGAATACATACACAATAGAAGGGACTGAACACATCAGTCCGTACGGATATCTGAGGAGTTCTATCACTACCCCTAGATCGAATGGAACTGGGGATAATAACGAGAAATATGGAGACGCGGAATTTCGAGATTGTGTATAGTTGTAATTGGTAGCGTAATATGATTATGAACAATAACTGAAATGAATTGTCTTCAATGCGCTTCGATGTCATCCAATAAATAATACTGACTCATCGTTTACGTGTTATATCCGATACTAATGAAAGCAAAACGTGTGTAGCTCAGCGAAGAGCGTATTTCCGGAGAATTCATTCCCCTCTTTAGAGCTTTACAACCACATTTATACACACTTTTCATTGTCATCAAAGGCGGTAGCAGTAAAAGTGATGCGTTGTCACAGTCACGTCTGTTGATATTGATCAATGCATGAGTGAAGTTGACTAAGGAAGAGTATTAAAGTTACGTTATGGGATGAATAATTGCATCTAAATGAACTGTAATCAAGATGAACATAGGAGTGGATGTAAATGTGGAATTTCGTAAGGTTTCTAAAGAAATGCAAGAGTTATATGTATCTAGAAAAATAAACAAACAAACAAAAAGACAGCTCAGTGGGAAACATCAACGATAGTATTGCCATGAGAGTAGAAGTGCTTGAACAGTTTTCTTTTCTATCCATATCTCCGGTTTTTCTGACTTAACTACTAAATCCAAAGTAATGCAAAGGAGATGAATGCGTGTGGCTTTTGGAGGTTGTTCTTCAATTTGTAGATTAATTTGAAGAAGGTATTTGTTGAGATAGTTGAATGACCAGTGTTAATGACATGTTCTATAACCTCTCTCATTATGGAGTCACTATTGGCTTACTGTAACCATGTGAGGCAGTTTTCTTGAATCCTACCCTTAAACAGGATATTCACTGAATCACTCACATGAACAGGTGGTCAGATGAGCGATCATGTGAAGCACTTGAGAAGAATACTACTATGATATGATTATAAACAATAAATTGTGTTCGAAACGTCATCCAGTATACAATACTGTTTCACTGTGTGATACATCTAATAAACAAACTAATATGGAATTACTTACTACCACAACGCCCAAGTTTTACACATATATCAAGAATACTACCCGTTAGCGTTGCTACAAAGAACGTTCTTCCCAAAGATGCTAAAATTCTTCTCTTAAGGATTTCTCTGCTTAAGTTGTCCCTGAAATTTAGGTTCAGGTAGAGTTTCGTTTTTGGAACAAGTGAAGTTTCATTCCTCTGAAATTTTGGTTTGATATTCTTGTCGACGGTGTGTTGGTGTCACAGCGGTTAGGACACTCGCCGACCATGCACATGGTCCGAGGTTCGATCCCCGGCCACCGATGCACTCCTTTACCTCTCTAAGCCAGTAATAGGTCTGGTAAAGAGGCAAGGTTGGACATGAGGCCAGCAACTCCATCCTGTAAAAATAAAAGCACTGCTACAGAAACTTCAAGCCTCTAGCTTGAAGACCTATGTTCCACTGGGAAGGTGAAGGAACAAAATTCTTGTCGATAAATCCAAAGATCTAGTTCTGCTTCTACGGTGTCAGATACATACTTCTACCACAGTAGTGTCTACTTTTGACATCTATATTGTATTTAAATTAATTTGCTCTAAGTAAACAGATTATAAGGAACCAAAAAAAAACAAACAGAGAAAACGAAAGCGAGGAGGGCGGGGAGTAGAAGAAAAAGAAACGTGTCGTTTTTTTTTATCTTGTTAACTATAAATTCAGAGAAAAACTCATAAACATTTTGCTGTTTTTGTTATTATTGTTGTTTTTGTTTATTTAATTATATTTCCACTTGAATTAATAATAATTAGGCAGTTATTTATTCTTATTTTTATTATTAATTATCCTCACTAATTATGATTATCGTTATTATTCGGATTTACGGGTTGTTTCCTTGGAATCTGTATCAGTTTCGTCTTGAACTAACAAGACTAGTTCAAGAACATTAGAAACCAGAATAACTATCTCCTTCATCAGTAAGCATCCATGACCATTAACTGATTATCAGTGATTTAACCGTGTCGGATATTCGGACCAAGATTGTCGACCCCAAATTTACTTTGGGTGAATTTTAATTTCTCTCGTTTTGGTATAAATATAAAGGTACCATTTCGCAAATAATGTCTTGATTGAGCACATTCACTTTACACTTTGACACACCACTCACGCACAACTTTATATTCAGTATATTTTGAGAATATCCATCCTTACCGCAGCCATCTTTCACCTGGAGATTGATTTATTTAAATTATGAGGATTTGTAATAATTTGGAATGTAGATACCGTGTCACAAAGTAGCACATTTTTGTAAGGAAATAATCAATGAAAATCAATAGGGAGCACACTGAACAGCTCTATGTTTCATCTCGCTTGTTTGAAACTCTTCTGTGGAACTGAAACAGGCTAGAATTCATGAATCTTTCGATTCCGTCCGGAAATAGCGTTGGATAGCCAATGAGCTTCGCCCCTTAAAATGATGATCTCGAGTTTGATAAGGAAGAGAAATCCCAACGAATGGGGATATATCGTGCTCCGTGGTCACGTTTCTGCCTGACTGATGTGTTGTTTCGTAAAGCAATTTTGTAATAAAATTAATCCAGATCCCTAAAGATCTGCTTTTGATCCAAACAGCAATCCCTGGCTCTTTGACGCCTACTTTACAGACAGATATCCTGAAGTCATCGCCGGTAGGACTTATCACATCAAAGTGGACTGGATACTAACCGATGACATTGATTAAGGATGGCAGCGCTGTATACTGCGTATTGGCAGAAGTTAGAGTTCATGGGTCATTGAATTCCAGCAGAAGTGTCTGAATGTTTAACAAGTTTGGCTTCGAAACACCTGCCCATTGCCGTCCCCACAGGCCACCTCCACTGCTGATGGTTTTTAATGCTGTCTGACTGAAGTTCGTTTGTAACGGAATTTAAACTGAAATGAACTCAGATTCCTACAAAACACCCCTAATCTTAATATAAATCCATGGCTAATAGACGACTAGATGAAGAATGTTCAGATGTTCAGATGAGACTTCTTTGCCAATTTGATCTACCATATGAAATTAAGTCGGATGGTCATAGATGGTAATGATATGAATCGTCAGTCAACAGAAGTTAGAATTCATGGGCCGACCACGGATCACGCCACCGTAATTGTGTTATAACTAGTTGTTAATAATTTGTGGTTGTTGTCATCTAACTTGACTAGAATGCGCACCCAGAACACGCGATACGATGGCCACTTGGAATTATTACTCCCTCTTAGTGAGATAGACAAAATGCCAGATTCAACTGTGATGACAGCAATAATGTTTTATTATTCGAAATACAGTGGGTATATTTATACTTATCGTTTACATATCCTCGGAATTTTAAGCCACACAAATAAATAATCAGTATCTGATTGACCATATGACCTGGGATATGATCAGAAGGTAACGCCCAAAATAGAACCATTCAAAAACTGTGGATTCAGGTCATTGTATGCATCAGTCGTGACCTCATGGCTAACAATGATAAGTTGTTGGTCCTAACAAGGTGAATGGGCAGCCAGCTTCCCCTAGTAATTTCAAGGTCCCGGGTGGTTAAACCCTTGATAGGGTTGTGGGTACGGACAGTTGCAGAGTCTTTGACTAGAACGAAACAGTTTTCTAGCACTCTCTGGTACTCGGTGAACTATAACTGGGGTTAGTTCATGTTGAAATGTGTATTGTAATCATTATTATTAGTAGATGGCATCTTTTGTCTTCATTTCCGCTCTACTTTCCTTTTTTTCTAAAGTTATTTCTTGTGAAATTATTTTATTGTCCAGTAGTGTGGTCTTGAAGATATGCGAATTTGGCCCAATTTCAGGACATATCGGTTAAATAGAAATGTGGTTGCGATCCCAGGGTTAGTGCTTTCAGTGAGACTCAGAGTCGTCACCCGAGGTATTATCCAGTAGGCCAGTACGGCTACAAGAGTCACTTGTTATCCAGTGCATTCTCACCTTTCATTTATCTATTATACACTGAAATAAAATGATCAGTAGGTCTCTTGAAATTTTGGCATTTCCTAGTACCGACGCCTCGATAATGTATGAAGATTCATATGATTCTAAAATGCACTGTTAGAGAGTTCAGTCTACACCAAACCAAGGACCAGAAGCATACCATTAGTTTTTACTAAATGTTTAATGAAACAGGGGCATAAATTTATGCCGATTAACATAGGCTGGCGGTCAAGTATAGTCAAGTGCATGCGTTTCGTCCTATTTTCGGATTCATCAGTCAGCAGGATATTTCCCTGCTTCCGCAGTCAATAACAATCCAGACAATTATTACGCAGGACTGATCTTAAGACAAGTAACCACTAAATCAGTTACTTTTACATGAAAAAATACCATTTATTTAACAGAAAAATACGGATAATAAAAGTAACACACCATCACACAACGTTAATCCTAACGCTGATCTTTAAATTAATCTTGACCGTACTCCTATTCTTCACTCTGACCCTAATGAGCTATCGAACCTTTATGAAAACAGTATAAAAACAAGATTGGGGACGAAATATGCACCTCAATTCGTATAAAGAGTTCATATTATTATTATTGCTCCCTTGGGTTCCTAGTGGAACATAGGGCTTCAACTGCACGTCTCCATTTTCTTCTGTCTTCTGCTATACTTTTCGCCTGCATCCATGTTAATCCATATTCTTTCAACTCCTCTTCACACGATCTCCTCCATGTCACCTTGCACTGACGTCCCACACGCCGCTTCCCTTTCGGGTTCCACTCGAGGGCCTGGCGCGCGATGTCACCCAGCGGTCTCCTCAGCGAGTGTCCGATCCATCTCCACTTTCTCCTGCATATTTTGTTGGCGATTGGTTCTTGCTTTGTTTGTTCCCATAATTCCTTGTTGGTGATTCTTTCCGGCCATCTGATCTTCAGTATGGAGCGAAGACAGTTGTTAATAAAGGTCTGCAGCCTTTTGGAAATATTCTTTGTGACCCGCCCCCAAGTTTCTGATCCGTATAGAAGAACTGACTGACTTGACGTTTGTATTGAAAATCCGAATTTTGTTGTTGATGCTGAGTGACGAAGATTTCCAGATTGATTTCAGGCTGATGATGAGTGTGTTTCTCGCCTTCCCGATCTCGCTCGATTTGACATCCTCGTCCGCTCCTCCTGTAGTTGAGACAATGCTCCCTAGATAGTGAGTGAATGAAGTAACCTCTTTCAAATCCCTCCCGTTGATGGTGATTGACGTTGGATGTTGTTGCTGTTGTTGGTTGGTTATTTTCATAACCTCCGTCTTGTCTATGTTTACCTGGAGTCCTGTCTTCACCGGCTGCTTCTTCGACCAGTTTGTGTCGGTTTTCGCTTGTAAGTCTTCGATTGTGTGTGACATCAAACATAAGTCATCCACACGCGAAATCCAGGTCTTCTAGGTTCTTCACGTCGGTCCAGGATATTCCTGTCTTCTCGTTTCCCACTCACTGTCTGACGCATAATCCAGTCAGTCCACCACAATTAGGAATATCATTGGTGATAGTAAAGCACCCTTGTCTGACTCCTGTGTTTACTCCAAACGCCTCGCTGAGTCTTCCGTTGTGGATCACTTGGCAGGTGCCGTTGTCGTACAGCTGTTGAATAAGGTTGATGAATATTTGGGGTACGCCATAGTACTCGAGTAATTTCCAAATTACTTCACGATCAACGCGTGTCGAAGGCCTTCTCAAAGTCTATAAAGTTGAGGTAGAGGTTTGATTGCCATTCCATGCTTTGTTCTGTGATGATGATGCGTAGAGTTGCAATTTGGTCAGTACATGATTTGCCCTTTCCTGAATCCAGCTTGTTCTGGTCGGAGTTCTGTCTCCAGTGCGTCCTTTAATCTCTCCAGGATGATGCGACTCAGGATTTTACTTGGCGTCGATAGGAGCATGATTCCTCGCCAGTTCTTGCAGAGTGGGCGTAAGTCGCCCTTCTTTGGTAGTTTCACGAGGTAACCTTTCCTCCAGTCAGTAGGCACCTTTCCCTCCTTCCAGACCTTTTGCAATAATGGAGTCAGCATGTCTGCTGTAGTCTCTGGGTCCGCTTTCAGTGCTTCAGGGGTATTCCATCTGGTGCTGCTTTTCCAGCTTTCAGAAGCTTGATTGCATTCAAGACTTCAGCTTCGTTGGAGGATTGGTGTCAACTTGCAGTTGTGTGCGCGCTGTTGTTGGTATTTCTGGACGGGTTGCAGGTGATGGTCGGTTCAAGAGTCCTTTGAAGTGATCCGCCCATTGTTTAATCTGTTTTTCTTCCTTGGTAATGGGCTTCCCTTGGCTGTCTTTTATAGGTTTCGCTTGTGTTGGTCTCTTCCCGGATAGAGATTTGGTTATCTGATATAGTGTCCTCAGGTCCCTTTTGCCTGCTGCCTTTTCAGCTTCAGTAGCTAGATTGTCGTAGAATCGTCTTTTGTCCTTCCTAGCACTTTTCTTCACTTCTTTGTCCAATGCTTTGTAAGTTGAGCTCATCGTCTCCTTCTCCTGTCCGTCCTTGCATTGAATCATTTTCTCTTTCACCATTCTCCTCTCTTCTATTAATTTCCAAGTGTCCGTTGAGAGCCATTCCTTGTCTTGTCTCTTCTTTCTTCCTAGAACCGTTGAACACGTTTCGTTGAGAATCGCCTTCAGAGACTTCCAATGTTCTTCCACGCATGATTCTTCAGTGATCTCGCGTAGTGTTTCCTGCTTTGCTCTGACAGTTGCAGTGAAGGTGTCTTTTGTGGTTGTGTCCTTCAGTAATTGAGTGTTGAACTTGCATTGTGGCCTATCCCCAGCTATCCTCGAGGCTTTTAGTTTCACCTTGAAAGTCCCTTTACTAGATAGTGGTCTGAACCCACATCTGCTCCTCTCCTCGCCAGATACTAGCTTGTCAGGCTACTAGCTTACTAGTTTTCTCGCCGGTCCCAAGCCCGGGTAAAGAGGGAGGTTTGGGGCGTGGTGCTAGCAACTCCACCCCTGTAAAACAACCAAATCGCTACAGAAACTTCAACGAATAAAGAGTTCATAAGAGAGACATAATTGTAGTAGGTCCTGTTATCCAAAGGAGATTGACGAGTTTTCACTTGAGTTTTACCCTTGAGAAACAAAATTTACTATTACATAGGAAATAGGAAAACTTCGGTTCTGGTATCTTATTGAAATATTAATGAAAAATAGGTGGCACTGTAACTGAACTTGTTAGCATCTGTCACAATATTTCAGTAGATCCATTATTCAGAATGATCTGCATAGTGAATAAAGACAGAATTCTTTTACAACATCAGTATGTTTCCCAACTTCTTTGCATTGCTGAATGCCTTCAGCATATTGACTGAAACTTCAGAGCTGTATGTTGACAAAAAATTAGTTCAACGCTTATATTTACCATTGATCTGGTCCTGTCTGGCTGCTTAATTTTGTCACTTCTAACCACGAACTAACAACTGTAGCTAGAGAAAGCTCTGGGAAAGTGTATCCGTTTAGTAGTATCGTCATAATGTTGATCTCTTCAGCACTACACGCCTGTTATCCAATCACCGTTGGTCTATCTCTGGAGCTTTAAGTTAACAGGCGAGATCTCTGGCTTCTCAGCTAGTCATTGGGACGGAATCCAGAAGTCAACCCAGGAATTCTAGTATTCACTAATTCCTTGTTTGCTGTCTTCTTTCAGTTCCTTTAGATTTTTACATCTTCAGTTATCACAAAACTCATATATCGTTACTAGGCCTGTTGTTTATAAAAATTTTCATTGTAGGATGAAATTATCGGATCCATATGTTTGATAAATTCATCCAATCACCTGCATTTCGATATAGTTGACAGGACACTGAAGCAACTGCTTGACTGAGGAAACTTTGTTAGATCAATTGGGTTTGCATGGCTGAGTGGTAACGTGATCAGATGATCCAGAGCTCATTTCCTTGTAGAGTCATGAGTGCATTATGTGTCCTTAAAATATAACACTACTACTGTGTATCAGTACTCTGTTTTGATTTTGATGCGTTCGCCTTCTCTAAGCTGATCATTCATTTATTCACGATATTTTCAGTGTTCTCCTCCCGCTATTCTAAACAACATCATTTAACTCTGAACCTCAATATTTGAAGCATAGGCTATTTGAATTCCTTCACCATGAATGATATGACTCAGTATCACCTGTAGACACCTGTTGTCAGAATAGCTCGTTATTTTGAAAAAAGTGTTGAATGCTTATGTTGAAAAAATCAAGAAGACGGTTGCAGAGAAGAAAGTGTTTCTTCCAACAAAGTCATGATCAACCAGACTTTACATTCGACTATATATAGTTAAGGTGGGAGAAAGTTTCAAAAGTGTTTCCGATCGTGCCGCAAATTAAAAAGACTACAAAGTGGGATCAATGACCTAGTAACAATAAAATAGGCAGAAATTACGGATAAAAAACGTAGTAGAGCAAATAGGGACTGAGAAACATTGAAAAAATAAAACAGAAATAGTCACGAAGACTGGGTAAGGAAGATGATATGATAATCACTTTTGCGAGAAATGACTGTTTATGATGGTCAAGGTATAAAAATTTAAATGATGAACATATTTTTCACGGATAAATAACTATGGATTGAATTTTTGGATCGCTACTGCTTCAATTATGCCCACATTCTTTCACCTCTCTTTCACTTAAGAGATTTAATCATTTCTTCTTTTGTAGGACTTTGAAAGACTTTTCCTCAGGTGAAGTTGAGTGTTCTGAGTTCACTAACTGTTTGATTATTAGGGTACGACTTTGCTCTCAGTAACTCCTACCCCGATGCTCCAAAGTAGCAAGGGTAAATAACTTATATATATGTCCAATGATTTCATCTAATTTGAGTTTCCTAAACTATCCAGTCACTGTAACTAGTCACGTAGAATAGAAGATAATACTTTCTTTATATATTACATCACTGATTATTGTGATTATATATATATATGAATGCAGGTCAGCTGTTTATCTCATCCTGCTTAACTGACTGCTAGTCATACAACTATATGAACTAGTTCATTAGATATTGTCGGCTACTCACATTTATCAAATTATTCACTTACCTAAATGAGGTTATCAATAATAACATTTTTATTAATCATTTAATCTGATCATCTTATTCCATTTTACACCTCCACTTCAGTTAATATGACCTAATTTCACATTCAAGTCTCTCATTAGTAGGCTGACTGAATCAGTGAGTATCCGCCGAAGCATATATGTATATATATGTCAGTGTGTTTGTGTTCTCTAAGCACTATATCATAAGTACTGTTTTTGAATAAAGAAAGTTATTATTAGCATTATCAGCACTACACGCCTGTTATCCAATCACCGTTGGTCTATCTCTGGAGCTTTAAGTTAACAGGCGAGATCTCTGGCTTCTCAGCTAGTCATTGGGACGGAATCCAGAAGTCAACCCAGGAATTCTAGTATTCACTAATTCCTTGTTTGCTGTCTTCTTTCAGTTCCTTTAGATTTTTACATCTTCAGTTATCACAAAACTCATATATCGTTACTAGGCCTGTTGTTTATAAAAATTTTCATTGTAGGATGAAATTATCGGATCCATATGTTTGATAAATTCATCCAATCACCTGCATTTCGATATAGTTGACAGGACACTGAAGCAACTGCTTGACTGAGGAAACTTTGTTAGATCAATTGGGTTTGCATGGCTGAGTGGTAACGTGATCAGATGATCCAGAGCTCATTTCCTTGTAGAGTCATGAGTGCATTATGTGTCCTTAAAATATAACACTACTACTGTGTATCAGTACTCTGTTTTGATTTTGATGCGTTCGCCTTCTCTAAGCTGATCATTCATTTATTCACGATATTTTCAGTGTTCTCCTCCCGCTATTCTAAACAACATCATTTAACTCTGAACCTCAATATTTGAAGCATAGGCTATTTGAATTCCTTCATCATGAATGATATGACTCAGTATCACCTGTAGACACCTGTTGTCAGAATAGCTCGTTATTTTGAAAAAAGTGTTGAATGCTTATGTTGAAAATATCAAGAAGACGGTTGCAGAGAAGAAAGTGTTTCTTCCAACAAAGTCATGATCAACCAGACTTTACATTCGACTATATATAGTTAAGGTGGGAGAAAGTTTCAAAAGTGTTTCCGATCGTGCCGCAAATTAAAAAGACTACAAAGTGGGATCAATGACCTAGTAACAATAAAATAGGCAGAAATTACGGATAAAAAACGTAGTAGAGCAAATAGGGACTGAGAAACATTGAAAAAATAAAACAGAAATAGTCACGAAGACTGGGTAAGGAAGATGATATGATAATCACTTTTGCGAGAAATGACTGTTTATGATGGTCAAGGTATAAAAATTTAAATGATGAACATATTTTTCACGGATAAATAACTATGGATTGAATTTTTGGATCGCTACTGCTTCAATTATGCCCACATTCTTTCACCTCTCTTTCACTTAAGAGATTTAATCATTTCTTCTTTTGTAGGACTTTGAAAGACTTTTCCTCAGGTGAAGTTGAGTGTTCTGAGTTCACTAACTGTTTGATTATTAGGGTACGACTTTGCTCTCAGTAACTCCTACCCCGATGCTCCAAAGTAGCAAGGGTAAATAACTTATATATATGTCCAATGATTTCATCTAATTTGAGTTTCCTAAACTATCCAGTCACTGTAACTAGTCACGTAGAATAGAAGATAATACTTTCTTTATATATTACATCACTGATTATTGTGATTATATATATATATATATATGAATGCAGGTCAGCTGTTTATCTCATCCTGCTTAACTGACTGCTAGTCATACAACTATATGAACTAGTTCATTAGATATTGTCGGCTACTCACATTTATCAAATTATTCACTTACCTAAATGAGGTTATCAATAATAACATTTTTATTAATCATTTAATCTGATCATCTTATTCCATTTTACACCTCCACTTCAGTTAATATGACCTAATTTCACATTCATGTCTCTCATTAGTAGGCTGACTGAATCAGTGAGTATCCACCGAAGCATATATGTATATATATGTCAGTGTGTTTGTGTTCTCTAAGCACTATATCATAAGTACTGTTTTTGAATAAAGAAAGTTATTATTAGCATTATCGTTAAACTGCTAACCGTTTTTCTCAGCTTCATACTTTATAGCTGTATTTAGAGGATTGAGATAAGGATTGACAACACAGGTCAAATTTTGTTGTCAGTTAGTGATAAAGTAGATCAAAATCCACTGTTGATTAGTTCCCAGAAAAAAAAAACAACTAGCTCTCCAGTACTACTTACTGGTGGTTTTCAGTGCTTCTGTAATTGATATTTCTCCTTCGGCAAACTTGAAACCCTTACTCACAAACTAGTATTCGGAAATTAGTCTCATAGTCACTAGTGACTGACTGATAAATGACAGGATAGAGTTGTTTTATGTGTTCCGGTGGGAAGTTGTGGCCACTGGGTTCCATCAAATGGTCGAGAGTGAGGACAAATACCCGCCACCAGTGACATTGGCTGACGTCAGTCATGCTAGAAGATCACGTACTAGAAGTTATATTTCATGAATTGGCCAATGAATCAGGTCGCGTTGATGGCTGAATAGTCAACAAACACGTTTATTGACCAAAAGTATTCTGAATTTAAGCCCCTTTGGTGGGTGCCTATTGAAGATGAGTAGCAAATTAGAAAGAAGTAGTTGTTCAGTTATGCAGTGCTGGTTTTCCAATGGTTCTGTAACTGTCGAATAAACATTTGGAAATAAGTTGATAAGAAAAAAGAGAATAAAGGAATCTAGGTCAAATGCAAAAAAACATGAAGCTTATTTTAGAGCTATTCAGGAAAACACAGAAGAAAGAAAAAAATTAGACGTAAGAACATGGCTGGAGTATAAAAGGCTGGATGAATCAATTCTGAATAACTTAGAGTTCAGGTTTACCCCTCGTGGATTGCTAAATCTTCGACTGCTTGAAGAAGATGTAGGGGAAGCTGCTTTTCGAACGACTTGATCCGTCACTATGGTTGACAGGCACATATCTATTTAGGTAACTAAAACTTCTGGAAACTGAACAACACTCAACCATCCTGGTTCCCCCAATGCGGTGATCTTTATTTTTTTTTCGAAAACATATCCCCGAACTTCATTTGGTTCTAACTGGCCGCCAAAACAGAACCCCAGAAACAATGGAGGGAAAGTTAGGCGAGTGATGATGTAAAGCAACACTAGAGTCACTCATGAAACTTTCCAGAAATTTCAAGGTTAGGAACTTCAGGAATCATTGATAGATATCTTACTATCCAGTAGCTTTTAAACATGAAAAAAGGCATTATTCATTTCAAGGTTAATTTGCGATTTCTAGTTCAATGATTCATGAACTCAGTATATTGCACCGAACTGCTCGAGTGTCTCTGTTTCTACACCTCAGCGCCTTCTAGTCTAAAGACTAGAATTTCTGTAAAACACAATCAATCAGTTAACAAGAATGCATAAGTTAACTGATACTCACTGTGCAAAAAGGTGGCATTCATAAACATAGTGGCCTAGTAGATGACGAATGCCTCGACATTTGAAAGGATGGATAAATAGTGTGTATGTTTATGTTATAGTCTTAGTACGAAACACAATCAATCACTGAGTTCAAATGATTGAAAGAAGTAATGACTGATATATCTAGTTGAAAATCATGATAAATGAAAAATTATCAACAACAGCAGGAGCAAAACATTTTTAAAAGATCGAAAAGAAATTAAAAAATCAGAAAGATAATAAACACTAATGTGCGTGATCATGGAAAGATTATGAGACACGTATTCGAAAAATATATTCACATAAGTATATATATATATATATATAAACATTGCTGATGCCAAAATATACTCTACAGGATTGTGTACATCAGCGTGTCGGTCTGTTAGTGTGCGAGTACGATTCTGACAGTTAGTGAGTTCAGGAATTTCTAGCAAGCCTGCAAAAGGCATACTTGATTTTGAAATTTGATACTTGAAACAATCTCTCTCACTCACTCACTCACTCACTCACTCTTTCTCTCTTCCTTTTATAAGGAGGACGTGTTATTCCATCAGTGAATGTTGATTCTATAGAAAATAGGTTCATGGCAAAGAATATTTCTCTGTTTCATTTCCCTCCCTACTTGTTCATCTATCTATGAATTTTCTAACCTTGTTGAAATAGCATGTGAGAGAAAGGGGCGGTTTGAGATACGCGGATGGATATATGCATAGATAAATAGATAGATGACGATTATGTAATAGAATTTTTAGTTCAAAAGCAACTTTACCTAGGAGAAATATAAAAGTCAGAAAAGAAAACAGATTCATTGTCGAAAGATATGATCTCTTCATTATAATAATAATAATAACATTAATAATGTTTCAACAACAGATTTCTCATCATCAAATGTATGTGTGACTTAGGAATTGAGTTAGTTAGAAGCTTGTAGAGAGAATTAATGGTGTAATGTTATAGAATAATGTTTTACTTCTCTAATCATGTCAATTTTATAATTACATTTCTAAATAATTTTCATTTTGTTTTTCTGTATGTTTAATATTGCGGCACGCAATGTGTAAACTTGTGTAAACAAAGAGAATAGATTGAGAAAGAGGAACTAAATCACTGGGGTTCCAAGCGGATTATAGCGCTCCACCCAAGGCGGATCTCCAGTGAAGTCCTGTTCTCTGCAGTCCTTTTTACCTAGCCGTCATCTCATTCCTGTCGTATACCATAACATTGTCTCCCTCTCTCTCTTTCCACGATTAAACATCTGCCTTTGACATTGTACCTGGGACTCTTTTGTTAAATAAGCCTGATGAGACTTTAGCAAGGTGCTGGACTGATAAGTAGATGGATTCTTACTTTTCAGATAGAAAGCAGTACACTTTTCGTAAAATGAATTCCTATAGGAATTTACTTACTCTACCTGGTGTTTCCCACTCAACATACGGTTGTTTTTCTCTTTTTCTATTTTGTTTCTTCGAAAATGGCTTAATTGCATGATTGTGAAGAAGCCAGTTTTGTAAAGTATGCCGATGACCTGACTGTTTCCACGCCGACGATTAATTCTCAACCACACTGTTGCAAAATGAATTGCATTTTTATCCGAAATTAGTCAATGTTACTCGATCTCAAATGGTATTAGGCTAACTCCCTCCAGATGTCAGTCAGATCTGATCTGATTGTTCCCTTACCCACTTAATCTTCTTAGGGCTACTTAAGAAAAACAATGTTACACTGCGAAGGGCACTACACACTGTGAGTAGTGCAAGTTGATTGCCTCTGAACCAACGTGTTAATATTTCCACAGACAGTAGACACATGGACTCTTGCAAAAAATTAGCAAATTCTACCTTGTCGGACAGAATATGAGCATCCATACTGTACGCAACTCTTCACACTAGTCCAAACTAGAAGCAACTATAGAAGATTATATGTTTAGGTGACTAAGTATAAAATCTCTACAATAACGTATTTGCCAGGCAGTTATTTAATATGATAAGGAAATTGTATTAAGCGTGGTGCTACAAACTTACTAGGAAACATTAGGTAAACGGGCCTCTTTTTTCTTTTCCTATTATAATGTTGAAAATAATATCACTTAAATTTAAATTTTGCATTCACACTCTTATTTAACAGTTTTATTACTGTAAAAGCACTGTTTAATTATTTCTCAGCTTACTATCTAAAGGGGGAAATTAGGTGCGATACGGTAATACACATTGAAAATTCCCTATTTGTTCCGAAATACCGTAAGGAATAAAGCTATTGTTGTCATTATTATTATTATTATTTATTATCAACTTATTTCTTGATATGTCTCTTGCACAGCCATAGTCCTTTGTTACTTCTCTGCCTTTTCTATCCCACAATCTGATCTTCTAAAGTAGTCACTTGGATTTGCATCTCGTAATGCTTCACCCAAATTCTCGAAGCTTCAAGAGTAACTAAATTAATTGACATTGACAGTGAATATATACGATTCTTGTTTTTTTATCATGCTAAGTGTGACAGACTTCAAAGTGATAATTGCCTGTCTTCTTCTTTACCAAATATAGTCTTTGGTGACAGGATTCTATACATTTCCTTTGTACATTACAGGCACAAATCAGTGATTTCACAATAGAATGAGTAAACCTGTGAGAGAATTCGTCAGGTTCCAAGTGGAAGACAGAGTTCCAATCGAAGCTCATCTTTATTTCATCCTGTTCTCTGAAGTCCTCATTCAGCGGCTGGTTTTACGATTTCTGTTAAGCACTCAGCCGTTTGTTATCCGATAATCCCTTCCAGATCACCCTTAACAAATGCCCAATTCGTGATTCCTCATTTAGTTCTTACTTGAGCAGTGACCAGGTGTGATTTTTCTAAGTAGTCTCTTTGGGAGGTGCCTGTTCCACATCTACTTTCTACGGCAATAGGATGGTATGTTGCACAGTCATAGTTGTTTATCATTCACCCGTCATTTCTGGCTGTTCATGTAGTCTTTATTATCAGATTATCGAAGTCGCCTGTTGATAAAAGCCTGAGGTATTGGCCTGTTCGAAATGCTTTCTTTGATGTCCATATTAAGACTATGAATCATATAAAACCACTGATAGGCTGCAAATCTGTGAAAAAATTCTATATCCTGCTCCTTATGCTGACTGACTGCACTAGATTTTCTCACTGATTTCAGAGTATGAAGGAGAAAAAGAAACCAAAATCGGACATTATTATTCCTTTAGTTTCAAAGTACAACCCATGGTTTCAACTGATGTATATTTCGATTTCATTCTGTTACCTGCAGACTTCTACTCGGGTTCACGTCTAATGCAGTGATATCATCTAGTGGTCTTCTCAGGGTGCATCCTATTCGTCTCCATTTTCCTCAATACATTTGTTAGGCACACGAGTTGTCGATTATTCAGTTTTACTGCGAAATATTCCTCGTCGGTAACCCATTCTGGTCATCCAGCGTAGACAGCTGTTAATGAAAGTCTAAAAGCCATTAGAAAGGCTTTTCTGAATTCCTATTAACGCAATTTAAGAAAAACAATTGATTTAGCTGGGAAATTTGCATTCCCTTTCCACTAGTTCCTCACCACTGACTCTACATCAATATGTAGGTTTTTTTACATCAAAAGTTTTTATTAATGAAGTGGTTTTGACAAGATATCTAGATTTTGAAGGAGGGGTGAAAGTTTATTACAGAACTCAAGGTACCATTATATTCAGGAGTTAGAACAACAAATTATTAAATAATAAGGAAATTTGTAAAAAAAAATGACGAGTAAGAACAAAAAAGATGACTTAGAACAGTTACGTAAAATAAAAACAAGTTAATAGAATTAGCTAGAATGGTAAAAATTAACAAAGTCAAAAGATAGTTACAAGGAGAGGGAAGAAATCGTTTTTTAAAACTTAATATATATTATGTTGTTGGCCATGGCAAAGAAAGTGGCCGCAGAAATTTCTTTTGAACACACAAATTTGGCTTCTCATGTATTACAGTTGCCTCTGCAATATATAAAGGCCGTACTCTTGGAACATGCAAAATACAATAGAAAAATAACTTTGAAAGCTTCCTGAGAGTCAACCTGATGTCTAGTATTGACAAGATGAGAGTAAGTATTGAGCTGCGTATGGCTTTATTTCGACTTCTACCAAACTCAGATAGCATGTGTTCAGAAATTTGACGATGAATTTGTCTAATAGTACATCCTATGTAACTAACCACACACGAGTATTTGAGCTGGTAAATACACATGGAAGAGGTAAAACAAGGCAGTTTGTTTTTACTCTTTGAACTACGTATTGGTTGATTAATGAATAAAGAGCATAACTTAGCCACGCTGGAAGTCCTTTTGACGGCTCTTGTCAGGCGCTGTGATAAGATCTCGCTATCGACATCACCCGTTAATTGTAGTCTTTGAAAGACCGATGTTCTGGGAGCAGTGGGAAACTTCAACTTTTTACTTTCTGAGTTCATGTGCTTGTTGAAGAATTTTGCCAGTATTCCTTTGTGCTTAGCAGATTGCCAATATTACTGAGGTCTTCATTCCCTGTTTCATCTGAGCAGATAACTCTAGTAGGGTGAATCAGAGAAATGTCGAAAATACATTTATATTGTAGAGGCGCAAAACTCAAAAAGCCGGCAGATTTTTCAGGTGAATTGTCTTTTGGTGACACTCTTAGTCAGATCACTGTTTAGCGAAAGCACTGACTGACTTGACATTTGTGCAGAAATTCCAGACTTTGTTCTTTATATTTTTTATGCTTAGTGCAGTAGATTTCCACATTGACTTCAGATTAATGAATTTCTGTCTCCCCTTGTCAATCTTGAATAACTTTAACATCCTTATTACTGCCCCCAGTACCCTGAAATAATGCTTCAGGAAGAGACTATGTTTTTAGTCTCTCCAGCTGGTAGTGACTGGTGCTTGTTGTTGCTGTTGGCAGTCAGGTATCTTTATCACCTTGTCTGTTGGTGAAAGAACTTTAACTTGTGGAATATTCAGATCTGCAGAAACATCGTTTCTAGCAAGTGTGGCAAGTTGCGTAATCGGGATATGCAGCCGCAGCTACCACGTCACCATGTAAAGGCAGGTATTGTTAGTTGAAAGGAAAATAATTGGTTTTAATAGATAAAATTCCATACATCATGTTAATACCATTAATTAGCAGTTGATACCAGCAGTATTTAGTAACAATGCAAACAAACGAAATAATCCTGGATAAGTAGATTCACTTCGTAATCTCACTTTGAAGTAATCAAATTTATGTAAAACAATACCCAAAATCAAGATTTTTTATAAACTGATGTTTGTCGATGTTACTCTGATGAACAAAGATTTGGTTGTCAACCAATATCTTCACTATGTTCCCACCAAACAATCCTATTGCCCTGATTGTAAGCAAAAGGAATATACTGCGCCTGCAATCTCACCCAGTTATGCTTAACACACAGTGTCACTGTGTAGTATCATTATTAAATAAACTTCTGGCACTATCTCACTCAACAGCTATTTGATAATGTTAGGTGTCAACTGATCTAAAGAAACCTTTCAAGCAATTGAAGATTGGTATGTAAGACAAGGCTACCCACAATGACACTCCTAAATGTGATGGACTGAATTATGCGGAAGACTGTGCTTGTAGAACTAGAAGACAAGAATGTGTTGGACCGATGAGAGGACTCCAAAAGATTTGAACGTCACATGGATGATTTATATAAAATGTCACATACATTTAAAGATCTACAGGCGCAAATCAAAGTTTTGGCAGAAGAACCACTGGAGACAACACACTTAAGTTGAATCTAGAGAAGATAAGAAGATACCTGAGCAATCAACATACACCTGTCTGTCTGTTTTCGACATAGAACGTTGCACAAATGTGCGGAAGTTCAAGTCGCCACATTCCGTGTAGCACGCGAAGCAAGAGAAGAAAGTACAAGAAAAGCATAATAGAAACAGTGAGCATAGGTGTGAGACAAAGGAGTAATAAAGAAATACAAAACAATTTCATTGAAGATCATAAGTCACAGGGAGTGGATGCATCTGCGCCACTGAGAACGATTTTGAGCCATGTCACCAATTGTTTCCAACCATAGATTTTTGCCGTCCCGAGGACCTCAGCTTGGAAGTCTACACCTTCCTACGTGGCTAAGACTAACTGTTGTGGACTTCATTGACTGATGCCAAGTTTTTGTTTGACCGCCACTAGCTTTTTTCCAGCCTGACCCTATATCCGCTAACATAGCTCGCCGAGGGAGGCGATGACTTGGCATACGTAACACATGTCCTAACCATCTCAGTCGATGTAGCTTCACGACTTCGTCGATTGATTTCCCCTGTTTACCTAGAACTCTACGCCTAACCTCCATGTTGCTCACCTTATTATGCCACTTTACACGGGAAATAGAACGCAGGCACCTATGATCAAAGACAGCTAGTCTTTTCATGTCTTCCACTCTCAGTGGCCAGGTCTCACAGCTGGCCATATAGGAGGACGGAGCGGACTGATGAGCAGTACACCCGCCCTTTGGTCGATAGTCGAACATCTCGTCTACGCCAGAGTCGGCGTAAACTACAACATACAACAAGTTTAAATGACCATCAGCCGGAGAAATTTGAATGATGTCACTATATTCAAATGCAGATGGCATAAATGAGGATTTCAAAGTCAACCGGGAATCGATTGAAAAGGCAAGACAGGACCTTATTAATCTAAACTCATGGTAAAAATCTCATACACTCAGCATCAGTAAAAAAGTTCGGATTTTCAACACTAATTAAAAGCCGATTCTTCTGTATCGTTAAGGGTGTCACCAAAAGCATTTCTAGCATGCTACTGCAAACATTTATCAACTGCTTACCCGTCTGCTTGTTGCACACTAAAGATTAGATGGTCAAAAGAGATTAGCAACTAAAAACTCTGGAAACTAGCCGATCAAGAACCTATCAGTCAAAAAATATGTTGACTTAAATGGAGATGGATTGGACGTATACTGAGAATACCGTTGGCAGACACTGCTCAGCATCCATGTTACCACTCCAGTGGAACCCAAATCTCGATGTTGGCACAAAATAGATTGTGTAAAGAGGAGATGACAACCAATAGGCAATGGTTGAGTCATCTAAAGACAGGATGAAGTGGAAATGTGCCCCGGTTGAAGGTCTGTATTCCCCCAGGAACTCAAAGGAATAACAACAACTATTACACATATAGGCCATTTTGTTGATGTGTTTGATATTAGATGACTTGATTTTAGGTAATGGAAGTCACTTGGCTAGAAACTTCAGATTTGTAAAGTGGTTTATACCCTCGGAAAAGATTTTCACCCTCTCTGTTGAGTGCCACGTCAATGGTTCACTGGTAGAAACCACGCTAATTACGCACACACGATCTTGAGTTCAATTTCTGCTTATCATCTCATTCTCTCCAAAAGCTCGACTAGTGTACATACTAACCGATAGTCAGAGATTCACAGAACAGAGATGGTTGAGTGCAAGATTAGCCACAACACACTAGTGATATTACTAGAAATTCGTAACCTCAAAGTTTGAAATCGTACCTCCCACTGGGAAGGCAATAAAGTAATAAAGATTAAAGCTCATAATAATAATATTGATAAAAATAATAACAGAGTAGCCAACCTCCCCACATCCCGTGATTTACTTTTACTGTTTCCGTCTAAATTTTATTACTGTAAGTGGAAAAAGGTTTATGGATTCAAAGAGTTTTCTATTTTCATTATATTTCCCGAGAATTCTATTAAATCATTCACAAGAAAGTTAAGCAATACTTAATCTTTATTTGTTTATTTCTAAAATTATTTATTTATCTGTGATAAACATAAGTGACTTTAATTGCAAATACTAAGAGAAGGAGATTGAACGACTGATAGGAAAACTTATTTTTTTGCCGAATAAACTAAATATACAAACCCAGGCAGAAACAAGAAGAAATAACTCTGAAAAATGATTTAATGACGAGAGTATTAGTTAATTAGTTGGTTAGTTTTTGGGTGTATCTTTACATTAATCATAATTCATAAACTAATAAATCACAATGAAACAATTTTGCCAAATAAATTTCAAGTTTTGGTTACGAATTAACCTAAATTCTATGAGGCCAGCTATGAGTAAAGGACTGCAGTTTCATCCTGCTTTTTCGAGACTGTTCTCTTCAGGTTGTAAGGCGACTCATTGAGGATAATTCAGTCAGCCATTAGGACCTAATCTAGTGGTCGACACATTAATTTTAACCTCTGTCAATTCTCGATGTTCAGCTCCACTCCAACCAGAGAATGTTGGCGATGACTATTTATTCTCACACCCGACTGCTTGGTGGATAAATGCCAATGGCCACATATTCCAACCGGAACTTCAGACAGATTTGTGTTTCTATGCACACAGTCACTTGTGATCATCTGGTTGATTTTCAGATGTCAGCTTGTAAAGTGAGATGATCGAATAAAAATTTGATCACGAACTGAATTCAAAGCTAGAGGATAACTGAAAAGCAAATAATACTGGACACCTAACTACTACAATCCCCGCCCCCCCCACGCCTTCAGTGTAGAACCGACTCTTCAGTAGTAACAGATCAACAGCCTCATTACTGGGAAACGAACCACCCTGAACTTTCCTGTTACACAAAGCCGTTGGTGATCACTTAATCACAAGAGGGACGCCCAGTAGCCGGCCAATTAATGTGAACTCCTACCAAACCAATATGTAGTGACTAATCTAACGCCTGCTAGTGAGTGAGAGACTGACTACACGATTTAGTTGTCATAATAAGGTATGTTATAATAAGAACTCGTGATGTATTTCATACACCGGGGAGTTGGAAGTGAGGACAGAAACTCTCTTATGATAGCCTAGCGGTTACGCCAAATATCACGACGCGACAGAAGTTAGAAATGATAGAGACACCACTGGATTCCGTTCTTCACGTGGCTGATGGAATGTTCAATGAGCTGGTCTATTTAACCTGAATGTTCAGAGTACTTTCTGTACCTTATTCCAAGATACCACATAACAACTGTCCAGTAGTATTGCAACATTTGCGTTTTTATTGGTTTATTCTGAATGAATTCGGCCAGTTCGTTATTGCGTCTGAAATCAAATATCTAATAAACTAAATAACTACTCGAATAACATTGATCTGATTTACTAACCATCGAAAATGGAATCAAAACTAAATAACTAAGAAACTAAAAATGAATTTAATAATGTACTAATGTGCAACCAACTAATTAACAAATACTGAACTAACTAACTAACTAACTAACCTTGAACAAAATGCCTTACTAACAAACTGAACAACTAGCCAGCTTAACTTGAAATAAATGTCTGACTAAAGCTAAACTAAATAAACGACTAACGCCGAACTAACTAACTAATTAAGTAACCAACTAAATAAGTGATCAACAAACTGACTGACTTATGAACCTTCAAATATCTAACAAACAAACTAACTTACTAGATAACTTTGATCCGATTAAATAACTAACCACCTAACTAGCTAAATAACAAACTAGCACTGAACTAACTAACTAAATTAATAATTAACTAAACTTCCACTAACTAAATACATAACTGACAAAATGTTTAAGATTGAACTAACTAAACTACCTTAAACTATCCACCTAAATAACTAGCCAAAAGGTCTTTAACTACCTACCTACCTACCTACCTACCTACCTACCTACCTAACTAACTAACTAACTAACTAACTAACTAACTAACTAACTAACTAACTAACTAACTAACTAACTAACTAACTAACTAACTAACTAACTAACTAACTAACTAACTAACTAACTAACTAACTAACTAACTAACTAACTAACTAACTAACTAACTAACTAACTAACTAACTAACTAACTAACTAACTAACTAACTAACCAACTAACTAACTAACTAACTAACTAACTAACTAACTAACTAAATAACTAACTAACTAAGTAACTAACTAACTAACTAACTAACTAACTAACTAACTAACTAACTAACTAACTAACTAACTAACTAACTAACTAACTAACTAACTAACTAACTAACTAACTAACTATTTAATTGATGAACTAACTAACTAACTAACTAACTAACTATTTAATTGACTAACTAACTAACTAACTAACTAACTAACTAACCAACTAACTAACTAACTAACTAACTAACTAACTAACTGACTAACTAACTAACTAACTAACTAACTAACTAACTATTTAATTGATGAACTAACTAACTAACTAACTAACTAACTATTTAATTGACTAACTAACTAACTAACTGTTTAATTGACTAACTAACTAACATTAAAGTGAGTTAACTAACTAGCACTAATTAGCTAGTTATTTATTTATTTTTTTAGTTGATTAGCTAGTTAATTATTTAGTTGATTAGTTCACTTTTAGTTAGTCGTATGATAACTTTAAGTTTAAATAGTTATTTAGGTATTTATCCAGTTAGTACGAGGTGATTTAGTCAGTCGATTCGTTAGTTAGTCAGTTAGTGTGTTTCTTTTTACACTCTACTTTAGTATTAGTCATTGGAATTACCGTCTTTTTATGATTCGATTACGAACTGACCCTATACTTTAAACAGCATTAAGACGACTGTATTTTTGCTACGCTTTTAGGCGGCACTCCGTAGCGATGTACACCCCACCGGAAATATTCAATTTATGATACAAACCAGCTGATGATTTGTCAGGCAGCAGGTGGGACGAATTTCTCTTTTTTTTAGTTTGATTATCGCTTGAAACCACACCGTATTTTTGTTACAAGTATGGAATTTTCAGCATGTGATATCGGTAGCCGAAATTTACCGGACCAACCATTGGTATCAGGTGTCCGTTGGCAGAGGACCTAACCCCGGACTATGTGCATGGTCGGCGAGATTCCTAACCACTGTGCCACTGGTGCATGGATTCAAACTCCTGTCAATTCGCGATTTTTAGCCCTAGAGCCCACCTGCAGCCACTGTTATCTGTGAGTATTTCTTATCACGTTTAACCACTTGCTGGCTAAACCCCCACTTGTAACGAGCACGCACATGGCTATTTTTGATGCAGGTTGTTTTAGCAGATTTTAGACTTCCTTGATGCACCATTGGGTTCCGTTCGGCTTAATGGTCAATGGGCTTATCTTGTAATCTAAAGATCCTGAAAAATTTTAGTCACCAAGGTTAAGGTTATGGATGTTTATTGCTGAAGTGTTATTTCAAAATCAGGTGGAAAAAATAGCTGCTCAGTATGTCATGCTGTGTAACAACAGAAGACAAGGGCTGGCAACAGATCGTTTTATTACGAAAATCAACACGTATTTATATATATTTTATATGCATTAATAAGGCTTATGCAAGCAGAAAAAGGCAGTCTTCTGATTGGTTGTTTCTCGGAAGTTAAGCAGACAAACACAGTCTTATGATTGGTTGTTTTCGATATTTCTCGGAAAGTAGAGCCATCTATCTGCGAATCATATTTGTCCACATTTAAGTTTGCTGTGATTGGTTGTTGAAACAGCCTTGTTCATATTTTCTCACGGCCCATATTAGTGACCTAGACATTAACGTAGATTAGTGCCAACCAATCGGCTAGCAGCCTGCTCTCACCACAGCTGGATTTGGTTTTCACGGTTCTCTGATTACCTAATGTTGTCAATTAGTTCGTCATCCAATCTGAAATCAGTGAAATTAAATAAGCTAAACATTCTAATTACTATTTCTTTGAGTTCCGGGTGAAATATTAGGCTTTATTCTGGAAATATTTCCATTTTTCCCTATTCTTTGCATCTGCTTTTACCCTCTGCCTCTATGACTTCCTATAAGCCGATTTCATTACCTTCTTTCCTCAACACATGATCTCTCCGACGTCACTCTCTGATTGACTCACTCATCGGTTTCCATTCGGTTTCCACTCCAGGTGTTTCATGCCTAGCCGGTGTGTGATGTCACTCAACAATGAGTCTCTTCAGCATTTATGTCCATTTCATCCATCTCTATTTCTTTTTGCATATTTGGTTCGAGAGTACACTTCGATTCTATCTGCTCTCATGGTTTCCTAGCACTTCTATACAGCATATACATTTTCTCATTTCCATTATAATCTGATTAGCCTCAGATATGCTTATTTCTTTGCTTTCATTGAAAGAAGGAACGCTTCAGAAGGCTGGCTCCTTTTCAAAAGCTTTCCCCAACTTGCGTCATTTCTTCCACTAAATTCCAAAAATACAGTACTCACAACCCCACCAGAAATATTGTGAAACTATAGTGAAAAATCGTGGAGTTTGCCCTGTACATATGAAATGCATGCTCATAGAAAGCATTGTCTTGTGGTAGAGCGATATATCACCAATCGATAAAAAACTAGATTCCAAATATCCCTGAATTCCTGAGTAAGTGGGTTAGTCATTCACTGGCACTAGGACTGAATCCAGTGGCCTATGAATGACAAAACAACTGTACAGTGGTTCTCTGATTCAAGTTAATTCTCGACCCAAACTGAAATCAGTCAAATCTCTGCGAAGCAAAAAAACTGAAAAATCTTTGACTGTTTCTTGAGCGATGAAGTGGCTGGAGAGTGTAAGTGATATAATGCATTCAGTTCTCTTGAAATATGTGGTCCATCAAATGCTTATTATTTTCCAAGTACTTACTCATTTCCCTTTATCTTTCTGTCCTCTATTAGGAGGGTTTGGTAGATCGAAATGGCGCACTTTTTGTACAAAATTCTACGTCGCGGAAACTCAGGAAAACGTTTACTGCAAATTTAATTTCCTTCCCCCACAGAATTAACAGACTGTTTGTAAGATGTCTATTTTCTCGAATACTCCAAAGCTTTATAATCACTTATTTTCGATGCTCAGTTAAAGCTGTTATGCATGCATACATGTCAGTGTTTTCATCGAAGGAAGCTTTATATACAACCTGTGGTATTCTAGAATTATTGTTTATAACACTATGAAGGCACTCCGCACTTTAGTCTGTTAGTAACACTTAAATGTGATAGTGTTCCCCCCTCTTATAATTATATGTATGTACATATAACATCATTCCATGCTGTTTCAAAGAAAATGTAGCAATCATGTTGAGTGCCACTGTAATATCTGTCCCCCTACTGACTGACTGTTTTCAACCTGGAACTTTGTACAGAAGTGTAGCACCAATTCACGTTGCCATACTCCCTGTGCTTAACACACCAAGAAAGACGAAATAAGAGAAACATTGACAATAATAAGCCGAAATATGAGAGAGAAAGAATAGTGACGTGGGAAAACATGGGGACTTAATGTATAAGGCAGATCACAAAGAGTGAATGCACCTGAGCCATTGAGAACGATGTTGAGCCATATCACCCACCAATTGTTTCCAGCCGTCACTAGATCTTCGAATCTCGAGGACTCCAAACAGTCAGACAGTCTACACATCCCAATGTGGCTGGTTGGCTAAAACCAACTGTCGGATATTTGATGGACTGATACCAACCAATTATTGGTCTGACCATCATCACTACTGCTTTTCCAACCTGACATAGATACTATGTCAGCTAGCTTAGATTGCTTGTTGAGGAAGGTGATAGCTAGGAATGCGTAGCACATGTCCTAGGCATCATCTCAATATTATTCAGCTTATTATACCAGCTGAAATGGGAGATAGAATGCAGACACACGACATATATGATGAAAGACAGCTAGCCAGCCAGCTTTTTCATGTCCTCCATATTCAGTGTTGCTCACAGATATGGGGGAGGATGGGGGAGATTTGCTGCAGCTGGTGTGTAGTACACACGTCCTTGGACTCATTGTCAGTCGAAAATTATATATACCCCAGAAAGAGGTGACCTAAGCTGGCACATGCCTCTCACAACTTTTATACCCGTGCTAAGATTTCGTCAGCAATCAGACTGTTGTGGACAATGCATCCTTCCAGTACTTTGTAGTTTCCAGTGATTCTCTTATCCATGTTGATTTGTGACGGACTCTAAATTGGAAACTTTAGATAATGTAATCTAAAATGTAATCAATGTCCTGTATTTTTAGATCAGTATTTTGCATTTAATGACTTCAAGTATTCGTTTGGTGGTAAGAATTCCATTTGTTTCAAGTAAGGCGTGAAAGTGACATCAGTTACAAAACCAGCTAGTACTGGTTTTGAGATCCTATGGCGGAGTTGAACCCCCTGACTTCTTCAGGTTATAAGGCGACTCTGTTAACCACTCACCCACTGGGATTGGAACTAGTGAATCTAGCTTTCACCTTCGAGATAAATTTCTAAAGTATTATTATTAGAAGATTATTGCATATTTAATGTGAAGCTTGTAATGTACTAGTCTAGATGAGTAAAATTTCAGTGATTGATTGTATCAGGTATCTTGTCGAACCAAATTTCAAGTAACCAGATTTTAGCCCTAGAAAGTACCATTTTATTTATAATATGTTTCCACGATATGAAATTCTACTGCAGCCATCAGACTGATTTTCCAAGGGTAGCATCACTCGCTAGCCACACACCTATTGTTCCAAATTCGCCAGGTCTAAGGACAGCCTAGTAAACTTATGATCACACACACTAACATCCCTTGTGTAAACTTACAGCCTGTGAGATTATGAGTCTTATGACTCCTTTGACTGATCTAGTTACATCGAAGATATACTGCTGAAGCATAATTTTTCACTAGAAACACAAGCGAATAGCCCTCACATGTATAGCCAAATTTTTAAGTAAATGACGAGTGATTACTGAGCATAACACCACTCTATTCCATTTCGCTTAATTTCACTTCAATTCACTTCATTCCCACATATCAAGTTAATTTACATAGAAATAAAAAATCGAGCGAGATAAGTTTTATTTGGGAAAAAATAAAACAAAAGATACAAGAAAGGAGGAATAATTATGGATGTAAGATGCATTTTTATGAGATAAAAATCAGAAAAAAACTGAACTTCAGGATTAGACAAAATTACTTTTATGCATCCCCTTACTTTTTTCCATTCTCATTTTCATGTAAATTAACCTGATAATAGTGTTGTTCTAAAAATATCGACGTTTTCCCCTTTAATCTACTTATAATACTGATACGCTGATATCAGTAGGTAGATGTCAGTTTCATATACCAATTAGTAGGACTTGATAGCTAACTAAGTAGATTATCGAACTAATCCAGAAGCACTATGGGATATCCATATCACTCGTTTGGAAGTAGAATTCAGGAGCAATATGCTCAAGTTTTAAGTTTACTGATAGCAAATAGACCAGAAAATTCAATTCTTATTCCTTATGGTGACTGGTGCAGATATCCAAGCCGATTTCAAAATAAGGGACGTCTGTCTTCATTTACAAATCCTGCCTTCCATCAAAATTAGTAAAAGTGGCGTTTTTAGTTGAAACAATGATGCTTTGATAAGGGATAGAACTGACAATCTCCAAATAAAAAATCTCTATTCCTTAGAAATCCTGTGAACTTCGGATGACTCCAACATTCCTAATAAACATTCATATCGTGCATGTCACCCACGAACACAGGATTAACTTTGAGCTTCCCATTCAGATTCCCCCTCAGACATGTCTAAACTACGATGCAATGTCAGTTAAAGGTCTGCTCAGCGTGTGTCAAACATATCAACCATCATTTCCGTCTGTACATTTGTTCGATAAACGGATGTTGGTTGGTCCATTCGTCACCAGGGTTTCTAGGTGCTTGTCACATCCGGTCAGCAATCTGATCCTCTGTATAGCAGCAAACGAAACAGGTGTGGTCAGCAGTATCTTCAGTGCCGCACAGATTAGCTCTCCGAAGCATACAGAGGGACTTTCTATCTTGACATTCTCAGCACAGTAAATTTCCACAACGATTTTTCATCAAAGAATGTCCGTCTTGCGTTTCATATCCTGTCTGGATGTGAAACGATACTGATTGAAGTAACAGGTGGAAGAAATGACTTCCTCTTGGTCTCCATCGTTGCGATTGACTGGTGGTGTGGTCAGACAATGGAGAATGATGACAGTGTCTTTCCGTCAAAATATCTTATTTTCAAAAATAATGATAGCTTTGTTCTGGGGATCCTTCGTACAATGTACAGAATTTTCAGCGGAGACCATTGCATAATAGTTTATCTTTTCACCCGTAATCTTCAAGTAAAATAGTAACTAACGCAAGTGAACTGCATGACACATTGCTTGCTGTCTGATCTGAAGCCACACACACACACACATCCCTTACGCGATATTTCTTCTTTGCCTCACTCGACAAATGCACAGCATTCAGAAGAAAGGCGATTAGGGGAAGAGGTGCATGTGAGTGCATTTTGTGACACCCAGTGATATAGTAGTAATAATAATAGCTGAATAATTGAAGACTGACTGTAGTTGGCAATTCATTTTATTTCTCAGACAGAGGCAATCTGTACTAAAGCATCCCATTGACAGTTACCTCTTCATGCATTGGAATACGTTGAATTCTCCCACGAATCTACCTTACCCAAGTTTAATGAAAAAAACTTTTGAATCAGCAGGCTGTAGACATTTTACAAACTCGCTAGAGTAAATAATCCCATTATTAGAGATGTTAATAGATTAATACAAAATGAACAAAAGAAATTATACACAATTAATACAGTGATGGAGGCTGTTATAGTGCCCCAGGTGTAAAACAGGCCACCTTTGAAATCATGCTGTAAAATTTAATTTTTGTGGAACAGGAGGTTGTATGCTTTTATCCGGAATTGGAATTCACCAGCTATTTGCGGTGAATTGTCTTAAATTTAGTGAAAGCTAAATAACAATACCAAGTGTACTTCAGCACATCATTGACATACGGTAACAGAAAATATCTGGTAAACTCGGGAAACATATATATATATATATATAATAGACCCTATCAAAAGTGAGATCATCACATCTTGTCATAGCTTGGGTGAATTATTATTATTATTGATCCAAACAGAATTCAAGACGAGGGTATGTGTATTCAACAGAAGAAGTACGCCCAGCCACCTTTGTTTTTGCACAATGGGCATTATTATTGTTCGCTAGGCTTCT
The DNA here is from genome assembly GCA_944472135.2 of Trichobilharzia regenti. Classification (NCBI taxonomy): domain Eukaryota; kingdom Metazoa; phylum Platyhelminthes; class Trematoda; order Strigeidida; family Schistosomatidae; genus Trichobilharzia; species Trichobilharzia regenti. The sequence goes on from OX235270.1 coordinate 164,836,285, forward strand.
GAGTAGAACCAGACTAATTCTGGACCAAAATGACTTGGTGTTCTGATATAGCAATCGTTGGTTTCTGCCTACGTCACAGATGCTTCATCGTTGCCTGAAGGTGTTTATGTAACTTAGTTTTAGTTGATGGTATTGAACAGCAGCGTGAATTCCAGCAGGATATGCACTTTGTCTCATTTAGAGACTTATCAGTCGGCCGGACAGAGACTGGGACTCTGCACCCTCCATCATTTTAAATGTTGTAGCATTATACACCCAGGTTTTTAATTTTGATATCACGGATATGTTAGAGAAGCACTCGAAAACCAGAGAGTACTAGACAATTCGTTGTTCTGTCTTCACAGCTTGTGACTCATCAGCACCACGCACCCATGACAGTTGACCTAACCATCCAAGACCTTACGGTTACAAGCTAAGCTCGTTGACTTTTCAGCCATTGGGACCCAAATTATTGATTCTCTAACTGATACCAATCCGGCGTCATACTTGATAAATAGATAAGTATCAAAACGCGCTAATGAGATTATTTCCATTTTAATACTTGTTGGTATACCACTTTTAGTAACAACACCCTCCACTCCACCACCGGAAAACATGATATTCCTCAATGAAGCGTGTCATCTTTTATGCTGTCAGGTGTGTTAACACCGATACGGGCGTACTCACCCTATTTTCACGCCAGCCAACACCAGAAAAATAGGTTTTATAAAACCAGAAGTTCAAAAAACGACTTGTTCTACTTTTATAAATGTTCACACCATACCACATTGTGGTTGAACTCACCAGAGAAAAAATAAAATACGGGGAACTTTACGCACCATCACCCATGAAAATGTGTTTTGTCAAAAGTGGGAAATTCATGAAAGCAGAAAAAACATTTTTGCCATCATCAGTAAAACTTGAAAATAGCGGACAAAACTTAAACTCTGGTTCTATGCAGGTACCTTAAGGATAGAGGCTGTGATTTAAAATCGCCTTCGTATATCATAGTATATAATCTAATGAATAGCAAAAATAAGGGAAAACAAAGAACAACCAGTAGATTTGAAAAACTGAAAGAACTATCATGAGTCAAAAACATTTATCTAAAATTAATTTCAGTGGACGTATACAAATAGTTTATCAAAGTGATATGATTCATATGCGAAATGGAGATCTTGATCTCCCTACAGTGTTAGTCTCAATAATGCTTGCACCACTAGTTCGTGACTCATGCGACAGTTTATGACTCATATGGAAGTTTTGGCTGACTTAACATCGATGTTGTACAGAATCCGAATTTTGTTTTTTATGCTACAGTCTACAGTAGAATTCTGAAGTGATCTCAGAGTGACTTAGGTATGCCTTGCCTTTCTAGTACTGGATTTGACGCCCTGCATGTGTAGTTGAAATGATGTTTCCCAGGCAAGTGTAGGAAGTGATATCTTTCGAATTTATTCCATTAATAGTCATTGGTTCTTATCGTTGTTGTCGTTTGTTGGCTATCTTCATCCTCTACTCTATCTCTGTGTTCACTTGAAAATTCCCGTCTTTGCTGCTAACCTCTTCTTCTAACTATTTGATTTTCGCCTGTAGGTCTTCAAGTTAGCGCTGTATTGGATGTAATTTGTTGATAAAGTCCGGATCTTCTGGAGGCTTCCTGTTTATTGTCTTTGCCCTCTTGCGGTGGTACAGTCGTCTGGTATTCAATACCCTCTCGCTTAGCCTATGTGTGAGACTAGTAACCCTATCCCGTAAAAATGCGACCGCTCGTACTGAAACTTCAAGGCCCAAGGAGGAAGCTAAGTCAAAATTTTAAGGAATAAAATGTCCTCACCCCTTGGGAGAAATATCATGTAGACTGTCTTTATTCATATCACCCAATGTGTGTATACTGACCATCGGGCAATTGTTTTTAGCGTCATTTAATGCGTTGAGTTATGCAGTAATATGAATTAGACACTGCACAATTAGCCACTTGAGAGGATAAATTCGTTGCAAATAAATGTTTTCTTAATGCTGAACAAAAGCTGCTTTTTTATAGATGAATAAATGGTTTTATTTCACGATTTAAATTGATTTTTTATTTCAGTTTTGATAATTGACTTAAGTCAGCTAAAGAACCATTCGAAAACTAAGACAGCTGCTTCATTCCAGTAAAATATCACTCTTCACTCACTTACTAGGATTCGATCCCAGGACCTTCCACTTACTGTGGAAGCTCGTAGACTATTCAGCCACTTAAACCCGATACAATAGCTATCCCATGAAGTCCAGCTTCAAACAATTTACTGTTCAGTATTTCTTGGTTTTTTAATAATAATGATAATGATAATTTGCTTTATTCCAAAAACAGTACTAATGATACAGCAAGGAATTTTCAGCATTCATTACAATATTGCATCTAATTTACTCAAAAAACGACAAAAAGTATATTAATAATAATAAAATAAACATTACCTAATAATAATAAAACGATTGTTCTGGCAGCTACATAGCAAATTACTGTAAACAAAATGGAGAAAAATATGCATAAAGTATGAAATTGTAGTAATAAAAGTAATAACAACTAAAATAAAGTTATTATTAAACGATAGAGAGTGTGCCAGCATATAATACAGAAAGATGAACAATGGAAGGGTCGATTCAATCTAAATGATGTCATCTCACCATCGTATATATATATATATCTCATCACATTACTATTAGGAAAATAGTAAAAGGAATTTATCTGTACATTATGTACCTAGCTTCGATCTTCGTCCTTATATGGCTCATGACTCTGAATTACATATGTTAGTTGAAAAAATGTAAACTTTGATTACCAAAGCAGGTTCAGAGTAATAAGAAATCCTTTCTTGAAAAATTAAAACAGGTTTAGGTCGTTTCATGACTTAGGACTTAGTGAATTTTAGTAAAGGATCCAAGCTAGTGACATGAATATAAATAATGATTTAAAGGTACAATTGAAATAAATTTTATGACTTAGCTCGTAAATGTACTCTGAGATAGATGACATTGGCTGACACCTCCTCTCTACACTATTGATTTGTAACAGGAGATTTCATTCGTTCTTACAATCGGTTATGAGTGTGTTCCGTGGTTCTAACCTGCAGATTTCAATTCGTACGTTCATTTGTAAATGTATGACCATAGATACACAACAAACAACAAGCACCATAAGTTTTTTATTCCTTTGAAGCTGGCTACTGAAATCAATTGTCAGTAGTAAAGTTTGTACTCGTCGGTATATGTTATCGGTTAAAATAGACATGAATTGAAATTTGATCACAAGCTGACAGACTTCAGTTAGAGAACCGTTTAAAATCGGGAGCAATGAGTACTGCACAGCTTTTCCGTCCTAACTGGGGACTCTTCAGGAGAATGTCCCGATGACTCCAACATGAACTAAAACAACAAGGACGTTCAAGTGTGTATTGTCATTTAATGTCTTTATTTACCCAGCATATAAATGCAAGAATGAGCGACTGCTTGGAGAATTCAGAATTTTTCAAAGAGATGTTTCACCTCGTTGAATAAAAATTATCTTTTTCCTTATTGACGAATAAATGAGTAAATTTTATTATTTTATAACAATTAGTCCCTTTGGTAAATTTGAATAAGGCATTAAGAAGACGAAATGATATCATCTCGCGAAATTTGTCTCCTTAACGCCTTATTCAAATTTGTTATTTTAACCCTATGTTCACCGTATTCATATACTAACGAATATACTATCGTTACTGCTGACGTTATATTTTGTTAGTCATATGATAAACTAATGAAACTTCAAATGTTTATCGCTCTAATGGTTTCAAGTTTGACTATGAATCGACGTCATGTAGAGAACCAGTGGGAACCAGAGAGTACTGGACAGGTGTTTCTTCCATGTTCGGGAATTCCCTTTATCAGGATTTACCTATAACGCCATCATACATTGGGCGGAAGATACTCACTTTTTAACGCGAACTTGTATGCTACTACAAAACCCAGCGAATAGACTATCAATTCGATTGTCTGTCATAAACTGGCCACCTGATGACCTCCTTCAAAGTGTCTAACTGAGGTGGTCAACGGGTTCTTTATGTAACCTGGACGTCCTAAGTCCGAAGTCCAGGAGCGGTGTCATGAGTGTGTATCGATGAAGAGGACGACAAACCTGTCTATTCACTGATTAAACTTGCATTTATATTTACTTATGAATAAAACATACTGACAAATATCCCTATTTTACTAATAACATACTCGAGTAGTCACTAGGTAAGCTATTAAGACTTGACATGGTTTTTGCTCTAAGGCTTATGGAGCAGCATAAAATCTCTGGAGGTCTACTTCTCCCATCAACTTCATCAAGCCTGAAGCTCTATTTTCCGCTCAGAACGTTAGGAAATTAAAAATTATCGGGAAATAACGTTCATGTCGACTTGAGAGTAGCGATCGGTCAAACATTGCCATTAGTAATTCATTGGCAATACAAATGCATTTCTAAACCGAATTTCCACTGTAAAAGTTCGTAAAAAAGCCCGCCAGTTCAACCTGTCACACTTCACATTAAATCAAACACAGACAAAAATTACTTACGAGAAACAGGAGCAAAACAAAAACTGAAAAGGACGATAAACTACTGTTAGCTTTCAGCAGAGTAGACTATAACTATATACTAATAATAATAATAATAGCTTTATTCCAAAAACAGTACTCATGATACAGCAAGGAATTTTCAGCATTTCAGTACAATATTGCATCTAATTTACTCAAAAAGACGACAAAAAAAATTAAAAATACCCATTACATAATAGTAATAAAAGGATTGTTATTTTTTTATTTTATTTTTATTTTTGATTTACAGCTTGATTCCACACTGTATTTTTGGTACAAGTATGGAATTTTCAGCATGGATATCGGTAGCCCAAATTTTGCAGGCCGACCATAGATATCAGGTGTGCGCCGGCGTGGGCTCGAACCCCGGACCATGTGCATGGTCGGCGAGAGTCCTAACCACTGTGCCACCGACGCAGCTACGTAGCAAAATACTGTGTGCCATACGGAGAAAAATATGTATAAAGTACAAAATTGTAGTAATAATAGTAATACCAACTAAAATAAAATAGCAGAGTAACGATTTAAACGATAGAAAGTGTGACACCATAAAATACAGAAAGATGAACGATAAAAGGGTCGATTCACTGTGCTAATTACATAGTAACTTGTAAGTTTCACGTCTAACAGAGTCTTCGTCACATAAAGTACGCGCTAAATAGGGTATTGTAGAATTTCTATACTTAGTAGTACGAGCATATATCTTTTTATATTGACTTCTCGTCCTACCTGATGAGATACAAGGGGACAGGTGTGAATAAAGGGGGTGCAGAGGGTCTGACATTATAGCCTTTGCCCATTTCGTACAGGAATTTATATGCCTCTCGACTATAGTATTAGCGAGCTCATGCAGTGGCAGACCACAAGCTCTACTCACAGCATTTAATACTCTTCGTAATATGATATAATCTTTTTTGAGAAGCCCAGGAAAGATTAATGGAGAGCAATAGAGTACAATAGGTAAAATACAGGAGTTTAAAAATTGCAAAACTAAAGGTTGGTTGATACCTGATTGTCTTAACTTTTTAATGTAGAAGGTAAGACGAAACATTTTCTTAGAGATAGATAAGATATGGGATGACCATGAAAGGTCAGAGGAAAAAACTAATCCAAGGTATTTAATGCTTGATTTGGTTTCAATTTCCGTGCCATCTATGCTACAGGGATCATGCGAGTTAACTAGTTCAAGTAAGTCACGTCGATGCTTGAAAGTAAAGTCAAGCGCCTGACATTTGGAAGGATTTAATATAAGACCATTTGACTTGGACCAGTTGTTGATGTCCAACAGAAAGCTATTAAGTTTGGAGCTGTCAGACTCGGAAGTGATAGGCAGTGATACAGTCAGATCATCTGCATATTTGACAAAGTTAGTTTCGTTTGAATGAGGTAGGTCATGTAGGAAGAAAGAAAAAAGAAAAGGAGAGAGGACAGCACCTTGTGGAACACCGGATTTTGTAAGCGAGGTAGAAGAAGATTTGCCGTTATATACAGTATACTGCATTCTATCAGAAAAATAGGAATGCAACCAACTCTTAGCCCAGGATCCTGTTTGTGTCAACGATAGCTTATTTAACAAAAGGCCCCTAGGTACAGAGTCAAAAGCAGATGTGTAGTCTAAGAAAGCACTACGAACATATTTAGCACCTTTGTCTAAACAAGAGACAACATTGTGATATAAGACAACCGCAGCATCCAAGGTACTTCTACCATGTTTGTATGCAAATTGTTTAGGATCATTAAAAGGTTTCAAAGCGGGTTCAAGACGAAGTAAAAGTAATTTTTCCATCAATTTTAAAAAGGGGGAAGTAATTGCAATAGGCCGAAATTTAATATCAGAACCAGAAGATGGTTTTGGTATAGGGATAATTTTAATGTTTTTCCATGCAAAAGGTAGAACGTTACCGGAAAAAGAGGCATTAAAAATGTTAGTAAGAGGATAACACAAAATATCAGCACAATTCCTGAGGACAATGGCAGGTATGCCGTCAGGACCAAGGCTTTGAGAAGGCTTAAGAGACCGGAGACATTTAAGCACATCAAGGGTATTAAAACCACTAAAGTTATTGTCAATATGATTTGTATCATTTGGAAGGGTATCAACAGAAGAGCGTATGAAAGATTTATTAAGAGTGTCAACATTAAGAGATGGAACAGAAATACATCGCTTACCGTTAGTAATTTCTTTGAAAAGTTTCCATAAATTAGAAGGGGTTTTACATGACAAAAATCTTTGATTATATAAAACACTTAGTCTTTTTATTTCCAGTTTTATCAGAATGTTTAACTTTTTTACACCAGGCTTATCATTAGTTTTGAACAACAGTTCTTTATTTCTACGTAGCTTTTTGAGATATGGCGAAGATAAGCGATCAAATCGAATGAATAATGTTTCTTTAGGACAACATATTTCGAAACAGAATTTAAGATAATCGGTAGTGTTTGTGATTGTTTCATCTAATGTTTGTTCTGTAAATAAGTCCCAGTTAGTGTCTTTCAACATGCATCTGAGCTTGTCTAGGTTGTCTTTTGAGTAGCATCTCCGTTGAACTTTACTGTAGAGGTGAGAAAGGACACCTTTGTGTGATTTGGAATATATTTTAGGCAGTACACGTATGATGCAGTGGTCAGAATTAAGTAGAGGAGCACGTTTGCGAGCTTCATATATGCCAACATCATTAATGAATACTAGATCCAGTTTTTTACCAAGACGGGTGGCAAAGTTAACAATATTGTCATGACCAAGTGATATAAGGAAGGAGCAATCGCTTCCATTGAAGTCGCCAGTTACTATTGATAAAGAGTTCTCGAAACAAGCTGCAGCAAAAGCGGTGAATTCATCGGCGAACATAGATAAATCCAATATGGTACAGCCAGGAGAGACATAAACATTAGAAATATAAATGAATTTGTATTTTGACAGGTGTTTCGGGCGACATCTCACAGTGATGCAATCAATGAAGTCATTCGAGAATTTGAAACAAACTTTGTTTGAAATGGACCATTTTGAGTGAATAAAAGTTGCAACACCTCCACCACATTTTTTCTTGGAACAAACACGGTCTTGTCGAAAAACATTGAAATTGTTTAGAGACACAATATTGTCATCGTATGAGTCATGGAGCCAGGTTTCTTGTAGAGTGACAATACCAGTATTGTGGTAGGTACTAGAAGACAACAGAGACTGAAAATCCAGAATTTTATTAGGCAGGGACCGGCAGTTGGTACTAATGATAACTGGAACAGTGGTGTGATGTATGGGTGTAGATTTTAAGGCACGCTGCCAACCTCCATGGTGCTTTTTCTTGAGTTTATTGCAAATATGAAAGTTTTTGGGTTTAAAACGTTTTATAAAATCCCGGGAGTGGATAATACGATTAGAATGCATAATGTGATATGTAAATACCAATAAAATACGAGTAAATAGATGCAAAATGTACATGGAATGTGGTAGCCCGAAAATATTTAAACAGGCCGCCAAGGTCATTCGTTACTGGAAGAAAACCTAGTACCAAATAGCGATTTACAATCAATTCAACCTCCTTTCATCCGCCCCTACGTAGCCCAAATAAATAAGGATAGAAAGACAGATTTCCAATGGTATGATTGATGGACCTATGTATATATTGCTCATCTCAGAAAGTTCAGCCGGTTACATAACCAATTAAGGGGGTAAGGAGAAGTCAGGCTTCAAGATTATCCAATTGAATTATAATCAGTATTAACTACAAATAAAATAAAAGGATAAGAAACAATAATGGAATTATACTGGAAACAAAGTAATTCGGTAACGTGATTGTGAATCATGATATGATTATGTGCGTCAGCAATTAATCATGCTTGAAATGTTGTCACTGTGTGTTACTGTCTTTTAATATTCTCACCCTTTCCAAGCCTAATATGTGATTACCTGCAAGTGAACGTCTTGCAGTTACAGAAAGTTTTCTAAAATATTTAACTTGCGATGGTCAGTCATTTCAGATTTAGCCAAATTTCTATATTTCTGTGGTAACCTCAATCAAGTGGCTTGATCTATTATGTAACTGACACCAGTAACTCGTTATACAGTATTGCATTAATTATTTGTAATTTTTCTTAACTGGACTCATTGGGTCCTTATGCCGACAAAGTTTTTCTGTAAGCGAATTGGTTGCTTGGTTGGTTCAAATGCTACCCATGGTCACAGCCTCATTAAGAATCCTACTACGCAAGGCCTCCGATATATCTTATATATATATATATATATATATGCTGACTCCATTATTGCAAAAGGTCTGGAAGGAGGGAAAGGTGCCTACTGACTGGAGGAAAAGTTACCTCGTGAAACTACCAAAGAAGGGCGACTTACGCCCCACTCTGCAAGAACTGGCGAGGAATCATGCTCCTATCGACGCCAAGTAAAATCCTGAGTCGCATCATTCTGAAGAGATTAAAGGACGCACTGGAGACAGAACTCCGACCAGAACAAGCTGGCTGCATTCAGGAAAGTCAGGCAAATCATGTACTGACCAAATTGCAACTCTACGCATCATCATCACAGAACAAAGCATGGAATGGCAATCAAACCTCTATCTCAACTTTATAGACTTTGACAAGGCCTTAGACATGCAGCGTTGATCGTGAAGTAATTTGGAAATTACTCGAGTACTATGGCGTGCAGCGCCTAAATATTCATCAACCTTATTCAACAGCTGTACGACAACGGCACCTGCCAAGTGATCCACAACGGAAGACTCAGCGAGGCGTTTGGAGTAAACACAGGAGTCAGACAGGGGTGCTGGCTTACTATCACCAATGATTTTCCTAATTGTGGTGGACTGACTGGATTATGCTTCAGACAGTGAGTGGGAAACGAGAAGACAGGAATATCCTGGACCGACGTGAAGAACTTAGAAGACCTGGATTTCGCGTGTGGATGACTTATGTTTGATGTCACACACACAAAATCGAAGACTTACAAGCGAAAACCGACCGACAAACTGGTCGAAGAAGCAGCCGGTGAAGACAGGACTCCAGGTAAACATAGACAAGACGGAGGTTATGAAAATAACCAACCAACAACAGCGACAACATCCAACGTCAATCACCATCAACGGGAGGGATGTGAAAGAGGTTACTTCATTCACTCACTTATCTAGGGAGCATTGTCTCAACTACAGACAGTCGGAGCGGACGAGGATGTCAAATCGAGCGAGGATCGGGAAGGCGAGAAACACACTCATCAATCAGCCTGAAATCAATCTGGAAATCTTCGTCACTCAGCCAGTATCAACAACAAAATTCGGATTTTCAATACAAACGTCAAGTCAGTCAGTTCTTCTATACGGATCAGAAACTTGGTGGGCGGGTGACAAAGAATATTTCCAAAAGGCTGCAGACCTTTATCAACCAACAACTGTCTTCGCTGGATCTATACTGAAGATCAGATGGCCGGAAAGAATCACCAACAAGGAATTATGGGAACAAACAAAGCAAGAACCAATCGCCAAACAAAAAATATGCAGGAGAAAGTGGAGATGGATCGGACACTCGCTGAGGAGACCGCTGGGTGACATCGCACGCGCGTCAGGCTATCGCTCGAGTGGAACCCGAAAGGGAAGCGGCGTGTGGGACGTCAGTGCAAGTGTGACATGGAGGAGATCGTGTGAAGAGGAGTTGAAAGAATATGGATTAACATGGATGCAGGCGAAAAGTAGAGCAGAAGACAGAAGCAAATGGAGACGTGCAGTTGAAGCCCTATGTTCCACTAGAAACCCAAGGGAGCAATAATTATAAATAATGTATATATATATATACTGGTACCTGTGTATCCTCTTCACTTAAACCTCAAATACAACCTTGAACAGCCAGGGTAAATAAACCAGAGTCTTCCTCTTGAAATGCTCTCATGCAGCCAAGCTTTCTCAGCCTGTACGCCCAAGTAGGTTCTAATCACTGCCTTCACACAGCGTGCGGAGGTGTTACTCACGAAAAAGGAAGGATGAAAGTGAACGTCTTTAGATTACAACCTAAGAAAAGGGTAAAACTTGATTTCTCCAAACTTATGGTGTTCCTGGTCACCTACGAACATGGAAGCAGAGTAGCTCCTATAGATGTTCCAATGCCTTGTAGATCATATTTGAAGTCAAAAGCTCTCTGTGTATTTGATTAGGTAAACTCATCTTATTTGGAATTATATTTAGCCAGATAGCGTTTAGATTTGAATCTAACTTTAAAATACTTTGATACTAAAACAAAAATTCAAAAACTGTAGTCGTATGAGACGTTAAAAATCAGTTTTTAGAGCTCTTTTATAGATACAGGTCAAAATCATTGTCAAAAGCGTAGATGTGTTCATTTTCCAAGATCTATCTAAATCCATATAATCTACATTATTTTTGTTATATACCCTCTGATTTGACTGAAGTTTACTTTCATGCTCGTCTTGGTACGATTTTCACATACTCCGGAAATGTTTTTGAAGTTTTTTAGTTTGCTTGGTATCCAGAATTATTTAGTTGTCCACTGTCTCCCTTCTCATGTGACATTAATATCCAAGTTTGATTGATCCATTTTCTAATTTTAGTTGAACTCTCCTAATTTACTCAACCTTATCAATGAATCATGTCACAGCACTACTTAATTTACTTACTTAATTTTAGTTTCTATCCTCTATTAAAAAACTGTCATGCAAAAAAATAACAGCTTTGATCATGAGCTGACATTAGTTACAGAACCGCTGGAAAACCTCGGAGCGGTGGATAGGTGATTCGTCCTGCTTTCGAACTATTTAGTGGTAGGCACCCTTCGGTGTTGTAATCCAGTATCTTCTGGTCACAAACCCAGCTAGTAGACAAATTTAGACACTAGGACCCCATCCAGTGGCCATCTCACGAGTTCCAGCTTTCGCCAATCGGACATACACGTAGTGAAACCGTCAGTCAATGTCATAAGAGAGTAACTGTTCTTTTACCTGACTTGGTGGAACCCCACTGGTCATCTGAACTTCTAACTAGAATTTCGAGTAGCTTCCTGGGTCCAAACCCGGGTAGATGCGTCTTACTGAAGAGTCAAAACCTAGGGCGCAACAGCTGTCCAGTACTGGTTTTCCAATAGTCCTCTAACTAAAGTCAGTCAGTTCGTGATCAAAACCGTAACTAATGAAATCTCTATTGCTCCGAAATTGTAGTGCGTATTTATGCGATACCATGGATTGAAAAGGATATTGCTGAAAAGAATAATTTATCTCACGATAGGGTTCCATACAACAGTTACTGTTAATCCTGTATCTTTCACTGTATTCTGAGTTGTTTACGTCCTGTCACCCGTATCCTATGGGCAAGAGAATTTGATGAGGTTTTTGAAGCTACAAAGGTGGAAATCACCAGGAGACGTATTGCCATTTGCCAAGCCACAGCCTTCCTCAACGAACAATTTTAGATGGTATAGGATCAAGTTGTACCAGAGTTTCTGTTGAATCCATGAAATCTTTGACAGTTGATTTAAGTTATCCACGTAGAGAGGCATAAACTGTCTGACTGAGTATTTGGAATCATTGAGATAAGAAAAACAAATGGCTGAAGAATTTTGGTGCGATATGGCTCAAAATTATACTTAGTAGTGTTCATGCGTTCATCCTTTTTGTGTGATCTTCATGACCCGACCCATGGCTCTCTGAATCTCTTTTGCCTAAGTGATTTTTGATTTTTATTTTTGATTTACAGCTTAATTCCACACTGTATTTTTGGTACAAGTATGGAATTTTCAGCATGGATATCGGTAGCCCAAATATTACAGGCCGACCATAGATATCAGGTGTGCGCCGGCGTGGGCTCGAACCCCGGACCATGTGCATGGTCGGCGAGAGTCCTAACCACTGTGCCACCGACGTACAGTGGTAACTTGAGCTCCTGGTTCTCTTCTGTGCAAAGCTCTGTGTCAAAAAGCAATCATCCATTCAATATTGTGTTTTGTATTCTTGGTTGTGTCTGACTGGATCACTCAGCAGACCATGAATCAAGAGTGAAACGACAATAAAACATACCCTGGAAGACTGGACGTTACTGAAGATGATGTATGTCTAATGTCACAAAGACACCCAAACTCGAAAATGATAGACAAAACTCAACAACTTGATAAAAGACACAGTTAGAGAAGGATAGACTTTTCAAGTAAACATATACAAAACAAAGGTGATGAAGATACCCCATCGACCAACAACATCAATAAGCACCAGTTTCTATCAACAAGGGAAATTTGATGGAAGTCACTTCATTCACATAATCTAGACAGCTTCGTCTCAACAGTAGACAACGGCCTAGATAAAGTAGTCAAAAGTAGAATGGGAAAGGCAAGACAGACATTCATTACCCGATGTTAATGTGGAAATCTACTTCACTCTACAGTGAATACTGATGTAACCAAAAGTATTTCAACCGGGCTTCAGACTTTCATTAGTAGTTCCCTTCACTGGCTGCATACTGGCTATCAGATGAACCCATTTCTCCATAAAATTGGGCTGGATTGGACAAAAGCAACAAGAAGACCGTCGAGTGACATCCACCATCCCCAGGTAGACCATTGCTCGAATGGTATCGGATAAGGGAGAAAAATGCTGGACTTGTGTTTGAGAGTAACATATAGACCTTCTGTAATAAGAAGGAGCAGATGAGAGCCTATGGACATCTGTGGAATACGCCACCTATAGAATGCTTCAGAAAGTAGCATAAAATGGAAACGTTTTGTTCGCCTAATGCTCCACTCGAAACTCAAGCGAATAATAAGCGTATGCTGTCAATGTTGGTTCTTTCAATAGATGTGGCTTATAAGAATGATACTCAGCTTCACACTATTGATTCGTTGATTTTTTTTTTTTATTTCCTGTTTTCCTCCACAGATCATATTGGTTCAATCAGTAAAAGCAACAAAAAAATGAGTCGTATAAAAACCTGCCCATTTACTTTGATCTGGATCCTGTTTCTATTATTGATTAATCATTACACCGACGTCATCCACTGTACTACAAGTAAAAAGCTCTTTGGACATGCTAACCTGCAAGGGGATTATAATATATTGAATGAAGATGAAAATGGTAAGTGATAAAATCGATAAATTTCTCTTTTTTTGCGTAAATTTATGTATACTAATGACTGATTTAGATGAGTGGTTCTGTGCGACTTCTGCCAATCCCTCGAACTGTGCTAATTGCAAATTGTGAATTCCATCCACTTCTGAGGACTTATATAAATTATGGGAAAGCGGTATCCCTGTTGCTCAAATAATAGACTGATATATATACTTGGTAAATATGAATGTGAATGTGCATATAGCCTCTGGAGATGATTTTGGTTAATGAAGGAAACGCTTTTCTTCCGTCAGTTGTCTTCTATTTTCCGGCTAATAAGTAAATAATCCAAACATTTTTAGCAGTTGATCATTGGCTGGAAAGGTAAACTAAAGCTCCTGTGCGGCTTGTAATCTGCTGTTTGAAATGTGAAATAAATATAAATATTGAATCCTATCCCAAGTGTAGGGAATAACATGATCAAGTTCCATCACAGCTCGACTAACGCAACGGTTAGACAACCAGTAAGACTACCGGTGATTAGTGAACAGCCGCTTCGACCGTCCAGTTGGAGACTACTCTTCTGCATTACGCTTCCATGACCCTATCATCAGTGATTGGCTACATATGACCATCAGCTTACAGGGTGAGCTGGTATACCACTCAGTGGCCCTTGGATGGAATTCGATAGCAGACCATTCAGCTCTAAATTTTTACGAATTCGTGAAAAGTTTTAATTTCTATTCAAGTGAACATAGAGAAAATGAAGATACTCGGCCTTCCAAACACAGCAATCATCAGTCACTACAAACTGAGGGAATTTGAAAGAGGTCATTTCCTTCACTTATTTGGCTAAGAAGCATCATTCCAACTGCAATCAGATAACAAAGAAGTAGGTGTCGAAATCAAAACAGATCGAAAAGACAAGATAAAAGACCTTCGTCACCATGAAGTCAGTTTCAAGATCTGCTCACTACAGTGCGCAGCATAAGAAACAATTTTCAGATTTTAAACATCAGTGTTAAATCAGCCTGTTCTTCTATATGACCCAGAAACTTGGTGAGTAACGAGAAGTATTTCAAACAGATTATTGCAGACCTTCATTACCACCTGCTTTACCCCGTCGCATATTGAAGATTGGATGAATAGGAAGAGTCGGCAACAAGAAACCCTAAGAAAGAACCAATCAAGAATATGTTGCTCAACAAATATTCCAAAGGAAATGGATATGTATTGGACACTATTAGAGAAGACCGTTGAGCGATATTGCACGCCAGTTATTCCATCTAAAGTTTGGAATTTGAATGGGAAACAATGAGTTGGGTGTCACTTTGAAGGGGGCATGTAAGGGAGCGTGTCAAGAAGAGGCAATAACAGCCTGTGGGTGATTGTGGGGTCACTTAACGAGGATGGAAGAGAATAAGTTAAAGGGGAAGTGTGATGATGAAGCCTAATGCTCCACTCAGAACCCAAGTGATGAATAGTAATAAACAATAAATATGGAAGCAAATACAAACACTGGTTTTACAGAAAGGCAACTTTCAACTCCAAATTATGGTGTATTTGCCTGAGTCATAAAATATAAACAACAAAGCACCTTATAGACTACGGACCAGATATAAAAGCTGTGACAAGTTGTAAACAGATTAAGCAATTCATATGTATTGCTATGGACCTACAGTCCTCTGCATAACCACCGGCATATACTTTCGGTCCCTTGTAGAAACTATGAAACTAGTTTGGAGGGCAATACAGAGTAGTGCTCGACTTCGTGGTGCACCCAGCGTTATATAATCCCAAACTTCTGTAGTGGTTCCGAAAAAAATTCTACCTGGAATATTAACGTACTGTCATTTCTTTGTCACTGTTATCAACAGATAAATTAACACAGAGGAAAATGCTTACATTTGCTGATGAGGCTTGTTCAGTTAGAGTTTATAAACTGGGTAGTCTCTGTGCTCACAAAAAGAAATGGCGGTCGACCATTGATATCAGGTGTGAATCAACATCGGTTTGAACCGCGGACAGTGTGAATGGTCAGTAAGCGTCTTACCCACTGTGTCAATGACGCATGTTAGGTAACTATGCAGATTAGATAGGTTTCTGGCACAAAACAAGTACTGTAGGAGAATGAATTAGTTAGCCAAAATTCAACTGTAAGACGTACCTTAGAACCCACTAGAAGAATATTCCCAACAATCTGTGATCAAAATCTCTCTGGACAAGAATTACACAGCAATGCTCCCCGCAGACAGTCAAAGCTTAAAACGGTCTTCATTCGCTCAAGCAATATCATAGTCGTAAGACAACACATAGTCAATATCATCATAAAATAAACCAGAAACAGAAGTGTTTAAAATTAGAGATTAAACGGAAACAAGGATAAACAACAAAAAACGGTTTAAGTCAAAATATGACATGCAAATGTAAGAACAATGATATACAGTTTAGGAAGAAAAAGTATAATAATGATTAAAACATTCAGTTAAAACACCCAAATAAGCATAAATATTTTGATCAGATCGTTTAGAATGATGAATTCATCATATTTGCTGCTTTGTTAAAAACAAAAACATTTTTTGCATGTGTTAAATTCAGGAAATTGAATGTTTCCATTTTTATCCTTCCCCCACACCTCACCCCACATTCTCGCCTAGATCTTTCACCGGCATTCCTTTATACAAAAGTGCTTACCGCGGATGATCTGATCGAAGTGCTTGATGAATTGAATAATTATGTCAGCCGTTATGATCATCAGATAGTCTGCGGTGATCTACAAGCAAAAGATGAGGTTTGTAAAATGGCCATCAACCAGTTGGCGTTAAATTATTATCAAAACGCTCTGAATACAACTCAACATGGGTGGAGATCGTATGTCTGGCGACAATCACATAATAACCAGTTATATGGTGTTATGCTGATTCTTGATCCGAAACAACGTGGCAATGGGCAGAATAATCACCATAATCAGATGAATAAAGTAAGCCAGTTGAATAATTTTGATATGGTTGTGTTTTCTCCTCCATTAGAAATTCCTTTCAGTGGGACACTGAACTTCAAGCCTGTCAAAGTTTCACTGGGTGATGCTGCTAACTTTGACATCAACCTTCCGTCCTTATTGACCTCACTACCGCGGGTCAGTAAGTGAAGTGAGGTGTAGAAGTGCTCATCCGTAGTGACTAGGGATCATACTTCTGTATAGTTATGTCGAGGATTCTGTCATGGAGTCACTAAAGCTGTCCAACTCTGAACAGACTTTTTGTGTGTACTTACCTAACCAGGCTATGGACAATACTCATTACATCATAAATGTTCATAGCAACACTGCATAGACGTGACTGGAGTGACATTTAAATCAAAAATCCATCAACTAGAAATTAAGTTACAAAGCAATTGGAAAGTCGGCGGGTATTTGCTTACTCGTTTCGTCCTCATTAGGTTACAAGGTGAGCTCATAGATCAATCAGACGATGGGACTCAATCCATTGGCCTATGAATTCAAACCTCTGTCATTTCGACATATATATATATATATATATATATATATATATATATATATATAGACAAGATCTGCAAGAACAATTGAACTAGTATATGTGTGCATATTGAAGTAGTCAGATACAAGATCTTGTCTTTTGAACTTCTGTTTTAGACCAGTGGGTGATTGAGCGGAGAAGAATGGCTATTCTTCACGTTGACGCGAATAAAGTTCTCAAAAGGACCAAAATATCAAACTACGAATTTTAACTGATTTAGTACACTGATAATTAACTCTAATCAAGCGAAACAGCTATCCGGCATCTAGGTCATTTCGATTTGAATGGCTAGCTAGTTAGCACTAATAGCTAACACATCAGTATTATGCGATTACTACTCATTTCAGCCAATCAGTAGTATGCAGTTTTACCCATATTTATTTTGATAAATTTAGAAGACAAATTTCACGAGATGATGTCATTTCGTAGTTTCTTTACAACCACGAAATTTGTCTTCTGAATGTCTTATTTATATATATCTTTGTTTTTTTTATTCCTTAACACTCCTAGTGGAACATAAGGCTTCAAGTTTCAGTGGCAGTGGCTTAGCGAAGTAAAGGAATGCGTCAGCTGGGGATTGAACCCCTAACCACCTGCAAGACTGCCAAGCATTCTACCACTGTGCCACAGATGCACTTTACTCATATTGACCGAAAAATATTTTCTCTTTTCTGTTGTGTTTTTTCTTTATCACTGCCTCATAGATTCTAAAAGAATCTACTCATCAACGTGATGTTTGTGCTAGCCTCTTCTTGGAATCAGGAAGTAATGAACGACTGCGGTATATACGGCTACATGTGGGTCCTGATCGATCGCTGTCTGAATATTATAAGAAAATCATGTTGAGACAGTTTGTTGAAGAAAGTACACAAGTCTACTTATGTACTGAATACCAAGCAGCTGGGGTACATAAAGTTGCTGTATTTGCCAATAGACTGTCACTGGTAAGTTGGTATTTCAGTGATTACAACCACACACCTTTATTTCACTATGTTCTCTAAAGTTTTCTTTATTTACCTATCTAAATGAAAGATTGACTCTCAAAAGCGTTCATTTCTACCTCACCTCAGGGTGCCCAACTCATTGTATAGTATTTGGGTTTCTCCTCAACTCCCTATCACTTAACGGCCTCCTCAGAGCGTAAAATGAAGAAGGTTTGCAGATCAGGTGAATAAATGTGCTGTACTTTTGTTCTCTGTTCTGGATGGTTTTTACTTTCATTGCCTTCCTCTAGACAACGTCTCCAGCTTATACTTCAATTTGAAGTGAGTTGTGAAATTTCTCCACGAGGTTTTTAGCTATCTTTCCTAGTAACCTTGAAAGTGATTCTTTGCTTGCTATTGGCTGTCTTCACACTCTCTAGTCTACTCGTATCGGTGTGGTGATTGTAGTGATTGGTTCCTTGACTTGAATTTTAACATTTTGTGCATGAGATTTCCTTCTTATGGATTGGTAAATCTTGTCCGTATCAATATGTCTTATTAATTGCCAGTTCACTAAAATTCCAGGCTTCCAAAAACTCTCTAACATTCCTGATGTTTCCTCTGTGAAATATGTGAATGTTGTCCCAATCGGATTGATGTCCGTGGTTTTCTGTATGCAGCGATATGACGGTGTGGATATCATGTCTTTTGACGGCTAGTTCACGATCATGATCAGTGCATCGGTGGTATAGCGGTTAGGACGCTCACCGACCATGTATATGGTCCGGGGTTCGATCCCCGGCCGACGCATTGCTTTACCTCGCTGAATCAGAACTAATGCTGGTAAAGAGCAAAGGTTGGGCATGAGGCTAGCAACCCCATCCTATAAAATAAACATTGCTACAGAAACTTAAAGCCACTAGCTTGAAGCCCTATATTCCACTGGGGAACGTGAAGGAAAAATGATTATTATTTATTCATGATCATGGATACGAAGACAAAGCGGACGTACACTTTGGTCAATGCAATTTCCTTGCAATCTTTGCAATTTATTCTGTAAACGATGTTGGTTTTATCCTCTTTTGCTGTTAAGTCTTTTGATTGACACAAAGCTGAGTGAAGTCATTTTGTTGTTTTATGTGCAACATCAATTCCCAAAGGTTTGTAGAGTCTTGCAGTGATTAGTGAGATGTCGCTTTTATATGGTAAGATGATATTCTTTGCTTTTTCCTTGAGGGCGTCTGGTTTGTTAGGTTGTCCACTCTGTTAGTTTTTATTTACTTCTACCTGTGTATTGCACAACACATCATTGAAGGGGTTTGTGTCATTTTCAGAGTTCCCTATCACTTATTTTTCTTCCTGGCCGCATAATCCTTCTTTTGTAATGAAGCACCATGATTCTTTTTTATGAAGTTTCATAGAAAATTTAAACGCCGAAATGTCATCTAGGACGTAGAGTATCTTCATTACCTCTGTCTCTTCAATGTTCATGAATAAACCCCATCCATACATTAACGAAAACAAAAAGAGCTCAGTGAAGAAGCTGTTTCTAGTGAATTCATTTTCTTTAGTTGTACAGTAGCATTTATATATATATATATCTATAGTCCTGACGTCCCAGAAGGAGTACTAGATCTTCTGAAATAAACCTTTATCCAAAAAGCAACAAGAATATCAAACCAAAAGTTCAGATAAACGACACGTTGCTTGTTCCGAAAAAAGAATTAATATGAAACTGTATTTCAGGGGAACCTTAACCTGCAGTATATTCTTAAGACAATAATTTGATTATCTTACAGGAAAACATTAGCCGAAGGAATGCTAAGGTTAGTGTTCTTCAGGTATAGCTGTGACTGCATTTAGATCCAGTCTAAAAGAAGGATCTAAGAAGACTACCCTCACAGAAAGTTAGTAATAGCAGCTCTATAAAGAGTGAGATATTAGAGCATCTTTTCAACACCGGTCATACTACAAACTCCTTCTTCAAAGTGATCTACAAAGTAAATAATAACCTGACAAAGAGAGTCGTTACGCTTTCCTCTTCTTCGTATGTCTGATGCTCTGACCATTGATATAGAGAAACCAGAACTTGACATGCATACGAAAGAATATTATTAGACTATTTCTACTATCATGGTAACAACCCTGTTGTTGATTTCTGTTGACTTGATTTTCGCTTGTTTATTTGTTTTTCTCATCTTTATAATTCTTGCATTCTACTAGAACTCTTACATAATTCAATGTTCTCCTTCGTTTCTGTATGCATCCTGATTACAATTCATTCAAATGAAATTATTCATCTTATAATATTGTCGATATCTCTGGAAAGAGAAACTCTTAGTTGGACGCTTTTTTATTTTTTATGAGTCAGGGGATATCTTACATAATTTCATATTTCTCCTCGTTCCCATGTCAGCGTCCTGATTACAACTTATCCGTTAAAATTATACATATTATTACATAACTTTAATACCCTTTCTGATTCAACTGATCTCATGCATCGAATAATTTTGTGACAACTATGATTATGACAACCCATCACTTTTGTTGTTAATCTCTCTAATAAAAATAATTTTAGGTGAATGCGATTTTAAAGCTATAAGGAGGAAAGTGAATTCGCTGCAAAAAGAGTCTCATAGCTGAACCATGTATTTTCTTCTTTATATACACCCAAAAAGTTCTGTATTCACTGTCTCCTTCTTCTGTCAAATTGCTAGTTTTCACCTGCTGATGTTCGAGTTTGCGTGTGAGCATGAGACATAAGTGTAGTCATCCATAAGAAGTCCAAGTCTACTAGGGTCTTTTTGTCGACTCAACGTGTTCTTTCGGCCTATTGCAATTACTTCCCCTTTTTAAAATTGATGGAAAAATTACTTTTACTTCGTCTTGAACCCGCTTTGAAACCTTTTAATGATCCTAAACAATTTGCATACAAACATGGTAGAAGTACCTTGGATGCTGCGGTTGTCTTGTATCACAATGTTGTCTCTTGTTTAGACAAAGGTGCTAAATATGTTCGTAGTGCTTTCTTAGACTACACATCTGCTTTTGACTCTGTACCTAGGGGCCTTTTGTTAAATAAGCTATCGTTGACACAAACAGGATCCTGGGCTAAGAGTTGGTTGCATTCCTATTTTTCTGATAGAATGCAGTATACTGTATATAACGGCAAATCTTCTTCTACCTCGCTTACAAAATCCGGTGTTCCACAAGGTGCTGTCCTCTCTCCTTTTCTTTTTTCTTTCTTCCTACATGACCTACCTCATTCAAACGAAACTAACTTTGTCAAATATGCAGATGATCTGACTGTATCACTGCCTATCACTTCCGAGTCTGACAGCTCCAAACTTAATAGCTTTCTGTTGGACATCAACAACTGGTCCAAGTCAAATGGTCTTATATTAAATCCTTCCAAATGTCAGGTGCTTGACTTTACTTTCAAGCATCGACGTGACTTACTTGAACTAGTTAACTCTCATGATCCCTGTAGCATAGATGGCACGGAAATTGAAACCAAATCAAGTATTAAATACCTTGGACTAGTTTTTTCCTCTGACCTTTCATGGTCATCCCATATCTTATCTATCTCTAAGAAAATGTTTCGTCTTACCTTCTACATTAAAAAGTTAAGACAATCAGGTATCAACCAACCTTTAGTTTTGCAATTTTTAAACTCCTGTATTTTACCTATTGTACTCTACTGCTCTCCATTAATCTTTCCTGGGCTGCTCAAAAAAGATTATATCATATTACGAAGAGTATTAAATGCTGTGAGTAGAGCTTGTGGTCTGCCACTGCATGAGCTCGCTAATACTATAGTCGAGAGGCATATAAATTCCTGTACGAAATGGGCAAAGGCTATAATGTCAGACCCTCTGCACC
This sequence comes from Trichobilharzia regenti, assembly GCA_944472135.2. Classification (NCBI taxonomy): domain Eukaryota; kingdom Metazoa; phylum Platyhelminthes; class Trematoda; order Strigeidida; family Schistosomatidae; genus Trichobilharzia; species Trichobilharzia regenti. The sequence goes on from OX235270.1 coordinate 164,858,244, forward strand.
CCCTTTATTCACACCTGTCCCCTTGTATCTCATCAGGTAGGACGAGAAGTCAATATAAAAAGATATATGCTCGTACTACTAAGTATAGAAATTCTACAATACCCTATTTAGCGCGTACTTTATGTGACGAAGACTCTGTTAGACGTGAAACTTACAAGTTACTATGTAATTAGCACAGTGAATCGACCCTTTTATCGCTCATCTTTCTGTATTTTATGGTGTTACACTTTCTATCGTTTAAATCGTTACTCTGCTATTTTATATTAGTTGGTATTACTATTATTACTACAATTTTGTACTTTATACATATTTTTCTCCGTATGGCACACAGTATTTTGCTACGTAGCTGCTACAACAATCGTTTTATTACTATTATGTATTGTGTATTTTTAATTTTTTTTTGTCGTTTTTGGGTAAATTAGATGCAATATTGTACTGAATGCTGAAAATTCCTTGCTGTATCATGAGTACTGTTTTTGGAATAAAGCAATTATTATTATTATTATTATTATTATTATTCTTGCCTTCTCGATGCATACTGCCAGAAGAAAGGCTCATCTGTAGCAGTACATGCAGTTGTATACAACCATTCGATAGGATAATATAATATTCTTAAAATCTAATATACAAGACGTTAAAGAGGCCGGGACTGATAAATGAAGCTTTGTTTTTATTGAATCGATTGAGAGTGCAAGCGTAGCAAGAATGATTCGACACAGCAGCCTGCCCAGACATCTACAAAGTCCTACTGCTACTACTAACCCTGTGACTAATGGGAAGGAAGATTGAGAACTATAAGAGAAACCTCAAATTTCAGAAATGTGTGTAGTTATAACTGACATGATACCTTTTCACACACTAAATTGTGCCTTTTTATGAATCAGGAATAAAGCAAGAAAACTTCAGAGATTTGTGAAGAATATAAGACATTACCGTCACTATTTATTTCGCCTTGACTTCTCATCACTTCTGCTAATGGCTTAAAGAAATGAGTTACGTTTCTATACAGAATAATTTTAACACACTTGCAAGTGTTACATGACGTCATGTAATGACAGGGAGGATTCCAGACTTAATGAAGACTGCTCAAGAAATCACACTTATTTAGTTTATACCTAGAGAGTTCAAGTTTAGACAAAACAAATAAATGTTTGCATAGAATGGCAAATAAGTCACACAATAAAAAACGAGGTGAGTAAGATGATGAGTAACTAACAAACAGAGTAACAACGTGGTGAGTACAACTCAAGTCATATCACAGAAACGAGACAATGGAGAGTCTAAAGCCAGAGATGACATAACCAAATTGAAAAGAGAGACAGACTGCAGGGACATCCAGTTACCAAGACAAGCAAAAACTGATAACTGTTGTTGTCTGAAGACACACACAAACACAAAAGTCAGGTGTGTTGGGAGCGCTGGTGGTACTGTAAGAATTGCAATAATTTAACAACATGTGTTGAAACTGGCCACCTGATCTCCACATATTCCTCCTTCGAGGTGGTTTACAAAGTAACAAAACGACAACGTGCATATGGTGATCCTTTTTATCCCCCTTTGCACCACTGAAGTGTAAACCATTCAGGCGGAGAAAGTGAAGTTGTGTATGCCAAAGAAAATCTTTCATTCAGTTCTGTTGTTATGACGGAGACCTTATTACTGTTTTCAACTAAACTGTATTACTTATTTTATTCCTCTAACCATTTCTGACTCACCTTTCCTCTCGAACCTTTAGATAATGAAATCTCTTCTTTCTATGTGGATGTTTATAATAACTCATTCATATTATATTATCTTTCCCATTAGATAATTTTGCTACCCTTCCTTATTCCACTTCTCATATGTCGCGATTAACAACCTTATCAACAACTCTCACGAAGAATTATCTCTTTGCTTCTATCCACTTTTACGAGGAGAGAACCAAACTGCACCCATAAATGCTACTGATTGTCTAGCTAAAGAGGAGAGAGTGAATTCACTGTGAAAAGAGACTCTTAGCTAGAAAGCAAATGTCTTTTTTTTTATCTCTTCTTCACGAATATACTGTTACAGTCGTTTCTGTGATTCACCTTATAACTAGCGTGTACAATTTGACAGGTTCCCCTACACAGATTCAAGAAAATTCACCTGCCAACTTTGTTCCGTAAACGGGATGAAATCAAATGCATAAAAGGCATAAATTCTATCGTACTTGATAGATTTAAAGGGGAATTGCATTGAGGCTACTAGCAATAACCCTTAGGGTTGTCATTTCCATACACAATTTGTCTACTCCCAGAACAAGCTGGATCCAAGAGAAGCAAACACGTGTAGATCAAATTGTAACGCTCTGCCTAATCTTCTAATAGACAGCGCATAGACTGGCAGTCAAATTTTCACCTCAACTTCAACTACTTTAAGAGGGCCTTCGTAAGTGTTAACCGAGAAGAAGTTTAATGACTACTTCTACATTATAGAGTGCATGGCTTCAAATATTTACCACTCACTCTCAACGACAGCCATATGGCAATTTCCCGTGTCAGGTGACCGACGACAGAAATCTCAGCCATTAAAGCCCACCTTTGAAGCGAAGACTGGAGTAAGACAAGGCTGACTACTATAGTCCAGGGTGATATTCCTGATTGTGGTGTACTAACGGCAAATCATGTGCGCAGAGCGAGGAGACAATGACACATTGGACCGACAAAAAGACTCTATAAGATCTAGACTTGGAAGATGATTTGCGCATGTCATGTAAATTCGAACACTTGCAGGCAAAAACTACCATACTAGCAGAAGATGCACGAAGGGAAGACAGGACTTCGGGTGAAGATGCAAAAGACACGGGTGATGAAGAAATCCAGCGATCAACAGTACCAAGCATCAACCGTTATGAACGGAGAACTTTGAAACAGGTCACCTACTTCACCCATCTGGTAAGGCAGCATCATCTCAAATACAGCCTACTCTACGAATTACGACATTAAAACCAGGATCAGATATATAATAATAATAATAATAATAATAATAATAATAATCACTTTATTCCACAACAATAAAAATTTACAGCATGGAATTTTCAGCGTTTCTTTTACATATTGCAATGGTTTAGCTCTGTTTATAATTATATAAATGTATAAAATATTAAAATATTGATAGTTAATAGGAAAAAACCAAAAATAATAATAATAAAAAAAACCCAACAAAATCACACCATTCTAGGTCATAGTGAATAATAAATAAATAATATAACGAATAACACATGCATAATAATATGCTTCATTACATTTTATAGTTTAGCTATTGATTCAAAAGTTGCAAAAGTTCTTTTCTGATATTTGTCTCTTCACACAATACTCGTGCCAAATATGGAACGGTCGAATTTTTATATTTTGTAGTACGAGCATAACAGACAAAACAGACCTTTATCACATTGAAATCAGTATGGATATGTGCTCGCTGCACTTTGAAGCATTGACTGAAAACACACGGATCTTCAACACTAATGTCACTTCATTTAATTCTTTTATGCTGAGCCTAAACTTGACAAGTCATGAAAAGAATTTTCCAGCAGGCTACTTCAGACTTTCATCAAAAGCTGCTTTTACTGCCTTCATACTCAAGATCAGATGACCAGAAGAAGTTAGCAATAAGACACTCCGAGAAAGAGTCAATCAAGAAACTTTTGTTCAACAAAATTTCCAGAAGAAAACGGAGTTGAATGAGATAAACGCAGTGAGAAGAAGACTATTAGGTAACATCACATGCTAGCCAGGGCATCTCTGGAGTGGAATTAAAGTGTGAAATGACGATTTGAGATTGGCTTTAAGATTTAAATCGAAGAAATGGAAGCTTATGGGTGGAAATCGTGGAGGAAAAAGAGGAAATGTGTCTCCCCCTAACGAAGCCTTATATTCCACTTGGAACTTAACGGAATAATAAAGGTAATAATAATTCTTCATATTTACCTACTGAAGCTGTTATACAGTAAGACATAGTATCTAAACCACACTGAATCTTTTATTTGTTTTTCACTGAGTTATTTTTTTCTTTATTTGTAATTAAAGTAAACAGCTTCAAGAGTTCTTCATGTATGCCATCTTCATGCCGTCTTAAAAAACTGCGTCTTATTGCCTCTTCTTTTCTGCTACTTGAAAAATGTCCTATTGAAGTGTTACAATAAATATTTACTTTATGAATTGTCGTGGTTTTCTTGCTGTTTGCCGAATTCTCACGCTCTTTGTCTGACATTCACGTAAAATTATGCTCCTGAAAATATTGTCATTAGACGGCTAGATGCAATCAGTAGGAAGCTTTGCGTAGACCTAGTTTTTGTGTTTCTTGGTGTTTATCAATCAGCAAGGCGTATCTGCAAACGTTCAAGGAACTTATGTCACCTCCGGGTCATCCAGTTTTGAAGTTAAAGAAGAATCTCGGAAGTCACATGAGTTCCTTTACGACTGCAGGTCCGTCTTAACACCTGTTGAGTGCAAACAAGCACAAAAACTAGATTCACGCAGGGTTTACTGCTGAATGCCTCCAACCATCCAATAACAGCAATTCAGAGTGCGCCAAGATGGCCAGCCACCTAGAATGGTGGCCATACTGCGAAATGAAACACTAATAGAAATAAGTCTGCACCAAACGAAGGACTAGACAGGTATGAACCTGGTTACTAACTTGTGTTCAAACGACCTAAACGGTGATTCAGTTAGCACTTAGATTACTTTGATCTGAGTGGCTAGTAATCAGGTAAACACCGGTATTGGTATCCAACTCACACTTATATCAGTCAATCAGCATCGTTAAGCATTTATGCCTAGTCTGTTGATTACTTCTTACAGTACCTAGCAGATCACATAATTTTTATGCGAATGATCTGAAGAATTTCGATTTCCTTCGGGAAACTGCAGGGAAATCTGACATCTTCTATCTGTATGTAATTTTTGAATTGGGAATTTGAAACGGTGATTATGAATATTGGTCAAAACATAACATAACGGAAGTATATTTAAAAGTAATGAGGAGAATTTGTATCTCAGTCGGATGATTTTGATTTCCTTATATTCTCTAAATCACGGGGGTGTTTTGATTGAAAAGCTTTCATAGTCCACACTCCAGACAACTTCGTTTCAGTACAAGCTTTATCATAAATTGGACTTTAAGTAACTTGGTAGATGCTAACTAGCGGTCTGTGGAATCCAGGATGAGTATTGCGTCTAATATGGGACTTATCATCTGAGTATGCCTACTTTTGCCAGTGAGTGATGTTGTTCCCTCTGAGGTTGGAACCCAGAAGCCATCTTTTCAAACGCTGAAATGTTATCCACTAGACCAATTGGACCACAAGAGCTACTATCTTGTGCGATGGGTACCAGTTACTGTTTGGTTTAAATTTCAACTTTCTGAACAAGAAACCGATATATTAACAGAGTCTGAGCATTTTTGTTCAGTTAACCAATGGAAAAGTCCAAATTTGAATTACATAAAGTGAACTTGTTTGAATTCTCCATGAATTTGGCATAAATTCATCTTCAATATTCCCAATTACGCATTTGGAAATTGAACGAGAGAAGAAATATTCATTCCTTATCAACTAGTAGTTCCTCATTATCATCTCTCATTTTTGAATAAACACATGCACTGAGCAAGAGTAAACAGCTGGAGGTGCCCATTCCTAAGATTGTGATTCATGGGAGATGTTAGTAGTGTTGATGTATTTTATCACAACCTTTGAGGAGGGTCTTCATCTAAGGGACCTTTACCGCAGATAACTTATGCTGTTAATTCACTAGCTTATCAACCAATTATCAGTTCACTTAATAAAGACACACTGCCCTGTTTCACCTCTTCTATGTGTATTCGCTAGTTTAACTGCATTTGCGGAGCTAGATACATTGCGTGTACAATCAGGCAAGTTCATTGTCAGATTTCTGAACACCTGCCATCTTGGTTGACAAATGACCTAATAAAGCTATACTCAACCCAATGCTTGCGCTTATCTCCTCGATACTGGACATCAATTTGACTTCGACAAAAATTTTAAAGTGACTTTCTCATCCAGCCTCTCGCATGGTCTTCCAGTAAGATTATTACATTAAGCAGAGGCAACTGGAATTCATTCGAATAAAGCGAATCTGTGTGTGTGTGTGTGTGTGTGTTGGCTCAGAAGAAATATGTGCAGTTCGTCGCTTTGCCATATCCAACTAAGTAATATGTATCAAATTTTTACAAAACATCTTCCCCTTCACTTGTAACTATCTTTTGACTTAGTTATTTTATTATGATCACAAATCTGGCTAGCTAATTCAATTAACTTTTTCGTATCTTGCATAATCCTATTTAGTTATTCTATATTCTTATTAGTCATCACCGTTATTTTGCAAATTGCCTGTGTGTTGTTAACCCCTCCGTTGTTGTATTTACACCTTCAATACTTAGATATCTTGTTGCGAACATTCACTAGTTAATTGTTTTGGTAACTTTTAAACTCTTATTTTCACTTAGGCTAAAATAACCATATGATTAGTATACTTTTGGTGTATACTGAATCAAATAATCTACATCCCCATCAACTTATATTCACTTTCATCGAGAATGAAAGGCTTTGGCTAGCTACCTGGCTTCTTCAAGGCTTTTCCCATCCCGCGTGTCATTCTATCCCTCCAATTCCAGAGGAGAACGAGTTTGCCTCTTTATATATTTTTGTGCTTTGAAGTTGGGCTCAAGCCAACATCTCATTTGTATCAGCAAAGGAAATATTATCCAACCACCTTTGTCTTTACACCACGGTCATCATGAATATTCAATTTTCTCAGTATTAATTATCATCCGATTGTGTTTCTTATCGAAGCTTCCTATTTACTATTCTTGTTATTATTACATTTTTAATCCCTATTTGTAATCTTGTCATTTGCTATAATTTAACTCTCGATAGGAAATAGTTTTGGAACCTTTACTACATATACAGGAATGCACAATCTAGTTGATGACTTTGAATGGAATCACGCTGAAAAAGGTTTAGCCGGGGTCAAACTAAAAGTCGGTCAGGTATTAGTCCATGAAATATTTGACAGTTTGTTTGAAGTAGTCACGCAGAGAGGCATAGACTGCATATTTTATTGAGGTCTTCTGGATGCTAATGATCCATGGCTGGAAGTAACAACTGGTGATATGGTCGAAACCGTCTTCAGTGGCTCAGATGTATTCATTCTCTGTGCTCTGCTATATCCGATAAGTATTCATATTTTACAACTTCACTCTTCTTTCTCCCTCACTTTTATCTTTCTTTCTACTCTTCATGGAGTGTGGCAACTTGAAGAGTTGTTGCACTTTTGTGCAAAGCTCTATGTTGAAAAAAGGTCAGTCGGACTGTCGTTAATGACCTCGCCGAGAAGAAATTTTTCTTCTCTTCAACCGCCTTTTTATTTCTTCTTGTAATCTTATATGTACATGCCACGACGCTGCTTCGTGACAATCTAACAATTGGACTTGAATTCACATCGTTTCGTTTCAAAGAAACCCAAATGACTTAAAAAATAACACTATCTGTTCCTTCATAATTTCTCTTCTCAATTTCATGTGTGTTTTTTTCTAAGACTATTTGATAAATTCACTGATCACCATTTATAGTGGCATCCAGCCGATCATATATTATGATCTAGATAATTTCAGTTCCTAGATGAAACCACAGTGGTGAAAATTTCACCCCTCAAACCGTGTATACTGCGAAATTTCTAAAAATTATGAATTTAATTCATGATTTCACCCGTTCACTGAACTAGTCGGTTAAATAACTGGATATTGGGTGGTTTTTAACTGATTTGGCTGTCCCTATGAGCTGAGTCAAATACTGGTTACATCTCTGACTGACTGACTGACTGCACTGAAGTCGATTGAAATAGTTATTTCATAGCTTTTGGATCACTTCGATCTAGCTAGCAAGCACTATTTTTGTTATCTTATTCCTTTACTTTCCGAATGGAACATAGGGCTTTAAACCTCACCTTCTACGTTTCAGTAGTAGTGGTTTTATTCTTACCAGGTGGGGTCGCTAGCATTACTCCAAACCTTGCCTCTTTACAGGCCTTACTACCAGCTTAGAGAGGTTTAGACTTTTGTCGGCCGGGAATCGGACTCCAGACCATATGCATGGTTGGACAGCATTATATAGCTAAACCACTGACGCCAAACATTATCACAGCGAGGTGCATGCATATACCATACAGCCGTCTTCAGACCTTACACACGCATTAAGTCGCATACTATCTTATCGCCCTTTGCAGATCTGGCAACAAGAGTCACAAAAACACTGTCAGAGCATGTGACAGGCTTAGTAACCCTTCCATACTACTGGTATATAGCTGCTCATTTAAATCAATCGTAGTATATACGGTTTTATGCAACTATTCAGTGAAAACTTCCATTCCGATTTCAATTTTCTCTTCTTTTTTTTCATTGTCGACAGGAACACTTCATCAACTCAGGATTTGAAGCTGTCGAATGCGGCGCAAAGCTGTCTGATATTTGTGGGAATGTATGGTTCAAGAACAGATGTCTCATGGCACGGACAATTACTGCTGAGGATTGTCGATCTCAAGAATACTAATGATGCTCTGATAACTAACTAACTAACTAACTAACCAACTATACGACTAAATAAAATTTCTGGAAAAAATTATTAGTAAAACGAATAAGATAAATAAAAGTCATGTGGTCTCATTTCACAGAAGAATTTTTTCTGTTCAAATTCCTTATTTGTAAATTTATGACCGATCTGATTTGATTTGAGCTGCTACAAGTTCACCTAAGTAGCTAGCTAGCCAGCCAAAAATCGGGTGGTTTCAATTGATTCGCTTATCCTTCTGTGTTGAAACAAACCAGGCAGACCGCTGACAAGCAGCTCGGCTTCAAAACGAGCTGAACAGACAATCGACATGTTGAGATCATTTCGATGATTGTGTTGATATGTGACCAGCAAAGCTAATTATCATACCAATCAATTACTGGTACTGGAAGATCACGGTATCGAACCCGGGAGGGTGTATGCCACCAAATAGTCCTGAAATTTGCTGACGAAACAGGTAGCTATTCAGTAATTTATTACTGATTTTCAACGGTTCTCTAACTGATGTCAGTCCGTAATGTCAAACTTAAAACAAATCTCTATTCATCAAATCCACATACACCTAATATGTAAGTATTACAACTGACACAACATCAGAGCAATAGGTAAAATTTTACTAACAATGAAATCAAAGTATAAGAAACAACGGTGGGATAATATTAGAAACAAAGGTTGAAATTTATGTGAGCAAGGACCCTGATATGACTATGGGCTAACAGTACACTTTTCTGGAAAATTGGCTATCCGTAAATAATAATGTGTCACTCACTGCATGATTTTATCAAGTAAAATCATTCTTTGATGTAACTATACTCTAACACCACAATACCCAAGTTCTATTATTATATATCATATACCGTATTGTGGTGTACAATTACAGGATGGAATAATCATACTACTATCCATTTTGTTCTCTACAGTCCCGTTTAGCTTGCTGTATGACTACCTAAAAGCCGTTATCTTCTCCACTCTACACGACTGCCTTCATCTTACGGTCAAACCCCCGTCCAGGCTCCATCCGAGGGCCTAGCATGTGACGCCACCCAACAATCTCTTTGGCGTGTCTGCAAACCGTCTCAGTTTTCTTCTGTATATCTGCTAGATGACAAGTTCTTGGTTAGTCTGCTGCTAGAGTTTCTTGTTGCTAATCCTTCCTCCCCGATCCACTGATCTAGAGTATGGAGCCAGAAAAGGTATCTACTGCTAAGAGGCTGTTAGAAACGATTTAGCTGACGCGTTTGTCAAATCCCTAAGCCATATGGAAGCAGTGATCTGCTTGACATTAGTGCTGAAAATCTAAATCTTGTCATTTATGCTTAGTGCAGCAAATTTTCCATACCGATTTCAAATGAATTAGAGTGTCTGTCTTGCCATTCCGATCAGTTCCTGACTGGCTTTAACATCATTCAGTCACTAAGAACTTAGGATAAAATGTGAATATACAATCAAACAATCTGGCTGCGTATTTATGACCAACGAAATATAAGTTCCACTGGAGGTGGTGTCAATTATATTTGATGGTTTAAGAGGCAATACAAATACTACAAGAATACATAGGCAAAGAAAGCTAGCGGGTTGAATGTAAGTAAGCTCAAGGGATGGAAAATAGCAAATATATTAAAATAATTTCGGACCTTAGTTGAATTACAGATACAAGATGTCATCATATATTATTGTACTTACTTACTTTACTTTACTTCAGCTATCTCCTACGGGAGGATGAGCCGGCTTCATGAACGTCTCGAATCATCGCTGCCCAGGCGCGGCAATTTGTAAGAGAGTTCATGAAGTTTCATGGGAATTTGGTACGAGTGATGTTCCCAGCATCGCCCGGCCTTTTGTTTGAGAGTGCAGCTCTAGCCTTCACACAGCCAAGTGTGACCTACAAGGCAGTAGGAGTGGAGTAAGGAGTCCACTATCCATTGGCAGCCGGTGACCGGAGTCCGGTTCATACACCTTTTTGAATGGGGCCAGACATCCAGGACATCCAACAAGCCCTTTGTCCATACGTCTGCCGGTGAGCTCCAGTGAGCTTCATACGCCAGTCGTTGGAGGTTTGGAATCAGGGTTTAGCCATCTCCCCTAGACCGTCATCCAATGGACAGTCAACCCGGTGGAGAGCGCCGGGCATCCGCTTTCGCCCTCTCACTTTGGTGAGAAACACCTCCGCCACGTGAAGGCAGTGAGTAGGACTTCCTCAGGAGAGGCTATGTAAGACACCCGGTCATATGGGAGCATTTCAAGAGGTGTGCGGAGGGGTGGCCAACCCGCAGCGCAAGGCACCCACCCCGACCATCCTGAGGCATTGGAGGCATATATATTATTGTTCCCTTGAGTCATAAAAGTTAAGAAAAATAAATAATACAAATTCATGAATTTATATTCTCCACTGAAAGAAGGCCAAGGCAGTAGAAGTGGCTGGAATTACATCCTCTACATACAGAACATCCGTTAATTTAGGCAAATCGTGATAGCCTCTGCTTTTTGTAGTATGCAGTATCTGGATGTTTTCAGCAATATTTTTTGATACCTGGTAGATAATGGAGAAGGACTTTTCAATATTAACTTTGTCGCCAGCTTCAACCAGGTGTTCTAATGTTGACCTATTGATGCTTCTCGCTACACCTTTATTTAGGCACACTGGTAGATGTTCGTGAGCACAAGAAATCAAATTCCTAGAGCAACAACCAATATAACTCGCTCCACAAGCGCAGTTGAATTAGTAGATAGAATTAGAAGTGACTACTCTAAGTACTTCATCTTTCAGTTGAGGAATTACCATCGGTCGTGTAGATAATAAGACTTGTAGTTTGTCAGCACTTAACTTGTTAGTAATTACTTAGTTAGATGCATCACCCTTGAATTTTAGTCGTATGTATAAAGGCTTCTTGTTTACGGATAGTAAATAGTCATTTTCAACCATTTTAGTCATTTGTTTCCCGATAGCTATTCTCAATTAAAAGATCATATGCAATGCCTAGTTCATCTTCATTTACTTATTTAGATCAAATAGCTCTAACCCTATGACTGAGGGTCTTTACTAAATTTCTTTCGAACTGGAGAGAGACGAAGATGTGAAAATGTGTATATTGTCCTGTCAGTGTGCTTTTCCTATGTAAATTTCTTTTTATACTACCATCTGGTTTTCTTATAAAGAGAACATCTAGGGAGGCAGTACTATTTTGGAATTTCTCTTCACACGTGAATTTCATAACAGAATGTACTTCACTGAATTGAGTTATTATTGTGTTCCTGTCCCAATTATTATCATAAAGAATAAAGATGTCATCCGTATACTTGCAATAAAATAGAGATTTTGCGATAAAGTTGTTCAAAGGTCCATTTTCTAGTTTACTTAGAAGAAAGAAATCTACTAAAACGGAACCCAGTGGGGAGCCCACAACCATCACGTCCACTTATCTGTAAAGTGTGACATCAACTTTGAAATTTAAACTCATAGTACACCTCGATAACAATTCTTTCAGGATTTCCGTTGGGATTCTAATATTTATCGACTAGTTAAACACTTGCTCACCAATGTAGTTAACCATTTCTACTAGAGGTAGATTTGTGAATAAAGATGTTATGTCTAAATACATCATAGTTGTATCCTTGATATAAATATCTTTAATTTTGTCTACGAACTCAAACACATTTTCACGCGATGTTTCACTGTCTGTTCATCTAACCATCTATCTAGAGTATGGTAGGGAGAACTTCGCACATGAAGTATTGGTCTTAACGGTACCCCGGTTTATGTACTATAAGTAGGCTATGTAGTCTTGGCGTGTACATGCCCATTTACCTGGGTTGTTCATCTAAACTTTCTGGAAATGTCTGATTTTTTTTCCTTATTTTTTTTAAATGTCTGGTTGATTCGTTCTTTTTCAGCAACCATTCTTTTGAAAATTATAATGGGCATTTTAGTGAGTTAAAATAACTGTATTGAAAAAGACTGAAACAACTCTCAGAAAATAGAAATTACTACACCGTATCAGTAAAAAAGATTTGAAACGGGATCATACAAGCCTCCTCACTGTTTCTTTCCAATATCTAATATCGTTTTTACGCGGTAGTGTAAACCAATTCGATTTCTTTGTGTTCGTCTCTTGATTGTGAGTTATAGGTTCCTGATCTTCGGTAAACTTTTACATAGCTCATCCCACCACTTGACTCCAAAAGGAATAGTACTGGGATTAATCATATGCTGCTGTGTGTTAAGACTGTTACTACTGTGAATGGAGTTGATCCTTTCAACAATTAATCCTCCGGTGTCGTCGTTAAAAGAAAAGAGATAATAACAATAATAATAATGGATATAATTAGTGAAGTTATTCAGACTAACAGACAGAAAAAGAAATAAAGAAAACGTAACAACTGTCAGCTGATTAAATTTGAAGTTGAAAGAAAAAAGTTGTGTGAGTAACTTGATATGATTATGAGCAGTAGTTTGTGCTCGAAACGTCATCAGTTAATATAAGTGTACAACATTGTGTGATTTATCAAGAAAAATAGTTTTGGTGACTTTTCCCTAGGGCCCCACCTAGTGTCGTCTATAACATTCTCAATCAATCCTATATTTCTAACGGTTTGCAGTAGATTTCGACAGTATTTTCCCTCAGCATACCCCAAGCCGAGGTTCACTGATGGGCCATTGAAATCTCCAGCTATGGTGATTTGGTCATAGCCCAAGTCCCGTATCCCTGTGATAGTATTGAGCAATAGCTGGTTGTGCTCTTCCCCACAGGTGGGTGATCGTTAGATGCCACCCAGCAAGTGCTTGGTTTGGCCTACGGTGAAATGACACCGAATGGAGTCTGGGAGTTCAATATGTGGTGGGTCCGTTGGGCGTACACATTTAAGTTGCCTGTCAAAGTATGTATCAACCCCCCTCCTTCTTTATTATCCCTGTCTCTCCTGACTGAAACCATATCACTTATACTGATTTTGTTGTCGGCGATAATGAGGGCTAGCCAGGTTTTATTCAGGGTTGTTATTTTAAGGTGTAGGTGTAACTGAGAGTTTCTGAGTTCACTTACTTTCCTTCTCAGACGTTTCACATCGCTACACAGGCGACTGACAGGGAGTCTCAAAACCTCAGAGTGTTGTGGGGTAGTTGATGTTACGCTGTCTGCTGGTACTTAATATTGGAACCAGTTGGCTGACCCCCTGGAGCCGACCTTTTGCCGTTTTTTCTTTTCGGTTCAGGTAGGACACTTGGGTGGCATTCTTAGTGCCGCATCGCTCTGGTGTCATTGGGCATGAAGACGTATTAAGACTTCAGTTTGCTGTCTCGATATGGTTCGGGGTCTGTTTTCGCAGAATTGGCTGTGTCCTCCCATTTTCCCCCTGGTCTCGTTCCACCGGACGCCGTGTATGGCCATAGACGTAGAGAGCATCAGCTTCGATAACTCCACCATTTGCCTGTTAGTCCACAGCCTATCATTTCTCACTCTTATGATGGAACTCCCCTCAATAGCTAGTACGTGACCCATTAACAGTATTCTTTCAGCTTCTTTAGCAGAGCCTATTTTCACACTTAATGGAGGTACGTCGTATCCAAGGTGCATCCAGGACTTGAGATAAATCGTTCGACAAGGCCGCGTGTGACTATTTCAGCAGATACATCCTTCAAAGTATTACTTCAGGCCACTGCGTAAAACGGTCAGTGGAGGTTAAGAAATAGACATTTCCACGAGATTCTGGAGGGGTCTAATCATATCTGTATGGAAGTGTTTGTAACCAGCATCAGGGATAAGAAAGTTGTCAAGAGGGCTTCTGGTGTGTCTCACTACCTTGTTCTTTCGGCAAGCTCAGCAAACATGAGCCCGTCACCTTACTTCTTTATTAATACCAGGCCAACAAAACCGACTAGTTACCAGTCTGACAGTAGTTCTAATATCTAGGTGGGATGAGCCATGTAGCGTACTGAAGACGTTACGGCGATAACTTTTAGGCACGATGGGGCAAAGAGTACTCATGGCAATGTCAAATAGAATAAATACACAAGGCAAATATCCCGTTACGACCAATTGTATCACTCCCAGGAACTCCAACATATAATTTGTCCAAGGAATTATACAGAAAACTAAAACACCTAACGGAATCCTGTGATCACTCCATCAACTCTGCTATCCAATTCCTAGAGAAAATCAGAGACATCCAAATAGATGAACAAGAAATAATGGTATCCTTCGACGTGACAGCATTATATACCTCTATCGGACAAAAACTAGCAAAAGAAACCATGGAGCAATTACTTAGCAACGACGAACAACTTCCACAACAATCAAAAATGCAACACACAAGCTGGATGGAATGCATAAATCTATGCCTAACAACATACTTCCAATTCAACGGCCAAATATATGAACAAGTCAAAGGAACACCCATGGGATCGCCAATATCAGGTTTGATTGCAGAAGCAGTGATGCAAAGACTCGAAAACATAATTCTACCAAAGATCAAACCCAAGATTTGGATACGCTACGTCGACGACACATTTGTAATAATCAAAAGAAACGAATTAGACAAAACTCACAACTTAATAAACAACGTCTTCAACGACATCAAATTCACAAGAGAAGAGGAATCCGAGAACAAAATACCATTTTTGGACGTCTTAGTCAGGCGAACAACTACAGGAGAATTAGAAACTCAAGTTTATAGGAAATCAACTCACACAGACCAAATACTGAATTACAACAGCAACAACCCAATAGCACACAAAAGGAACTGCATACAAACACTATTCAAGAGAGCAAGGACTCACTGCAGCACTCCCACCTTAAGAAAAATTGAAGAAAAGTATCTCATGGACGTCTTCCAAAAGAATGGATATCCCCGGAATTTCATCAAGAGACATATACCCCCAAGCCAACCTACCAAAACAAAAGCCACCAAGGAAAACACAAAGAAAATCGCCTTACCATATATAAAGGATATCTCAGAAATCACTAAAAGACTCTTCAAACCTTTAGGAATTGACGTCGTACACAAACCAACAAAGTCGCTGCACTCAATTCTATGTCAACCAAAAGACTCAACAGCAAAAGAAGACAAAACCAACATCATCTACAAAATAAACTGTAACAACTGTGAAAAACACTACATTGGCCAAAGTGGACGTCCCCTTCGTCTTCGTATCCACGAACATAAGCTAGCCGTCAAAAGACATGATATACACTCCCTCATTTCACTACACACAGACAACCACGGACATCAATTCGACTGGGACAACGTTCAAATATTAGACAAAGGAAATAACAAGAATGCTAGAGAATTTTTAGAAGCTTGGCATTCCAGTGAATCATCAATCAATAGACACATCGAGATAGACAAAATTTATCAACCAATAAGAAAGAAACTTCACACACGATTGGCCAAAGTTCAAGTCACAGAAACAATCAGTTCCAACACAAGTAACCTAGAAGGTGTGAAAACATACATAAACAACCAATCACGTCCAAGGTCACCAGGAGGAATGATTAATAAACTCGTGGAGAAACCTAAAAGCTCACTTCAATTTGAAGTATGCGCTGAAGATGTCACCCAGTAAGGTGATGAAAGCTTCGCAAACTAACTATCCAGCTCAGAGAACAAAACCACATCAAAAGAATAATGTCCCTCCAGGTGCCCAAAGGTTTCTCAGCCAATTGCAGAGTGGTTTCCGACAACCCATGTTGAAGCTCAGTGTCTTCTTTTTGAAGACGAGCCGGTTTTACAAGTTCTTTGTCATCCATTTGGGTGAAAGAACAAAGGCGCGACAAGGCATCTACCACAGTGTTGTTTACCTCGAATACATGGCGATTATCTAATGTAAACTGTAAAACATAATCCAGTTGGTGTGATTCTCTAGGTGAATACTTGTCTGAAGTTGAGTTTATGGAATATGATAGAGGTTCGCGGTCAGCTAAAATTATAAATTCAAGATCCTCCACTGAATGTGGAAAATGAGGTATGGCATAATTTGTATCCAAAAGTTCTCTGCCGAATGTGCTGTACTTTGTTTCTCCCAGTTGTAGATACCCTGAGAAAAAAGCGAGTGGTTGCCACTCTCTATTGTCTAGTTGTTGCGGAGCTCTACTAATTGCAGTGTCTGACGCATCAACTGGGGTACCTAATGGTGCCGTTGGATCTTGATATGCAAGAAGTGTGGCATCAGTGATGGCCTTTTTAATCTGAATGAAAAAAAATTTGGGTAGATGGGTCAAGTTCGGTGGATTTGTTATTCCCTCGAAGGAGGTCTTTTGTTGGCTGAACCAGGAAGGCATAGTTAAGAAAAAAGCGTCAGTAATAACTTACCATACCATTAGAATTGAGAAGATTTTCACCACCTTTGACTCCGAGAAGGTCAGAATCCCCTCAATAATACAAATTATAAATTCAGGCCTCCAACCATCCAATGCGGACAGCTCACAGAGCACCGTGTTGGTGAGCAACCTAGCGTGGTTGCCACGTTGCAAGCTTGACTGATAGAATCCAGTCTGCAATGAAGATAGGACTAGATGCATTACCCTAGTTACTGACTACTGTCCAACCGAAAATATCAAATACAGTCCTATAGGGGGTCAATCGCGAGCCTGAATAGCTCAGTGGTAACGTCTCTGACTGCAGCACTGGGTGATGCTGGTTCAAGCAATTTGTGAGGAAATGGATAGCAATTAGGGATTGTTTCGGCGGTAATCACCAATGGGCCACCAATCGTTGCTATCAAATAACAGCACCGCCGAAAAATGGAGTGTCTATGGGTTTTTTGATGACCGAATTATGCCAAGGGTAGGCATTTATTAGAATTCACTTCTCGCCGGTTGCAGTTTTTCGGGAGCAAGCCATCGTGCTTTAGATGTCACGGGTTGTACTGAAGTTGTGATGTTGTGCACAACACTGCTGGTTATGCACGGTAAATGGTTAGACGGACAGTTAAGTTCCGAGTACTTGACTATAAGATCGCCCTATTCTTAACCAGTTACAAGCTATGACCTACGTTAATTATGCTTTTAATGGACAGTCTGGCAGTACTGTCTATCAGTCGTTTTCGGAGGACATCTACGGGTAGATAATGATGGTTGACTAGGTCTGTGCCAATGATAAGCATAGTGACGTCAGCAATGATGAAACCCCACTGAATAGATTTGCGTAAACCTACGTCCAGATAGGCGTTTTTTCTTGCCGCAGGTTGCAATAGGTTTTCCATTCATATCCAGTATTTGGGGGCAGGTTCCTGATATCGATTTGATCCCGTAGCAGGAAGTACGCTGACTTCGGCACTTGTGTCAACCAAATGCTGGGCTTTCCTGACTAAATCACGGATGTATGTTAGGCGGCTACTGCTACCGGTGACGGTCTCTGCTAACGAGTGCCGGCAGGATAGTTTCCTACAGTCCACCAGCCATTGCCAAGGTTGCAAGGTTTACGGCGATATTTCGCTTCCTGGCTTTAGGTATTGTGACACCAACATTAGTCAGGGTATTTAAGTGAATGTGGCTTGGATTTCGACTGACCGCGTGGGTTCTGCTATTAAAGGAGTCCTGTCGATGGCAGCAGGAAATACGGGGACTGTTTTGCTCAAGTGGCTGCTGGACGGAGCTACATAGCTCTATCACTTCAGTGTCCCTACTCGAAGACTTGCTAGCAATCGAGCACATTCCCGTGAATAGGCATTCTGTTATTTCTAGAATTTTATTGGCAAAGGTTTCCAAATCGTCTATAGTGACACCTTGGAGTGTCACAAGTACAGCCTGTACTGACCGTGGCAATCTGGACAACAACGGCCGTCTAAAGACTTTACCGCGGTACGTTCAAATCTGGCGAAACGTTTGCACGTGTTTTCGCTGATATTAATTTTTCTGTTCTGCTATATTATCACCAATAATAATGGGCAAAAGCTATAAAAAGCGTGTTCTTAGAAACACTAGTAATTTAGAAAATAGCTTGAGCTTTTCGAGTAACGCATTACCACCCCTTAAATCAGCTGCAATTAGTATACTAATTGGGTGAATTATAATTCACCCAATACAAATGGTTCCAGCATAATGCTAACCCCTGTAATACAGGTGGAAGATATCCTATCAGAAAAGGCAGAGATAATTAACTTAGTCTGCATTATAAACGACATGCAGCTACAAATAGATGAACTCAGGACGAAACTAAAGCTACTTCACCTGGTACCAGAAACAATCCTCCATCTTAAAAAGGAACTTGGGGATCTCACATTCCTAAAACTCTTTAAGCTCAGGACTAAACCAACCGATGCTGAATCGGAACATGTTAAGGAGCTAGAAAACGCTATAGACTATTTGTCGAGCGAAGTTGTTAAGAGACTTGGCTCTAAACAGAACGCCATAGTGTGCAACATACCTGACATCGAGCCCATAAAATCGGTTCAGCACTCCTTGTTAAAACCTCCAAACTTCTTAGGTACATCCTGTCAGTGTATTAGACCAAATAAAAAAGAGACAAACCACACATGTCCCACACTTTTCAGGTTTGACAGTTGTATTATAGCCGAACAATTCAGAAAATCTGGGGACATTTTGGCTTCCAATACAAAATTCAAAAATCTTAAAATAGTCCCAGACAAAAACCCCAACCAACGACAAGTAGCTAAGAACACCATAGATACGAACACGATTATACCACAAATCATGAATAGCGTCAGTACTGAAGTGTCGAAGGACAGTGAAGCACAAAGTGACACCTGCACTGTACTAGGTGAACAAAGGACATACGAAGGTGAAGAGAAACCCAAAATGAGCGGTAACACTGTAATGGGTTTCATATTTCGTGAGAACACTCCTAGTAAATCCACCGACCACACACACGAAGTAGATGTAGATGCTCCTACCACCGATAACCTGCAAATATCGGCAAATCACACTGCACCCAGGGCCAAACAAGATAATCTCACTGTAAAGGCCGTAAAGAGGTCCCCTAAAACCAAGGTTTCTGCTTATGCGTCCGTATACCTCCCTTGTGACAAGCCCAACAAGCAGCATATAAGCGTAAAAAAGAAGTATGCACGCATTGCGGCAGGTCCCATAAAGGAGACGGAAGACGTGAGTGGAAGTGCTCTTCGTCGAACTAAGGGTAGTAGGTGGACTGAGGACGACAGACTACACGAGGTGAGAACTAACAGCGAAAATAACTTTATCCACACAAAATCACACGCCAGTATACGTGCAAGGGGCGCCGAGCTGATTGAGCAGCAGAGTGATACCCACGATTTCCGCAATAGCCGAGGTTGTAATATGCCAATGAAAACGAGGCCCATTATTAATAATGAAAACACATTGGCTACTAGACGGGACACCGCTAGGTACCATATCAACGGAAATGTATACTCAAACCCTCGTAGTAGTTACGTAAAGCCCTATAGGCATAACGGGTATAGATTGGCCCCTGGTCCTCCTAGGTACACACACGAAATGAGTCAGCAAATGTACAACTACGTGAAACCTAGCACGTACTATCCTCAAATAACCTGAAAACAGGGTACTATAGCCCCGTAAATTACAATGTGAACAGTGAAACAGACTATCTTATGCAGAGAAATGATCCCACATACCCACGTAATGAGGCCAGAAACCAATATATGCAACAGGATTATTTTCGGTTGAAGCAAACAATAGCCCCTCCCGCAGCACAAGTTGTTCAGGGAAAAGTAAACACGCTGACAATGTCTCATCTGAGAATCCCTCCGAACATAACATAGGCAACCAGGAGTTAGGGATAGTAACAAGAAAACCTACTATCCCAACAACCCTGGTTTTCTGTAAATTATGCTCTTAAAGGCTCGATCTCTCCTTAATAAAATAACTTCCCTTCTCAGCTTGGTATACATGGAGCGGCCAACACTGAATCTGGTAACTGAAACTTGGCTTACTACTGATATACCTGACACAAAGCTGATAATTGATAATTATAACATCCACAGGAATGACAGAGTGGACAGAAGAGGAGACGGGTGTCTAATATATGCTTCTAAATCCGCTGACTCCAGTACTTTTACAAGCCTAACTGTGGACAAACTCCCAGAATCTAAGTGGATAAGCATCCACACGAATGAAAATAAAATTCTTGTGGGATGTATACACAGAGCCCCTAACAGCCCTATAATGACTGTTACGGTTATCGGAGAAATACTAGAGCTTGTACCTAAGCTGGGACTCGACTACAAACTAGTTTGTGGGGATTTCAAACTCCCTGGAGAGAACTGGGATACCTGCACTGGACCGAGAACATACGAGGTGATCCTAGAAGTCATAGATGTAGGAGGATGGAAGCAGTGCGTGCTCCTCCCAACACGACACAACAATATTCTCGACTTAATCCTCTGCCACAAAACAGAGCCGATCTCGATAGAGGTAGGGGATAAACTCGACAACAGTGACCACAACATACAGTACTGCACGCTGCCTCATCAACTAACAACTAAACACACACCTAAAAGTTCCACGGTTTACTATCAATATAGGGACTATCGAAATGCCGACTAGGAATTCCTACCAACGCTCCTGAGAAGCCCTAACTGGTATGAATACTTCACCAATAATAACTTAGAAGTAAAAGTTAATACCTTCCACAAGACAATCAGTTCGGTATGAGACACAATCGCACCCCTGAAATCTGCCCTAAAGACACCAACTCTATTCATAGACCGCAAAACGAGAATAAAACCAAGGAAACTGAAAAGGAAATTTTATTTATACAAAGAACTTAGTGCATTACACCAGATACATGAAACATTTAAGAATCTTGAGGAGAGACATAAAATGAAGGCACAACTCGAGGAAAATAAAGCCCTTGAGGGCACCTCTAAAACTCAGGAACTCTGTACGATCTTGCAAAAACGACTGAAGAAGAGGGAAGACAACAATATTAGCCACTTGGAACATGAAGGTAAAATTTATGATGATCCCCAGATCATTAGTGAACTCTTGAGTCAGTAGTTCTCCAAAAGCACCAGAGCGCATCCGTCCTTAATTCTCGACATAACCTGCAAAAATAACTGCAGGTTAGGTGAAATAAACTTTAATATACAAAATATAGCATCGGCGGTAAGGACATTAAAAGCTAACAGTAGTTGTGGGATAGACGATATACCATCCGTCATATACAAAAACGGTGGTACGGATATGATAGTATTATTACTTAGAATATTTAATGTCTCACTAGTGACTGGAACCTACCCTGAAACTTGGAAAAACACATATATATTACCTAAGCATAAAGAAGGGGCCAAAACTAGTGCATGTAATTATGGGCCTTTCAATATAACACCTGTCATATCAAGGATCATGGAGAAAGTAATCAAAGACCAAATGTCAGACTACTTTCTAAAACACAAACTCATCAACCCGTCACAACATGGATTCCTCAAGAAAAGATCTTGCGTCACTTGCCATATAGATTTTTTCAACGAAGTCACCTATAGAAGAGATAGGAGAGAGCTAGTAATTATCCTCTATTTCGATATAAGGAAAGCCTTCGACAGAGTCCCACATAGTCTGCTAGTCAGCAGGCTATGCTCACCAGGGATATGCAACCCCCTCTACAATTGGATAGAATCATTTCTCTATGACAAGAATCTGACAACAAAAGTTGGCTCAATGACCTCCAGACCTAGACCAATCAGCAGTGGTGTCATCCAGGGGAGTGTATTAGGACCCCTGTCAGTCAAGCCTCATAAACTGTCAATGTCCAGCTCTGGCTACGCCGGACCTCACGCTGGATCTTGAAGACTACCGGAAATGCTTTGTATCAGCCAACGCGAGAACCAGAACACTGATTGGCGACTCAAGACTCCTTTATTCTTACGCCAACATATAACCAACAATAAGGTTATTACACAAGCTCTAGGAATATGTGTTATAACAATAAATCTCGGTAATACTTCTGATAGTTTTTATCTTCCTTTGAACAGCGAACGATGAGACGATGACTGCTGGATTGATGACCCGCGAAAATTATGGAGGAGTTGGGTTTGAGCAAACAACCATGCATTGATCGTTCAATCTTTAACTACACTGACAACCCCCTCTTTTCATTTTTACATAAACAGTATATGTGAATCCTTTAGTATAGGCAATTCAATACTGTATGCAGATGACTTAAAAGTGACATATACCTGCACAAATACAGATATCGGCACAACCATGAACTCCATTAATAAAAATGGATAGATGGTGACACCTGGAGACTCGAGTTTAATGTTGAAAAGTGTGGATGGCTCTGCATAGGCTGTTCCAACCTTGAAATCAACCTAGCAATTCAGGGCCACAAAATCCCCAGACTCAAATCTGTACTAAACCTAGGACTGAAATATTCACACAATCTATCATTTTCAGAGCATATCTAGAAACAAGTACCGAAATCACGCAGGTTTATCGGTTTCCCACTTAGGAACTTCTACAGAAGTGAATCCAGAATACTACTGTACAAGGTTTGTGTGCGCCCACTCCTAGAATACTGCTCATTCATATTTAGTAGTACACGCATAGAAGGCAAACTGAAAGTAGAAAGAGTACAGAGGTACTTCACGCGAAAAGTACTCGGAACCGATAACGGCACAAACTACTCTATCAGATGTCAAATCCTAGGACTAGAAACATTATGGTTAAGACGACTGTGACTAAATCTGGTACTCTTCTATAAGCTTCTTAACCACATAGTGTATACCCCTGCTAATTATACTCGGTTCTCAGAAGACACTGGATATAACCTTAGACACACTAAAGGTACAGTGGCTATAGAACCATGTAAAACAGCCACCAGGCAAAAGTTTTTCTTGATTAGGTATGCCCAAATATGGAACAAACTACCTGGGGAAATGCGACTAGCAAGTACACTGGCCTCCTTAGAAGAGGCACTTAAGGACATACTAAGTGAGTTTGCAACTGGTACCAGTGATAATTCCTATGTAAAAGTTTCACACATCATAGGCCCACTTAATGTTTGAACTTAGAGACTACACTTGTCGTTTGTTTTGCCTCTATTTATAATTCCAGACAAAAAAGAAGCAGTCATGACAATAACGCCCATTCAATTAAGAGTCGATCGAACTATGTCTACGTGATACAAAGGGTGAACCATAACCAACATACGAATGGAATATGAGAAAATAAGTTCGAAACTTACCGCAACACCACATGGAAAGATAAGTTAATTGAACATCATTTATAAACCACCAACTGGTCTCTTTCCAAAAAGAATGCGGCTATGTTTATCCACTGTGGCGAGGAAATACATAAACCCACAGCTACCGCTGTAAACGCTCAGTGGGGGTAGGAGCCAACAAAGTAATGCATTTAAAGCATATGTATACTTCTCATGATCACGGCGACACTCTGCGGAATATGTCAAAATCCAAATCACTACCCATACAGCGCTAATAAACCTGGATATCTATGAAATAACAATAATATGCTAACAGTTGCATCTCAGGTCACACTGATTCATTCGATGGTAATATTCTGCTCCTGCATGCCTTATTCGATATTTTGTGTGGGTTGGTTCGCCGTCATTCTGGTTCCAGATCGAAAGGAACAAAAAAAATTCACCAGTTGCTGGATCAGTAGTACTTCTCTGTATGTTTAACTGTATTCTAACTGCTGTGGTGAGCCTTCTGGAGATTATGTTACTTAAAACATCGTTTACGGTAAACTAACTATCGTTTTATAAGTCATTTTTACACCTTTGTGAGTAGCCCACCATATCAAAAACAGATTTAGACAGATTTTGATTGGCCGTTGGCTAACTTACTTCCTTTTGGTCCAAAATATAAGTTAAAGCGGAAATCCTTTTATTTTGACACGGAAATTTACAGTCATTTTAATTTAGAGCTTACCTTACTATCGTATAATGGCGTGTTAATTTTTTTGGTGTGAGTGTAGTGTGATAGTCACACGCTATTTGGATGCATTGGTGGTGTTTAAAGTACATCGAGATGCATGAGAATGTCTAGTAGGTGAATATAGAGCAACATTATTGCATATCCCCTCAGTGACGCTTGTTGCTATGTTGCCATTGGTTTCAAGTGGCCTTCGTTTTCGGGAAAGATTTAACTGGTGTAAGATTGCGATTTCGGGCAGCCTGTAGACGGCCGTAGGCCATTTGATCAGCTGATGGATATTGGCGTTATTTTTGGAAAATACGTCAAGGTTAGGTCATTTTTCGTTGTTATACACACTTTTTTACATATATTCCAGCTAAAAGTTGATGAAATACGGCGTATTTAGCAGAAGTAGGCAATGGTGTTGTCCCTATCCGGTCGTAGCTTACAGGCAGTTTGCAGTTTGTTGAAAAAACATACTTTTCCGTTCAGAATATGTCGAATTACTTGAAGACATGTTATAACGACCATTTCGTGAATTTTTTCCCATTTTAGTGGATTACACATGGACATGATGAGGTGGGATAGCTCGTTTTGGTAATTATTTCATTTACTTTGTTGTGTACTCTTCCTAATGCTGACAAGGCTCCTCCACATGTATTTCTTTAAGGAAAAATCTGCAGGAATACTTAGAAATTATACACCAACAAGGAGTCAATGAAGTAGGCGAGAGGCCACAAATTCTTCCTCTGTATAACTACACCATTCAGACCGATAGCGCCATCAGCAAATTCTGGCATCGGCGACTCATATTGAGAGAAATCACCTTCTACCTGAATATTATTCATTGATTAGAAATTGAAACAACTAATGTTGCATATAGAAATAAATATCCATATATCTATATATATACCTATGAGTATATATATTGAAAAAATCTTGCTTCATTATGAGCACCATAAAAACCTGCCGCCTAGTTTGTTCGTGGGTTGGGATACTTACTACCTGAAAGCATGCTGTTGCTGGACGTCTGTAGTAGCCTGTTAGAAATGACTCCGTTATATTCAGTCCCACAGGATAGAATCTCATTTATCCTAAGGGATGTATGCTACTTTAGATCAATTATTTCCGCATTGTTAGTTAAACCTGACTGATTTCAAGTACTTTTGAAGGTAAACCACAAAAATCAACTTTGGCGTATATATTTTTTGTCTGAACCAATATACTACTTACTTATAAGTGTTGCACTGATAAGCAGTTTAATGAATTCTACACAACAACAAAATCCTAGCGATACATCACTTGAAAATATAGTAATGCATGCAAAAGTCAGCAAACTTTTGACATCCACATAGTAAAATCACCAACAAATAACTATGTCCTGAGTCCATTTTATGTAACATTGTCAAATTGTAGTTTTGATTTAAGGTATACGAAAAATAGACACCCACAGACTGGGTTGCTAGCACAATTCGTAGTAGGTGAACCGTCAGTTCATTGAAAAAATGACTGGTTGGAATGTCTTCCAATGAAGTCAAGACATTTCACCCAGTCATTATATTTTTGCATGGGACAGTCGGCTACAAATATTGGCTGACGTCCCAAAATCTACAAAACAGTCAATCTGTCAGTCAGCCAGTAAGCCAGCCATCAGTGATAATATTATTTGCAATGTCTAGCTCATCGTATTCCGCCCGGAGCTATATTCTCCTACACACTGATATCACAATATCATCGGCGAGTAGACACCTTTCTTTTCTCAGACAGGTCACACAGATGAATGACAAGACTGTCAGGAACAGTTCAACTAGTCTCAACTCCTATCCCCACTCCGATTGGCAGCTAGCCAGCCAGACAGCTAACTAGCTACCTAACTAGCTGGCTAGCTAGCAGCTTAGTTGGCTAACTACTCAAACCAACCAACAACCAACCAACAATACAATAAAACAAATTAACAACTCACGACAAACCTATGTGTGTCTGTGTGTGTCTGTAAATATTTCTCTTGAAAAATTCAAAAGTTACACTATACTTACTTTACTCATTTGAAATATTCACATACAGTCGAGTATACATTCCCTTCCCAGGACTACCAGCACAAAATCAACCTACACCAACAAGGAGTCAATGAAGTAGGCGAGAGGCCACAAATTCTTCCTCTGTATAACTACACCATTCAAACCGATAGCGCCATCAGCAAATTCTGGCATCGGCGACTCATATTGAGAGAAATCACCTTCTACCTGAATATTATTCATTGATTAGAAATTGAAACAATTAATGTTGCATATAGAAATAAATATCCATATATCTATATATATACCTATGAGTATATATATTGAAAAAATCTTGCTTCATTATGAGCACCATAAAAACCTGCCGCCTAGTTTGTACGTGGGTTGGGATACTTACTACCTGAAAGCATGCTGTTGCTGGACGTCTGTAGTAGCCTGTTAGAAATGACTCCGTTATATTCAGTCCCACAGGATAGAATCTCATTTATCCTAAGGGATGTATGCTACTTTAGATCAATTATTTCCGCATTGTTAGTTAAACCTGACTGATTTCAAGTACTTTTGAATGTAAACCACAAAAATCAACTTTGGCGTATATATTTTTTGTCTGAACCAATATACTACTTACTTATAAGTGTTGCACTGATAAGCAGTTTAATGAATTCTACACAACAACAAAATCCTAGCGATACATCACTTGAAAATATAGTAATGCATGCAAAAGTCAGCAAACTTTTGACATCCACATAGTAAAATCACCAACAAATAACTATGTCCTGAGTCCATTTTATGTAACATTGTCAAATTGTAGTTTTGATTTAAGGTATACGAAAAATAGACACCCACAGACTGGGTTGCTGTCACAATTCGTAGGTAGTGTGCCGTCAGTTCATTGAAACAATGACTGGTTGGAATGTCTTCCAATGAAGTCAAGACATTTCACCCAGTCATTATATTTTTGCATGCGACACTCGGCTACAAATATTGGCTGACGTCCCAAAATCTACAAAACAGTCAGTCAATCTGTCAGTCAGCCAGTAAGCCAGCCATCAGTGATAATATTATTTGCAATGTCTAGCTGGTCGTATTCCGCCCGGATGTATATTACTATGTAATTAGCAATGTGAATCGACCATTTCATTATTCATCTTTCTGTATTATATGATATCACACTTTCTTTCGTTTAATTTTATCTTTGCCATTTTATTTTATTTGTTACTTCTATTATTACTATAATTTTATAATTTATGCATATTTTTCTCTGTACTGCATACAGTAATTTGCTATGTAGCTGCTATAACAACGTTTTATTATTATTTTTATTATTATGTAATGTTTATTTTTATTTTTTGTCGTTTTTTGAGTAAATTAGATGCAATATTGTACTGAATGCTGAAAATTTTTTGCTGTATCATTAGTACTGTTTTTGGAATAAAGCATATGATTATTATTATCGTAGATGTTAATATTAGTCAATGCATAAGAGGAGTTCAGTAAATGTATTAGACTTACGTTATAGGATGAATAACTTAATTTGAATGGAGTTGTAATCACAGTGCAAATGCAAATGAATGCCGAATCCGATATTACTTGAGAAACACAAGAGTGACGAGGAGTGGGACAAAAACAACCTAACAAATGTCAAGTTAGCAGCAATCGACAAGGTTGTCACCACAATAGTGGTAGAAGTGGCTGGGTGGTTTTGTCCTGTCTGTATAGCTCAAGTCTTTCCTAACTGAATTGGCCAAGACTTCAGAAATGCAAAGGAGACGAAAACATGTCGCCTTTCGCAGGTTGTTCTCCACTTTGAAGATGACTCACGTCTGTTGAGATGGGGATGAGCAGTGTTGATAAGGTGTTCAATTATTGAACTTTTTACAGAGCCTCTGTTACCTTCTCGAAAGAATGTGGGATAGTGTTCTTGAAAGATATGCGTCGAACGACCGACATACATGTCTCCATAGGAACAGATGGAGTGGTTCATACACATAGAAGTGATCAGGTGAGAGATCGTGTCTTGAAGCTTTTCGTATGCAGGTAGATAGTTGAAGAACACTACTCTTAAAGTCACTGCGAAGAGCTTCCTTCTTGAAAATGACGAAATTTCTCTCGTTGAGGATATCAAAAGTCTAAGTCGCCTATTGGACTTCCGGTTCATGTAAGGTTCCTGTTTTAGCACAAGGTATTGTTTCGCTGCCCTGAAACTTTTGTTTAGTTAAATATTCTTTTTAGTTATTCTCAATCGGTATCCGTGTTTTGGATGAAGGTATCTTTCAGAATGTTACTTTTTATGTTCCTTGACCATCAAGGCTGAAGATGCCACCATTGGATTCCAGTGGTGGTAAAGAGAGTTAGTTGAATTACGTTCTCGTTCAACACGTATCCAAAGTATAGAAACTTATCTTTTGGATATTTCATGTGTTCTTCCTATGGAAAAGCTTTTTTTTTAAGACTCCAATGAGTCTTCTTGTCAATTTCATACCAAGAAATGGAATTTTCGAAACCGTTTTCCATTTCAGTAGTGTTTTTTTTTTTAATGTGGAATTACTTGCCACTTCGACCAGTGCTAGGCACGTGTAATTTCCCATATGACACAGCAGCAAAATGGTTGGTGAGTCTCCTGAAACCTTTGCATACCGAGTTGGTGAAATGCAGTATAAAAGATAGTTTTGAATTTGTCGAAAATATAAGCGATCTTAATGTGAATGACAAATTTATGATATCTTTTAATGTACTCTCATTGTTAACCAATGTACCGTTGATGGAGAGAGTAGATTTTATTTTGTGATGAGATTACTAAGCGAAACACAGATATTGGCATTTCTGTATCCTACAGAGAGGAAGTTATTTTAAGATGTACAATGATTGTTCATTTCTTATTCAATAAGCAATACTACAGACTCTGTTCTCATCATGGAGACTTTAACAAACATTCTTCTGGATATTCGTTCTTATATAGTAAACAGATATGTGCGAGAGAAAGAATAGTACATGAGGAAACAAGACAGTAATTTAATAGATCTGGACAATTACACAGGAGTAAATTTCTCCGCATCATATCACCAACAGTCTCAAGCCACAACTTCATAGCATCTTGACAGTCCCAACTAGCCGCGCAGTCTACATGTGCCTGAGGGTAGTTGGCTCAGATCAACAATCAAAGACTCCGTAGATTGAACACAGGTGGCCTCAATCAGGCCACCATCCCTAACTAATTCCTGACCTAATTCCGTGTCAGATAACATTGCTCATCGAAGAAGACGATAGCTTGATGTTCGTAACACCTGTCCTAGACATCTCAATCAATATAGCTGCTTCACAACCTCATCTAATGACTTCTCCTCCCGGTTGTCTAACATTCTACATCTACTTATATTATAATTATTCTCTTGAATCCAAGTGGAACACATGACTTCAATAGCACATCCTTATTTTGTCATTTTTTCACTGCAGTCCTCTTTAGCTGGCTGGCTTCACGATGACCACTACCTATCATCCCCAGCTCACCACACGATTCCCTCCATTTCACCCTCAGATGCCCAACTCGCCCTTTTCTTACACGGCTTCTACTCGACAGCATGATGCAAATCAACAGTCTCTTCAGCGTGTGTCCAATCTATGTCCATCTTGTTCGGAATATTTGTTATGCAGTGGGCTGCTGATTGGTTCATTCTAAGAGTTTCTTGTTGTTAATTCTTTCTCACCCACCGGCCATCTGATCTTTACCATAATGTCAGCTACTGATAAAAGTTCAAGCCTGATCGAAACGCTTTTCGTGATGCACAAGTTACTGACATATATAGAAGAACTGACTGGCATGAATAGTCTATGAAGTTCAGATCTTCCACAGTCTTTTTATCCGTCCAACGTATTCCTGCCTTCTGGTAACCCACAGTCTTCTGCATAAACCAGTCCACCATAATTACGAATATCATCGGTGCTGGTAGGAAGCCTTGTTTTACACTCTTGTCTTCACTGAGAAGCTTTCGCTGAATTCTCCGTTGAGGATCACTTGGCATATGACACTCCCCAAATTACTTCGCGGCCAACGCTGTCGACGGCCTCTACGCCCAACAACTTCACTATTACTCACTATGTGATACCATTTAAAATATACACGACAGAGATAGAACTCAAATATCTTCTATCATTGGTCAAACACAGATACAAGACAGCCTTTTCTCATTTCTTCCACTTTCAACACGGTCATGAGAAGTACACACACATCCAATGATCGACAGCCCGGGGGATGTCACAGAGATGACGTAAATTGGCAAACTTCACAAACACACTCATCGCCTAGCCCAGCTAACTGAACTAACCATCAAAAACACGAATCGAAGTCGAAATAAACAAGGATTTTATTCAATAATAATTTTTACAAATGACCACCCCATCATCATCATCATCATCATCACCACTTGATGACACGAGAAGGCGAGGGTAGAAAAAGAGAAGAGCACAACAGAGAGAGAGAGAGAGATTGAGTGGCAAAAAATAAATGAAAGAAGTAAGACCAACTGAGAAATGTTTTTTTTATTTAAATAAATCGTTTAAACAATAGTCGAGGAATTTTATTTGACATCAGGGTAGCATACTTTCCTTTAGAAGATTCATTCAGAACAGACACCACATCATCGTAACTTGGCAACTTATCCACCCGTCCATAGCCAATCAATGTTGGTTTTGAATGAAAAATCATTCGATGAAGCAATTCGCGAAGATCATCTTCGGTGACTTTATCTTTATGAGAGAGAGAGAGACAGCGAGAGGAGAAAACACGAAAAAACAAAAATGAAACAGAATTTGAAATACAAAGCTGGTTAAGTTAGCCAATTTGATAACGAAACGTTCATAATAAAGATATATGAAATGATAAGCCAGACAACATACACTATTTTATTGACTCTATCGACCGAGAGATAATATGGCAAACTTTGACTATGATGAAGGGGGAGACGATAAAGCGTACACATCACACTAATCCATGCTGTGAATAAGTTAAACCCAAAGGTGAGTAAAAACCACTGGATCTCCACCGCCTCATCCGAACTGATAGATGCTAGAAGACTTATTCCGGCGAGCTCCGAATTCAATGAGGAGCGAAAGCTGCACAAAAGGAAACTTACGAAAAGTCTCCGCAAGGACCGTGAACAGTGGTGGGTGACAAAGGTGAAAGAGATGGAGAAAGCTTCGAGGATAGGCAACACCAGGCAACTCTTTGGACTCATCAGGGAAACGGGTGGGAGAAGACAAATCATATGTGAAACAATCTCGGAAAAAATGGCACTATAATTAGCTCCCAGGATAGACGACTGGATCGCTGGAAAGAGCATTATGAGGAGCAGTTTAATTTGCCCACAGCCACGCTCAACCTTCCGGACATCCAACACCTCCCTGAATGGGATATAGACACAGGTCCTCCGTCACTAACTGAGGTTACTAAAGCTGTCACCAATCTGAAACTAGGCAAAGCAGCGGGACCTGATGGAATGACTCCAGAGGTATTTAAGTACGGTGGAGACAGCTTACTGTCCGGATTAACTGAGGTACTAGGCAGCGTCTGGGAATCAGAAGAAGTCCCATCGGGTTGGTGTAAGTCACTGATTATCCCCATATACAAGAAGGGAGACAAGTCTTCCTGTGATAATCACAGAGGGATTAGCTTGACTAATATAGTATCTAAAGTCTTAGGCTCAATAATCATGCGTAGACTGAGTGGTGCTCGGGAGGCACAAACACGAGAGAGCCAGGCAGGCTTTAGACCAGGAAGAGGGTGTATTGATCATATCTTCACCCTCCGACAGATTCTAGAACATAAGAATTCCTACCGGCGTCCAACAGTCATTATATTTCTTGACCTAAAGGCAGCATTCGACTCTGTCGATCGGGAAGTTCTCTGGAGATGCTTGGCTGTAAAGGGAATTCCAAGAAAATATATTGCACTGATTAAGGCACTCTACTCGTACTCATACAGCCAGGTGAGGGCTTACGGCGAGCTGTCATCTGAACTGATGACGACCAGTGGTGTCCGTCAAGGATGCCCATTATCTCCTT
This sequence comes from Trichobilharzia regenti, assembly GCA_944472135.2. Classification (NCBI taxonomy): domain Eukaryota; kingdom Metazoa; phylum Platyhelminthes; class Trematoda; order Strigeidida; family Schistosomatidae; genus Trichobilharzia; species Trichobilharzia regenti. The sequence goes on from OX235270.1 coordinate 164,890,753, forward strand.
TTCTATTCAACTTCATCATAGATGTGTTAATGGACTTAACCCTAAGTGACTTCAGTGACTCAGGGATTGACTTGCTACCACCAGGGAATAATCTCGTTGACTTGGAATATGCAGACGATATAGTCCTTCTAGGCGAAGACGCTGACGAAATGCAGAGTCTTCTAAACACCTTGAGCCGCAATCTACGAATGTTTGGCATGCGATTCGCTCCCGCCAAATGCAAGATGATGTTACAGGACTGGACTACATCGACGCCTAGTTTAAAAATAGGAAGTGAAGTGGTAGAGCACGTTGACCGCTTCACTTATTTGGGAAGTACCATCAGCCAGTGCCAACGGGTTGATCTCTGACGAAATCTCAGCACGAATACAAGGGGCTCGTTTCGCATTTGTTAGTTTACGCCGACTCTGGCGTAGACGAGATGTTCGACTATCGACCAAAGGGCGGGTGTACTGCTCATCAGTCCGCTCCGTCCTCCTTTATGGTTGTGAGACCTGGCCACTGAGAGTGGAAGACATGAAAAGACTAGCTGTCTTTGATCATAGGTGCCTGCGTTCTATTTCCCGTGTAAAGTGGCATAATAAGGTGAGCAACATGGAGGTTAGGCGTCGAGTTCTAGGTAAACAGGGGAAATCAATCGACGAAGTCGTGAAGCTACAAAGACTGAGATGGTTAGGACATGTGTTACGTATGCCAAGCCATCGCCTCCCTCGACGAGCAATGTTAGCGGATATAGGGTCAGGCTGGAAAAAAGCTAGCGGCGGTCAAACAAAAACTTGGCATCAGTCAATGAAATCCACAACAGTTGGTCTAAGCCACGTAGGAAGGTGTAGACTTCCAGGCTGGGGTCCTCGGGACGGTAAAAATCTATGGTTGGAAACAATTGGTGACATGGCTCAAAATCGTTCTCAGTGGCGCAGATGCATCCACTCCCTGTGACTTATGATCTTCAATGAAACTGTTTTGTTCTTCGTTATTACTCCTTTGTCTCACACCTCTGCTCACTGTTTCTATTATGCTTTTCTTGTACTTTCTTCTCTTGCTTCGCGTGCTACACAGAGTGTGGCGACTTGAACTTCCGCACATTTGTGCAAAGTTCTATGTCGAAAACAGACAGGCAGACAGACTCATGCTACTCGAACTCACGCAGTCCTGTAAGAGCTTATGGAGGATTGTCATCTGAAGTGTGATGAATACCAGTGGTGTCCATCAAGGAAGTTCACCAAGACCTGCTCTTTTCGCCTTGATTTGCAGCGATTCGCTACCACCAGGGGATAGTCTTGTTGGCTAAGAAAATGCGGATGTAAAATTCTCCTCCTAGGTGAGGAAGATGCTGATAAAATGCAGGAGAGTCTTCTGTATGCTACTACCCTGAACAGTTACCTTTGAATGTTTGATCAGCATGTGATTTGCTCATCTTGTCCATTGTAAGAAGATACCATAGGACTGGACTACATCCACTCCTAGTTGGCTTAAAAACAGACATGAGTGAAGTGGTAGAGTACGTCTACCACTTCGCTTATTTAGGATGAAACCTCATCTCGGATACGAAAGGGTGTTTATCAACTTAACTCATCTCTGACATGAACGTGATATCCCGGTGGTTATCGATCAAAGGACGTGTGTACCGCACCGAAGCAGTTTGCCCCAGCCTGTGAGTGAAATATGCTCATTGAAAGTGAGACATGAAAAGGCAAGGCGTCTTTGAATGTTGAATGATCTCGACAAGTATGTTTGCTTTTTAGATGACGTCCCTCATTTCTTCTCTCACCAGTTTATTTACATATTGCTGTGTAGGATATTTCCTGGTGATCATGATGTACCAGGTCTGTTTTTGAAATTTTTTCCATTCCTTTACATTCCCAGTGGGACATAGGGCTTCAAGCTAAAGGCTTGAAGTTTCCATAGCAGTGGTGATTATTTTCACAGGATAGGGTTGCTAGCCTCACACCTAACCTTCCCTCTTTACCAGTCTAATTACTGGCTTAGCGAGGTAGAGGAGTGCATCGGTCAGGGATCGAAAACCCAGGACCACACGTGTGGTCGGCGAGCACTTCACCGCTGTGACACCGACGCCTGTTTTTGAAATAAGTCATAATAAATAAATAACCAGCCCAGCTCGCTGACCATTTAGCCCCACATGAACGGCGGAATCCAATAGCCCGAAAATACGAAGTTAGGACCCACTAACACGTCATCAGTGATGATACAATCCTTAACAACCTAGCCTAATCGGTCAATAAGCCCGATAAATTGAGGCTAGGAATCCCAGTCGATAGATTGCTGGTAACTTGAAGTGGTGATTATCGAACTTGCATATCGTAGTCACACAACGAACTACATTGGTTGGAAAGAATGTGTTCCTGGATGACCCCACCATACCACAAAGGTCGTCTAAATAGATATTAGAATAAAAGCAGTCACCAGCGTCTAACTATGTCTGTCTGTCTGTCTGTTTTCGACATAGAACTTTGCACAAATGTGCGGAAGTTCAAGTCGCCACACTCTGTGTAGCACACGAAGCAAGAGAAGAAAGTACAAGAAAAGCATAATAGAAACAGTGAGCAGAGGTGTGAGACAAAGGAGTAATAACGAAGAACAAAACAGTTTCATTGAAGATCATAAGTCACAGGGAGTGGATGCATCTGCGCCACTGAGAACGATTTTGAGCCATGTCACCAATTGTTTCCAACCATAGATTTTTACCGTCCCGAGGACCCCAGCCTAGAAGTCTACACCTTTCTACGTGCGTCGGTGGTATAGCGGTTAGCACGCTCGCTGACCATGCATATGGTCCGGGGTTCGACCCCCGGCCGGCGCACTCCTTTACCTCACTGAGCCAGAAATAATGCTGGTAAAGAGGAAAGGTTAGGCATGAGGCTAGCAAACCCATCCTGTAAAAATTAAACACTGCTACAGAAACCTCAAGCCACTAGCTTGGAGCCCTATGGTCTAACTATGTATTACTAATTGATCAAGATGAGTAGTTGCATACCACCATTCATTCATCGACCTATATTGGTTGCTAACCCAGCCAGGCCGTCGAAGTGATTCAAACATCAGATGGCTGTTTAGATCCTCTAGCGCCAAGCTCTTTGTCAGAGGTACATCCGGTTCGATTCAGCTCAGAGAGGGAGAGAGAAAGGCGAATCAATTCAAACCACCCAAATTCTGTGGAAGTATATAATTTTATGCAAACATGCTTATTTTCTTGATAGTATTACGCAGATCATATAATGTCTGTATGATCTAAACAATTTCAGTTTCCACAAGAAAACGTGGTGAGGTTTCACCTCTTTAAACTATTTGTGAATTGAAAATTACAATTCACTCAGTAGAATCTGTAAATTTGACTCATACGTAGCCTACACCATGTTTGTAGCAGGGTTTATGGTTGAAATTGCAAGCTACTGGCGAATCAAGGGATGTAACGGCAGTGAGATATTTATTTCCCTCAAATGACCACAAACAAGCCAGCTATGCTATCTTTCAGCTTTGGAGAGTAGTTGGGATGGTTAGAGTACATCCAGAGGTCCAAAGCCGGCAGTGAGATGTTATAATGCGGACTACTCCAAATACGGCCTTGAGTGACCGCTCTCAAGCAGTTGTCTCCCCTGGCTCAACTGAGGTCAAGAAACCCAATAACGCTTCTTTAAGTTTCAGATGCCTTCAAAAAGAAGACTGGCAATCCCATCCTTTGCTACTGAAGCACCATAGCGAGAACTCAATCATTGACTGGTTTCAACATAGCATTTTGCACAGAAGTACAGCAGTTCGAGTTGCCACTCTCCATGTAACACACACCACCGGAGACAAAAGAAACAAGAAAGAGGTTCAAAAGAACGCTAATAAGCACAGTTGTGAGGAGTGGGGAGATATGGAATACCTCAAGGAGTGAATGCATCTGAGCCGCCGACAACAATTTTCAGCCAGCTCATCAACAGTCCTCAGTCATCCGTTCTTAGAATCCAGAGGACCCTAACCAGGTAGGCATGCAGTCTACATAGAACATGTTGACCACTTCACCTACTTGGGAAGTTGTATTAGCACCAACGGACTGATTGGCGATGAAATCTCAGCACGGATCCGAAAAGCTCGAGCTGCTTTCGCTGACTTACACCATCTCTGGCGTAGGCGTGACATCCGGTTATCAACCAAGGGAAGTGTGTACTGCTCATCAGTTCGCTCCGTCCTTCTCTATGGCTCTGAAACATGGCCAATACGCGTTGAAGACATGAAAAGGTTGACTGCTTTCGATCATAGATGTCTGCGATCTCTGTCTCACGTTAGGTGGTTTCACAAGATAAGTAATGTTGACGTTAGGCGTAGAGTGTTGGGCAAAGAGGGAAAATCAATCGACGAGGCTATAAAGTTACATAGACTAAGATGGCTAGGTCACGTGCTGCGCATGCCTAACCACCGCCTCCCCCGACGGGCTTTGCTAGCTGACATAGGTGAAGGTTGGAAAAGAGCCAGTGGTGGCCAAACAAAAACATGGCATCAATCCATGAAATCCTTGACAGTTAAACTGAGTCAGGTAGGGAGATGCAGACTTCCGGGTTGGGGCCCTCGGGACTCTAGGAATCAATGGCTGGAGACAATAGGTGACATGGCTCAAAATCGTTGTCAATGGCCAGCGCAGATGTATTCAGTTTCTGTAATCTTTCATATTCCTTTCTACCATTACCCATTCTGTTTCACTCTTATATTTGTCAAACTCTATTGATTCTCTTCAATCATCTTCTTGTCTACCTTGTGTGCCAATTGGAACGTGGCAACTCGAACTGCTGCACTTCGGTGCCAAGTAATATGTTGAATCCAGACAGACATGCAGTCTACACCTAATTACGTGCTGACTAGCTTGAACGAACAGTCAAAGATTTCATGGACTGATACCAGTTATATTTTGGTTTGACCATAACTAGACTTTTTGCAAAGTGATCATATGATAGCTATCATTCCTCGTAGAGTAAGAGAACAGGTGGTCTGGGTGTAAGACGTGCCTTAGCCATCTCAATCAATACAACTACACCACAACTTCATCTAATGACCCATCTATCCCTACCTAACATTCGACGCCTAAAGTCAGTATTATTACTCACCCCTAGTACATCACTTAACAAAGGAGATAGAATACGGACATCATCGATATTCAAAGACAGCAATTCAGCCTTTTCATATCTTCTACTTTCAATGGGCATGTCTAACAGCCACAAATGAGGCCCAAGAGAACTGCTACTTCTCTGAAGTACACACGTCCTTCAATCGATGACCAGTAGGTTATCATGTCAGAGATGGTCTAAGTTGGAGAAAAGTACATAAGCCTTTTGTATCAATGCTGATATTTTGTAAGCAATCAGGTGTTTCCCTCAAATGATCACCATATGTAAAATATAAAACCAAACTTACTTATCTGATCAACCCAATAATCTGGTTCACGTCTACAATTGGCTGTTAACATTTGACGTGCAATATCCTCGAAACTGACAGCACGTGTCTCCAGATTCATCAAAAGCATTGACTTCAACTGATGTTTAGCTCGGGATAATTCTGTCGGATTGATTGAAACTACTGCCGTGTGACGTAATTCATCCAGTAGAGTGTAAACTAAACGATCCAAATAGGGGGGACATGAACTCCCAGTAATTGTAAATAGACCTGAATCACTATAAGCATGGTTCTCCGCTTGAGCTGAGTTGACCCAATGATGTCTGATGAGAAATAAGGGGGGGGGTGGGGTGGGTGGGGTGGAATAAACAAAGATCAAAAACTGGCATATTAGTTAGACGGCTAATAAAAACTACCAGCAGGGAGTGATGGACAGCCGTTTCGGCCTAGCTTGGAGTCTTCAGCAACACCCGAACACAACAGCACCACCAGGGATACTACCCAAGATCTTCAGGTTATGAGGCAAGCTAACTGACCATATGGCCACTGGAGCAGAATAAAATGACCCATAAATTGTAACTCCTGCCAGTTTGCGATATAAATTGCGATCATCATGAGCTAGTGTCATCGGCGAATATATGTCTCCACACCCGTCGACTACCTGATGGATCCCAGTGGTTGCATAAATTCACTCACTAGGACTTTAGGCAATTTATTCCTTCTATAGTCAGGCCGTTAGATTTCGCCTATCAAGATACTCAACATAATTGAGGTTAGACGATGATGGAGAAGGAGTTGGGAAAAAAGATAACCAACTGCCATGACATAACTACTAGACATTTTGTTGTTTTTTTTTTGTCCAAGTTTCTGACAGTCTTCAACAATAAGGACACTTGTGATGGGCCATCCAAAAGAGATGGAATACATCCAATGATATTCATGTTAGATAACCCTATGACTAACTTTTACCAAAACTCAAAGTAAGCCACCGAAAAATGTTATGCTGGTGCACAACAGGAAGAATGAACAATTATCTTTCCTAGATAAGTATAAGTATATTGCTTAACCGGTGACCTGATGAATCAATACAACTATCTACTTACGATATAAACATACTTGGACGAGATACAATGTATCTTAATCACTACAACTTTTCTTTCCTGTTCAGTACAAAACAACAGCCCTAGTTGTAGTGCTCCTCTTTAGTAGGATTCATGGAATATGATGCACAGAGAACACACTTTACGATAAGGAAAGAATACTAACAGAAACTCTCATGGAAAATAATTATCCTGATTGTGGTGTGGGGGATCAGCCTAACGAACATAGTCTCTAAAATCCTAGTCTCAGTAATCATGCATAGACTAAGCAGAACTCGGGAGGAATAGACAAGGGAAAATCAAGCAGGCTTTAGACCAGGTAGAGGGTGCATAGATCATATCTTCACTCTTCGACAGATTCTAGAACATAGACACACTTTTCGGCGTCCAACAATTGTCATATTTCTTGACTTGAAGGCGGCCTTCGACTCCGTGGATCGAAAGGTACTATGGCAATGTCTGACTGTGAAGGGAGTGCCAAGAAAGTACATTGCACTAATCAAGGCACTCTATTCAAACTCACGTAGTCGTGTAAGGGCTTATGGGGAATTGTCATCTGAATTGGTAACAACCAGTGGTGTCCGACAGGGATGTCCACTTTCCCCATTTCTGTTTAACTTCATCATAGAAATGCTGATAGAAGTATCCTTAACTGAACGTAACGACTTAGGAATCGACTTGTTACCAGGGAATAATCTTATGGACTTAGAATATGCAGATGACATAGTCCTGTTAGGGGAGGATGCTGACAAAATGCAGAGTCTTCTGAACACCTTGAGCAGCAATCTTCGTATGTTTGGCATGCGATTCGCCCCTGCAAAATGTAAGATGCTGCTACAGGACTGGACCACGTCAACCCCTAACTTAGTGATAGGGAGTGAAGTGATAGAACATGTTGACCACTTCACCTACTTGGGAAGTTGTATTAGCACCAACGGACTGATTGGCGATGAAATCTCAGCACGGATCCGAAAAGCTCGAGCTGCTTTCGCTGACTTACACCATCTCTGGCGTAGGCGTGACATCCGGTTATCAACCAAGGGACGTGTGTACTGCTCATCAGTTCGCTCCGTCCTTCTCTATGGCTCTGAAACATGGCCAATACGCGTTGAAGACATGAAAAGGTTGACTGCTTTCGATCATAGATGTCTGCGATCTCTGTCTCACGTTAGGTGGTTTCACAAGATAAGTAATGTTGACGTTAGGCGTAGAGTGTTGGGCAAAGAGGGAAAATCAATCGACGAGGCTATAAAGTTACATAGACTAAGATGGCTAGGTCACGTGCTGCGCATGCCTAACCACCGCCTCCCCCGACGGGCTTTGCTAGCTGATATAGGTTCAGGTTGGAAAAGAGCCAGTGGTGGCCAAACAAAAACATGGCATCAATCCATGAAATCCTTGACAGTTAAACTGAGTCAAGTAGGGAGATGCAGACTCCCGGGTTGGGGCCCTCGGGACTCTAGGAATCAATGGCTGGAGACAATAGGTGACATGGCTCAAAATCGTTGTCAATGGCGCAGATGTATTCAGTCTCTGTAATCTTTCATATTCCTTTCTACAATTACCCATTCTGTTTCACTCTTATATTTGTCAAACTCTATTGATTCTCTTCACTCATCTTCTTGTCTACCTTGTGTGCCAATTGGAACGTGGCAACTCGAACTGCTGCACTTCGGTGCCAAGTTCTATGTTGAATCCAGACAGACAGACATTTGAAAGAGGTCACTTCCCTCACTTATCTGATCTAGGCAGAATCGTTTCAACTACAGACAGCGGAATGAATGAGGATGCCAAAGCCAGCCTCAACTAGAAAACCAAGGTAGACCTTCATCACTATGAAATCATTTTAGAGGTCTGCTCTGCTCCGTAGCATGAAGCACAAAATTCAAATTTTCAACATCAATTTTCAGACAGTTCTTCTATATGAGTCAGCAACTTGATCAGCAAGTCACGAGTCGTCCTACAGATAGGAGGAGACTATTATCAACAATTGTCTTCGCTGGATTCAGACTGAAAGCGAGATGACCAGCCAGAAAGGATTAGCAATATAAAAACTGTCACGGTTCAAACCAACCAAGAATCTATTGCCCAACCAACACATAAGCCAGAGAAAGTAGAGATAGGTGGTCGGACACACGGTGAGGAGACCGGTTAAATCGCAAACGAGGTGCACACTCCGAGTAGAACCCTAATGGAAAAAGACGAGGATGTATACTATTAATGAACTGAAATGAGTAGTTGGCTACCAAAACTCCTGTGAATATTATATATACATATATATATATATGCCTCCAAAGCCTCAGGATGGTAGGGGTTGGGTGTCTCGCGCTGCGGGTTAGCCACCCCTCCGTACACCTCTTGAAATGCTTCCATATGACCGTGCGTCTTACACAGCCTCTCCTGAGGAAGTCCTACTCACTGCCTTCACGTGGCGGAGGTGTTTTTCACCGAAGTGAGAGGGCAAAAGCGGATGCCCGGCGCTCTTCACCGGGTTGACTGTCCATTGGATGACAGTCTAGGGGAGATGGCTAAACCCTGATTCCAAACCTCCAACGACTGGCGTATGAAGCTCACCGGAGTTCACCGGCAGACGTATGGACAAAGGGCTTATTGGATGCCCTGGATATCTGGCCCCATTCAAAAAGGTGTATGAACCGGACTCCGGTCACCGGCTGGCTTCCAATGGATAGTGGACTCCCTACTCCACTCCTACTGCCTTGTAGGTCACACTTGGTTGTGTAAAGGCTAGAGCTGTACTCTCAAACAAAAGGCCGAGCGATTCTGGGGACATCACTCGTACCTAATTCCCATGAAACTTCATCAACTCTCTTACAAACATTCGAGATGTTCATGAAGCCGGTTCATCCTCCCGTAGGAGATAGCCGAAGTAAAGTATATATATATATATATTATATTTGATGGTTGGTGTTTCAGGTTGTTTTCAGAGGTGAATGTTAATCATCTCTGTCTTTCCTATCAGTTTTCAACCGAATGAAGTCATCTCTTAATTGTGTACTATTACTTATTATTCTTCCCTTCGGTTCCGAGTGGAACACGTAGCTTCAACCCAGGCACATCTCCATTTTGTCCTGTTCTCTGCAATATCTTTTTAACTCGCCCCACGACTGCTCTTCTATGTCACCCTCGGAAACACTATCAACTTTTCGTTTCCCATTTGAGTTCTAGTCTAACGGTCCCTTTAGCGTTTGTCCTATTCATCAACATTTTCTTCAGAATATTTGTTGAGCAATAGGCCCTCGGTTAGTTCATTCTCAGAGTCCCACGTTGCTTATTCTTTTTGGTCGGATATCTGATCTTCAGTATGGAGCTATTGAAGGCAGCCATCGATGGAAGTCTTCAGTAGATTGTTTAAAACGCTTCTGGTGATGCGAAGCCAAGTTTCTGACCGTAACAAAAAAAAGAAATAACCTATTGTCAGAGGAAAGCAGCAGATTTCTAAACTGATTTTATATTGGTTGGAGGATTGAATCACGAGGTGACATCAGTTAGAGAACCTTTGGAAACCTGGTGGTACTGGACAGCTGTTTCATCCTAGTCTGTGACTCTTCATCAGACCTTCATATTGATGATACCACATAATAATAGCATGAATAATAATAATAATAATAATCGAAGTTATCTATCCAAACAATCTGTCTGTCTGTCTGGATTCAACATAGAACTTGGCACTGAAGTGCAGCAGTTCGAGTTGCCACGTTCCAAATAGCCCACAGAGGTAGACAAGAAGATGAGTGAAGAGAATTAATAGAGTTTGACAAGTATAAGAGTGAAACAGAATGGGTAATTGTAGAAAGGAATATGAAAGATTACAGAGACTGAATACATCTGCGCCATTGACAACGATTTTGAGCCATGTCACCTATTGTCTCCAGCCATTGATTCCTAGAGTCCCGAGGGCCCCAACCCGGAAGTCTGCATCTCCCTACCTGACTCAGTTTAACTGTCAAGGATTTCATGGATTGATGCCATGTTTTTGTTTGGCCACCACTTACCCTTTTCCAACCTGAACCTATATCAGCTAGCAAAGCCCGTCAGGGGAGGCGATGGTTAGGCATGCGCAGCACGTGACCTAGCCATCTTAGTCTATGTAACTTTATAGCCTCGTCGATTGATTTTCCATCTTTGCCCAACACTCTACGCCTAACATCAACATTACTTATCTTGTGAAACCACCTAACGTGAGAAAGAGATCGCAGACATCTATGATCGAAAGCAGTCAACCTTTTCATGTCTTCAACGCGTATTGGCCATGTTTCAGAGCCATAGAGAAGGACGGAGCGAACTGATGAGCAGTACACACGTCCCTTGGTTGATAACCGGATGTCACGCCTACGCCAGAGATGGTGTAAGTCAGGGAAAGCAGCTCGAGCTTTTCGGATCCGTGCTGAGATTTCATCGCCAATCAGTCCGTTGGTGCTAATACAACTTCCCAAGTAGGTGAAGTGGTCAACATGTTCTATCACTTCCCTCCCTATCACTAAGTTAGGGGTTGACGTGGTCCAGTCCTGTAGCAGCATCTTACATTTTGCAGGGGCGAATTACATGCCAAACATACGAAGATTGCTGCCGAAAGGGTGTTTCGTCAAGCTCCTTGTCAGTAGTGTTCCCATGTGAGACTTAGCTCAGGCAAAATGAACGATACAGATGAATTTATTTCAACTATCCCAACTCTGATTTGCCAGCAAGCTAGTAAGTTAGCTAACTACTCGAATGAACCGACAATACAACAAAACATTAACAACTCACAATAAACCTATGTGTGTCTGTAAATATTTCTCTTGGGAAATTCAAAATTCCGACTACACTTACTCATTTAAAATATTCACATACAGTCGAGTATACATTCCCTTCCCAGGACCACCAGCAGAAAATGAACCTCCACCACCAAGGAGTGAATGAAGTAGGCAAGCCGGTACAAATTGTTCTTCTGTATAACTACAGGATTCAAAACCGATAGCGGCATGAGCAAATTCTGGCATCGGTGCATGATACTGAGAGAGATCACGTTCTACCTGAATATTCATTGGTCAAAAATTGAAACAATTAATGTTGCACATATATTGAAACACAAATTTGATTCATTATGGGCACCATAAAAAACTGTCTCCTAGTTTGTACGTCGGCTGGGATACTTACTACCTGAAAGCATAAACCAAAGCAGGCAGCGGTTGTCTTAAGAGACTCCCGTCCAAGATTTTCACATGAAAAGTGATCCACAAGACGGTGACACGTTCCTATGCTTTTGGTGACAGATTTATCCTTATCGTTTATTCTTTCTTCCAGCTACATTATCTCCAGTATGGAGACAGCAAAGACAGCTGTTGCTGGACGTCTGTAGTAGCCTGTTAGAAATGACTCCGTTATATTCAGTCCCACAGGATAGAATCTCATTTATCCTAAGGGATGTATGCTACTTTAGATCAATTATTTCCGCATTGTTGGTTAAACCTGACTGATTTCAAGTACTTTTGAATGTAAACCACAAAAATCAACTTTGGCGTATATATATATTTTGTCTGAACCAATATACTACTTACTTATAAGTGTTGCACTGATAAGCAGTTTAATGAATTCTACACAACAACAAAATCCTAGTGATACATCACTTGAAAATATAGTAATGCATGCAAAAGTCAGCAAACTTTTGACATCCACATAGTAAAATCACCAACAAATAACTATGTCCTGAGTCCATTTTATGTAACATTGTCAAATTGTAATTTTGATTTAAGGTATACGATAAATAGACACCTACAGACTGGGTTGCTTGCAGAAGTTATAAAAAGGGCCTCCATCATGTTTATGTGATGGACAGTTCATTACTAAAATGACTGGGTGGAATAGCAATCAAGACATTTCAGAGGCATAATATTTGAGCACGGGAGAGTCAGCTACAAATTTTGGCTGACGTCCCAAAATCTACAAGAGAGTGCTTTTACGCCGATGTACTGCAGGTTATGTCTAGGACGTATTCCTTCGGACGTCGGACAGTCAGCAATCACACTCAGATGGATGAGTACAGAGGTTCACTCATAATTAGCCACTACTCAGACAGCTTGAATTACAAAGGATAGTGGAGCCTGATGAAACATTCCCCTAATTTGTCTCAATGTCTGATAGCTTCAGTTTTGAGGAAACATGACAAGTCTGTTTTCTTAACCAACAAAGTTCCCAAAGTCTTAGCATGTTATATACTACTCTAATCTGGTTACGTAAAAATGTGAACGACAGGTTTTAATCACCTTTGGGAGTAATATATAACTTCTACCTTTGATGAGATCGTTCCCAAACGAGAGCTAGCTGCAATTACGACAAATTGAATTGAGCAGTTTCCAACTTTTGATGTTACACATCAGCATGCTGTTTTGATGGTCGCGTTAGCAACTGATTCGACTATCCAAGTTGATTCTATTCGAGTGCACGATTCACTGATGCGTTCCACTCTAAACAAAAATAACAGATTCTTCAATCTTTGTAAGCTGGCTTCACGATTCCACATAAGGTTTCACATTTCCTCAGCCTCTCTACCCGATTTCCTACGCGTCAACTTCGGACTTACACGCCCAGCTAGGCGCTTAGTTTCGAATTGAGTTTCCGTCAGTGTGTTGAGCACATAGTGGCAATCAACGGTCTCCTTACTCAGTGTATGTTTCATCTATACATCTCCACTTTCTTCTGAATAATTACTGAGCAACATCGCACTGATCAAGGCACCCAGGTAACAATTTGAGGATAGTTGCCATCTCAAGTGGTGACAACCAATGGTTTCCTTCAGGGATGCCCAATGTCCCCATTTCTGTTTAATTTCATCATAGATGTACTAATGGACTAATTGACTTCAGTGACTCAGGAAATAATCTCGCTGACTCAGAACAAGCGGATGATATAGTCTTCCTAGGTGAGGGCGCTGATAAAATGCAGTCTTCTGAATACTTTGAGGAGCAAAAATCTTCGAATGTTCGGCATGCAATTTGCTCCTGTCAAATGTGAAACCATGCTACAAGAATAGGTTACACAGACTCCTAGTTTACAGACAGATAGAAGTGAAGTGGTAGAGTGTGCTGACTATCACCCAGCGGGTTGGTCGCTGACGAAATCGCAGCACGGATACAGAAAGCTGGTTTGGCATTTTCCAACTTAGTCTATCTCCGACGTAGACGTGAAATCCGGCTGACGACCGAAGGATGCGTGTACTTTACAGCAGCAGTTCGCTCCGTCCTTCTATAAGGCTGTGAGACACGGTTAATGAAAGCAGACGACATGGAAAGGCTGGTTAGGTGTCTTTGATCATAGGTATCTGCATCCAATCTCCCTTGTTAGGTGGTATAGTAGGATGAGCAATACTGAGGCTAGGCATAGATCACAGGGAAAATCAATCGACGAGGTTGTGAAGCAGATGCATCGATTAAGATGGCTAGGACACATGTTACGCATGCCTAGCCATCACCTTCCTCGAACTGGAAATGTTAACCGCTGGTATAGGGTTAGGTTGAATGGGCTAGCCAGTGGTGGGTGGACAAACCAAAACATGGGTTCATCAGCCAATGAAATCAATAACAGTCAAAGCCGGCCACTCAGCCACGTAGGGAGGTATTGACTGCCTGCCAACTTGGTTGTGGTCCTCAGAATGCTAAGAACCCATGACGGCTGAAGACAACTAATGGCGATATGGCTCAAAAACCTCGTAGTTCATCGCTCAGATGCACTTACTCTTTGTAATTTTTCACATCCAATAAAACTCTATTCTTCTTCCATATTACTATTCTGCACCAAACGAGAGACTAGACGCACGCAAAATTAGTCACTTCCAAGTGTCTCATCAAAGTATCCGTTACAGTCCTACAGGAAGTCAACTACGAGTCCGAATAGCTCAATGTTAGTGTGTCTTAGATTTTAGCCCTGTGTGATGCTGGTTCGAAGCTCCAAAGAGGTATGAATTACTCCAAGACGGGTCCAGATACGCCTCACTGACTGATTGTTATGAATGGCAAAAAACCCGAAACCCATAGGGTAGGACAGACAGATTTCCTCTAACACAGATACAAATAAAACGAGTGAAAATTCCATAGGAACAATGGAAACGATAATAATCCATAACAAAAATGTCATTATCTCACCTTCTGATAACCTCCGGTATACTGTGAAACTGAATTATCTGGTGGTGGGAGATTCTTTGCCACCCTCTCATTCGACACGTTGGGTACAGTTGGAATGAAATACTTTTCAACTGATTTGACCAAAGCATCGTGTTCAATCCCGACACCTGCAATTACCATACGTTCTGGTCTGCAAAATAATAATAATAATAATGGTAATTACTTCATTGTAAACAATAATCGTTACACAGAATGAATTTTTCAGCACTGGGTTTCGAACCCAAAACCCCCAGGTTACAAGGCCAAGATCACTGACAAACATTCAGCCATCTTCATCAGGATCCAATAGTTGGTGTATGAATTATAACTCCTGTCAGTTCACGATGTAATAACAGCAAGTTCTGTAATCCAACGACTGGTAGGTGCTTTGGGTCATCGGTGCCTTCAGACTCAATGATCGCCAGCTATTCTTTAGGTTGACCGACTCTAATGGTCACGCGACTTTTCACTAGAACACTTTCCACAATTTTGTCCTTCTGTAGGGCGAGCATTGAATTAGTTTCCATGAGTTGCTTTGATGTTAGGATTTAATTTGTTTCAAGTTTCATCAACCATTCATATTAGACATAAAACCACTGAAAATGATCAGGAAGCACTGGATAGCTAATACGTTTTAGCTTTCGTAACAACTGTGCCTTTGATGAAGTTGTTCATATACTTACTTACGAGTAAAAGTAGTAATGTAAACACGAAATAATACAAATAACAATAATAAGGAATTCAAAGACTCTATAGTATTATTATTGTTGTTACTGTTCCCTTCTCTTGGGTTCCGAGTTGGGAACAAGAGCTTCAATCGGCGTACATAGCCACTTTTTCCTATTCTCCGCCAACATCTTTAACTGGCCTCACAATTCCTCATAGTCTCTCATCTCCTCGCACAATATCTTCCATGTCGCCATCGGACCAACACCCAACCAACCGTTTACCATTCGGATTACACTCTGGCGATAGCCTGGAGAGAGATCACCTGAAGGTTGCTCAGAGTGTGTTCAGCCTATCCTCATCTTCTTTGACATGTGTTAGTTGGGTGATAGGTTCTTGGTTGGTTCGTTCCTAGAGCTTCATGTTGCCTAGGATTTCTGGCTGACCATCTGAAATCAGCCTGAAGCTAATGAAGGCAGAGCCAAGTTTCTGACCCATATAGACGAAGTGACTGACTTAACATGGATGTTAGAAATTCCAATTTTGTTATTTATACTGCGGAATGCATCAAGTAGATTTCCAAACTGACTTCAGAAGTAAACGTTGATGGACCAGATACACATACTGATGAATCATCCGGTGACGTCACACGCTAGCGTGGCTATTTCGCTGGAATCAAACCCAAGTAGTAAACGACAAGTTGGGTGTGACTCTAAGTGATATGGAGGAGACAGTTTGAGGAGGATAATTATATAGTCAGCTAAAAAGGACTTCAGAAAGCAGGACATATGGAGATGAGCCCCGCTTGAATGCCTTACGTTCTACTCAGAACCCAAGGGAATAATAACACAGTAACTTACTTATAATGTGTTGCAACAAATCTGATAATATCATCACGTGTAATGCTACCTAAATTCTGTTGAGGACAATATCTTGGTAGGCCAAGTGTATTATTTTTATACGCTGTTGTGTGCAACAATTCATTTAGCATAGGTTCTACCGGTGGTGATCTTTCCATAGCTTCTAATTCAAATGATATACTTCTAGCTGCCATTTCGACTTCACTGTCAGTAATCTTAGCTCGTAAAACTGTATCTGATAATACATGGATAAGTCTATCCATACTTGTATTGAATCCAGACACAGCGTATATGATGAAATCTCTGAAAAAAAAAATAATACACATATATAAATAAAAAGCAATATATACTAACTGATATAAATCTTTCAGAACACAATTTAAGCAAGCAAATACAAAGGGTTTTCGATAATTTGTATTACGCTATGCACAATTAATGACAATAACTGTGAAAAAAAAAAGTAGTACCTAATGTACTCATGATTTCAGTGGAAGGACTCCTCAGCTGAATACTCCTCTACAAACATTATTATTTATGCAATTCGGTTTCAAGGTTAAATACATACAAACACATGAGGATTGTGCCAACAAGAAATCAGTGTCACTTTGAACAAATATACGATCTCTAAGTGGCGAGTGATAATCTGTCAACGTCATCATTAGAATGAATAATATTCATCAAATTACCACATATTAACACATAAACTAATGTTATTGTGGTAGAATTCATAAAGTTATATAGATCTAGATTTAATAACAATATTAAAATACCAAGAAACTTTGTTAAAAATCCAAATAAATAAATTCAATCATATAGGACTAAGTTATATATGCCTCCAAAGCCTCAGGATGGTCGGGGGTGGGTGTCTTGCGCTGCGGGCTAGCTACCCCTCCGTACACCTCTTGAAATGCTCCCATATGTCCGTGCGTCTTACACAGCCTCTCCTGAGGAAGTCCTACTCACTGCCTTCACGTGGCGGAGGTGTTTTTCACCGAAGTGAGAGGGCAAAAGCGGATGCCCGGCGCTCTTCACCGGGTTGACTGTCCATTGGATGACAGTCTAGGGGAGATGGCTAAACCGTGATTCCAAACCTCCAACGACTGGCGTATGAAGCTCACCGGAGTTCACCGGCAGACGTATGGACAAAAGCTTATTGGATGCCCTGGATGTCTGGCCCCATTCAAAAAGGCGTATGAACCGGACTCCGGTCACCGGCTGGCTTCCAATGGATAGTGGACTCCCTACTCCACTCCTACTGCCTTGTAGGTCACACTTGGTTGTGTAAAAGCTAGAGCTGTACTCTCAAACAAAAGGCCGAGCGATTCTGGGGACATCACTCGTACCCAATTCCCATGAAACTTCATCAACTCTCTTACAAACATTCGAGATGTTCATGAAGCCGGTTCATCCTCCCGTAGGAGATAGCCGAAGTAAAGTAAGTAAGTAAAACCAAGTTCACTTTTAACGGTTTGAAAAAAATTTAGGCATTGAGTATATGATATTCATTATAATAAAGGTGGTTTTTGTATTTCTCAATGAATAAAAAACAAAATGATATTGTTTTTACTGACGTTTCTCTGAGAACGATTTTGATCAACAGGAATGTTTGAATTGAATTAAATAATAACTGATAGCTGTTGTACAAAAGGTGGCTCTCATGGCCCAAGTGAACTTTAGTGCATAACACTTTGGCGTTTGCAATTATGGGTACTGGGTTCGAATCTTACTGGGAACACTATCACTCAATGGAATTCAGGTACATCCAGATGACGAGTAGTCCCAAATAGGATGCAGTGCTGCTAGTCACATCCATCAAATTGCTAAATAACAAGATTTTAACATTTCTGATAAGGTAGCTTGAATACTCCTCACAAAGATTAATAGTCAACTGTAATTTAGATTTGCACATATCCTAATAATGTTAACAATATACCAGATAAAACAATAATAGTGGAAAAAGCATCGTAAAGAGAGGGGTGAATGAAAGGTGAATTGTAAAGGTTAAATAAAAGTTTGCTACCAAGGTGGATTTATACTGATTGTCTCATTTTGCATATATACATCTGCCTTGTTTAATCTGATTGATTGCAAAAGCTTCAGCAGAACCAATAGCTTGTTTGACTACCTTGTTTGTAAACATATAACTACCATAAAGCTTTTATTCAAAGTCACCATATGATCACAGTCCGAAAAATGTGTGATTGAGAGCTCTTTGGGACGCCACAATCATAAATACTAGATTATCATTCGCCGTTTACAGATAGTATATTTGTT
This sequence comes from Trichobilharzia regenti, assembly GCA_944472135.2. NCBI lineage: Eukaryota > Metazoa > Platyhelminthes > Trematoda > Strigeidida > Schistosomatidae > Trichobilharzia > Trichobilharzia regenti. Next base: position 164,909,197 of record OX235270.1, read on the forward strand.
AAAAGTGATACATATTTCTTGCTGCCGCAGTCTTCGTGTTTGTACGTACTTAACCTTGAAACAAAATTGCATAAACAATAATGTTTGCAGAGGAGTATTCGGCTGAATAGTCCTACCAAAATCAATACATTAGATACTGTTTTTTTCTCATGATTGCTGCTTGTTTTAAACTTACTTTACTTTACTTCGGCTATCTCCTACGGGAGGATGAGCCGGCTTCATGAACATCTCTTAAGAGAGTTCATGAAGTTTCAAGGGAATTAGGTACGAGTGATGTTCCCAGCATCGCTCGGCCTTTCGTTTGAGAGTACAGCTCTAGCTTTACACAACCAAGTGTGACCTACAAGGCAGTAGGAGTGGAGTAGGGAGTCCACTATCCATTGGAAGCCAGCCGGTGACCGGAGTTCGGTTCATACACCTTTTTGAATGGGGCCAGACATCCAGGGCATCCAATAAGCTCTTTGTCCATACGTCTGCCGGTGAGCTCCGGTGAGCTTCATACGCCAGTCGTTGGAGGTTTGGAATCACGGTTTAGCCATCTCCCCTAGACTGTCATCCAATGGACAGTCAACCCGGTGAAGAGCGCCGGGCATCCGCTTTTGCCCTCTCACTTCGGTGAAAAACACCTCCGCCACGTGAAGGCAGTGAGTAGGACTTCCTCAGGAGAGGCTATGTAAGACGCCCGGTCATATGGAAGCATTTGAAGAGGTGTGATGAGGGGTGGCCAGCCCGCAGCGCAAGGCACCCACCCCCGACCATACTGAGGCTTTGGAGGCCTTTAAACTTCCTCAAGGAGGTGAAATGTTCATAATAATCGCTTTATTCCAAACAGAAATAATAATTATACAGAATGGCATTTTTGATGTTTTCAGACACATTACAACTATTTAACTTCTTTAGAAAAATACATAACACTCCACATAGGGCGAGAGAGAAAAGAAATACAAACGAACTATGGTGAATAGTGATACATGGGATAGTTCATAAATCTGAGAGATTACAAAGAGTGAAAGGATCTGCAAAAACCAATGAGAACGGCTTGGCGTCATATCATAATAACAGTCACCAAATGTTAGTTTTTAGCATCCTGAGGACCCCTGAGTCGCCATGCAGTTTACACCTCCCCAAATACCTGGCTCGAACCAACACTCAAAGGGTTCATGGATGGATGTCACATATTAGCTTGGCCTACCCGAACTCTTTTCCAACTTAATTTTGTCAGTGAACCTTGCTCGACGACGAAGGCGTTGGCTCGGCCTTCGCAACACAGGTTTTATAGACATCTTAATTATTGCATAGCTTCACAGCCTCATCGATTAACCTACTCTCCTTTCTACCTAAAACTCTACACAAGGCCTCGATATTACTCATTACATTATACCACTTAACACACGGGAGATGGAACGCGGACCCCTATGATTGACGATAGCTAGCCAGCTTCTTTATATCTTCCCCTTTCAAAGACCATGTGCCACTCAGTCATATATATTGACAGAGAGAAATGCTGCGCAGTAGACGGGTCTTTAGGTCGATAGGGGGATATCATCAACAGTCTCAGGTCATTAGTTCTCAGTGTCTTGAGGATCTCAGTCAGTTTGTAAACTCCATGATTTGGTGCCATCGTTGAATCTGATCACTCCCTCCTTACTCACTCTTTCCCAAACTAGTCCTATACTCTGAATGTAATAAATCTTTGTCAAACGTCAAGAGATAGTTATTACTTCTCACCAGAATTAAAAGAGGAATATGTTCTATCATTATTACAAAGTTAGAATATACAGGAAGCTCATTTAAGGCATCTGAAGAACTCAGTCCTTAAAATGAAGTCGTGTACATGAGTTATACGATACACAGGTGGAACACTGCTCCCATCAGTTCATGTGCATATGGATCTCGGTGTCATAAGTCCTAGCCTTAAAACTACAACATACTGTTGCGCGGTGGCAGCTCAAAGTTTTAAACCCTTAGGGACAATACGTGGGGCCTTTACAAGAATCAACTCTCGTGAAGTAAAAACTACCACACTACATTCAGAAAGTCAATCATCGTCTCAAAAGGGGACTCATATATTCTAAAAAGAGTATGACCAATTTATCATGTGAGGAAAGACTTAACACAGTTTGAATTCCTTCTGTTTATCATATTGCAGGCAGAGAGGAGAGTTCTGATTACAGAGTTCAAAATTCTACGAAATGACTATGGGCTATGATCTAACTTCTCTGCTTTCGTTCCCACCAACTAGTAAAAAATACATCAGACGACATAGCCAGATAGTTAAAAAAAACAGGGAAAAACTAGGAGTACTAGTTATTCTAATGAGCCATATACTGTCGGGACAGATTCCCAGAGCAAGTGGGACGTGAGACCTTAAAAGGCATAAATACTAATCTTAAAAAAAGGATTAACACAGATTTCAAGTCTTCCATCTCCACTCAATAAACCTTAATCTGAAATCTGCTGTAATCAGCATAGTAAAAAACATTCACACTTTCAACACGAATGTTAGTGCTTCTCTAGGATTCAAAGACTTGGCAGCAACGTTACGAAAAGCATTTTGAACAGAGTTCAGACCTTTATCAACAGCTGTCTTCGCTCAATACTGAAAATCAGATGGCCAGGAAGATCTAACAAATCTGACGAGTCCGTCGACGAACTATCACCCAATAAACATGCAGTAGATATTGAAGCCAGATAAGATGCACTCAGAGGAGACCGCTGAGAAATATCATACTCCAGCCGGACAAACGACAAGTTGGATGTGGGTCTGAGGGTGACAGAGGATATGTGTGCTAGTCCGCAGTCAAGAAACCAATTGAAAAGGCATGCAGAGGACAGGGTGGACTATAGGCTGGCTCTTTAACCGAGTCGCAAACTCTTAGAAGCGACTCTCATAAAGGCTAGAATCAGCATACTCTAACGATCCGTACAGGGAAGGACTAGACACAGACACATGCTGGAAAGGCATGAACAGTCCAGGAATTATACTTTCTTGATCAAAAAATATGAAGCACTCCAACAAAAACAAACTACGCATTCATACTAAGATCACTCAATTACTGAGGCTGAATATAACTGGTTTAACTATAGGAAAGTGTTACACACACACGGTAGGGGGGAATTTAAGCACATTAAAGACATTCAGTTAATTAACCATGCACTTTCTTAATTCATAATATAAATTTTGCCAAGATATATATAAAAAACCAGGGAAAAGTTCTCGGTCACCTTGCTATTTGACAGTCAAATATTGAATTACAATTTTCCATTGCTTCTTGCACTGCATTCCGATCAGCAAATAGATCAGATGACTAGACAAAATGTTAAAGAAACTGACGGAAACCGCCGCGAGACCTACATGAAATCCCAACTTTTCTAAGTAATGTGAAGTTCCATGGACAAAACCACCCTCATAACGAGGACCAGCTTTTATGATGACTACACAGAAACAAATTTGAAAGCTAAAAGGTGCTACAAACCTCCTACAGCGCATTGACTTCCTAATTTATTCTGTGAAGCAATCCGCAGACCGTTTGTTAATGTTGTCACTTTGGTTTCTTTGTCTTCTACGAAAGATTTCTGCTGTACATTATTTCCTAGAGTAACAACATCCTTCAGAGATATCTTTGTAATATCCAGAAAATTACTACGGACACCTGAAGAAAAGTGTTTGATATGTCTATGAACAATCGACGCGAAACGCATGCTTTATTAGGACAGATTTACAAGATCACTTTGAAGGTCAATTCAAGGTCAACCGCCAAAACATTCAAAAAAACCATCAGGATTCACTTAAGGGAAAGTCTAAAACATTGCACTTGTAGTTTTATTGTTTGAAGACTGCGAACCATAAGGCTTCAATACTATCTACCCACCATACTGAAAACTTGTGCAGAGTAGACTAAACTCCAGAACTAGAATTTGGGCTCCGTCAATATACTTATTTTGGTTAAAGCATCCCAAACATATACTTATGCTATACTCTGAAATCCTTATTGGTTTCTCACTCACTGCCTTCTATGAACTTAAGATTTCTGCGTCTGCTTGGATAACAGTGATACTGTTACCGTCACTGAGAAGTTAAACATTAGTCATAATGTGACAATTTCAAGCGACCTCAGCTAAAACGTGTACAATGTCCCAAAAATAAAAATGTGTGGAAAGTGTCGCTGACCTGTGTTGATGGCTGCATTATTTCCACAAGCTAACGCCACACTACCATATTCAAGTGTCAGTATGGTGAAATGTAGTCCCACAAAAGGTGTGACGAAACCACTATGTAGGACTTATCACCACTGAAGTCACGGGAGATGTCGATGTCCTGTGGTAGGAAAGCCTATTATAGGAAACCTGATCTCCCAGACAAGTAGATCATCTTCCACAAGTTGGAAAAATCAACAGACCGAAACCTTAAGTGCTATTTGAATACTACCTCAGTCAAATCAGACCAGTTATAACAGGGTTACTTCACATTATATTAGCCGGTATTAGTAACAAAATCAGTAGTAATTAAATGGAAAACTGAGGAAGAGTTCACAGCGAAATTCTCACTCCTAAGAGATAATGCATCTAGGTGCACAAATTTGAAACTCGGCAAAAAGACATTCGACGTAGTCTCAAACCTGGTTACTGATACCACCACAATCGGAGGAGAACGCGAGAATGCCCCAGTAATGTCCTACTATTTCCATGCAGTCGTTGCGCTGGAACCATGTCACATGTAAAAAGATGTGCTTCTAGGGTGATAGCCGAAACACAATGCTTCAGTCCCTGAGCGAACCAAACACAAGGAAACCAACAGGATCAGATGATCTCTATCCAACGCTTATGAAGAAGAGGGCAGCTTGTAGTGAGGAAATTTAGCTATTATCTCTCAAGTACTACTCTCACAGGGATGTTTTCGCGTTGGGTTGGACGGGTGAAGTGGCATCCGCAATCCATAAAAGGCTATCCGAACACTGCCCTTTAAACCAGACGTCTATCAGTCTTAGCAGTAGCTATAGGCAGAAAAAACTAGCCACTCAGCACACACTCTTTGTGGAAACCTGTAGTACAAGACAAAACTTACAAAAAAGGAAAGATGGGTTATGTTAGGGTACGATAAGGAACTCATTGCCACCAAACTTCCAGATCCCAGCAGTGTTTTCGATTGAGTGTCCCACATATCACTGCTCGAGAAATTGGAAGGTACTGAAATCGATGCTAAACTGAATCAGGGAACTTAGGGTAAGAGAGAGACAAGGATTCAGGATCATCTCAACGCTCTCTTGATGGAAGACGGTACATAGTGGTGCATGAAAATTCACTTTACTCGGTCCCTTCTTATACGTGTTGTATATCAGCAATCTGATTGCGCCTACTCTCGTAGTTTTCAATGCAGGTGACTTGAAAATTTTAAGGTGGATTAAAACTGGCAGCGAGAATCTTGCTTTCTGAAGAGATCTGAACAATCTGGCAGATTGGCTCAAGGACCGGATACTTCCCGTCATAGCGTTGACGTTCTTGCTTATTTGTGTGCGAAGAACAAATGTCACTGCCTACGACATTTGGGAACCTGTGCTTATTTAGGTTTCACATTACTCAGTGACACAAAACTACGACACACCATCACGCGGTCACCTGTCTGATTTCAGAGCTTTTATGTGCGTGACACGGAGACTGATAAAATTACCGTTGATATATTAACTTCATCTTCGTCTCTGGTGTGGTTACGGCTTGGAAACTCTATTCAGACAAGTAAACCTTGAATAAGAGGGGACTCATATATACCTGGAATTTCTTCCCGTCGTCACAGAGTAAGCAGGGAGGAAATCTAGTGATGTTCAGAATTTTGATTGGGCACTAGCCGGTAACTAGTGTTATGTGTCTAGTCCTTTGTCCGGTGCATACTGAAGTCAGGTTTACAATATGGTCATAGTCTTAGATGGCCCGCTATCACAGTGCACTTTGACACTAGTCATTAACTAGTGTCCAATCAAAGCATGCTACACAGTCCAACAGGAGGTCAATGGCGAGCCTGAATAGCTCAGTGGTAATGTCTCTGGCTGCAGGATTGGATGACTTGAGTCCAAGTTTCGGAAGGAATATGAGTTCTCTGAGGGCTGCAGACACGCCTCACCGACTGTTAATTGCCAGCTAAATCCAAGACTTCCTGTAGCCGATTGCCTCCAGCCAACTAATATCACTGTTCAAAATCCTAAGAAAAGACTTTGAAGTTCTTCTATCCTCTACTCTTCTTCCTGCCAAGTTGTCAGAACCACCTGAGCATAAACCCACTCCCAGACACAGTGGTGTGTAGGCGTTCAATCAATTCACTCCAGAGAATATTAGATATGCACAGATAATTATTGGATAAGGATTGCGGTAGGTTTGATGACCTATACTGAATGGAAATCCGAAGTCATATCTTATTTGCTTTAAGGAAAAGTAAACGTGTACAGTACCATTCCATTGCAACAGAAAGACGATAATTACTAAGGTACTAGAATGCTATCCTCAAAACAAAATTTATTTCTTAAACGCTGACCGAAAACATTTAGTGAGGGAAAGAACACATAGTTTGTCTTGCGCAGAAACCCAAATTTTTCAGGATCAACGTGACCAAACTGGAAAGCTCACCGGAAAACGGGAATCAATCAGGAAAAATCATGCGTTACATGAAGAAGCGGCAGGATCTCCATATTTATTCCAGAGTGGTGAAATCCCCAGTGACTTTCTCGCTTCCACCATGGTCAACTTTGAAATCCTAACGCGTGTCGCTCACACCAGCTCTTTCGAGTGCTTTATCCGTCTTTCTTCCACAGTTTGACAAGACAGTTCTTTCAATCCATAGGTGACTTTTCTTCCTTCCAAGCTCCCTGCAATAGTAGCTTGAGGGTATCCCGTGAGAGACCTGCATCTATTTTCGGTACCTTCAGGGGAACCTTGTCGGGTCATGCCTCCTTCAAGGCTACCAGTAACTTCATGCCCCTCATGGCCCTGCAGTTTGTCAAAGGATTGGATTTCATCAAAGTTCTGTTCCCGCTAATGAAATTTCTGGAGTAATGGTCACTAAAGTGTCCTCTCCTTTTCGTCTCTTTAAGAATTGAGATTCCCTCATTGTCTTCAGCCAAATTAATCTGCGGTACTCATTTCCCGGACAGCGACCTCGTTATCTCATAAAGTACTTTGAGGCCTCCTCTACCTGGAGTCTATTCTGCTTCGGTTGCGAGTATGTCAAAGAACTTCGTGCTGTCTTCCCTTGTACCTCTGCTTGCTCCTTTGTTCGGCGCTCTATCGATGGTACTTAGCATTTCCTCTAATTTCTAATCCCTGCAATGGTTCCTATTCTGATTCATCACCCCCTTCACATCTTTAAGGTTCCAGGTGTCCACTGAGAGCCCTCCTTCGGCTTGCCACTGCTTTTCGCTTAAGATGTCCATATAACTGTATTTGCACGTCACTTCTGGAGTTTTCAAGTATTTTCTGAGCACATTCCTTCGGTGACGTTGCTTAGTTTCTCGTACTCTTACCTGGTGACATCCTTGGATGTGTTCTCTGCAACTCTGTCCTTCAGTTTCTAAGTGTTGAACCTGAGTCGCGGGTGATCTCAGCCCCTTTGAAATTGTTCAAGTTGATCTCGAATTTGTACCGTACCAGAGACTGGTCTGAGCCTACATCTGCTCCTCTTCTCGACTTTGTGTTCAGTAGGTTAACGCTCTACCATCTTGGTGACTTCGGCGTATCCTTATGTAACAACAGAATACAAGGGCCGTGCAAAAGATTGTTTATTAAAGAAAATCAACACATGTCAATGGAGTTGAAGATTGAACGATCAATTCTTGGTTGTTTGCTCAAAATCAACTTTCCCAATTTTCGCGGAGGCATCAATACGACAGTCATCGTCTCATCGGTCGCTGTTCAGAAAGAAGAGTGAAACATCGTCAGAAGTAATACTGTGATTTATTATTGTAATATTTATTCACAGACCTTAGTTCAGTTATTATTTTTATATGTTGGTGTAACAATAAAGAAATCTCATGCGGCCAATCGGTGTTTTGGTTTTTTCGTCCGTTATAACTAAGCGTTTCTGAAAACTTCAAGGAAGAGCGTGGGCCCGAGCGTATCAAGAGCTGGGCATTAACGGTTTATGAGAAGTGACTGACAGTTTCTGACGATAGAAACAGATCTGGCGGATTCAAACAGTTGGTGAAAGTTTGGATAGTCGCCGTTCATTTTTCCTGGTGCCGGTCAAGTCCTCTTTGAACAAGCAATATCTGGAACGTTTTTGGAATTGGGTCAAGTTCAACAATGCCTGGGTCAAAGAAGGGACAGAGTGTCTTGGATGCAAACAGGAAAGTAAGTCATTGTGACTTGTCTGTTAATTGTAACGATGTGTCTGATGTTAAGCATGATATGGTTGATGTTACTGTTTCGCCGTTCAGGGATAATAGGAACATCAAACTCCCTAAATTAGAACCACGGTGTTTCGATGGAAACCCAGCTGATTATTTACAATTTGAAAAGGAGTTTGAGATCATGTTGAGTAGTTTTCTATTAAGTGATGAATTGAAGTTAATGTATTTGATGAGATATTGCACTGGAGATGCTGCAAGAGCTATACAGTGCTGTGAGCTTATGAAGCCAAAAGAGGGCTACGATGAGGCTATGAGCATATTACGTCAAAGGTTTGGAAGACCTTCAATGATTGTAAGGAACGTATACGTAGCTGTCAAAGGTAATGGCAGCCAACTTCGAGATGACTCCAAGGCACTTACTGAGTTTTTAGATAATCTTATGACTTATAAGAATACCTTGATTTCTATGAATTGCATGAGTGACCTCAACTCCAGCTCAGTCCTAGAGGTAATTGCGAGACGCCTACCTACTCGACTGCAAAGGAAGTGGGTGAAGATAAGCCCCCGTATGGAGGAAGAGGATGTCGATCCAAAATTTGATGATATCCTGAAACTAGTAAAAGATAGTGTCAATCAATCGATGAGCAAGTTTGCCAGTATATTGAATCTCACCCCTAGAATAGAGCAGTCTGAGGGTAAAACGCAATCATTGATGACGAAAGGGCCTCAGAGAGGTGGATATCGAGAAGGCACCATGATGTCCAGTAATGCATATAGACCTAATGAGTGTAACAGGTTTCGTAGTACATCCTCAACAGATAAGTTACAAGATGCAAGACAGGCACGGTTGTGTTTTACACGTTTTCAAGAGGTGTATACAGAAGTGAACTGTGAACCGGTGAGCAAGTTCAGTGATAAGCTAAATGTAAACCCCAGGCTCGACTCCAAATTGTGTGACGATAACGGTGCGGTCAGGAAGTCTGTAGTTACAACTGGTAAGCCATTGTTGAATAGAGCGTCACAGAATAGAGTTGCTGCTTCAGAGTGCAGTTCTGACCCTACAAGTTTACAAAGTGTAACTAGTCAGAGTGAAGATATAAAACCTTTAATGATTTGTGAGGAGGAGCCAAAATTGTCTACTTCTGTTATTAAAGAGTTTGAAAATGATGAACTTGACGGTAAATTGAATATTTGTGGTAATGATCATGATAGTGCAGATTTCTCTTTGGTTGATCATGATGAAATGGAGGGAATGCCTACCACTGCTAAGTTAAATAAAGGTTCTGTAGAACTTGAACGTGAAGTAGAAATAAATGCAGGTGCAGTTGCAGAAGGCATGCGTACTTGTGAGACCGTCAGTGTGATTGATCAGCATGTAGCCCACCTATCATCAGATGCTAGTGCTAAACCTGAGCTGATAGTAAAAGACAGCAGTGGTGGTGGTCTTGCAGGTAGACAAACTTCTGAAAGCCGAGCAACAACAGCTTTTGATCCACCGCTAACTTCATCAACTGATATCAATCAGTCGTCGTTGGTGCTGTCATCCACAAGGAAAAAGATGCCCATCAACTCAAGTGTCTTGTCCAATGACTATGCTAGTATCAGTTCGTTTGAAAGGACGAATATCAATGGTCAGTTTAGTGAGGATAAGCCAAGTGTAAACGAGAGAGTAATTGTTAAGTTGACTTGCACGAATAAAGGCATTTCTAGTTTCAAGTTACTATTTGAATGTTATTATCTTTGGTGTATATTACTCTGTTTCTACGCTTGGTTGACCAGATACGTCGTATGTTTGTTCGTCATCTATATTCTACGATACAATGACATGAGCGAGCTGCCATCCAGATTTGAAGATATAGCTGATAGGAGGAGGTCATCAAATGAACTCTGCGACGATTTTCCAACCTAAGGCGTCAACCTGAGAAGGGTTGTAGGCGTACTGCTGTAAGTCCTACAGTTCTTCAAGGGGTAGCGCATCAATGAGCAGTCCAATGTGCTCGGTGTGTGATTTTGTACATATGTTCATGTTGTATATACTGAATTGATATCATCTGTTACCTGGATGCCAGTAAGTATGCCTATGTTCCTGAATCTCTAGAAGGGTGGACATATGATCAATAAACCCTCTTCCTGGTCTAAAGACTGACTGCTTTTCTCGCGTTTGTTTCTCCCGAGAGCCACTTAGTCTACTCATGATTATCGAGCTGAGAACTTTGGATACCATATTATTCAAGTTAATCCCCTTATGATTATCACCGGGAGACTTGTTTCCCTTGCTGTATACTAAGATAATCCCAATGACTTACACGAGTCGAACGGGACTATCTCTAATTGCTAGACATTGCCTAATGCCTTAGTTAATCCGTACAGCAATTTGCTACCATCGTCCTGAAACACCTCTGAAGTCATTCCATCAGGTCCTGCTGTCCTGCCTCGTTCCAGATTTGAAACAGCCTTTGTAAGCTGAGTAACAGATGGAGGATGGGTGTCTGCATCTCATTCAGGTAGCTGCTGAATGGTGGGAAATTGGAGCGTGGCACCACACTTGGAATCAAGTAAACATAGTACCCTTTTGAAGTTCAGGCTTATTGTCATCACATCTCATTTTTTGGAAACTACATCTTATACATTTAATAATCAAACTAATATGGAATTACTTAATACCACAGTGCCCAAGTTTTACACATATATTAACATGACTTATGGTCTTCCTGTACGAAGACTTATCAATAAACTCACTCGACTTTCACAAACTGAAGCAAGATATGAAAATCACCGTATTTTTAACATTCGATGCTTAAAAAATGAAATCATTCCTAAATATCTACGTCTACGAGCTCCAGTTCCAACGGACAGAGTTAGAAGCAGAATAGAAAGTCTACAAAAATTATGCCTGAAAGAAGAGATCCACAGAATCGTTAGAAAATTACAACATATCAGATGTGAAATTGAGCAATTAAAACAAAAGCTAAAAGGAATAGTTTCCAATGTAGATTATGATCGTATAACACAATCCTCCAACAATGCAAAATCAGCCACTTTCAAAAAGTCAAAAAATAGTCAAATCAAAAAGTTCAACAAATTATTAGAGGAGAAATCTTCATCTCAGAATAATGAAGTCAACAATCGAAAATCAACGGCGATCGATAAATCAAAGTGGGTTATCAATCTCTCATCACATATATTAAGTCCGATGGAAATAAGTGTATTAGAAAAGGGACTAAACTTCAATGTAGCGGTGGACAAGCTAAAACCTGAGGATGTCATCCCTAAAATAGAAATAGCACTAAGTGGGATAGACAAAACAACAGCTGAAGAAGTACGTGCACAATGTGCACTTACATTAAAACGACAAAAATGTGGAAAACCTAACCTGACAAAACAAGAGACAGAAGCCCTAAAACACCTCAAGAATAACAAGGATATAGTAATCACAAAGTCAGACAAAGGGAACGCAACAGTAGTATTAGACAAATCGGACTATTTGGACAAGGTAAATACTCACATACAAACAGGACCATATGAGGAAATTAATAAATCAATAGACACAGTTATGAATAAAGTTAAGAAATCCACAGCGGACCTTATACGCCGAATGAAGCCGTTTCTAGGTGAGTCTAAGTGGTTTAATTTAATACCAAAAACTAATAACCCCAGTAGGATGTATGGTGTTGTTAAAATTCATAAATCAGGATACCCTATTAGGCCTATAGTTGATTTTAGAAATTCACCTACCTATGAATTATCTAAATATTTAGCCATGGTATTAAATCCCCTAAAAATCCACTCGAAATCTAGACTAACTAATTCTTATGAACTAAAACACAGATTAGATAATTTAAAATTAGATAATGAAGAAAAAATGGTTAGTTTTGACATTGTCAGTTTATATACACGTATACCAATAAATATGGCTATAGAGGCGGTCAGAAACGAACTCATTTCTGACCAAGAACTCGAACTTAGGACAAAAGTGCCAATTGAGGACATAATGCTGGGAGTGCAGCTTTGCCTGACTTCTACAGTATTTAAATTCCAAGGGAAAATATACAAACAAACTGAGGGAGTTGCCATGGGATCACCAATATCCCCGGTGGTAGCAGATATATTCATGGATAGGTGGGAAAAGATAGCGATTGAAACGTTCACCCCCACCCCAAAAGTATGGTGGAGGTATGTAGATGACACATTCACTGTACTTAGAACACAAGATATAGATAGATTTTTCGAGCATATCAACTCGAAGGTAGAGGCAATTCAATTCACTTATGAATTGGAAAGTCAGGAAGGGGAACTTCCAATGTTAGATTGCAACGTAAAAAGGAAAGAAGATGGGAAGCTAAACACTAGTGTTTACAGAAAACCCACACGTTCAAACAGATATTTGGATTTCCGATCATCCCATCCTATGTCAGTAAAAATAGGATTAGTGAAATGTTTAAATGACAGAGCACAAAAATTAAGTAGTACCAAGGAAAATCTAAGACAGGAAGTGACACACATAAAAGAAGCCTTGAAACTTAATAATTACCCGGATAAATTAGTCAAGAAATATGTAAGTAAATGTAAAAATAAAATAAAGAAGGATAACAGAGATAGTGATAATAATAATAATGGTAATAATAATAATAATAATAATAATAATAATAATGGTAATAATAATAGTGATAATAATAATAATATTAATAACGACACCAGCAATAAGGAATGTAAATCATCAACAATAATTCCATACAAAGAAGGAACCTCGGAAGCCTTACACAGAATTCTTAACAAGGGAGGAATAAAAGTGGCATTCAAACCCACAAACTCAATTAAAAACAAGCTTTGTCGGTTAAAGGATCCTGTAGAGCCATTAAAACAAAACAATTTAGTTTATCTAATACCCTGCAATGATTGTGAGGTCAAATACATAGGTCAAACTAGTAGAACAGGGGCAGTCAGACTAGCCGAACATAAAAACCTAGCTAGATCTAGATTGGTTGACCCGAATAAGATAAGAAATCTAGAGAGTAGTTCAGCTATAGCACTACATGCAGTTACACACAACCATACAATAGGATGGGATAGAATGACAGTTTTAAAATCTAATGTCACAGGGTATAGGGAGAGATTGATAACAGAAGCTTTGTTTATCGAATCAACCGCAAATACATGTAATAGGAATGATTCAACACCTGTCCCAGATATATGGAAAATTCTACTGCCCATACAACAAATAGGAGAAGACAGAGAAAACTATAAAAATCAAATCTCGAAGTCGTGTGACAAAAATTGATATGATTATGAACAATAAATTGTGTTCGAAACGTCATCCAGTATACAATACTGTTTCACTGTGTGATACATTTAATAATCAAACTAATATGGAATTACTAATACAACTTCCCAAATAGGTGAAGTGGTCAACATGTTCTATCACTTCACTCCCTATCACTAAGTTAGGGGTTGACGTGGTCCAGTCCTGTAGCAGCATCTTACATTTTGTAGGGGCGAATCGCATGCCAAACATACGAAGATTGCTGCTCAAGGTGTTCAGAAGACTCTGCATTTTGTCAGCATCCTCCCCTAACAGGACTATGTCATCTGCATATTCTAAGTCCATAAGACTATTCCCTGGTAACAAGTCGATTCCTAAGTCATTACGTTCAGTTAAGGATACTTCCATTAGCATATCTATGATGAAGTTAAACAGAAATGGGGAAAGTGGACATCCCTGTCGGACACCACTGGTTGTTACCAATTCAGATGACAATTCCCCATAAGCCCTTACACGACTACGTGAGTTTGAATAGAGTGCCTTGATTAGTGCAATGTACTTTCTTGGCACTCCCTTCACAGTCAGACATTGCCATAGTACCTTTCGATCCACGGAGTCGAAGGCCGCCTTCAAGTCAAGAAATATGACAATTGTTGGACGCCGAAAAGTGTGTCTATGTTCTAGAATCTGTCGAAGAGTGAAGATATGATCTATGCACCCTCTACCTGGTCTAAAGCCTGCTTGATTTTCCCTTGTCTGTTCCTCCCGAGTTCTGCTTAGTCTATGCATGATTACTGAGCCTAGGATTTTAGAGACTATGTTCGTTAGGCTGATCCCCCTATGATTATCACACGAGGACTTGTTTCCCTTCTTGAATATCGGTATAATAAGTGACTTACCCCAGTCTGATGGCACTGTCTCTGATTCCCAGACTTTGCCTAGTACCTCAGTTAATCTACAAACTAGTATGTCACCCCCATATTTAAACACCTCCGGAATAATTCCGTCGGGTCCTGCCGCTTTGCCTCGTTTCAAATTACTGATAGCTTTTGTGACCTCACTTACAGACGGCGGACCAGTGTCTATATCCCATTCGGGTGTGTGCTGGATGTCGGGGAGGTTCAGTGTGGCTGTAGGCAAGTTAAATTGTCCCTCAAAGTGTTCTTTCCAGCGTTCAAGGCGTCTATCCTGAGAGCTAATTAAGGAGCCATTTTTCTCAGAAATAGTCTCACTTATGATTTGCCTTCTCCCACCCGTTTCCCTGATGAGTCTAAAGAGTTGCCTAGTGTTGCCTATCGCCGATGCTTTTTCCATCTCTTTTGCCTTTGTCACCCACCACTGTTCACGGTCCTTGCGGAGACTTTTAGTAAGTTTCCTTTTGTGCAGCTTTCGCTCCTCATTGAATTCGGAGCTCGCCGGAATAAGTCTTCTAGCATCTATCAGTTCGGATGAGGCGGTGGAGATCCAGTGGTTTTTACTCACCTTTGGATTTGCCTTATTCACAGCTTTTACAGCTGTATCTATAGCTGACTGAATATTCTTCCAGGCTTCTCCAGGGTGAGCACAGCTGTCGAACTCAGATATGCGTTTAGCTAGTTCTTCCTCAAATAGGGATTTAGTTTCCTGATCGAGCTGGGGACGTGATGGTTTTACCGCCAGCTGTTTCCTACGTCCGTTCAGTCGTAAGCACACACGAGCCCGGACCAGTGCGTGATCGGTATCTACACACGTGTTCCAGAAGGAGCGACAATCTCCTACCGACCCACGCCAACGATAGCTTATTGCTATGTGGTCTATTTGTGTCCAGCGTTGGTTTGATGATGGGGGTCGCCAGGTCAAACAGTGTCTCTCCTTGTGTTTAAAGTTAGTGCTTACAAGAAACAAATGATTATCTGAACAGAACTGTAGGAGACGGTCACCGTTGTCGGTTCGCTGGCACGGGACTCCATAGGTGCCACCGACATCCTTCTCAGATTGACACAATTTCCCTACTTGAGCATTAAAGTCACCAGCTAGAACGACTATATCTGAGCGTTTAGCCTTTCTCACCAAACTAGACAGCTTTTGGTAGAACTCATCCTTCGTTTCATCCGAACTGCAGTCAGTGGGGGCGTAGGCGGAGATTACGAAAAGGCATCGGCGAGTAGTGCAGTCCTTTCTCCTTCTTACTGATCCGTTCAGACGGACAGCACACATTCGGCTATCTACTGGGATCCAGTCAAGTAATGTCTTTTCTGCCCTAGTACTCAAAGCTATCCCTACGCCAGCTAATCCTCGTGAACTAGCTGTGGCATCTCCTGACACCCTCAAGGTGAATTTTGAAGATTCATCCTGTTGGCCAGGTGGGGTTAGGTGAATAACCACACTTGGGTCTTGTATGCGTGTTTCTGAAACACAACATACATCAATGGCTCGGGATGCCAGGGTCTTAGCTAGTGATGCTTGTTGTCCTATTTGGCAAAGTGTCCTAACATTAAATGCTCCTATATGAAATTGGTGGCGTGGCTTTAGGAGACTATCGGTGGTGGTTTTTTGGCTTCCGTCGTTTTTAGTGGACACAGAGTGAAGAGGGAGTGAGGAGCCATCAAGTAGAGGAGTTGCATCAGTGGAAGGAAGGCAAGGTAATAGAGATGAAGATGAAGACAAAGATGAGTGAGGATTAGAGAGGTTTTGTGTGCATTTCGGATTGTGAGGGCGATTGTTACTTCCCGGCTGCCCACACCGTGGAAGTTGGTTGCGTGACCGCAGAGCCCAGGGGACAACTGCTTGAGGCCGGTCACACGCGGCCTGTTTTTGTTTGTTCTCTTTTGTTTGGTGTGCCTCAGTAGCATACTTATCACTCCTGCCCTGTGACACGGCAGCAGGAAGCGCGGTCGTTGTTAATCCGGGCCACGGCCGATCCGGCATGAAATTTTGTGAATTTGTTTGAATCATGGTATTGGATGGGGTAGCTGCTTTTTGTTTAACCGCTATCCAAACAACCTGCCTGGCATGGTAGAACCTCAAGAGACATAAGTCTCAGCCAGTATAGCTTGATTAGGTCATTGCGGTGTTCAAGCCCGACCACCACGTCAAGGTAGCAGCTTTCGGTCGGATGCCCATGGGCTATTCGAAGGTTGAATGATGCCAAGGGTAAGCATATGGTCAAATTCATTCCTGGCGATTCTCAGTTTGTCAGGAGCTAATCGTCGTGCCTTAGATGTCACAGGTTGTCCTGTGGTAATGATGTGGTTCATAACATTGCTGGTTATGCACGGTAGGTCGTTCGACGGGCAATTAAGTTCCGGATATCTATCAACAATAGGTTGAAAAGTTGGATCAAGGATTGCCTTTATCTTAACGGGTGACAAACTAGGGCTTATGTAGCTGATGCCTTTGATAGACAGACTAGTAGTATTGTCAATCAGTCGTTTTCGGCGGACGTCTACGAGTAAATCATGATGATTAAGTAGGTCCCTGCCAATGATGTTCATTGTGACGTCAGCGAGAAGGAAAATCCACCGAATAGGTTTGCGTAAACCTACGTTCAGATAGACGTATTTCCTACCAAAGGTTGCAATTGGTTTTCCGTTTGCAGCCTGTAAGTTGAAGGTAGGTTCCTTCTGTCGATCTGATGCTGTAGCAGGAAGGACGCTGACTTCGGCGCCTGTGTCAACTAAGTATCGAATCTGGCTTATCACATCATGGATGTAAAGAAGGCGGCTAGTGCCACCGGCGACGGTTGCCGCTAACGCGTGCCGGCGGGATAGTTTCCCTCAGACTTTGAGACATTTCCGAAGTTACAAGGCTTACGGCAACACTTCGCTTCTTGGCCATAGGTGTTGTGGTACCAGCACCAGTCAGGGTTTTTCAGTGAACGTGGTTTGGACTTAGATCGACCACGTGAGTTCCTGCGTTGGGGAGATTTAGGACGACGGTCGGAGGATTTAGAAGGCATGTTTGACCTAAACATCTGCTGAAGGGAGTTGCATAGCTCTATCATTGCAGGATCCTCACTCGAAGTCTGCTTAGTCATCGAGCATATTTCAGGAACAGACCGTTTAGTTATTTCTAGAATCCTATCTGCAGTAATTGCGAAGTCCTCTATTACAGTACCCTGGAGTGTCACAAGTACGGTCTGTACAGACTGTGGCAACTTGGAAAAGAAGAGTTCTCTAAATAGTCCTTCGTCGAACTGACTTTGCCCGACGATTTCTTTCACTCTAGTCATCATGCTCACGGCTGACTGATCTCCTAACTCGATGTTACGAAATAATTCATCTAGACGTTGTCGGTCCGTGAGAACGTTTCTCCTGAGGAGGGATGCTTCCAGCAACTCGTACGAGTTACTTACCTCGGGACTGAACATCTGTGATGTTACGTACTTGCTGAATTCCCGCGGTAGGGCGTGAATAACTGCAAGTAACTGTGAACGTTGATCGGTTATCTCATGCTCACAAAAATCTGCTTCACCAAGCAGAAACCACGTTTCAGCATTATCTGGCCAGTATGGTACGAGCTGAATGGTTTTAGGAGTTGAGCGGATACGAATGACCTTGGGACTAAGATCACTCATGACGAAAATTATGTCGAATGATATATGGTACAAGAACAAATACAAAATGGAACGAACTCACCGGGGTTATCTGCGGATTTATCGTGGATCAAGTTCGCGGTTGGGCTCACCAGTTTAGGGGGTTGACGGATATCTCGTTCAGCAACTTCTAATTAATTTATTCTCGCGTACCAACAACAAAGCAAAAGCCAATATTTGATCGTCCAAACCAAGAGATATATTTTGGGACCAAAACAAGCCTTTAGACAAACGCTTAGCTAGCTAGTGATCGTGCACGTGACACGATGGGGTACCAAATGGCGGGGATGCTTGACCGGAAGCCTTCAGCTAAACAAGTCGACTTAAACAGTGATGGTCAGCATCCAATGAGTGGTTGCTGTGGCCAATAATTTTGGGGAATTATTTACCGCTACAGCCTGAGAATAAAGGATTCTCAAGTCGCCAGTCTGTGTTCTGGTTTTTTCGCGTTGGTTAATACAAAGTGTTTCTGAAAGTCTTCCAGGGACAGCGTGAGGTCCAGCGTAGTAAGAGCTGGACATTGAAAGTTCTTGAGAGTTGGCTGACACCATCCTTTTCACAGTCAATGATCAATTTTTCTATCCGTGTGGATTGAAATACATGGTATTATAAGATGTTTTCCAAGTGTACAGAGCTCAAAATCCTCAATATGATGTGAATATCTATTTGTATATTCCTTTTAGACCATCGTCAGAAGCCGTAAGCGTTATATTCTTCTTTTGCTAGTTGTGTCAGTGTTAAGGGCAGCCTGGCCACCAGATCACATGGGGAATGCTATAGAGTCAGCAGGTGGTGTAACTAGCGCTCAGATCTAGCGAGAATGATAGCAACATATCAGTCGTAAGTGTTGTGTCTAGTCATAACTAACTGGAAATGAGTTCAGAATCAATCCATTGGCTTAAATAATTAGGTCCCTGTGCCATCACCTAAGAAGATATTCCTAGTTGTGGTGGACTGCATCATGCGGAAGACTGTGCATAGAGAGCGAGAAGACGCTAGTACTTTCGACCTATGGGAACACTCCAGAAAATCTTTTTTCACGGACAATTTATACTTAGTGTCAAGCGAACTGGAACACTTACAGGCGAAAAAACAAACTGGCAGAAGAAACAGCCTGCGAAGACAGACTTTGAGTGGCCATAGAGATGAGGGTAATTAAGACACCTAACTTACCGACCAGAACAACAAACACTAATCAGTGTCGACAAGAAACATTTAGCAGTTCACTTCCTTCATTTATCTAAACAGAACCAACTGCAGTCGTCACAGAAGACACTGTGACAAAAAGACTCGCATTAGCACAACAAACCCTCATCTCTATGGCCACTCAAAGTCTGTCTTCGCAGGCTGTTTCTTCTGCCAGTTTGTTTTTTCGCCTGTAAGTGTTCCAGTTCGCTTGACACTAAGTATAAATTGTCCGTGAAAAAAGATTTTCTGGAGTGTTCCCATAGGTCGAAAGTACTAGCGTCTTCTCGCTCTCTATGCACAGTCTTCCGCATGATGCAGTCCACCACAACTAGGAATATCTTCTTAGGTGATGGCACAGGGACCTAATTATTTAAGCCAATGGATTGATTCTGAACTCATTTCCAGTTAGTTATGACTAGACACAACACTTACGACTGATATGTTGCTATCATTCTCGCTAGATCTGAGCGCTAGTTACACCACCTGCTGACTCTATAGCATTCCCCATGTGATCTGGTGGCCAGGCTGCCCTTAACACTGACACAACTAGCAAAAGAAGAATATAACGCTTACGGCTTCTGACGATGGTCTAAAAGGAATATACAAATAGATATTCACATCATATTGAGGATTTTGAGCTCTGTACACTTGGAAAACATCTTATAATACCATGTATTTCAATCCACACGGATAGAAAAATTGATCATTGACTGTGAAAAGGATGGTGTCAGCCAACTCTCAAGAACTTTCAATGTCCAGCTCTTACTACGCTGGACCTCACGCTGTCCCTGGAAGACTTTCAGAAACACTTTGTATTAACCAACGCGAAAAAACCAGAACACAGACTGGCGACTTGAGAATCCTTTATTCTCAGGCTGTAGCGGTAAATAATTCCCCAAAATTATTGGCCACAGCAACCACTCATTGGATGCTGACCATCACTGTTTAAGTCGACTTGTTTAGCTGAAGGCTTCCGGTCAAGCATCCCCGCCATTTGGTACCCCATCGTGTCACGTGCACGATCACTAGCTAGCTAAGCGTTTGTCTAAAGGCTTGTTTTGGTCCCAAAATATATCTCTTGGTTTGGACGATCAAATATTGGCTTTTGCTTTGTTGTTGGTACGCGAGAATAAATTAATTAGAAGTTGCTGAACGAGATATCCGTCAACCCCCTAAACTGGTGAGCCCAACCGCGAACTTGATCCACGATAAATCCGCAGATAACCCCGGTGAGTTCGTTCCATTTTGTATTTGTTCTTGTACCATATATCATTCGACATAATTTTCGTCATGAGTGATCTTAGTCCCAAGGTCATTCGTATCCGCTCAACTCCTAAAACCATTCAGCTCGTACCATACTGGCCAGATAATGCTGAAACGTGGTTTCTGCTTGGTGAAGCAGATTTTTGTGAGCATGAGATAACCGATCAACGTTCACAGTTACTTGCAGTTATTCACGCCCTACCGCGGGAATTCAGCAAGTACGTAACATCACAGATGTTCAGTCCCGAGGTAAGTAACTCGTACGAGTTGCTGGAAGCATCCCTCCTCAGGAGAAACGTTCTCACGGACCGACAACGTCTAGATGAATTATTTCGTAACATCGAGTTAGGAGATCAGTCAGCCGTGAGCATGATGACTAGAGTGAAAGAAATCGTCGGGCAAAGTCAGTTCGACGAAGGACTATTTAGAGAACTCTTCTTTTCCAAGTTGCCACAGTCTGTACAGACCGTACTTGTGACACTCCAGGGTACTGTAATAGAGGACTTCGCAATTACTGCAGATAGGATTCTAGAAATAACTAAACGGTCTGTTCCTGAAATATGCTCGATGACTAAGCAGACTTCGAGTGAGGATCCTGCAATGATAGAGCTATGCAACTCCCTTCAGCAGATGTTTAGGTCAAACATGCCTTCTAAATCCTCCGACCGTCGTCCTAAATCTCCCCAACGCAGGAACTCACGTGGTCGATCTAAGTCCAAACCACGTTCACTGAAAAACCCTGACTGGTGCTGGTACCACAACACCTATGGCCAAGAAGCGAAGTGTTGCCGTAAGCCTTGTAACTTCGGAAATGTCACAAAGTCTGTGGGAAACTATCCCGCCGGCACGCGTTAGCGGCAACCGTCGCCGGTGGCACTAGCCGCCTTCTTTACATCCATGATGTGATAAGCCAGATTCGATACTTAGTTGACACAGGCGCCGAAGTCAGCGTCCTTCCTGCTACAGCATCAGATCGACAGAAGGAACCTACCTTCAACTTACAGGCTGCAAACGGAAAACCAATTGCAACCTTTGGTAGGAAATACGTCTATCTGAACGTAGGTTTACGCAAACCTATTCGGTGGATTTTCCTTCTCGCTGACGTCACAATGAACATCATTGGCAGGGACCTACTTAATCATCATGATTTACTCGTAGACGTCCGCCGAAAACGACTGATTGACAATACTACTAGTCTGTCTATCAAAGGCATCAGCTACATAAGCCCTAGTTTGTCACCCGTTAAGATAAAGGCAATCCTTGATCCAACTTTTCAACCTATTGTTGATAGATATCCGGAACTTAATTGCCCGTCGAACGACCTACCGTGCATAACCAGCAATGTTATGAACCACATCATTACCACAGGACAACCTGTGACATCTAAGGCACGACGATTAGCTCCTGACAAACTGAGAATCGCCAGGAATGAATTTGACCATATGCTTACCCTTGGCATCATTCAACCTTCGAATAGCCCATGGGCATCCGACCGAAAGCTGCTACCTTGACGTGGTGGTCGGGCTTGAACACCGCAATGACCTAATCAAGCTATACTGGCTGAGACTTATGTCTCTTGAGGTTCTACCATGCCAGGCAGGTTGTTTGGATAACGGTTTAACAAAAAGCAGCTACCCCATCCAATACCATGATTCAAACAAATTCACAAAATTTCATGCCGGATCGGCCGTGGCCCAGATTAACAACGACCGCGCTTCCTGCTGCCGTGTCACAGGGCAGGAGTGATAAGTATGCTACTGAGGCACACCAAACAAAGAGAACAAACAAAAACAGGCCGCGTGTGACCGGCCTCAAGCAGTTGTCCCCTGGGCTCTGCGGTCACGCAACCAACTTCCACGGTGTGGGCAGCCGGGAAGTAACAATCGCCCTCACAATCCGAAATGCACAGAAAACCTCTCTAATCCTCACTCATCTTTGTCTTCATCTTCATCTCTATTACCTTGCTTTCCTTCCACTGATGCAACTCCTCTACTTGATGACTCCTCACTCCCTCTTCACTCTGTGTCCACTAAAAACGACGGGAGCCAAAAAACAACCACCGATAGTCTCCTAAAGCCACGCCACCAATTTTATATAGGAGCATTTAATGTTAGGACACTTTGCCAAATAGGACAACAAGCATCACTAGCTAAGACCCTGGCATCCCGAGCCATTGATATATGTTGTGTTTCAGAAACACGCATACAAGACCCAAGTGTGGTTATTCACCTAACCACACCTGGCCAACAGGATGAATCTTCAAAATTCACCTTGAGGGTGTCAGGAGATGCCACAGCCAGTTCAGGAGGATTAGCTGGCGTAGGGATAGCTTTGAGTACTAGGGCAGAAAAGACATTACTTGACTGGATCCCAGTAGATAGCCGAATGTGTGCTGTCCGTCTGAACGGATCAGTAAGAAGAAGAAAGGACTGCACTACTCGCCGATGCCTTTTCGTAATCTCCGCCTACGCCCCCAATGACTGCAGTTCGGATGAAACGAAGGATGAGTTCTACCAAAAGCTGTCTGGTTTGGTGAGAAAGGCTAAACGCTCAGATATAGTCGTTCTAGCTGGTGACTTTAATGCTCAAGTAGGGAAATTGTGTCAATCTGAGAAGGATGTCGGTGGCACCTATGGAGTCCCATGCCAGCGAACCGACAACGGTGACCGTCTCCTACAGTTCTGTTCAGATAATCATTTGTTTCTTGTAAGCACTAACTTTAAACACAAGGAGAGACACTGTTTGACCTGGCGACCCCCATCATCAAACCAACGCTGGACACAAATAGACCACATAGCAATAAGCTATCGTTGGCGTGGGTCGGTAGGAGATTGTCGCTCCTTCTGGAACACGTGTGTAGATACCGATCACGCACTGGTCCGGGCTCGTGTGTGCTTACGACTGAACGGACGTAGGAAACAGCTGGCGGTAAAACCATCACGTCCCCAGCTCGATCAGGAAACTAAATCCCTATTTGAGGAAGAACTAGCTAAACGCATATCTGAGTTCGACAGCTGTGCTCACCCTGGAGAAGCCTGGAAGAATATTCAGTCAGCTATAGATACAGCTGTAAAAGCTGTGAATAAGGCAAATCCAAAGGTGAGTAAAAACCACTGGATTTCGACTGCCTCATCCGAACTGATAGATGCTAGAAGACTTATTCCGGCGAGCTCCGAATTCAATGAGGAGCGAAAGCTGCACAAAAGGAAACTTACTAAAAGTCTCCGCAAGGACCGTGAACAGTGGTGGCTGACAAAGGCAAAAGA
The DNA here is from genome assembly GCA_944472135.2 of Trichobilharzia regenti. Lineage (NCBI taxonomy): Eukaryota > Metazoa > Platyhelminthes > Trematoda > Strigeidida > Schistosomatidae > Trichobilharzia > Trichobilharzia regenti. Next base: position 164,933,080 of record OX235270.1, read on the forward strand.
GATGGAAAAAGCATCGGCGATAGGCAACACTAGGCAACTCTTTAGACTCATCAGGGAAACGGGTGGGAGAAGGCAAATCATAAGTGAGACTATTTCTGAGAAAAATGGCTCCTTAATTAGCTCTCAGGATAGACGCCTTGAACGCTGGAAAGAACACTTTGAGGGACAATTTAACTTGCCTACAGCCACACTGAACCTCCCCGACATCCAGCACACACCCGAATGGGATATAGACACTGGTCCGCCGTCTGTAAGTGAGGTCACAAAAGCTATCAGTAATTTGAAACGAGGCAAAGCGGCAGGACCCGACGGAATTATTCCGGAGGTGTTTAAATATGGGGGTGACATACTAGTTTGTAGATTAACTGAGGTACTAGGCAAAGTCTGGGAATCAGAGACAGTGCCATCAGACTGGGGTAAGTCACTTATTATACCGATATTCAAGAAGGGAAACAAGTCCTCGTGTGATAATCATAGGGGGATCAGCCTAACGAACATAGTCTCTAAAATCCTAGGCTCAGTAATCATGCATAGACTAAGCAGAACTCGGGAGGAACAGACAAGGGAAAATCAAGCAGGCTTTAGACCAGGTAGAGGGTGCATAGATCATATCTTCACTCTTCGACAGATTCTAGAACATAGACACACTTTTCGGCGTCCAACAATTGTCATATTTCTTGACTTGAAGGCGGCCTTCGACTCCGTGGATCGAAAGGTACTATGGCAATGTCTGACTGTGAAGGGAGTGCCAAGAAAGTACATTGCACTAATCAAGGCACTCTATTCAAACTCACGTAGTCGTGTAAGGGCTTATGGGGAATTGTCATCTGAATTGGTAACAACCAGTGGTGTCCGACAGGGATGTCCACTTTCCCCATTTCTGTTTAACTTCATCATAGATATGCTAATGGAAGTATCCTTAACTGAACGTAATGACTTAGGAATCGACTTGTTACCAGGGAATAGTCTTATGGACTTAGAATATGCAGATGACATAGTCCTGTTAGGGGAGGATTCTGACAAAATGCAGAGTCTTCTGAACACCTTGAGCAGCAATCTTCGTAAGTTTGGCATGCGATTCGCCCCTACAAAATGTAAGATGCTGCTACAGGACTGGACCACGTCAACCCCTAACTTAGTGATAGGGAGTGAAGTGATAGAACATGTTGACCACTTCACCTATTTGGGAAGTTGTATTAGTAATTCCATATTAGTTTGATTATTAAATGTATCACACAGTGAAACAGTATTGTATACTGGATGACGTTTCGAACACAATTTATTGTTCATAATCATATCAATTTTTGTCACACGACTTCGAGATTTGATTTTTATAGTTTTCTCTGTCTTCTCCTATTTGTTGTATGGGCAGTAGAATTTTCCATATATCTGGGACAGGTGTTGAATCATTCCTATTACATGTATTTGCGGTTGATTCGATAAACAAAGCTTCTGTTATCAATCTCTCCCTATACCCTGTGACATTAGATTTTAAAACTGTCATTCTATCCCATCCTATTGTATGGTTGTGTGTAACTGCATGTAGTGCTATAGCTGAACTACTCTCTAGATTTCTTATCTTATTCGGGTCAACCAATCTAGATCTAGCTAGGTTTTTATGTTCGGCTAGTCTGACTGCCCCTGTTCTACTAGTTTGACCTATGTATTTGACCTCACAATCATTGCAGGGTATTAGATAAACTAAATTGTTTTGTTTTAATGGCTCTACAGGATCCTTTAACCGACAAAGCTTGTTTTTAATTGAGTTTGTGGGTTTGAATGCCACTTTTATTCCTCCCTTGTTAAGAATTCTGTGTAAGGCTTCCGAGGTTCCTTCTTTGTATGGAATTATTGTTGATGATTTACATTCCTTATTGCTGGTGTCGTTATTAATATATTATTATTATTATCACTATTATTATTACCATTATTATTATTATTATTATTATTATTATTATTACCATTATTATTATTATCACTATCTCTGTTATCCTTCTTTATTTTATTTTTACATTTACTTACATATTTCTTGACTAATTTATCCGGGTAATTATTAAGTTTCAAGGCTTCTTTTATGTGTGTCACTTCCTGTCTTAGATTTTCCTTGGTACTACTTAATTTTTGTGCTCTGTCATTTAAACATTTCACTAATCCTATTTTTACTGACATAGGATGGGATGATCGGAAATCCAAATATCTGTTTGAACGTGTGGGTTTTCTGTAAACACTAGTGTTTAGCTTCCCATCTTCTTTCCTTTTTACGTTGCAATCTAACATTGGAAGTTCCCCTTCCTGACTTTCCAATTCATAAGTGAATTGAATTGCCTCTACCTTCGAGTTGATATGCTCGAAAAATCTATCTATATCTTGTGTTCTAAGTACAGTGAATGTGTCATCTACATACCTCCACCATACTTTTGGGGTGGGGGTGAACGTTTCAATCGCTATCTTTTCCCACCTATCCATGAATATATCTGCTACCACCGGGGATATTGGTGATCCCATGGCAACTCCCTCAGTTTGTTTGTATATTTTCCCTTGGAATTTAAATACTGTAGAAGTCAGGCAAAGCTGCACTCCCAGCATTATGTCCTCAATTGGCACTTTTGTCCTAAGTTCGAGTTCTTGGTCAGAAATGAGTTCGTTTCTGACCGCCTCTATAGCCATATTTATTGGTATACGTGTATATAAACTGACAATGTCAAAACTAACCATTTTTTCTTCATTATCTAATTTTAAATTATCTAATCTGTGTTTTAGTTCATAAGAATTAGTTAGTCTAGATTTCGAGTGGATTTTTAGGGGATTTAATACCATGGCTAAATATTTAGATAATTCATAGGTAGGTGAATTTCTAAAATCAACTATAGGCCTAATAGGGTATCCTGATTTATGAATTTTAACAACACCATACATACTACTGGGGTTATTAGATTTTGGTATTAAATTAAACCACTTAGACTCACCTAGAAACGGCTTCATTCGGCGTATAAGGTCCGCTGTGGATTTCTTAACTTTATTCATAACTGTGTCTATTGATTTATTAATTTCCTCATATGGTCCTGTTTGTATGTGAGTATTTACCTTGTCCAAATAGTCCGATTTGTCTAATACTACTGTTGCGTTCCCTTTGTCTGACTTTGTGATTACTATATCCTTGTTATTCTTGAGGTGTTTTAGGGCTCCTGTCTCTTGTTTTGTCAGGTTAGGTTTTCCACATTTCTGTGGTTTTAATGTAAGTGCACATTGTGCACGTACTTCTTCAGCTGTTGTTTTGTCTATCCCACTTAGTGCTATTTCTATTTTAGGGATGACATCCTCAGGTTTTAGCTTGTCCACCGCTACATTGAAGTTTAGTCCCTTTTCTAATACACTTATTTCCATCGGACTTAATATATGTGATGAGAGATTGATAACCCACTTTGATTTATCGATCGCCGTTGATTTTCGATTGTTGACTTCATTATTCTGAGATGAAGATTTCTCCTCTAATAATTTGTTGAACTTTTTGATTTGACTATTTTTTGACTTTTTGAAAGTGGCTGATTTTGCATTGTTGGAGGATTGTGTTATACGATCATAATCTACATTGGAAACTATTCCTTTTAGCTTTTGTTTTAATTGCTCAATTTCACATCTGATATGTTGTAATTTTCTAACGATTCTGTGGATCTCTTCTTTCAGGCATAATTTTTGTAGACTTTCTATTCTGCTTCTAACTCTGTCCGTTGGAACTGGAGCTCGTAGACGTAGATATTTAGGAATGATTTCATTTTTTAAGCATCGAATGTTAAAAATACGGTGATTTTCATATCTTGCTTCAGTTTGTGAAAGTCGAGTGAGTTTATTGATAAGTCTTCGTACAGGAAGACCATAAGTCATGTTAATATATGTGTAAAACTTGGGCACTGTGGTATTAAGTAATTCCATATTAGTTTGATTATTAAATGTATAAGATGTTGTTAACCCCTTCTCACCGGCCACCTGATCTGTAGTATGAAGGCAGAGAAGACAGTTGTTGATACAAGTCCTCAGTAATCTGTTGGAAATTCTTACTGAGATGTGAACGCTTAGTCTGTAAACCATATACAAAGACTAAATTCCTTCAAATTTCTCCCGTTGATGATGATTGACGCTTATTGTTATCGATTCTTGAGGTATCCTCATCCCCTTTGTCTTCTATGAGTTTAATTAAAGTCCTACCTTCGCTGACAGTTACTCTTCTGTCAACTTGTTATTGGTTTTCGCCAGTAGATCTTGGAGTTTGTATGACATTAGACATAAATCATCTATCCGACGTCCAAATCTTCAGAGTGTAAACAAAAGTAGAAGCATAGTGAGTGTTTCTTTTAGGAGTATACTGTTAGGCTTCATAAAAGATAGGACAAGAAACAAATCATGATCTAGGGTTCAGTAAATACTAAATTCAGCTTCCTCGATAAAGATACCCTTAGAATAGAATCAAAAAAGCAGTGTATTGTTGAAAGAAACTTTCATCATTCTCAACAGTATCTAACGTATCTACTTCAGATGCACTGATAAGCGAATTGTTTAGGTTACGTCATATCAATAATAACAATAATATTAATGACTTTTCATGAGTTAGTTTGCAGGGATATGATTTGTTTCAACTTTCATCACGAGCTGAAATCAATTCAGAACCATTAGATAATCACTAGGGTGTAGTGGAAAGCTGCTTCGATAGCATATTAAACAGTACGCGCCCACCATCAGGGTTCTAACCCAGGACTTTCCAATTACAAGTTAAGTTGGTTTACTCACTGGGACCCAAATGAATGGCCAGTGTGTATGACTTTCAGCTTCTACCATTTAATGAGTTTAGCGCGACTGGCACCAGTCAATGTAATTGGTGGATATTTGTCCTCACACCCGACTTGGTGGACCCCACTGGTTATCTGGACTTCTCACTAGGCGACTGCAGTCAACTTCGTCCCGCAGCCAGTCACTCAATGCAAGCATCAGTTGTCCAGTATTCCCTGGTGGTTTACCCATGGTTCTCTAATTGATGTCGTATTGTGATCAACCTGGTAGCAGTGGCTTTATTACAATCAACACATATGATACAGTTTAGTGTCTCCAGAGTGAGCTACAGTAGCATATCTAACGTTTTCTTCGAATTGTTGTTATTAGGTAGTTGGAGGGAATCAGGAGAAAGTCCTTCTGACACCTAGCCTTCGTGCTTGTTGGCACTCATGTCAGTCTGTCAGCAAGGTGTATCTGCAACCACAATGAGGGTGCAGAGATCAGAGCCCGTGTTACCTGGTACTACAGTAGGATGTGCACTGATGCCGAGTGCCAACAGATACGAAACCTGAGTTTAGAGAGGCGGATCTACTTCCTGATTGCCGCCAACCATTAAATAACAACAGAAATTCAGAGTAAACTGTGATAGTGAGCCACCACGTAGTGTGATTGCTGTTTCGCATTAAGTTTGTAGTTTCATCCCCTTCATACTTTTCTCATCACACACAAAAAGCGTGCCTGACACCAAAAAAGGTATCGTTCAGTCAGGGCATATTATTATTATTATATCCTTTAATTCCTAGAGGAGCAAAGGGCTTCAGCTACGCGTCTCCACTGCCTTCTGTTTTCTGCCAACTTTTTCACCCCGCTCCAAGTCTGCCGACATGATTTCATCTCCTCTTCACATGACCTCCTCCAAGTTACCCTTGCACTGACAACCAACTCGCCGTCTCTCTTTCGGGTTCCACTCGAGCAATGGCTTGTCTAGTGATGTCACTTGATGGTTTCCTCAGAGTATGGCCAGCCAATCCATCTCCATTTCTTCCTGCCTATTTGTTTCACAACCGGTTCCTGCTGTGTTGGTTCGCTCCCAGAGATCCCTGTTGCTGGTCTTTTCTGGCCGGCCATCTGATCTTGAGTACCATTGAGCGAAGTCAGCTGTTAATGAAGGTCTGAAGTTTGTTTTAGATGCTCTTTATGACGCGCTGATCAAGTCTCTGATCCGTATAGTGAGTAGCACTGACTTCACATTGGAGTTGAAGATCCGGATCTTATTTTTGATGCTGAGTGCTGTTGACCTCTACACATACTTAAGAGTAATGAAAGCTTGTCTTGCTTTTCCGATTCTTGCTTTGATATTCTCATCAGTTCCGCCTGTAGTTGAAACGATGCTCCTCGGATAGGTAGGTGAAGGAGGTTGTTTCCTTTAGGTTACTCCCATTTATGCTGGCTGATTGTTGTCTGTTGTTGTTGTTGCTGTCGGTGTTGGCCAGGAATCTTCATCACCTCTGTTTTCTCTATATTTACCTGAAGTCACATCTTCCCTGGATGCTTCTTCTGCCAGCTTGTTGCTTTTCACCTAACCGATGAGGTACGAAGGAGGAGAGTTGTGTAGAAACAGGAGGCGGTCAAAGATTTCCTGTCAAGATAATATTAATCAGTTTCTTGCATGATGTTAGACGTCTGTTAACAATAAGATAAACGAGTTGGCTTAGTAGCACTCGACTTACCCTAACGACGGCTTTTATTGCCACCTCAGAATGTATAAATGTCTTTTTATAGTGTCCAAGAAGAGATTACAGCAGGGAGAGCAGCAAGGAAGAAGAAAAGATGATATACTGCAAGAGTTAACAAAAGGATACGAGAGTGTCTTAACTTCCCTACGTACAGAAGATAAGACGAAATGTAGTTTCCAAAAAAAGAGATGTGATGACAATAAGCCTGAACTTCAAAAGGGTACTATGTTTACTTGATTCCAAGTGTGGTGCCACGCTCCACTTTCCCACCATTCAGCAGCTACCTGAATGAGATGCAGACACCCATCCTCCATCTGTTACTCAGCTTACAAAGGCTGTTTCTAATCTGGAACGAGGCAGGACAGCAGGACCTGATGGAATGACTTCAGAGGTGTTTCAGGACGATGGTAGCAAATTGCTGTACGGATTAACTAAGGCATTAGGCAATGTCTAGCAATTAGAGATAGTCCCGTTCGACTCGTGTAAGTCATTGGGATTATCTTAGTATACAGCAAGGGAAACAAGTCTCCCGGTGATAATCATAAGGGGATTAACTTGAATAATATGGTATCCAAAGTTCTCAGCTCGATAATCATGAGTAGACTAAGTGGCTCTCGGGAGAAATAAACGCGAGAAAAGCAGTCAGTCTTTAGACCAGGAAGAGGGTTTATTGATCATATGTTCACCCTTCTAGAGATTCAGGAACATAGGCATACTTACTGGCATCCAGGTAACAGCTAATGGAGAGTTGTCACCTGAAGTCATGATAACCAGTAATGTCAGTCAGAAATGCGGACTGTCCCCATCTCTGCTTAATTTCATCAGAGATATACTAAGAGAGGGATTGACGCCTTACTGACTTTAGCGACTTATGCAGGGGCTGGACTTGTTACCACCAGAGAATAGTCTTGTTGACACGTCGAGTATACGAATGACAACATTGTCCTCTCCGAGGAGCAGGAGCAGTGAAGACTGACAAAATGCAACAGAGTCTTCTGAACGCATTGAGCGGAAATCTCAGTATGTTTGACATGTGATTACCTCTTTTTGTCAAATACATAAGGCGATGCTACAAAACTGGACTACACTGACTTCTGGTTAGCTTGAAGACAGGGAGTGAAGTGGTAGAGTGTGTTGACCACCACTTCACTTATTCAGGAACTGCCATTTGTTCTTATCAATTGACTGATTGCTGACGAAATCTCAGCACGGATACGAATGACTGGCTCGTGTGACATTTGCAAATTTATGTCATATTTGGCTGGTGTAGACGAGTAGTATTTGGCTATGGACTAAAGGTGTGTACTGCAGACGAACAGCACTCACTTCTCTCTGTCCTCCTTTACAGCAGTGAGTAACACACAGCCATCGAATGTGGAAGACATGAAAAAGCTGGCTGGCTAGCTGTCTTTCATCATACGTGTCGTGTGTCTGCATTCTATCTCCCATTTCAGCTGGTATAATAGGCTGAATAATATTGGGATGAATAGGCGTAGAGTGTTAGGTGAGAATGGAAAGTCAATCTCGATGAGGCTATGAAGCTGGCGGTATAGACTGTATTGCTTGAACATCACGTGCTACGCATGCCTAGTCATTGCCTTTTTTGACAAGCAATGTTAAGTGACATAGCATCAGGCTGGAAAAGAGCCAGTGACGATCAAACAAAACTTGGCTTGTATCAGTCAATGAGATTTTCGACAGTTCGTTAAGGCAAGCCAGCCACTTAGGGAGGTGTAGACTGACTAACTGGTTGAAGTCCTCGAGATTCTAAGATACAATGACGGCTGAAGATAATTCGTGGGTGATTTGGCTCAAAATCATCGTTCTCATTCACAGCTTAGATGGATGGATTCACACTTTGTGAGGCGCCATATCTATCAAATCCATATTGTTTTTCCGTATCACTATCCTTATTCCCTCATTATCATGCTTTTGAACCTCTTTTTATTCCTCTTTTGTCTCCCTTTGTGTGGCTTGTACATGGACCGTGGTAAGTTGAAGTGCTACTGCACTTCTGGGCAGAGCTTTAAACTGAAACTCTCAGTCAGTCAGTCAAACTAACATATCTTCAGAACCCAGGGATTGTAACAGATTCAGAGACTTTAAAAGCGTGTGAAGATTTTCATTCCTGCCAGAACCTGGAGAATAATCAGTCATTCGTCTAGAAGCATAAGGTAGAACAAAATCACTTCGCTATTTTGAAAGTTTTAACATAACATAACATAAGATAAGCTTTATTCCAAATCAGTACTTGTGATACAGAATGGAATTCTCAGCATTTTACTACAATATTGCATCCAGTTTTTTACATTAACAATAAATAAAGTTCTACATAGATTAAAGTTATCTCAACAACATATTAGTATGTCGGTAGCAAAGCCAAAATTAAAGTGTTTGAAGGTGTTAGAAAAGTAGATACTACTAGCATATTTACTGGCGTAAGCGATAGCAAAATGTTCGAGATGTACAGAGTGTGAAAGAACGAACAAGAATGTTTTAAGTAGAGTTTGCAAGGAAGAGAGAAACAAAACAGCACATAACAAAAATAAATACAGAATGAAGAGCGAGAAAACGTTGTACCTATAAATGATGTGAGTTGGAAAGACGAGATCCATTGGTTCTACTGACTATTTAATAAGTTAAAGGTTTCATGCCTGATGCATTCTTTATCGCACAGAACACGGGCTAGGTAGGGTATGGATGAGTTTTTGTACTTACTAGTGCGGGCATATAGTTTCCTATATAGGCTTCTTGTTTTCCCTGAAGAGATACATGGGGAGAGTTGTGAATGTAGAGGGTGTTGTGAGTCAGATAAAATGGATTTCGCCCATTTTTCACATGAGTCCATATGCCTGTCCACCAGAATATTAACAAGCTGGCTAAGTGGCAAGCTGCTTACCCTGCTGACAACCTTTAACATCCTACGTAATAAGGTATAGTCTTTCTTCAATAGCCCAGGAAAGACTAAGGGGGAGCAATAGAGAATAATAGGCAGAATACGGGAGTTAACAAATTGTAGGAGTAAGGGTTGGGTTACACCAGAATGTCTTAACTTCTTGATGTAGAAGGTAAGACGGTATATTTTCTTGGAAATCGTCAAGATATGAGACGACCAGGAAAGATCAGAAGATAGAGTGACGCCTAGGTATTTAATTTCCGACTTGGTTTCTATTTCACTGCCATCTATGTTGCACACCTCGTGAGTGCTAACCAGTTTGTTTAGGTCAGATTTATGCCTAAGGGTGAAATTAACTGTTTGGCATTTGGAGGGGTTTAAGGTTAGACCGTTTTCCTTGGACCATTGGCTAATTTCCGATAAGAAGCCATTTAGTTTAGAGCAGTCACTTTGACATTTGACAGGTAAACATACAGTTAGGTCATCAGCATATTTGACAAAGTTAATGTCATTTGAAGACGGTAGGTCATGTAGGAAGAAAGAAAAGAGAAGTGGGGAGAGTACAGCACCTTGGGGGACACCAGCTTCTGTGAGCACAGCAGAGGAGGATTGGCCTTTGTATACGGTGTACTGCATTCTGTTTGAAAAGTAGGAATGCAACCAGTTAGTGACCCAGGACTCGGTTTGTGTCATGGAGAGCTTATTTAGCAAGAGACTTCTAGGTACAGAGTCGAAAGCAGAAGTAAAGTCAAGAAACGTGCAGCGGACATATTTGGCACCTTTGTCTAATGATGAGATAATACTGTTGTGTAAGACGGCTGCAGCGTCTAAAGTACTCCTACCCTGTCTGTAGGCAAATTGTTTGGGGTCTTCGAAGCTTTTAAGGGAGGGTTCGAGTTTAAGAAGTACTAGTTTTTCCATGAGCTTTAGAAACGGGGAAGTGATGGCGATGGGTCTGAACTTTACGTTCTTGCTATTTCCAGGTTTAGGGACAGGGACTATTTTAATGTCTTTCCATGGAACAGGTACAACGTTTTCGGAGAAAGAAGCATTTAGGATATTAGTTAGAGGAAAACATAAAGCATCTGCACATTGTTTTAGAACATATGCAGGTATGCTATCAGGGCCAAGACTATGTGAGGGCTTAAGAGTTTTAAGACATTTCAAAACATCGAGAGTATTGAAGTCCTGGAAGTTATCAGCTACAAGATTGGTAACGTTAGAAGTGGTTATAGTAGAAGGAGAGCGTAAAAAAGACAGATTAAGAGCATTAACATCACAAGAGGGAAAAACATTACATCGCTTACTTTTGCCAGTAATTTCATTGAAAAGTTTCCACATGCTGTTAGGAGATTTGCATGATAAAAGTGTTTGGTTATAGATAGCATTAAGATTTTTGATTTCAGATTTGATTTGAGCATTAATCTTTTTAAGAGCTAACTTGTCTTTGCATTTATATAACATTTCTTTTTGCCTGCGAAGTTGTTTGAGTGCGTTAATACTGATATGTACCTAGCTCAAAGTTTCATTCAGTGATTTCTTAGCAACCGCAACCAGGCAGTCTACACCTCCCTAAGTGGTTGGCGTAAACAAACAGACAAAGATTCTATGTATTGGTGTCAGGTTTTAATTTGACCACTTCCAACTTTTCTCCCAATCTATCCAGTTCTATGTCAGCCAACATTGTTCGGCAGCGAAGACAGTGACTTGACATTCACAATATATTGTGTCCTAGCCTCATCGACTAACACCCTGTACCCCACATATCACTCTGCACCAAACACACAAGAGAGAAAGAACGAAAACATCTGTGGGTGGTTTAAGTGAGCCAGTTAGCCAGCCTTTTTTCATATCCTCAAGCTTTCAACGGCCACTATGCTTCATTCACAGACATAAAGGAGGGTAGAGTTAATGATAAGAACTTCCAACTCCGTATTTGTTGATATTAGACGGTTGAAGGTAATCGGCGACAGGAGGCCTTGGACCTAGATTTCGTGTTAGTTAGCGCTCACCAGTCATCAAAGCTTATCTAAAATCTCTGAGAAACTCATGTCACTTCTGACATTTGAAACTGAGTCACCCAGTCTTGTAGCCAGAGACGTTACCATTGAACTATTCAGACTTGCAAACCGCCTCGTGTAGGGCTGTATCGGATACTTTGATTGAACACCAGCTAGTAACTAGTGTGATGCGTTTAGTCCTTTCCCTGAAGCAGACTGAATTCTAGCAGTCTACTTCAGAAGAGGTTGCAGATGCACCTTGATGACTGGTGAGTACCACTAGCACGAAACCTAGGTCCAAGGGTTCCAGTAGTGGATCGTCTCCAAACCATCTAATTTCGATCATTCGCAGTAAATAGTGATGGCAAGCCCATCTAGCATGGTGGCCAAATCGCAAATTTGACTGATAGAAATAAGTCTAACCCAAAGAAGGGACTGGACGCATTACACTAGTTAATAGATGGTGTTCTATCAAACTCTTCAAATTTACTAAGTATTTCAATTTTCTGACACCAGAATCATTTTTCACTCTGCACAACTTTACTCTTCCAGTCAGTCCCACCTTTTTGATAGAGGGGAAGAGATCTTATCGGAAATCATATGATGATTATATACCTAGAATGGTAAATATCTAACCAGAACTTTGGATAATAGGTGATATTAGAGGTACTCACATTCAAGGCTTCTTTGATAAATACGTCTCAACCCATAGCCTGTAACACAGTTCTGAAATCTGAGTATTTCTGGGTAGAGGTGAACTACAGCAGCCCCCAAATCTCTCACATCAAAAAATTGGAAAGAAGGATTGCAAAAATCCCTTGATTTCTATTGAAAATGTGTATCTTTCAATGAGATTAGACTATTTAGTGAGATGATCCTCCTCCCATAGCCTCCCTCATTCCAAACATAAATCCCAACTGTTATCCAACTCTTGATCCTAACTGCTAACCTTTAACACAGCAGTTTTTGTGAGGCTTGAGGTTATGTCCGAACATTCAGAGCGAAGCAGATTGCGCTTTTCATCAGAGGCTACCCCTTTCTGAGCCTTTGACTTGAAGTCTGATACACAAGACACTACAGTGGAGCGGTGTCGCCATGGTTTCTGGTAATTCATATTTAGCGTGTAATAAGATCCTTTCAGATTGTGGACCTATGTTTATATCATAGGTTTGGGATCAGAGTTTTCCAACTCCCATAAGAGCGTGTGTAGACCTGCATTTCCTCTAGTCCAGAAGTTGTAGGCGCAGGACGCTCACAGACATCCTTTCACTCTTTTGAGGAATACCGCTAAGTCAAGCGCATGTAGTGAATAGGACAACTTACCTGGCTATGAATGCCTGGCCAAATGAGGGCATTTCAAGAAAGAGTAACTCTGTATTCTACTCACCCCTGACCGTCTGTTTAACGGTTCAACGCATTGCTGTCCTCTTGCTTCCTATGCACAGTCTTCCATATAATGTGGTCCATCAAAATTAAGAATACCATAGGTGGGTGTAGGCAGCCGTGGTTTACTTCCATCTACACGTAGATTACAGATAATTTATATCTAATTTCACATAGAACTCGAAGATCCGAAGGCAAAAATGATCATGTTGTCACAAAAGGCAGCAAAGTAAATCCCGTTAGTCCATTATTCATACAGTAATCGGTCACTAAGTCTTCCAACTATGGAATCTTGGAGTTGTCTATCAAGTAAGCAGTGACCGACTTGGAACTCTTGACACACGGTGTGTGTAACTGAATTAATGAAGCTTTACGACTGAACAGATCGACTTCATCTACTTAAGTATTATTTTACACCTCAATTCATTGTTCCTTATCACGTAATTTAATTTAGTAGGAGCAACATAGTGAAGATGCCTATGCTAAAATGTTCACATATTTTCATATTCTGTGTCACTCATTGTCAGCTTTGTCCAACAGTCGCGAAAAATTAAGGAGCAGGTCGCTAGGGTGTACTGACACATTCTTACATTTGGCTAGTAAAGCTTATTCAGAATCAAATTTATTGATTGGAGATGCAAGGCTTAAAGATTATGCTAATTCTTTTCTAATAAACGTCTGTTTGTTTAAGACCTTCTTAATTGAACCAGTTGAAGACGCAGACACAGTTTTGTCTGAGAGTCAGTTCTAAGGGTTTACACAGAGACATAGTTAACTCTTGACTTTTGAACTCTCCTGCTAAGTGATCTAAGATATTACTTCCATCTGGTGTGAACTGCAAAAAGAGAGAAGATAGATCAATATTAATTTCGTAGAATTATGAAGGCTGTAATGAGGTTTAAACTGTCTAGTCTTTTTTCGTATGATAAATTAGCCATGCTAGGCAGAAATCATTCGTGTTGCCTCCCTCTGAACCCTTTCTACAATATGTAAGTTCCCCTTAAGATAAAGTCTGACTGACTGACTGACTGTAGTGTTTTTCAGTCTCCACCTCACCAGAGATGCGTATAAACTGATGAATATTTCACTCATGGTTCTATTGAAAGCTCTGTGTAGTGCCCATAAAAATCTAAAATTTCGAGCTGTTACCGAGCGACGATGTGCTGTAGTTATTAGTTGATGACTTACGATGTGCGACACAGTTCAGTATGTGCATCTAAACTGATAGAAGTAGTATTTTCACTATGTGAGCTGATACTTGTGTGCTTGATGCTCGTGGTAGCAAACTTCGCCATGTTGATCGACAGCATCCATCCTTTGAAGCAATTCAAAATTTTGTTGGGATTTCTTCACAATGTAAGTATGTCGTTATCACCATTTATCTCTCCCCGAAAGTTTAGAATATCTGAGTAGAGAACCATAGGAGATTCATCGAGCTCCGGTAAATCATTCACGTAGAAGATAAATAAAAGTGGAATGAGTACTGCCTTGTGGTGATTGATAATTTCTATCTCTGTATTGTTTAAAATACTTACTGTTGACTGTTGATATATTTCATATATGAATTGCATAATAATTCCGCTAAATACAAATTCCTGATTGCTGCCCTCTTTGGGTTTTGTTTAGATTCTTATAATTCCGTCAGATCGAAATACTAATACTTCAAGTACAATAAATTACTACAAATTGGCGTCGCGATGGAGCTAAGTAACCTGGGAAAATTTCCTCTTAATGGTTCTCCGCGGGAGATTGCTGATTATTTGGAATGCTTTGATGCGTGGTGCATTTCCAAGAATGTTCGGGATGATAAAATACCTGCTCATTTCATCACAGCTATTGGGCTTGATGCATATAGCCTGGTGAAGAATCTGGCGTTTCCAGATAAACCCATTTCGCTGCCATATGACAAGATCCGTGAACTTCTGACAAATCACTTTCATGTGACTACTTTTGAGACCAGAGAGAGGGCTCACTTCAACAAACTGGTACGTTCTCCCAACCAGAAGATTCGAGAATTTATTCTTCAACTTCAAATTCAAGCCTCAAAGTGTAACTTTGGAGATCAGCTGCATACTCAACTACGTGATCGTCTAATTGCTGGAATCAATATTCCTAAATTAGAGAAAGAGTTAATTCAGATTCCTTCTTGTACTTTTCAAACTGCTAAAGATGTATGTATTACATATGAAGATGTCAATAATGAATACTCTGCTCCCACTACGTCAGTATCTGATGTCATGCTGTCCAAAGTCGAAAATACAAGTGTTCATGGAAAGAAATCCAAACTGCCGTCCACAGGTAATAGAATGCAGCCAGAGATCAAAAACATTAAACCGTGTTTATCCTGTGGAAAGTTACATCTACGAAGCACTTGCCGTTTTCGGGGTGCTAAGTGCCATAAATGTGGTAAAGTTGGACACATCAAGACGGTTTGCAGAAGTTCGAGTACTTATGTTGCTCAACATTCTTATAATTCTCCCAAGCTGTCCAGCAAAATGGAGTCAATGTGTCTTTCAACTTTTCAAAATACTCAAGCTAATCCAACGAAAACCTCCACTGCAAGTTCAGCAACGCAAGCATCAACTGTTTTCAAAAATGAGGTAGCCAAGTTGCAATGTGAACTGTCGAAAACACGAAAAGACCTGAATGAGATGAGAGAGCAACTGATTAAAATTGAGGAATTACTGCATATGCATAGACTACGTCTGGTGAATGCAGAGCATACAAGTACCCGTGAAAGTCCTGCAAAACGTTTCAAATCTCGAATTCTCAAAAAGCATCTGATGTCCACGACTTCTAATGTACATTATTACAAAGGTAATACCTATAGACCTTCTGTTGGAATTATACTACAAAAAATGGGAAATCGAGTGGTGAAGATATTAGACATCAAAGATCACTCAGTTCATAACGGACACCTGGACAAAGTGACAATAAATGAAGTAGGTCGTTCCAATTATAATATTATTGATTCCGCTACTAATCCTGATTTTGTAGATAATTCAGAAATAAGTCCAGATAATACTGATGAAAATAATATCACAGAATCAGTTAGGTCGCAGCTACTTGTAAGCAAACCGAGACATCGTTATAAATACGCAAGGAGATATTCGACGTGTGGCGGATGTGGTGATTGACAATTTCTATCTCTGTATTGTTTAAAATACTTACTGTTGACTGTTGATATGTTTCATATATGAATTGCATAATAATTCCGCTAAATACAAATTCCTGATTGCTGCCCTCTCTGGGTTTTGTTTAGATTCTTATAATTCCGTCAGATCGAAATACTAATACTTCAAGTACAATAAATTACTACAAATTGGCGTCGCGATGGAGCTAAGTAACCTGGGAAAATTTCCTCTTAATGGTTCTCCGCGGGAGATTGCTGATTATTTGGAATGCTTTGATGCGTGGTGCATTTCCAAGAATGTTCGGGATGATAAAATACCTGCTCATTTCATCACAGCTATTGGGCTTGATGCATATAGCCTGGTGAAGAATCTGGCGTTTCCAGATAAACCCATTTCGCTGCCATATGACAAGATCCGTGAACTTCTGACAAATCACTTTCATGTGACTACTTTTGAGACCAGAGAGAGGGCTCACTTCAACAAACTGGTACGTTCTCCCAACCAGAAGATTCGAGAATTTATTCTTCAACTTCAAATTCAAGCCTCAAAGTGTAACTTTGGAGATCAGCTGCATACTCAACTACGTGATCGTCTAATTGCTGGAATCAATATTCCTAAATTAGAGAAAGAGTTAATTCAGATTCCTTCTTGTACTTTTCAAACTGCTAAAGATGTATGTATTACATATGAAGATGTCAATAATGAATACTCTGCTCCCACTACGTCAGTATCTGATGTCATGCTGTCCAAAGTCGAAAATACAAGTGTTCATGGAAAGAAATCCAAACTGCCGTCCACAGGTAATAGAATGCAGCCAGAGATCAAAAACATTAAACCGTGTTTATCCTGTGGAAAGTTACATCTACGAAGCACTTGCCGTTTTCGGGGTGCTAAGTGCCATAAATGTGGTAAAGTTGGACACATCAAGACGGTTTGCAGAAGTTCGAGTACTTATGTTGCTCAACATTCTTATAATTCTCCCAAGCTGTCCAGCAAAATGGAGTCAATGTGTCTTTCAACTTTTCAAAATACTCAAGCTAATCCAACGAAAACCTCCACTGCAAGTTCAGCAACGCAAGCATCAACTGTTTTCAAAAATGAGGTAGCCAAGTTGCAATGTGAACTGTCGAAAACACGAAAAGACCTGAATGAGATGAGAGAGCAACTGATTAAAATTGAGGAATTACTGCATATGCATAGACTACGTCTGGTGAATGCAGAGCATACAAGTACCCGTGAAAGTCCTGCAAAACGTTTCAAATCTCGAATTCTCAAAAAGCATCTGATGTCCACGACTTCTAATGTACATTATTACAAAGGTAATACCATAGACCTTCTGTTGGAATTATACTACAAAAAATGGGAAATCGAGTGGTGAAGATATTAGACATCAAAGATCACTCAGTTCATAACGGACACCTGGACAAAGTGACAATAAATGAAGTAGGTCGTTCCAATTATAATATTATTGATTCCGCTACTAATCCTGATTTTGTAGATAATTCAGAAATAAGTCCAGATAATACTGATGAAAATAATATCACAGAATCAGTTAGAAGGTCGCAGCTACTTGTAAGCAAACCGAGACATCGTTATAAATACGCAAGGAGATATTCGACGTGTGGCGGATGTGGTGATTGACAATTTCTATCTCTGTATTGCTTAAAATACTTACTGTTGACTGTTGATATGTTTCATATATGAATTGCATAATAATTCCGCTAAATACAAATTCCTGATTTCTGCCCTCTCTGGGTTTTGTTTAGATTCTTATAATTCCGTCAGATCGAAATACTAATACTTCAAGTACAATAAATTACTACATGCCTCCTATAGAAGTGATCTATCTCCTCCTTTAATTTCCACCACCTGGTGAAAATATCTCAGAGCATATAGCAGGAGAGTTAAAGAGCTGAAGATGAAATATGTAGGACTAGGAGTGCTGGTTCTCCAAGCGAGTCACATAAGTTCATGAAAACGACTCCCAGAAGATGAGGGGTCTGCACATTCAATGAAAACATGATGTGGCTAATAGTTTCGGGGAATTACCTACCGCCACTGGAGACTAGGTAAGTACAGATACGTAAATTAAAAAGCATTGAAAAAAAGCTTGAAATTTTCTATCCCCACACAAAATATTCAAAATTTGAAACTTACGTCTCTAGGAAAGATTATTTCTGTAGGTACAGGCAAAATATCACCATAACAAAGAAAATATATACGCCTTACCAACACAGACAGTGCTACATATATCTCAAAAGTCTCATTTCATGAATGCTTTCAAAACCGCTCCCAAAACAATGTAAAGAAGATACCAAGAAAACAACAAGGAGGATTCTGACAACGTAACCAGCATCACACCAATTAAATCTCATTTATCAGCATAATATCCAATACCGCCAAAAATAGCATCATATGAAATCTAGTCATGAACGCAAACTAAATCTAGGGGTGTATGATATATAATCCGAATAAGCCTAAATTATTAGAATTAAACCTAAATTTATGAACAGCATATAATATATATATATATATATATATATATATGTATATATAAACGCAGATTGAAAGCAATGATAAATTTCAAGATATACAGTAAAACACATCCAGAGATTCCAGTAAAACGAGCGAATGATTGTCCTCGACACAATTTCTCTAAAGTTCTAGAGAACAAGTATTTTCAGAAAAATATATCAACCGCTCAAGTTGTCACACTTCACGCAGCATTCAAAGGTAGAGGAGAAGTAGAAAGGGTGTATTTGAAAGTACTACAATGACAAGAAATGTCTGGCAGGAAGAAAGGAATGAATAAATAAAACTGGAAGGAAGGAAGAAGGAACGGTAACATGGAGAACTTTTATTTTATTTTTGATTGCAGCTTGATTCCCCACAGTATTTTTGGTACAAGTATGGAATTTTTGGCATGTGATATCGGTAGCCCAAATTTCGCACGCCGACCATAGAAATCAGGTGTGGTTTGGCAGGGGATCGAACCTCAGACCATGAGCATGGTCGGCGGGAGTCCTAACAATAGGCTTTAGCGGATGTGGCTAATCACAAACAGTTAATGCCTCTAAGTCATTCGCAACGATTTGGAGCCATAGCACACCAACAGTCTCCACTAATTGGTTATTAGAATCCTGAAGAACCCAGATAGCCAGATAGCCTACATCTCTCTACACACCTACTTCACACTAACTGTAAAGATTACATGCACTGATGCCAACCAAGTTTTACCTTCACCACCCACCCCTAACTCCTGTAAAGCCTCAGCCTGTGTCAGCGGCTAGCATTTCTCATTGGGGAAGGCGATGGCTAGGCAAGTGTAACACGTGCCATCCTAGCCGTTTCAATCCATGTGGTTGCTTCACAAACTCATCGCGATTGACTTTCCCTCCTTACCTAACTAATACTCGACGCCTAACTTCAATATTGCTGCTTGCCCTATTATACCACCTGAAATGGGAGATAGGACGTAGACTCCTGGCATGACTAATTTATCGTACAAAAAGAGAAAATCAGCAGCTTTGAATCCCTTCTCCTAATCACACATCAGGGAGACAGCAGGCTTCACTATGACGTTCAAAGCTGTAAGAAGAATGACTGCCAACTTCATTTGTCCTCTCTTCTCCTTCTTTCCACAAGGAAACCTCATCTTAGCCGGCATAGCGAGAGAGTTTATAAGCCAAGTGGAAACTATATTATCACTGTGGAGTATTGATTCTCCCACCGAGCCACAAACTTTTGCAACCGACTCCCATACGAAGATGTCGTCACTGCGCCTTCATGACACTCTTTCGAATGGTTGATGTTCCTTGTTGAAATTTGCTGTTTAATGTTTGTTTCTGTTCCGTCTTTTGTTTGTTCTCTGTAAAATTTTGCTTGTGGCTTACCTGAATTTCAGTTGAAATCGTGATGGTTTCTGACGATATTTTAAGTGTTTTTGATCAGCTTTTTTACTTGTGTGGTTGGAAGACAATTAATCTTTCTCCCGTCATTATTGGTCTATGTTTGTCTATGTGTATATTGTGCAATGGAATTGAAGTACATTTGTTACATCGTTCTAATGTAAGAATCCTTAAAAGTCAAATACGTTTTTGTTACTTTTTAAAACTCTGTGAGCATTAGTGCAAGCACTTTAAAGACTTAGTGTGAACTTCATTCAAGATGGAGAATGCAGATGGGGAACGTGATGAAACCTGTGAAATCTAGAAAATGTCAAGTATACGATGCATTTTTCTATTTCTTTTTCAAACAATTATCTCTACCATTTGTGGGAAGAAAACGGGAGGGTAGCTCAGAGCGTTAGTCATCTATATGCACATAGGAGTCACGACTTGAAAACTACAGCACAATGTCGCGCAGAGGCAGCTGGTAGTCTCCTCAATTCGTATAGTGTCTACTAGAATCACCAAAGATATCTTAACTTCTCAATATACATCTCTATTAAAGTGAAAACTAAAAAACCTGCAGTCAGCCCTTGTTTTAAAGGGGACTCACACATTGTAGAAAGGGTTCATAGGAAGGCAACACGTGTGATTTCTGCCTGGCGTGAACAATTTATCATACGACCAAAGACTAGACAGTTTAAACCTCTTTTCCTTGTCACTACTTGGGCACACTGAGGAGATCTCATTATAAACTTCAGAGTTCAAAGGAATAACCATGGACTATATTCTCTTTCCTAACTCCTACCACGTGGTAAAGAAATCTCAGGGGACACAGCAGGAGAGTTAAAAATCTAAATAGAAACTCTATAACACACTACTAGTACTGATTATCTAAACGAGTGATGGTCTCAAGTAAAGAACTCTTCGAGAAGGTGTTGCCATATTTGCCAGTTTTCTCATAAAAGTAGGACTTGAAAAAGCACAGAAATATATATGAATTTGTCTGAATCCCATATTTGATGCACTCTCTCCGCAATCGGTCAGACAATAAGTGTGAATATGAATATGCAGATCTAATTACTAAATGTTAATTAGATCTTGTCTATGCATTCAGCATTACGAGGAGAAGAAATTCATTCTTTTAAGTCTTTCATGATATGATAAATTCGTTATACCATCAAAAATATGTTTGGTTTTCCATTAACCTTTTTCTAAGTTATGCTGGACAAAAACTGGCGCGGAATTATGCTCCTGTCCATTCCAAGCAAAATACTACGCCGCATCATCCTGGAGAGAATCAAACAAAAAACTTCGAACGAAACAAGCTGGATTCAGGAGAAACAAGTCATGTATTGATCAAGTCGCCAGGCTACGGATCATCATTGAACAAAGCTTGGAATGGCAGTCACCTCTCTATCTCAACTTCATCGACTTTGAAAGGGCCTTCGACAGAGTCGATCGAGTGGTCATTTGGCAACTACTTCGCTACTATGGGGTGCCATCGACAATTATACATCTCATCCAACAGTTATACGACAATGCTGCATGACACATAATCCACAACGGGAAACCTACGGAAGCCTTCGAGGTGAGGACGGGAGTAAGACAAGGCCGCCTACTATTTCCAATGATTTTCCTGATCGCATTATATTGCATAATGCGACAGACAGCTGGGAACGAGAAGACGGGCATAAAATGGACCCACACAAAAAACTTCGAGGATCTGGACTTCACCGATGATATATGTCTGATTTCCCACAAACTGGAAGATATGCAAGTAAAAAGCAACAAGCTGGCAGAAGAAGCATCCAGGGAAGATGTGACTTCAGGTAAATATAGAGAAAACAGAGGTGATGAAGATTCCTGGCCAACACCAACATCAGCAACAACAACAACAGACAACAATCAGCCAGCATAAATGGGAGTAACCTAAAGGAAACAACCTCCTTTACCTACCCACCGACCTGGGAAGCATCGTTTCAACTACAGGCGGAACTGATGAGAATATCAAAGCAAGAATCGGAAAAGCAAGACAAGCTTTCATTACTCTTAAGTATGTGTAGAGGTCAACAGCACTCAGCATCAAAAATAAGATCCGGATCTTCAACTCCAATGTGAAGTCAGTGCTACTCACTATACGGATCAGAGACTTGATCAGCGCGTCATAAAGAGCATCTAAAACAAACTTCAGACCTTCATTAACAGCTGACTTCGCTCAATGCTACTCAAGATCAGATGGCCGGCCAGAAAAGACCAGCAACAGGGATCTCTGGGAGCGAACCAACACAGCAGGAACCGGTTGTGAAACAAATAGGCAGGAAGAGATGGAGATGGATTGGCTGGCCATACTCTGAGGAAACCATCAAGTGACATCACTAGACAAGCCATTGCTCGAGTGGAACCCGAAAGAGAGACGGCGAGTTGGTTGTCAGTGCAAGGGTAACTTGGAGGAGGTCATGTGAAGAGGAGATGAAATCATGTCGGCAGACTTGGAGCGGGGTGAAAAAGTTGGCAGAAAACAGAAGGCAGTGGAGACGCGTAGCTGAAGCCCTTTGCTCCTCTAGGAATTAAAGGATATTATAATAATAAGTTATGCTGGTGTCCCCTTGATACGTATCTCGCAAAAAATGTCAAAACATTTAAAATCACCAAAATAATTATTCTGTTGTTTTTGATGCCAGTGGTCACTGATATGAAGCATTTATATACGCGCAGTCTGCATATTAATAATAGGCACGTCGGCTTCCGTTTTCACAACGTTATCTGCAATAAGCCTGCAAGATCGGTTGTAACTTTTACAGCAGATCAGAACAGTAGGAAAGGGTGTGATAGATGTAATGTTGTTGGAAAGCATGTAAACCGACATACGGTATTCAGCAATTTAACAGCTGCTGAAGAACAGATGGCAGCTTCAGATATAAGGATGATTCCGATTTCTACTATGACACATCCGTACTTGAGAGACTGTCAGCTGATATGGTTAGCAGTTTATCATTGAATCACATACATCTAGTCTGCCTAAATGTTGTAAGATGGTTAATCAATGACACAATTGCTTGCATTAACCAAAGTCTGCATTCCTAAGGACTTCCAAAGGGAGTATCGAAGTTTGGAGTTACTGCATTTTTGGAAGGCAACTGGATGCCAGAGATTTCTGTTGTATTTAGGCCCAGTCGTATTACATAATATTTTACCTGCTACACTGTGCGCTAACTTCCTCAAGTTGCTAGCAAGTGTCTACATTTTATATCATCCACATTATCACCAAAAACTGTGCAACATTGTGAAAAAACTGCTCAGGCAATATCTACTATGTTTTGACAGTCTTTACCCTGATGAGTTGGTTTACAATATACATGCTCTTCAGCATCTAGCTGAGGGCGTCTCTGAACACGGTTGTCTGGATACCTTTTCAGCCTTCTCATATGAGTCAGATTTCTGCCAAATCACGAGAAGGGTGAAGAGTGGCTTCAGGGTAGTAAAACGAGTAACCTCTAGAGAAGTCGAGAGAATGCAGGTAAGCCCTCTGCTGAACTAGCCCGGCCATGCGTTACAGCTGATTTAACAAAGCAGTCTTTCTATATCGGTAGGACTTACTATTCAACCGTATCGCCTGACGAATTCATAGTAGTTAACAGCGAACCTAGGATTATCTGTGCTGTGGGTGAATGTAATATGTTTAAATTCAGACATTGTATGGATAAGGAGGTATTTTTTACTAGGTCTTTCGATTCGACGAAGCTTGATATAAACAAGACATATAAGCGAACAATATTGTTTTCAATTAGATCTTCTTCGGGCTTTGCTCTAATTTACATAGATTTATATATAAAAATTTTAACCAATGATGGTGATTTTGTAGATCAAATAATAATAATGGGGTAAATGTTTTGAACGTTATTAATAATCCCGATCATAATGATAACAAAATTATGATAATAAGGTTTATACAGATGATGATAAGAATAACGAAGGTCCAGTCTCAAAAGTTACGTAATACTAAGGGTGTAGACTTCCAGGCTGGGTCCTCGGGACGGCAAAAATCTATGGTTGGAAACAATTGGTGACATGGCTCAAAATCGTTCTCAGTGGCGCAGATGCATCCACTCCCTGTGACTTATGATCTTCAATGAAATTGTTTTGTATTTCTTTATTACTCCTTTGTCTCACACCTCTGCTCACTGTTTCTATTATGCTTTTCTTGTACTTTCTTCTCTTGCTTCGCGTGCTACACGGAATGTGGCGACTTGAACTTCCGCACATTTGTGCAAAGTTCTATGTCGATAACAGACAGACAGACAGAAGGGTGAAATGGACAGATAATCAGAGTTTAAATTAAATTTCATAAAAGTACGAAGGAAATGGAAAATAAGAAAAGGTTTTTGAATTGAATTTTTGATTTTCCCGTCGATTGATTGGACCGAAGTGCTCGGTCTCAGGTTGACATGTCTGTTGGCTTCTTGTGCAGATGCTTCGACGATGATGTCTGGGCATTTAATTAGTATACAATTAGTGGATGGTGGCTAGCAGTGGAATCCAGGATAAAGCGCATTTCGTCCTAATTGGGACTCGTCAGCTGGATGTACCTGCACGTGGCCCAAGTGGTCTAGTGGATAACGCTTTGGCGTTTGAAACTATGGGCACTGGGTTCGAGCCTCGGTGGGAACATCATCACTCACTGAGAAATGCAGGTACATCCAGCTGACGAGTCCCAAATAGGACGAAATGCGCTTTATCCTGGATTCCACTGCTAGCCACCATCCACCAATTGTATAAGAAAAGGTTTTGTTTAGAATATACCTAGTCCAAGTGGGAGACAAAGGTAGAACAAACTTCTTTTATATGCCAAAGCTAGAATTGTTCTCTCAGATTTCCACAGCTTCCGCTATTCTTATCTCCACTTACATAAACCTTATTATCACTGTTTTGTTATCATTATATTCATTGTTATTAATGATGTTCAGAATATTAACCACATTATGATTGTTATCATTATTGCTTGATCCACAAAATCACTGTTATTGGTTATAATTTTAACATATAAATCTCTGTAATTAAGAGTAAAGCCTAGATATCTAATTGAAAACAACATTGTTCGCTTATGTGTCGTGTTCTAATATTAATGATGGGAATATACAAATCAGACCAGTTCTCATGCGACGCTGAATAGGCCACAATAAATACCACTAGACCATGTTTTGCAATACCCACAAATCACTTCAACATTTCCATCCTACTGTCTCATGCATCGGCTAAATAAGTTGTTTTCATAGTTCGTGTTGTTTCATTGATATCATTTGCAGTTTATGCAGTTCATAGGTAAAGGTCGAAGCCATACACAAAGTTGGTTGGGTCTGTTAGCATCTCAGTGTGATTTAACACCCGCGCACTACCTTTAAGTGGGTTACTTTTAATGTAATTTCATTTTAATTCACTATTTTACTGTCCATTTCAGATTTAATGAGAAAATACCACATCGAACTTAGTGATGGAAAAAATGAGGCAGTAATCTGCAGGAGCTTCCGGTTTCTTGGACCAAAGAATGTTGTTTGCAGCCAGAAGAATTATAACACTGCGTATGAAGAAGAATACTCACAAGTAGACTGAAAGATGGAAAAATGTGAGGTTATTTATGAAACGAGTAAGCCGTTATGTAACTCAATTATTTCTCCAAATGATTTGCAAAGCACAAGGCATTTAAAAGAACCTAGAATACCACCAGTCAGCCCTCGAAATCTACTGTAATGTGCACACAGAAGCGAAGACGAAAGTAAGAATCGTTTAATATTTGACTCATCACTTAGTGCGACAAAAAATGACCTCTTCACAGGTGACAGCTACCCATCTGACCTCATGGATAAGCAGTGCAATGTTTTTGACGACCAACATTGTACCGACTTTGATAGTAGTGTACTGTCTTCGATAAGGAATAGGATGTATGACAGATGTTAAACCTTACATAATTATTAATTAGTTTCGATTTCATGTCGAAGAGTAGTTTGCAGCTGATTGGTACTATAAGTAGAACAGTTACGTAAGTTATGCCAGTCTTAATAACCATTCTTTCTCAGATCACCCAAGGATACTTGGGCTCTTCAGGAAATGTCGAACACCAACTTATCATTTCGCGCGCTGTTTGAAAGGGAGTGCTTTTTTCACGTTTTTGACAAATCGCTGTTTTGTTGTGTTATTCACTTCAAGAACATTTAAAAAAAACTTTAACTTGACTTTTGTCTGTTAAGTTTTGATTTTAACCACTTATATAGTCTATATTGGGTAAATTGTCTTGGCTGTTTCCAGTAGAAGTTCATTATGTCAAAAGTACCACATAAATGTAATAGGGCGGAGTGTTACTTTTTGGTAGATGATGGAATACAGTGTAATAACTGTGAAAAGTGGTATCATAAGATGTGTACTGGATTACGTCCAGCTGCATACAAACGTTGTACTGCTCCAACATCCCACTGGATGTGCAGAATGTGTTGCTCCCAAAGATGACCTTAATAAGGGAGGCTCACGAACTGCTGTCTAAAGCCATGGAACTTCCTGATGATAGCGTGGCTAGTAAGAGTGACACGGACTGCCCGTCTGAAGATGAAGCAGTAAGTGCCATCATGAATGTTATCACACCGGCGGTTACTATCCCAGTTACCCCGGAAGTAAAACCTACTAGGCGTTCGAAGCGTCTTAGTAAGCGAAAAGGTAACAAAACGGAAGCTGTAAACAGCACTCAGAACCAGAGAACACCGTAAGCGAAGTTCACCATGAAGGTGGCGCAGACACTGATCTTGATTGTACCATCAAAAACTGCAGCAGCCCTGAGAAGCAACTGCAGGCAGATGATAAATGGGTAACAAAAATAAGCAGTCGAAGAAATATAGTAATATTGATGGTAGGCAAACGTCTGTCACCTGTAGCCAGGCTGCATCAATAGTGGTGAGAAAGGACGTAGCCACTGCTAAATACGACAAGCTCTCCTTAGACTCTAACATAATTGTTGGAAATTTGGAAGAGTCCAAAGAATCTGATCCCGTGAAAAGGCACGATCACGACCTTAAATTAGTGAGTAGTATTATAAGGAAGATGCTCCCAGCGAATTTCCCTGGAGTATCGATTAAAAAGCTGATTAGAATAGGCAAAAGAGATGATGAATGTTCTAGTCAGCGTAGGTTGCTTAAAGTAGTCTTAGGTTCTCCTGATGAACGGAATCATCTACTGGCTAATGTACACAACCTTGCCGGGTCAGGAATTTCAGCCAGACCTGATTTATCTCTTGAAGACAGACTTAAACGAAAAGAAGTTTTGTCCCAGCTAGAAACAAGACGCAAAAATGGTGAGACTAACCTTAAACTGGTGGGTTTTCAAATAGTCAGGTCTTGGAAACGTATGCTTCCAAGACCTGTGTGGATAGCCAGACCGCATAGGAAGCCTGAAGGTAGTGTACACTAATATACGTAGTATCGGGAACAAATTTCACGAGCTAGGTGTATTAGTAGAAGACCTTAGCCCAGGTATTGTGGCCATTACTGAAACATGGCTGGTTTCGGGATTAGATGACACACCTGAGCTATGCGGATTTAGTTGCTTGCGCAGCGACAGAGTTAAGGGTCGTAGAGGTGGCGGGGTTGCTCTGTACATCAACAACTCCCTACATGTTCGTTCCGTGAAATCTGAAGCTCATGACAGTGGGACAGGTGAGGTAATTAGCTGTGAAGTAAGCTTTGCAACCGGCACTCTACTCATTGGAGTTCTGTATAGAAGTCCCTATTGTCAGTGTGATGACTTCATTTTAGATCACCTCAAACAATGGAGTAAACACAGTAGCTGTCTTATTCTAGGTGATTTTAATGCACCTCATATAGACTGGGTAGCTGTCACATCTCCAGGATCCGCTGATAAGTTTGACAGCCGGTTACTCTTGACAACCATGGAAAATGCCCTGACACAACATGTCTTAGGTAGTACAAGATTCGGTTCTACCCAAGGATCTTCCTTGCTGGACTTAGTGCTTACTCATGACAACGACGACGTGGATGGTCTAGTTATTCATCCACCTCTAGCAAACAGTGATCATGGGGTGTTAGATTTTAACTTAAGGGCTGGCAATTTAGTCAGTTTTCAACCCAAATCCCGGCCTAGTGTTTGGCATGCTGACATAGTGGCTATAAAGGAGCGTGCTTCAACTGCCGACTGGTCAGTCAACATTGTCTCATCCATTGAAGATGAATGGGATAGATTTAAGAATACACTTGAGAGGGTTACCACTGATCTCATCCCCTGGAGGGTTCCTAAAAGGCCAACAAATCGGCCACCATGGATAAATAGACAAGCTATAACACTCCTGAGACGGAGAAAAAGGTTCTGGAATCTCTTTGTTTCTACTGGGCTACAGCAGTTCCGGCTGAAATACTGTGAAACCAGAAACCAGTGTAAAACTTTGATCCACCAGTCAAGGATAGCTTACGAAACCCAGTTAGTTAAAAGTTCACCAGGCTGCCCAAAAAGACTCTTCTCATATATCAAGAGAAGAACACGTAAGAGTGATGCTATCCCACCTCTTATGCTTGAAGATGACCAGACAAACATGGCTGAGGATAACTTGACTAAGGCTGAGGCTTTGTCCAAGCACTTTAGTCAAGTATTCTCTGATAATATTGATACCAGCTTTGTAAATTTTCCAGAAGGTAACTTGAAAATGGCACCCTTATACATTGGAAAGGATACTGTCCTAAAGTGGCTTCTAAGGCTCAATCCTGGTAAGTCCAGTGGCCCTGATGAACTCCACCCACGTATATTAACAGCATTGGCTGAAAGCATAGCCGAGCCATTGTCGGTAATCTTCAATATGTCTCTGGACCAGTCTAAATGTCCAAGAGACTGGAAAGATGCCATCATTAGTCCGGTCTTCAAAACCGGATCTAGAAACTTAGTTCAGAACTATCGTCCTGTTAGTTTGACCAGTATTGTTGTTAAACTACTAGAAAGAATAATTCGTGATGCTATCATTCAGTTCATTGAAGGGAACAAACTTTTCGCTGTGGAACAGCACGGTTTTAGAGCAGGTCATTCTTGCTTGACCAACCTTCTTTTGGCCAGAGAAAGTTGGGCAAGCTCAGCTGATGCTAATATACCGGTGGATGCCATATTCATAGACCTTAGCAAGGCGTTTGACAGGGTTTCTCATTCAGGTCTTCTAGTAAAGTTAGGTAGTCTGGGAATCAATAAAGTGGTTACCGACTGGATTCAAGACTTTCTAAAGGACAGAAGACAAAGAGTACGAGTTAACGGGGTTTTATCAACATGGGAATCGGTTAAGAGTGGCGTTCCTCAGGGTACAATTCTAGGCCCACTTCTTTTCCTGATTTATGTTAATGAGATTCCATCGGTAGTTAAGTCATCCTGCTTACTGTTTGCTGATGACATCAAGATATGGAGGGCTTTGCACGATGACAGTGATCAACTTGCTTTGCAGGAAGATTTAAACTTGTTAAGTGATTGGTGTAAGCACTGGGCCTTGGAGATTAACTTAAGCAAGAGTGTAGTTATGCATGTATCCCATAGTCACGTGCACAATTACTCAATGAATGGCATTACTCTCCCAGTGGTCACTGAGTACAAGGACTTGGGAGTGGTTGTGCAGCATGACTTGAAAACAGCAACAAACTGTAGAACTGCAGCCACTAAGGGTTTTAGAATGTTATGGGCCATACGCAAGGCTTTTGCGAACTTTGACGCTGATATATTTCGTATATTATATCCGACTTATATCAGACCTCATTTGGAATATGGGATCCAGGCAGCGAGCCCGTGTTTCAAATACGAAATAGACTTATTAGAAAGGGTGCAAAGAGTAGGAACTAAGCTAATAAAGGGTTTCTCAACCCTGTCATATGAGGAGAGGTTAAGTCGACTGGGTTTATTTCCACTGTCATACAGACGACTTAGGGGTGACCTAATACTAGCATACCGTATCCTAAGAAATGATTTTGGAGCTAATTTATCTAAATTATTTCTTCCTTCTAGCACCAACCAATTGCGAGGACATCACCTCAAGGTTCAAAAACCACGGTCGAATCGTCTGCGTCTGGAAATCCGTTTTTCGCATCGAATTGTGAACCATTGGAACTCCCTACCGGAACATGTCGTATCAGCGCCATCCGTTGATTCATTCAAGGCGAGATTGGACCTCCTGTATGAAATAAATCGAAAGGATTAACACAGGCATATAGCCTACTATCCTAAATAAATTGTAAACTGTAAACCATGAAAGAGATGAAAGGTGCAGTTTGGTTTCATATTTTTGTTCATTGTATAATTATTAAACAGCTTCTATAGACACACTAGGTATGTTGCAGACGCAAATACTTCAGCGTTTGAACTTCATGTATGCCACTACCAATAAAGCCAGAAATGATGATTACGAACACGATGTCAATCTACCGGTAAAGTCATCGGCTATGCTTCAGATTTTCGATGGCGAACTTCAACACATGAAGTATTTTGAGCGAATATTAAGGAATTTTTACCAAACTTCCCTAATAACTTCTGTTTGGATCTGCCAACTTTCATTTAAGGTGCAAAATGATGCAACTAAACCTACGCGTCGTTTGTGGAGTGCAGTCTTGATAAGAGCTTAGCCACACTGGTGACTTACAAGGATACCGTGGACAAGACTGATGTCCTAGACTACATGTTTTTCACGCTTGTAATTGGTGTGTTTACATCTATTGAACAGGACATTGTATACTGACCACAAATTTCGATATCATCACTCAGAAGCAGTTAGAACTTGGGTCCACCGAGAAGGGGACACCCGAAATGATAGTCAAAGTCAACGAGTATTGGTGTCATGATCAACGACTTAAGAAAAGAATGATTACTTACCAGAAGAGTTATTTTTAAAGGACAAGTCTTACTCTTTTCATGTACTTAATGGTTAGTCACACATATTCAACTGTTTGCTTATTTCCTTCATTACAAATATGTGTCAACGTCATTCAACACAGTCAATCACTGTCCCCAGAATAATTTACAAATCATTCTCTACAATTTTTCGCCCGTGACTATTTTTATGAAACCTATGTTTTACCATACAAAATATAAAATTCCCCACTGCATTGGCTGTATTTTATATCAGTGGCATACGGAGCTGTTGAGGAATAAGATTCTAAAGACAGTGGTCGTTAAGACTGAGTTAAAATCGTAACTGTTATAAAATCAATTCTAGTGATAACTGTACATTGCCACTTTGGAACTGCTTACACGTGTAAGCAGTTCCTTAGTCAAATAAGCGGAAGAAGAGGAAATTTTGACAAATAAGCTAACTGTGTGCATTAATACTTGGGTAAAATGGGAAAATATGGGTCATTTTTGTCGTTCCATAGATGGGATAAGTGAGTAAATACGTGAGCAGCGTGAGTTAATTAGGAAGAAGCTTGGGGAAAAGTGCATTCACTAACTAGGAAACGCCTACTGTCTATAAACTGGCCGGGAGCACTTGCTAGTTTGATGATAAGATAACACAAAGTTTTAACTTATGCATGCAGAAATCATTCTACATTTAAATTATAATGTATTATGATGTAATTAATATATTAATAATATGTCTACAAGTTGCTTCTGTTTAGAAATTAAATCCATGCTTGCTGATATTTATGTAGAATTAACGCATTTAAGATTACACTTCTTTCAAATCTTTCAGGTTTGAAAGCATTACCAGATACAAAAACTTAAATTTACCTGAAATCAGTCGTTTTAAAAAATTCGGGAATAAACATACTTGAAGACTATAGCAATAAAATGTATGGTGATGCCAACAAACAAACCTACCGTGATTTTGAACAAAAAAAGCAAAATATTGGGAATTTAGTTAAATAAAATTTATAAATTAATTGCAACATTAGGAAGACATCATGAGAATTTCTCTCTTGCCAGTTTCAATATACAATGTTGTATATTCATTAGGCGTAATAAATTGATTGCCTTTATTGAATATCCCCTTCATCTTATTTGTGTTAGTGGTGAAAGTTATGTTTCTTTATATGCTTTGCGAATGAAATCTTGCATTATAAGATTTCTCTGATATACGTCACATAAGCAATTTAATGTACTTTGACTGTTTTATATTAGCTGCATTTGCACTCTAGAAATCATCGCTTGATGCCGATATATGCACATTGTAATCATTAGAGGGGGCAGTCCAGTATGCAATATTGCTTTTAGGAGCTGGTATAAACCAATTTGACTTCTTTGTGCTCGCTTGTTGACTCTGACTCAAAGGTTCCTGGCCTTCTCAAACTTCCGCGTCGTTTATCCCGCCAATCGACTGTCGTAGCTATGGTTGACTCCAAAAGGAGTAGTACTGTGATTTAATTATATGTTGTTTGCAGTATGCGGCGTGTTAAGACTGTTACTACTGTGAATGGAGTTCATCCTTTCACCATTCAGTCCTCCGGTATCGTCGTCAGAAGAAAAGAGATAATAATAATAGATATAATTAGAGTAGGTTAATCAGCCCAACAGACAGAAAATGAAATAAAGAAAACGTAAAAACAGACGGCTAATTAAACTTGAAGTTGATATATGTGTATACATATACTAATATACACACATTTACAACATCAGTGATAATAATAAGATTAGTAATAAGTGTGTATGGTAGCTGGAGTTGTTAGGATAGTGAGACGGAGAGAATGTAAAGTTAAACGGCGAATTTAGTTGCATGCCCCTGAATGATGTATGAGATTTCAAGAGGGTAGGCCAGTTGGGCGCAGTCCTTGTGTCGCCGCATGATTGTTCAGCCTTCGCTTAAAGGTGTCCACAGACGGCGCCATAGCTACAGACGATAAGGAGTTCCAGAGACGGCAAACCCACAGTGAAAAGAAGTGGGAGTGCACCCGAGTTCGTGCCCCCTGATGAGCTATCCTTCTGGGATTTCCACGAGGAAGCCTATACCTACTCGATGGCAGAACACCTTTGGGTGATTCTGATTTTGTAGGCAGTAATCAGATCCCGCTAAGCAAACGGTAGCTAAGTGCGAATAGGCCTAATTTCTTTGGTCTTTCATCACACGGTTTGTCTCGGAGACCCATCACTTCTTTTGTTGCCCGTCTTTAAACGATTTCCAATAGGCAGGCGTCTCTTCTAAGCAGTGAGGTGAAATGATATGCACTTCAAAATATGGTCTGAAGTACGTAATGTACGACCTTAGAAAGACTTCAGGAGTGGGTGCACCTCAATGTCCATGTGTGAAGTGTATCAGCGCATATGACCTCGCTACATACTCCATGTAATATACGCTTGTGTATATTTTATCCGTTAGAACTAGACCTAAGTCATGCTCGGATATTGTGCAGGACAAACTTTCGTTGCGCAGAGTGTCACTCGCATTCCGCAGCCAACGGATGTGGGATTCCAAAACCTTGAGATTTTTCAGGTTGAAAGTCGTTGTCAATGGAGTTGAAGATTGAACGATCAATTCTTGGTTGTTTGCTCAAAATCAACTTCCCCAATTTTCGCGGAGGCATCAATACGACAGTCATCGTCTCATCGGTCGCTGTTCAGAAAGAAGTCAGCAGTAAACCATCAGAAGTAATCTTGTGATTTATTATTGTAATATTTGTTCACAGACCCTAGTAAAAACATTATTTTTATATGTTGGTGTAACAAGAAAGAATTCTCGAGTGGCCAATCGGTCTTTTGGTTTTTTCGTCCGTTATTACTAAGCGTTTCTGAAAAACTGCAAGGAACAGCGTGTGCCCGAGCGTAGCAAGAGCTGGGCATTAACTGTTTATGAGACGTGGCTGACAGTCGTACTATTAGCCACCGCCCAGGCTTCCAGAAGCTTTAGATCTCCCTGCAGCCTATCCGAGCCTTCCTAATACTTTATTACCCTCCATATCTTTACATCGTCAGCGTTTAACAGAATTGAGCAGCTTAGACGGTATGGTAGGCCATTGATAAAAACCAAAAAACATCGGTGGCCCTAGGGAAGAGCCCTGAGACACTCTTGGTGATGATCTGTACCAAGATGATAGGACTCGATTGACCTTAATGCGGAGTTTCTTTACAGCTAGGAGGCCTTTCAGCCATGAAAGAAGCGGCTCATCTTTACCTGATTGACTTATTTTGTGTACGAGAAGGTCATGGTAAACTGTGTTTAAAGCCTTCTCGAAGTCCAGGAAGACCACAAGGACTGGAACATTCATATCCCAACATGATGCCCAATCGTTCCAAGCTGATGGTAGGTTTGTTACATATGACCTACCTTTCCTGAAACCGTGTTGGGCTTCATGGAGTACATTAAACATACAGAGGTAATCCCTGATGTGATCTTCAAAAATACTTTTGATACAACTGAGAGTAGGGCTACTGGTATATAACCAGTGCTATTTTACCTATCTCCACCCTTGAAGGTCGGAGAAAGGATGGCTCTTTCCCACTCCCTTAGTAGTTCCCCTAAATCCATCGGAAGTTTGAACAAGTCGGATTAGGGCCTACAGAGAGCTTCGGCACACTGTTTCAGAACAGACGGCCTGATGTCGTCACAACCTGAGGTGTGAATCTCCGTAGCTCCCCTAGTACTATTGCCTGGTTTAGTTGGGGAGTAATAACTGGTTTTCCCTCCGGCGAAATAGCAGTCCCACCATATTCTCCACCTGTGATACCCACATTGCTGTTTAACTGCTTGGCGATGGCCAAAATGAATGTCAGTCATTTCCAGACTCTTGAGTTATTGACCCTTTGGACCTACTAAGGTGCATGTCCCTGGTTGGTTTTCTTTGCGATATGAATCAATACAAGCTTTTGGGGCTCACCAGGAATTAAAGGTCTATTACTGAACTTTCATGAAATCACACTAGTGTATTTGGCAATGTTGAATGACTATTCCCAACAAAATTTACTTGACAAAAGCCAACTAAAAATCAACATCACGTCAGATATGGCTGCTTGTACCGAAGGAAGCAATATAATGCTGAATCGGAACTACCAAGCCGCGCAAATACCCATCAGATACATCATACAATGCCGCCATGAAGAAGGGGTGTGTAATATAGTCGCTCCACTTGACTGTCAGAAGGTGAATACTGCCAGTCAAAATGTCCAAGAAGATACGTGGATCATGAGAAGAATAACAAACTGCAGTTAAAATGAAGACACAACTCACCTGCTCATTTAAACAACAGCCAGCTGCAGCACTTCTTTGATATCCAGTAATAGAGGTGAACTGAGTGGAAAAATAATGAATTACTCTTAGTTCCTACATATCTGCGTAAGTTAAACAAAATGCCCTTAGATTATTGGGAGTCATGTTCCAGTCTTAACTAGCTTTTCATATACATGAACAGTTTCATGCAATGGACCAGTAGTGTTTTTCTACTCACAGGTTGAACAGAGCTTTAATATGCTCCCGGTATATAAGGAAAAGTCAGGCTAATAAATTTAGATTTTATTAAGGTTTTCAGTTAAGTCATCTGCCTAGTATCCAGATCACAAAGATCATGGACCTATCTCTAGGTTTATAAGACTAAGTTTAATATGCACAAAGCTATGCAGGGTAATCGAAAGGGAATAAAAAGACGGTTGGGCATTATGACTGGTTATTCTTCCATCACTAACGAAACAGAGTTAAGATTATCACCAAGTGTAAAGTCTGCAAATAAACGTCACAAAAATGTGCAGTTATATTTCCATCGTAATTCTCTAGTCTTCTGACAAATAATATACAGCCTTCTTCGCACCTACT
Source organism: Trichobilharzia regenti (assembly GCA_944472135.2). Lineage (NCBI taxonomy): Eukaryota > Metazoa > Platyhelminthes > Trematoda > Strigeidida > Schistosomatidae > Trichobilharzia > Trichobilharzia regenti. The sequence continues at coordinate 164,968,628 of OX235270.1, forward strand.
GATAGAAAACAGTCCGAATAAATAAATGATTTAATGTCCTCCAGCACTGACACCCCGCGCGCGAAATAGGGCCAATCCCTTTTTCTTACTGCAATCGAAAAACGTGTACTCGACTGCCGATGGGGGCACCTGGTTTGACCGATACGAGGCTGAAGTGGAAAGCAACAAAACCAAGACAGCAAGCATCACACATCCACATCACATCGGTACACTCTCTGCCACTCCTCGACATTTGAGACCTTAACTCGTGGTTGAAACACCCCCTCGCTCTTAACTGACAAAACCATAACTAATCGTTGTCCACATAAGTGTTAGATGCTTCTCCATCCACATCACTTCCAGATTCAGCTCAGGCCTATCGGCGCATTGATCCTTTTACGATGACTTTAAGTCACTCAATCCTTCCATAAATCGCGGAAGACTAGAAACGACTTCAGAAGTAATCACAATGACGTAATGATGCGATCGATACGATACGTCAAAACAAAAGAACAACAAATGGACAGTACAAAACCAGGTAGCAGCTCAGTTGACACAACACATACAGGTAGCACACCAAGTACGTTGGGCCGTGCCTCTACTTACAACATTTGAATAATTGAGTGACTTACAACAGTACTCCTGCAACCCTTCTCTGACTGACGGTTCAAAGTTGGAGACCGTCTTACAATCATTCACTGATCTCTTACCGTCATCTATATCCTTAACTATCAGTTACGCTACTGCCATGATATTTTAACGTAGAATTTAGGTGACTATCAAGCATACGACATCTGAGCAACCAAGCAAAGTCATAGATTAATTTATGCCAGTAATAATAACATTAGAATAGTAGGTCGAAAACCGAAAGCCTCTTAATCGTACAAGTCAGGTTAAGCAATCAGTCCTAATTCCAAGACACTCTCGCACGCAGGTGACCCTTAATTACTGGACCAAACGTTAACTTTAATTCGAATAGATCGGCGCTGGTTTAATCTCATCACAAAACGCACAGGTCGACGGACGTCCATTTTGCTGTGGGTGACAACATCGATGACGACCGATCGACACGACTTGGTGGACTTAGTGGTGCAGCAGCAGTTGTTGTTGCTCTATTTGTAGAAGATTGTTTATTCGTAGCACTATTACCACTGGCACCTTTTAGGATTACATTCATTTTAGGGTTCACATCTGTCTATCAATGGGCTTTATGTAAATAATTTTCACCGGTTGTCAATGGAGTTGAAGATTGAACGATCAATTCTTGGTTGTTTGCTCAAAATCAACTTCCCCAATTTTCGCGGAGGCATCAATACGACAGTCATCGTCTCATCGGTCGCTGTTCAGAAAGAAGTCAGCAGTAAACCATCAGAAGTAATCTTGTGATTTATTATTGTAATATTTGTTCACAGACCCTAGTAAAAACATTATTTTTATATGTTGGTGTAACAAGAAAGAATTCTCGAGTGGCCAATCGGTCTTTTGGTTTTTTCGTCCGTTATTACTAAGCGTTTCTGAAAAACTGCAAGGAACAGCGTGTGCCCGAGCGTAGCAAGAGCTGGGCATTAACTGTTTATGAGACGTGGCTGACAGTCGTACTATTAGCCACCGCCCAGGCTTCCAGAAGCTTTAGATCTCCCTGCAGCCTATCCGAGCCTTCCTAATACTTTATTACCCTCCATATCTTTACATCGTCAGCGTTTAACAGAATTGAGCAGCTTAGACGGTATGGTAGGCCATTGATAAAAACCAAAAAACATCGGTGGCCCTAGGGAAGAGCCCTGAGACACTCTTGGTGATGATCTGTACCAAGATGATAGGACTCGATTGACCTTAATGCGGAGTTTCTTTACAGCTAGGAGGCCTTTCAGCCATGAAAGAAGCGGCTCATCTTTACCTGATTGACTTATTTTGTGTACGAGAAGGTCATGGTAAACTGTGTCTAAAGCCTTCTCGAAGTCCAGGAAGACCACAAGGACTGGAACATTCATATCCCAACATGATGCCCAATCGTTCCAAGCTGATGGTAGGTTTGTTACATATGACCTACCTTTCCTGAAACCGTGTTGGGCTTCATGGAGTACATTAAACATACAGAGGTAATCCCTGATGTGATCTTCAAAAATACTTTTGATACAACTGAGAGTAGGGCTACTGGTATATAACCAGTGCTATTTTACCTATCTCCACCCTTGAAGGTCGGAGAAAGGATGGCTCTTTCCCACTCCCTTAGTAGTTCCCCTAAATCCATCGGAAGTTTGAACAAGTCGGATTAGGGCCTACAGAGAGCTTCGGCACACTGTTTCAGAACAGACGGCCTGATGTCGTCACAACCTGAGGTGTGAATCTCCGTAGCTCCCCTAGTACTATTGCCTGGTTTAGTTGGGGAGTAATAACTGGTTTTCCCTCCGGCGAAATAGCAGTCCCACCATATTCTCCACCTGTGATACCCACATTGCTGTTTAACTGCTTGGCGATGGCCAAAATGAATGTCAGTCATTTCCAGACTCTTGAGTTATTGACCCTTTGGACCTACTAAGGTGCATGTCCCTGGTTGGTTTTCTTTGCGATATGAATCAATACAAGCTTTTGGGGCTCACCAGGAATTAAAGGTCTATTACTGAACTTTCATGAAATCACACTAGTGTATTTGGCAATGTTGAATGACTATTCCCAACAAAATTTACTTGACAAAAGCCAACTAAAAATCAACATCACGTCAGATACGGCTGCTTGTACCGAAGGAAGCAATATAATGCTGAATCGGAACTACCAAGCCGCGCAAATACCCATCAGATACATCATACAATGCCGCCATGAAGAAGGGGTGTGTAATATAGTCGCTCCACTTGACTGTCAGAAGGTGAATACTGCCAGTCAAAATGTCCAAGAAGATACGTGGATCATGAGAAGAATAACAAACTGCAGTTAAAATGAAGACACAACTCACCTGCTCATTTAAACAACAGCCAGCTGCAGCACTTCTTTGATATCCAGTAATAGAGGTGAACTGAGTGGAAAAATAATGAATTACTCTTAGTTCCTACATATCTGCGTAAGTTAAACAAAATGCCCTTAGATTATTGGGAGTCATGTTCCAGTCTTAACTAGCTTTTCATATACATGAACAGTTTCATGCAATGGACCAGTAGTGTTTTTCTACTCACAGGTTGAACAGAGCTTTAATATGCTCCCGGTATATAAGGAAAAGTCAGAGCTAATAAATTTAGATTTTATTAAGGTTTTCAGTTAAGTCATCTGCCTAGTATCCAGATCACAAAGATCATGGACCTATCTCTAGGTTTATAAGACTAAGTTTAATATGCACAAAGCTATGCAGGGTAATCGAAAGGGAATAAAAAGACGGTTGGGCATTATGACTGGTTATTCTTCCATCACTAACGAAACAGAGTTAAGATTATCACCAAGTGTAAAGTCTGCAAATAAACGTCACAAAAATGTGCAGTTATATTTCCATCGTAATTCTCCAGTCTTCTGACAAATAATATACAGCCTTCTTCGCACCTACTGATAGAAAACAGTCCGAATAAATAAATGATTTAATGTCCTCCAGCACTGACACCCCGCGCGCGAAATAGGGCCAATCCCTTTTTCTTACTGCAATCGATAAACGTGTACTCGACTGCCGATGGGGGCACCTGGTTTGACCGATACGAGGCTGAAGTGGAAAGCAACAAAACCAAGACAGCAAGCATCACACATCCACATCACATCGGTACACTCTCTGCCACTCCTCGACATTTGAGACCTTAACTCGTGGTTGAAACACCCCCTCGCTCTTAACTGACAAAACCATAACTAATCGTTGTCCACATAAGTGTTAGATGCTTCTCCATCCACATCACTTCCAGATTCAGCTCAGGCCTATCGGCGCATTGATCCTTTTACGATGACTTTAAGTCACTCAATCCTTCCATAAATCGCGGAAGACTAGAAACGACTTCAGAAGTAATCACAATGACGTAATGATGCGATCGATACGATACGTCAAAACAAAAGAACAACAAATGGACAGTACAAAACCAGGTAGCAGCTCAGTTGACACAATACATACAGGTAGCACACCAAGTACGTTGGGCCGTGCCTCTACTTACAACATTTGAATAATTGAGTGACTTACAACAGTACTCCTGCAACCCTTCTCTGACTGACGATTCAAAGTTGGAGACCGTCTTACAATCATTCACTGATCTCTTACCGTCATCTATATCCTTAACTATCAGTTACGCTACTGCCATGATATTTTAACGTAGAATTTAGGTGACTATCAAGCATACGACATCTGAGCAACCAAGCAAAGTCATAGATTAATTTATGCCAGTAATAATAACATTAGAATAGTAGGTCGAAAACCGAAAGCCTCTTAATCGTACAAGTCAGGTTAAGCAATCAGTCCTAATTCCAAGATACTCTCGCACGCAGGTGACCCTTAATTACTGGACCAAACGTTAACTTTAATTCGAATAGATCGGCGCTGGTTTAATCTCATCACAAAACGCACAGGTCGACGGACGTCCATTTTGCTGTGGGTGACAACATCGATGACGACCGATCGACACGACTTGGTGGACTTAGTGGTGCAGCAGCAGTTGTTGTTGCTCTATTTGTAGAAGATTGTTTATTCGTAGCACTATTACCACTGGCACCTTTTAGGATTACATTCATTTTAGGGTTCACATCTGTCTATCAATGGGCTTTATGTAAATAATTTTCACCGGTTGTCAATGGAGTTGAAGATTGAACGATCAATTCTTGGTTGTTTGCTCAAAACCAACTTCCCCAATTTTCGCGGAGGCATCAATACGACAGTCATCGTCTCATCGGTCGCTGTTCAGAAAGAAGTCAGCAGTAAACCATCAGAAGTAATCTTGTGATTTATTATTGTAATATTTGTTCACAGACCCTAGTAAAAACATTATTTTTATATGTTGGTGTAACAATAAAGAAATCTCAAGCGGCAGATCGGTGTTTCGGCTTTTTCGTCCGTTATAACTAAGCGTTTCTGAAAAACTGCAAGGAACAGCGTGTGCCCGAGCGTAGCAAGAGCTGGGCATTAACTGTTTATGAGACGTGATTGACACCGGTTGTCCCATCAATATCCATATTTTCTACAGTAGCATCAACCGCTAAGTCTACTTAGCGTTCACGTTGTACAGGGGCTTCGTTTAAACCACTGGTAGTAGGTAATCTGTTTGCCTCATCGTGATCGGCTGAGGACAAGTGTTCGCCATCACGATTATGATCGCAAATATTAACTTTGTCGTCAGCAGTATGATCGAGTAGTAGGTGACTTGGACATTTCTTTGTAAGTCCCCAAAGGAGGTTTTACATATTTACTTAAACTAGTAATATCTTCTAAAGTGGTGGAATCAAAACAGGACACTGGAGCTCCTTCTTTTGCGCAGGGGGAGGCGTCATCTGTAGCAAATCACTCAGCAATGACTTACCAGCTGCGTTCGCGTCTTCGACTATCCGGCATCTTTCTGGTTAAGTACAAGAATAGCGTCCTGGGAGTGCGAACGCTCAAATGACCTTGAACGCATGCTAGTCGTTGGCTAACGGCATCTGTCATTATCATAGCTGAAATATCAACCCTATTCATCAAATAAGGAGCAAGTTTCACCCAGATCACGCTTTTAGTTACTGTTTGGACAATGCGTTAACATCTCGTAAGCGTTAGGATTAGGGTTAAGGCCAAAATTGGGGTTAGGGTTAGGGTTAGGGTTACGGTCATAATTGTGATTCGGGTTAGGTTTACGGCAGGATAAGGATTGTCGTTAGGGTTAGGATTAATGTTAGGGCTAGTGTGAAGCTTAGGGTTAGGGTCAGGATTAAGGCTAGGGTTGCGATTAGGAATAGATTTATCATTTATTTCAACTTGTTTTATTATCCTCATTTTCCTTGTATGTAGTCGCCGATCCTCTTATTGAAACCATAGTAACTTAGCCGAGGGCTTTGGAGAGGACTGCACAGCAAGAGGAGAGAGATGAACGATTCACAAAACAGCCAACCTTCAGTTTCTTTGGTGAATACATCTACAGAAACTAGTTCAACCTAGCAACTGATACTCCTCATCACAACTGGGACGTATTTCTAAGTCATATCAGAGAAAGATAATCTGTTTAATGTGTTTTCATGCATTTTCTTTTGAATATACGTCATTTTTTGTGCATAAATTCCTCATTTTTGTGATTGGCAGGCTGAAGGTCACTCGTGCGTTCGCATCACTTGGGACGCTATTGTTGAACTTTGCCAGCATTCGATATAGATACTTCCCTTAGGCAGTTAAAACACAATACTTTCTGTTTCTTCACATTCAACTACTCCATGAGAGATATTTCGATGAAGCTGCTAGAGTCACTAAGTCGGTGCGTATTATCAAAACGAAACATCCTCTCCCTTTTACAGCACCTTGTGCTCTCGTCTCTCAACTGTGCACCATCATTCTTACAGGTTTCCAATACACTCCTGGAGATTATAAGTGGTCTTACAAATCTTCGACGTAATATTCACATCGCCTCGGTATATCCTTCCTTTGTGGATAATAACTTACGGCACCGCGCTGCTCTTGCAGATGCAACAATGAAATACCTCAGCAAATACATAAATGTCATATTACCGTTAAGTTCAAAATCAAGTTCACTCAAACTTCAATTTCTTTCATAAGATGAGAACAGTCCGCTGGATTTCCATCGAAGCACCGCTGCTTAGACTATCGCAAATTAATGCATCTAATGTCTTTAGGTGAATCTACATGATCGTCGATTTTATCACTCATAACATTGAACAACTCGTCACAAACTGGAAGCTAATCATCGTCACTTACCTTTCTGTCTGCCTCCATACTACCGTATCCTTTCATTGGCCCAGGCATCATTGAACGTCTACAAAAATCCAAACTTGTGTTCCAGTAATACTTGCTCAAAGACAAAATGTTGGAGACTAAGTAAGCACGAGCAGAATTGTCAGCGGCTTGCCAGAGAACTAGTAAAGAAACACGATCCACAGAACAGAGAAGAACTAGCGAAGGAGAACGACCAGGAAACATCAAAGGAAATGGATCAGAAATTGTCAAATATTTATCAGCCTATCTAAGAATAAGCGATGATGACGTTTTTCTCTCCTGCAAATGGAAAGCAGTTCGAGTTAACGACCGATTCAGTGTTCAACGGTACTGATTTGATTTTTTTATTTTTGATTACAGCTTGATTCCACACCGTATTTTTGGTACAATTATGGAATTTTCAGCATGTGATATCGATGGCGCAAATTTCGCCGGCCAACCATAGATATCAGATGTGCGTCGGCAGGGGATCGAACCTCGGACTATGCGCATGGTCGGCGAGAGTCCTAACCACTGTGCCACCGACACACAACATCCTTGCTGAATGTTTCCTCGCAGGATCCAGGTTAAGTTCCCATCACTTAAAATTAGGATGTCTAAGAAAAGAGATTTAAGGTTGTGCACAATTCAACCCTTTATGTCGACGTGGGGAAATCGAACCCTACCCTACGTAACCGCTTTTCTTATCTTTACACTCAGCCTTCCAATCAGAAATCTGTGCACAAAATCTTCCATCGACGACTAGTCTTACTTTTCTGAATTTGTTTATCTAAAACACTACCTCTCTCTACCAAACATACACTGTCAGATTTAAGACTTAATTAACCTAATTTGTTTTAACAACCAACGTTACGGATCCTACAAGCGGCGAGACTGTGAAATAGGCGAAATGATTTTCCAATAGTTGCTCCTCAGGGAAATGGTTTTACCCAGACTCCATAAACGTGGTCACTGCTGTCATACTATTTTGCCGAATATACTTAACGATTTACCTGTCGATACTTTGCCTTAGTTTTGTGTTTTCAATTCAACTTTTGAAACAGTTGACTTCGTTGACACCAAGACTAACCATCCACCCAGAATAATCCACTTTACCGCTTGCTGAAGTGTTTTGCAATCTGAAAGTGCATATCGGTTCAGACCGCATTGAGACCCTAGTAAATATTTACAGGATTCTGAATTTGTATCGAGAATGCTTTATAAATACTAATTTCAAAACCCAGAACTTCGATATGTGCAGTGTTAGGAAGATAGTCAATTAAATGAAGAATATCTTCGTGATATCTGCTGTTATTCGTTGAAATGGATGTCGCATAGTTCTATCCATTTTCATGCCTCCATTCAATGGGCTAAATAGGCCACATTCGTGAATAATTTGGCAATGTGTCGAGTTACCACAAAAAATCTCCTAACCACCTCAGTGTGCATACGACAGTGGATATGTTATGCATATTGAGAAGAACAAACATCAGCCACCATTATTAAACCATGAGATGTGGCATTTACTGTCTATAAGATTCTTTAAGCGGTTCATTGCCTATGCGTGTGTGGTGTGTTCCACAAAAATAATAATTAGTGAAGAACGCGGAATTAAATTATGAGGAGGATAAATGAACGATCATCGTAAGACAATGTAAAAGGCCCTTTAGAAAGAGCATTACGAAGAACATCTGCAAATTGAGATTCTAATGTAAGATTTCTGAATTTCACGGTCACTGTATATCTTTTTCATATCAACATTTCTAGAATTAAACACTACTGTGTTCTGGTGTTGGTATCTCTGCCTTCTACCGGAAGAAAAACACGTGCTCTGAAGCTTATTTCCCAGTACTTGACTTCTGAAATGATTGCGCAGAGGATGCTGCTAAGAAGTCTGAGGAAAATGGCTTAAAATAGCTTGCAGCGCACAGGATACACCGTTCACCTTCAACAATAGTCATGGTCCTACATATGCTATTAGAGGAAGAGACTTCCAAAAACTCACAAAATAACTTCTTTATATTTTTCCTTATATGTTTGCCTACTTACAAGATATATTAGTAGTATGAAACGAAATAAAGATAAATTTTATTGAAACGCCATAGTGCTGATAGAGCATATGGACAATCCGATTAGATTGGAAAGTAGGACGACTGAACAAGGAATATTCTTCTCCTATCCTGGAAGATATTGAAAATAAGGTTAGTGTTAGCCAACAAAACATATAAAGTTAATTGTCTATCATATGCGGCACGCTTGTTCTATTTTCACTATACGACCTTGTCTTCTTCATATGTAGACGAAGCCACTGGAATCCACCTGAAGAAACCGAACGTGTCTGTAAATTCAGTTCCTTTCCCGTTCAACCTTGGCTTTTATCACTGTTCTAAGATATCCCCAGTCGTCACATAAATACTATTCAAACTTTATGGTATTCAATTTAGTATCAGATAATTTTATGCATATCATCACACACAACCACTTGGATTTTTGGGGCTTTAATTCTATTCACTAATCTTCTGAACAACTCAGTATTATTTAATGAAAAGAGAATATTAATTTTATTGTCAATATCAATCACTTTTTAGATATTATTATGTGTGTATGACTTCTTGTATGATTTATGCCTGATATCACAGAAATTCGAAGACTTACAAGTGAAAACGAACACCCTGAATAGGGGACTGAGTGTCATCTCGCGCTAGGACATAGCTGAGTTGGAAAGTGAATAGGAAACAGTGAGTTTAGGGGTGGGTTCGAGAGTAGTGTATGAAGGAGATTATGTAAGTAGAAGAGTGAGTATAAGTGCCTTTCGGTAATCATTGGATCAGCTAAATACGCCTCTAGGGAACAAAATGAATAGAGATGTATTGTTGAAGCCCCATTTTCCACTAGGAAACCAAGGGAACAGTAATAAATATATATATAACAGATGAAGAAGTTATTGAAAATGAAATATTTGTTTTCTCTCAGTCAGTCTTTCTTCGTCCTCCCTAATGAGAAAATGCGAATATTAGCTAGACTGAAAGACAAGATGTTAACAGTGGATTGATCTTTGTATTGAGTGAACACGAGTTGGGATGTACTGTGTGTCTACTATGGATATATATGTGATATTTTCTTACCTACCGATTTTGCTATTTACACACAAAGCACGAGATAAAATCTCCTCTAACAGCTAACGTCCTTTGGAAACCAAAATTATTCAGATCAAAAACATACAATGTGTGATTTGCTTGATAATACCATATAAATGGTAACCAAGAAAGCAAGGGTAAATGCATAAAGCCATATATTATTGATTGACTGAGATGACTAGTTGGATACCACATATTCATGTTAATCAGTAGTGCTTGCTAGTTAGCTAACCAGAATATCAAAGTGATCTACATAACTGACGATTTGCTGGTCAAAATCTGCTTGGTTTCGGTTGATTTGGGTATTTTATCTGGGCTGACTCCAGCCAGTTATATCACTGATCATTTTGACGTCAAAAATGAGTGAGTCAACTCTCCCGTGCTTTGATAGATGAATTTAGCTTTCCTGGATAGTGAGAAACCACTGCTGGATGTTGATGTGAGTATTTTTTTTGGCTACTCACATGAATCAGTCTGTTAGGATAGACAATCAATCTTTGTTAGCGATGAAATCATGATTCGGTCCATGCTATACTGATATGATAATAGCTGATTGGACAGTTTCCTGATTGGTTTATTTTCTGCTTTAATTTCTGAGATTTTGTAAACTAAATATATGCCTACTGTGTTTTAAAGAATACAATATTGTCGCAGTTAAATTTGACTTTTTTGCCTATCACAGTATGATGAATATTTTCAAGGGATAAGTGATCTAGAGGCGCACTGTAGTGAAGTTAGACGACAACAATCACAAATCAGTAGCACTTTGCCATCAGTCTTCGATAATTTTACTAGTTTTTCTCATATTTGTGAATTGAAATCCGTAACCAAGTAAACGATGTGCGTAAACCTTGAATTCAAAGGTGACTTGGCTGTTGACAACATCCTCAAAAGAAGAAGGATCTCACAGTCCCTATTGAAAAGGAAATTCGTTGTGGTATCATCGAGATTAGCGTTTTCCAACTCACCAATACTGTTCGATAACATAAGGGACAAGATCCCCACAGCTGACTAACTCTAGACACGTTTATCACTTCATCTGCTTGTGCAGAGCTAGGTATATAACAGTCATGCCATGCAGGTTTTCTCTCGACGTTGTTAAGAATAGGTGAGAGTAGGGCTATAAGAAGAGTAATCATTGAACATATGATTGATTCTGGTCATCGTATCTCTAAAACCTTTTGATTTAATGTTGTCTTCAAGCTCAAAAGTAATTACTTATCCAACTCATTAGCTGTAGTGCTGAAGCTCTCTGGCCATAGAAATAGAAAAGTCTAAGCTTTGTGTACAGAAGAGAAAGTTTGTTCAAATCTTCCAATTCTTAGTTCATCCAAGCTTAAAGTATGATAATCCTCATTCATAATTTGGTCACTCTTTTTGTTTATTCAATTTGTGTATCCTTTCCGCATGATTACGTGGATTGTTACTGTAATGATTCATACTTTGCGGTATTGTTTTACTAGTCCCAGTTGTCATTCTTATTCAAAATGTGTATGTCAAACGTCAGGATAAGCTGAAATCGATTAGAAAATATTGTAAAACGGGAGACAATAGTGGTGGTTAATCATAATGGAATTGTAGAGTGTGGGGTAGGAAAATTGACAAGTAAGTCAGCTGAAAGTTATAAAAGGTGTCAGGTGAGTGGCTAGTACAAAGTGGTCTGTGTTAAACAGGAGATAGTAAGACTGGAATGAGAGGTTCATAGTGAGATAACGAATATATTAAATGAAACAGGTGGAGGCATATATTGAGAAAACAGATAATATCACTAATAATAAGTCCGTACAAATGAAAATTCGATAGTATTGAGAGAATGTTTACATGAGGGCATAAATTATGACGAATAATAACCTAACCATTGGATCGGGTCCCAATGGCTTAATGATATACGTGCTTGCCTTGTAACCGGAAGGTTCTGTGTTCGAATCCCGGTGGGTGCGTACCGCTGAAGAGTCCCAAACTAGGAAGAAACAGCTGTCCAGTATTCCTAGCTGGTTTTCTAATGGTTCTCTAACTAATGTCAACTCATGATGAAGTCTTGAAACCAATCAAATCCCTACAAACCAACACTTGAATAATAACCTACTTTATTCCAAAAACAGCACTAATTATAATACAGAATGGAATTCTCAGCATTTATCACAATATTGCATCTGATTTACTCAAAATATAAACAAAATTAAAATAAAATTAACCAGAAGAATTTGTCCACATTTGCGATATAAAGCTAAAAATATTCGAAGTACGAATTGAGAATATTAAATATAATAATAATAATAATAATAATAACAGTGTGTTTGTTTCAAACAGTATTGTCGATTCACTTTAAAAATTTTAGCCTGTTTTAGGGTATTGAGTCTAATATTCTGTTGATATAGCAGCATGGTGAGAGGAAGTACAAAATTGACAGCTATAACACAGCTTAAATGGTGTTCACATTTATGAAAAATGAATAAACAAATAAAAACAAATCATTGAGAAGATTATAAATAAAAGAGGGACAATAACAATAAAGGTTGATGTTGTATGGGTGGAAGAAATGGTTCATTTAGTAGTGTAAATAAGCTAAGTTAGTTCATGCCTGACACCATTTTCATCACATAAATAAAGTACGTGCTGCCAAATATGGTATAGTGGAATTTTTATACTTAGATGTACGTGCGTAAATTCTCCTAAAAAGACTTCTTGTTTTACCTGAGGAGACACAAGGTAGGAGCTGCGGGCAGAGTGGGTGCTCAGAGTCTGACAAAATTCCTTTAGCATATTTGTTGTATGACGTCAAGTGCCTTTCAGTGACAATGTCAACGATATGGCCCAATGGGATATCACTCGTCCTACTGGTAGTCTTCAGAGTTCTACGAAGTATGACATAGTCTTTTCTAACCAATCCAGGAAAGAGTAAGAGTGAACAGTAAAGAAGAATAGGTAAGATGTACAAGTTGACAAACTGTAAGAGGAGGTGTTGAATTTTGGCTGAGTGCCTTAACTTCTTAATGTAAAACATCAGATAAAATATTGTTTTAGAAATCGCTAAGACATGGGAAGACCATGATAGGTCAGTAGAAAAAAATTAATCCAAGATACTTAACGTAAGACGTGATTTCTATATCACTATCATTGATTTCACAACGGTCATAGGAACTAACAACTTCACTTAACTTTCTTTTATATCAGAAACTGAAATTAACGGTCTAACGTGTGGATGGATTTAGTTTACGGCCATTAGACGAAGACCATTCGCTAACTCCTGATAGAAAGCTGATCATCTTAGTACAGTCCGGCTGGGAGTTAACAGACATTAAAATAGTTAGATAATAATAACTGTAATAACAAGCGAAGGAAAAGAAAAACAAAAAAATAGGAGAATATTCTTTCCAATAATTTCTCCCCTTCAGGTTCTTACACTTGTAAAATATAATATCTGTTTTCGTTTCAATAATGGCCAGTTATGCGGCGGATATATTTTGTAATCGACTACAGCCCAGCGCGTTTGTCACGCATATACTACTATTTATTTTGACACCCCATAACTAATCTGGTATCCTACGTTGAAAAAAAAATAAATCAAAATTTCTTGGTTTGCAATATTAAACTCTATCTTATCGAATTTCACATCACGTTATGTAGGCTTTTTATTTTATCTGCCTGTTAACCCTATAATTATACACCGCCTCCAGCCTACTAACATTTACACTCACTATGAATTATGCTATATTTATGATATTATTTGTTTTACCACTTAAAATTTAACTATGATCACAAGTCAGAAACACTTTAATTGCATTGCAGACTATTATTATTATTATTATTATTGTTCTAAGTTATCACATACCCTTGTTTAAATTTCTTCACAGGGATATAATTTCTTTAAATCTATATGTTTACGATTGTACAGCTTAATAATAATAATAATAATAATGTCGTTGAAAAGAGACCCTTCCCCAAATCCCTTATTTTGTTTTTCAACAGACTTTCATAAATCTTAAATCATTATGGGAATCCATAGTATTCAACACGTGAGACAAGATCCGAATCTTCAACACCACTACCAAGTCAGACACTGCTTCTATACACGGTTCGGAGACTTATTGTGTACATTACTAAACATCTTTCCAAAAGACTATTTTATCAGACTTTTATCCTGCCGGCTGCCCTAAGCCGCTATTGTGTATCAGCTGGGCTGAAAGAAGAAGAAGAGGATAAAAGCAACTCTGACAGATAACCAAGAATTTATTGATTGCCCTAAAAATATGGAGATAGATTGGTTGAGAGTATGCTGGAGAAACTGTTCAGTGATATAACATACTAGCAACACTACCGTGCAAGTAGAACCCGAATGAGAAGTTGACTTTGTGTTGAAGGATGACATGGAAGAGATCCTGTGGTAAAGCTGAGGAAATGTAAACCTATGGAAGGTCATGAAGGCAGCCAAAAAAGAGACTGAAGTGAACCAGGTCAAATGGATATGCGGCGTACACCAATGACCGATTTCCTAACGAGATATATTGACAAGCGGGATTTACAAATTTGAATATGAAGAATGATGATCCTCAATGCCATTGGAAAGTAGTAGCGAATTTATCATTCATAGATCACTGAAGTGAAACCCAGTTGCTACGTGCTGAATGAGCTGGGCTCGTAAATCCAAGTTCAGCAGTTCACTTCTCAGTGGCATCAGAGTATACAGTACTGAAGAATTTGAAACTATGGATGGATAAACGTATACTTCTCCCAGCTTTCCGGAGATTCTACATTAAAAAAATTTCTCCGGTGATTGTAATGTTTTCTCTTTGTACGGCAAAGTAGCTAACCTCTCAACTAATTTTCTATTTCCCGGTCCAACAGATTATCATGTAGGTATGTGTATTCCACTTTATGAATGTGAATAAAGCAAGAACAAAGCTGGTTTGTGCTTATTTCGTTGGCTTCTCATCACCTGTGTACAGCCTAAATAAACAATAATTATTGTTGAGTTTATATACAGAAACTTTTTCACATGTTTCCAATCTTTACGCGATGTCATTTGGCAGGTGAATCCAAAATAAATCCGGTGACTACCTCTAGAGATTAATGGAGTGGACAACACTTACATTTTAATAGATTTTTGATAGGATCCCACACATTTTGGTATTGACTGTTAATTTTGTATATATGGTATATTATCATTCTCACACATTTTGGTATTGACTGCTAATCTTGTATATATGGTATATTATCATTCCCACACATTTTGTTATTGACTGTCAATCTCGCACATATGGTATATTATCATCTCTCACGCACTTTGTTATTGGCTATTAAGATAAATTATTTCAAATGCTGTTAGCTGTCCATATTGTTGTAAAATGTATAAATACCATGGCTTTCTTTGTCGTTGTTGCACTTTAATACACAGTCACAGTCCAGCCTTTGTCTTTTGATATTTGCGTGCTTTACTAAATCGGAAGGTACGACAAGCAGATAGGCAGATTTGTTCAGGCGCAGACAGAGCAAGGTGAAAACGTCTTCATTCAATTCCCTACAGTTATAACAAATTGGCGACGGGGTTTTACTTTAATTCAGTGCAGTTATAACAAATTGGCGACGGGGTTTTACCTTAATTCATCGCAGTTATAGAAAGCAAACGACGACAGTTTTTATTCTGTTCAGCGCAGCTATATAACATTTTTGACTGTGTTAATTACAACCCAATTACAATGTCTATCTCTCTGGACGATCTCAAATCTATCTTGCAGCAGCAGCAAGTTCAGAATGAAGCAGCTCAACTAAAATTAATCGAAGCTCTCACTCAGAAGCTGTCCATTCAAGTTCCATCAACATCTCATTCTGACAAATATGAAAGCATCTCAAATTCCATCAGTGAGTTCAACTACGACCCAATATCTGGTCTCGTATTTGATGCATGGTTCAATCGTTACGAAGACGTCTTCCGTATTGAATGCTACATGTTTGATGATGCTGCCAAAGTCCGATTGTTACTAAGAAAACTTGGTACTGTTGAGCACAACAGATATGTTAACTTCATTCTGCCCAAGAACCCACGTGAGTTATCATTCGATGAGACAGTCACCGTTTTATCACAAATCTTTGGTGAACAGTCATCCATGTTTAATATTCGGTATCAATGTTTTCAGTTGACAAAAATGCCTTCCGATGATTATGTCACTTACGCTGGCAAAGTGAACAAGGAATGTGAAAGGTTCAAACCACACGAAATGACATCAGATCAGTTCAAGTGTTTGATTTTTATTTGTGGGTTGAAGAACCCAGAAGATACTGACATACGAACTCGACTTCTGTCACTTGTGGAACAAGACCCGAAAATGACTTTACAAATGGTGACAGCAGAATGCCTACGTTTAATCAACTTGAAGCACGATACTGCTATGGTGGAGTGCAAACGACAGTCGTCTGAATTTGGTTCGATTAACACAGTGAAAAGTCCTCCGATCACCGTTAAGCACACAGCACGTCAGTCTCAAAATTCAGCTAAACCTCCTTCAGTGTGCTGGCACTGTGGTTCGTGGCATTTTGTCAAGTTCTGTCCTTTCAAGAAACATAAATGCCGTAATTGTCACCGTTTTGGACATAAGGAGGGTTACTGTACACCGCAGAAAAATTCTTCGGTGAGGAACAGAAGTAGTCGTTTCAAGCCGAAACAATCTCCTCGAGTACAGACCATTTTCACAACTTCCAAAGTCGATTTCGCCAGCAAACGTAAGTACATTACACTAGGTATTAATGGCAAACATATTCGTCTTCAGTTGGATACGGCATCAGATATTACCTTAATTTCCCGAACTACGTGGCGCATACTTGGGTGCCCACAGATTCTGCCGACCGAGCATGTCGCTAAGAATGCCTCTGGAGATATACTGAAACTCGTGGGTGAGATAAATTGCCAGGTTCAGTTTGGTGAGCATCACTTCAATGGTGTATGTTACGTTACAAACTACCATGATTTGAATTTGCTTGGTCTTGACTGGTTAGACAAGCTCCATATCTTCAATGTACCATTAAATTCAGTATGCTCTAATGTTTCGTCCTCACCACATAACGTTGTTCCCGGACATGTATCTGATCAGTCTCTCTTGCAACGCCTGCGTCAAAAGCACGCTTCTGTCTTCCAGGACAAACTTGGTTGCTGCAAATTTACCCAAGTTGTTTTGTCTCTAAAGCCAAACGCGAAGCCAATTTTTCGTCCAAAACGTCCAGTTCCGTATGCTGCTGTCACATTGGTTGAGAATGAACTCGACAGACTGGAAGCATTGGGTGTCATCAAACCAGTAACGTATTCGCCCTGGGCTGCTCCGATAGTTGTTGTACGCAAAGCAAATGGTTCCATTCGCCTGTGTGCAGATTTCTCAACTGGGTTAAATGATGCTCTAGAGGACCATGCTTATCCATTACCAATTCAAGAAGACTTATTCGTCAAACTTAATGGTGGAAAATGTTTTGCAAAAATTGACCTTGCTGATGCTTATCTTCAAATAGAAGTTGAACCAAAGTCTCAAGAGTTGCTAACAATCAACACTCATAGAGGTCTCTACCAGTTTACTCGCTTACCATTTGGTGTGAAACCAGCACCCGCAATTTTTCAGCAGATCATGGATACTATGCTTGCTAACCAACCTGGTGTTGCTGTCTACCTCGACGATGTGATAATCACAGGGAGTAGTAAGTCTGAATTGTTTGATCGACTTGACGCTGTGCTATCCAAAATGTCAGAGTTTGGGTTCTACCTTAAAGAGGATAAATGTACATTTTTCATGGATTCAGTAAAGTATCTTGGGTTCATTTTCGATCAACATGGACGTCGACCAGACCCAGAAAATGTACGTGCTATTCAGAATATGCCCGCTCCCACTAATGTTGCCACTCTGCGATCTTTCCTTGGCCTCATCAGCTATTACAGTGCATTTCTACCAGAGCTTCATCACATACGTGCTCCACTGAATCGCCTGTTATCGAAAAATGCAAAATGGAATTGGTCACCTGAATGTCAAAATGCATTTAAAAAAGTAAAATCGTTACTCCAGTCAGACATGCTGCTTACTTATTATGATCCAAGTCTTGAAATCATCCTTGCTGCAGATGCATCCGACTATGGTATTGGTGCTGTTATATCTCATCGTTTTCCTGACGGAAGGGAGAAAGCTATTGCACATGCATCTAGAACACTGAATACAACCGAACGCAAATATAGCCAAATTGAGAAAGAAGGTTTGGCGCTTATCTTCGCAGTCAAAAAGTTTCACAAAATGCTTCATGGTAGGAAATTCACCCTATTTACTGACCATAAACCCCTGTTATCGATATTTGGTTCGAAAAAGGGCGTTCCAGTGTACACTGCGAATCGGCTTCAAAGGTGGGCTGTCATGTTACTGGGATATAATTTTGATATCAAATACAAACCTACCTCTGAATTTGGCCAGGTAGATGCATTATCACGGCTGCTAAGCCATCAGAAGTTGGAAAGCGAGGATGTTGTTATTGCATCCATCTCTGTTGAAGATGATGTAAACAGAGTTCTGGTAGGCGCGACTCAACTTCTTCCGGTGACTGCAGTTGAGGTTGCCAGACACACACTGCGTGATCCAGTTTTACAGCAAGTATCAAAGTTCATCCGATTTGGCTGGCCTCCACATGTTCATTCAAATGTTTTAAAACAGTTTTACCAGCGACGCCAATCCCTATCCATCGTTAATGAATGCATAATGTTTGCTGATCGTGTTGTGGTTCCAGCTAATCTTCGTGACCATGTGCTTCGGCAGCTTCATATATCACATCCTGGTGTTGGGAGAATGAAGGCGATCGCTCGCAGTTATGTTTACTGGCCCAACATCGATGACCATATCGAAGACCTCGTTCGCAAGTGTAGTAAATGTGCTCAAGCATCAAAGTGTCCACGCAAGACAGAACTATGTTCCTGGCCACGACCGGACAAACCATGGTCCCGTGTTCATGTTGACTTCGCTGGACCGTTCAATAGTATGCATTTCTTAATATGTGTCGACGCGTTTTCCAAATGGCCAGAGATATTTCCTATGCATTCTGCCACATCAATTGCAACAGTGTCCCACCTACGTCAACTATTCTGTCGTTTTGGTATGCCTGATGTTCTGGTGTCCGATAATGGATCGCAGTTCACCTCATCACTGTTCTCAGATTTCTGCAAACTGTTTGGCATCCAGCATATTCGTAGCCCCCCGTATCATCCCCAATCGAATGGACAGGCTGAACGTTTCGTCGACACCTTTAAGCGTGCTTATGCAAAAGCGAAGGGGGAGGGAACAACAGAAGAAATTTTGGATAGATTCTTGCTGCATTATCGTACGACGCCAAATCCTTCCGCCCCAAATCAGTTATCCCCAGCGGAAATTATATTTGGCCGAAAGATCAGAACTGCCCTCGACTCAATTAAGCCTAGGCAAGTAAAGCAGGGCTGCAGAAATACAAAAATGGAAAACCAATTCAATCGCCATCACGGAGCTAAACGTCGAGTTTTCAAATTGTATCAGCAAGTTTATGTACGAGATTTTCGCTATTCACCTCCGAGATGGATTCGAGGACAAATAGTGGGGCAGAAAGGAAGGGTTTTATACAAAGTGAATGTAGAAGGACAGTTATGTGTCAGACACACGAATCATATACGAGATGCGTCAGATAGACCTGACAATGGGAGACGAGACCTCACGTTAGAAGTATTAGTAGATACATTTAATCTTCCGCAGCCGGAAGCCCGGGACACAGATCACACTCTATCCAGTACCATGCGAAGGTCAACTCGACAAAGAAGAGCTCCGAAACCTTTTCAAATAGATCCAAAAAGCAAGTCCTACACTCTTTACGGGGAGAGGTGATAGGATCCCACACATTTTGTTATTGACTGTCAATCTCGCACATATGGTATATTATCATCTCTCACGCACTTTGCTATTGGCTATTAAGATAAATTATTTCAAATGCTGTTAGCTGTCCATATTGTTGTAAAATGTATAAATACCATGGCTTTCTTTGTCGTTGTTGCACTTTAATACACAGTCACAGTCCAGCCTTTGTCTTTTGATATTTGCGTGCTTTACTAAATCGGAAGGTACGACAAGCAGATAGGCAGATTTGTTCAGGCGCAGACAGAGCAAGGTGAAAACGTCTTCATTCAATTCCCTACAGTTATGACAATTTCGTCCACATTTCTATGAATGAGCACTAATCAAAACTCTGTTTTATAGAGTCTGGAGAATACACAGAAATTCGAGAAAGAATTTCTGATGATCAAAACGATATAAGAATAAAACTTGTGCACTGTGGTAGAGTGTAAATCCATTATGGGTAAATTTTTGTTTTGATAAAGTCTCACAGTGTTATGCAGTAATGTTTACTGATGACGTTTCGAGCACAATTTATTGCTCATAATCATATCAAGGTAATCACACGACTTCCTAAATTCATTTATATAGTTCCATTGTGTTTTCTCTTGATTTTCACTTGATTTGATTGGTAATAGTATTTTCCATATTTCAGGTATGAGTGACGAGTCATTCCGATTGCATGTGTTGGGTGTAGACTCGATGAACAAGGATTCAGTAATCAACCTCTCTCTCCACCTACCTAGATTACTTTTTAGAATTTTAACCCTCTCCCACCCTATTGTGTGGTTGTGTGTTAGCGCATGCATTGCAATTGCTGAGCTTTTTTCTAAATTACTTATCTTCTCGGGGTCAACCATTCTTACCTTAGCTAAATTTTTATGTTCCGACAATCTGACTACCCCTGACCTACTAGTTTGACCTATGTAGTTGACCTCACAGTCATTGCATGGTATTTTGTAAATTATATTATTTTGTCTAATTGGGTCAACTGGGTCCTTTAACCTACAGAGCTTGTCCCTGAGTGAGTTTGTAGGTTTAAATGCCACCCTAATTCCTATTTTATTCAGAATCCTACGTAGTGTCTCAGATGTCCCCTCTTTATATGGTATAACTGTGGATGACTTATATTCTTTCTTATTTATGTTATTATTACTAGTTTCACAATTATTTTTATTTTGTTTTTGGCCCTTAATGATCTTCCTAATGAATTTTATAGGATAGTTATTCAACACCAACGCTTCTTCTATCTGTTTTAATTCATCATTTAGATCTTTTTTTGTGCTACTTAGTGCCACTGCTCGGTTTGTTAAACATTTAACTAAGCCTGCCTTAACAGTTAAAGGATGAGACGAATTAAAGTCTAAATATCTATTAGAATGCATTGGTTTTCTATAAACACTAGTGTGTAATTTGCCTTCTTTTATTCTTTTTATCTTACAATCTAACATCACAGCTAATTCTCCTTGATCATTTTCTGATTCAAATGTGAATTTTATTCCCTCAACTTGTGAGTTTATATGTGTCAAGAAGCTAGAGATGTGTTCTGTTTTTAACACTGTGTGTGAAAGTGTCATCCACATATCTCCACCATATTTTCGGAGTAGGGTTAAATGTATTGAGGGCACTATTTTCCCAGCTGTCCATAAATATGTCTGCTACCATAGGGGATATTGGTGATCCCAATTTCTGGGGCTCAAAACGATATTGGAAAATAACAGCTATCCGCGGAGACTAATTAACAAATATAGGAGATGTGATGGCCCAAACAGCAGACAAATCACAATGGGGAAATAGCCTGTTTTCATTCAACTCGACTTTAAAGGTGATAATATTCTGCAGGAATAGTCACCAGGAGACTGAAACACATCACTAGCCACAGCCTATCCTCTACGACTAAGTTGCTTCCCGTTTATCAGACAACGTGTCTTTTGGTTGAATGAAAAGTCGACAGATACCTCAGTCATGTTAACTTTAACTGTGCATCCTAGTTTACATTTATCTATGGGTGCAGTTACATTGTGAGAAAAGAAAGCAGGGCATACCCCCGACTTTATGAATATGTTCTATGCAGCCTATATCTCTCAAGCAAAAAAGTGCATTCAATAAAGCCATTGCCATGCATCTCTTTGATGATATGGGTCATGAGGTGGACATTGCGAAATCCTTTGAAATTGTCAATAAATAAAATAGTTCAGTACTCTTGAAACTTGACGAGATAATCTCAGCCAGACTCCTGGGACTCAATTTATGTGTGTGTGTGTGTTTTTAGAAAGAAGCAGTTATCGGTCGTCCCTTGTCTCGCGTCCTGGTAATTGGATGTCCTTATTCTCTTTTTCAGGTGATGACTCAGTCTTTGGTTTTAACCTTAGTCCGGCGTTTACTGTATCATTTCAATTGACCTCACTACATTGTTACCTAATTTATTAATTTACTCATCATCTTACTCAGCTCTTGTCTTTATTACGTAATTCCCTTATTAAACAGTTGGATACAATCGGCAGGAAGCCTTGAACCTAGACTTCAGTCTGCACCAAAGAAAGGACCAGACACATCACACTAGTTACCAGTATTCAATGAAAATAGTAGCTCCTCTAATATTGTAAATACAGACCGATTTTTGTTTAAACCTGAACTCTCTAATATAAGTGTGATTTTCTGATCACTATTTATTAAGTATCAAGTCATCTGTTAACTGATATCGTGTAACAATTGCAAAAACATGTAAAAAAGGGTTTCTGTATATAAACTTAATAATAATAATTTATTAAGGCTGTACTCAGGGGATAAGAAGCCAAAGAAAATAAGCAATGACGATATCATTTTATTTTGCACAAACCAGCCTTGTTCTTGATTTATTGAAATTATCATCTTGGTGTAGGCTGTCGGGAATTGAATCGTGAACTATGAGTGTGACTGTGTCGTTGGTGCTTCACTGGATCATAAACATATTTCAAAGATTCAAAACTTAAAGTTTTAGTGAACCAGCACATTGAAGGTTTTTTTTTCTGTATATGTATCCTTCATTAACAACTGTCTCCGCTCAATACTCAAGATCAGATGGCCGGTCAGAAAAGATCAGCAACAGGGATTTCTGGGAGCGAACCAACACCACAGGAACCGATTGTGAAACAAATAGGCAGAAAGAAATGGAGATGGATTGGCCATACGCTGAGGAAACCATCAAGTGACATCACTAGACAAGCCCTCGAGTGGAACCCGAAAGGGAGGCGGGCGGCGAGTTGGTCGTCCAAGGGTGACTTGGAGGAGGTCATGCGAGGAGGAGGAGATGAAAGCATGTGGACATACCTGGAGCAGGGTGAAAAAGTTGTCAGAAAACCGAAGTCAATGGAGGTGCGCAGCTGAAGCCGTATGTTCCTCTAGGAACTAAAGGATACAATAATAATATATATATCCTATTCTTATTGTTCTACATTTATATATGAAATATTACCATCATACTGTTTTGATGGCAGTGAACGCCCTCTGTTGAATGTTGGCCATTAAATTTCATCAGAAAGACCATTACTTCAATCATTGTATTCTCTTGTATTCACATATTCTACCCATTCTTCTTCTTCTTTAATTTTACCCAATCCTCACCAACTTAGTCTTTCTTAGGCTTCTTCAAAAAATTATTATGTTCCGTACTACACAATACTTTGAAGGCTGCATCAAGCAGTGGTATTTTGACTTTGATCAAACTTTGAAATGACACCTGTTGCTTATGAGTCGCTAAAAGTCGTCTTTATAGGGAATTGAACATTCACCCCCATTCACTATCCAAAACTCTCCTCTAATAAATTCCTCTCTTTTCGAGTAAAACCAAGAATGAAATTTCAAAGGAATTTATTTCCTTTACAGGCTTCCAAAATATAAGAAGACTTCAACTGTAACCATATTTAAGCAAAGGCGTTGGTTGTGTTTAAAGAGAGACAAATGTCAGAAAATCTGGATCTTGTTCTTTATGCTGGGATGAAGTACAGTAAGCAGATTTCCAAATTGATTTCATAGTGGTCAACGTCTGTCTTGACTTTTCAGTCTAAATGGAATATAGGACTTCAGCTGGAGCAAGTCACTATTTTGTTCTTATCTCTGTAATCCTTTTCTTCTGGCTGGCCCCCATGATTGTACATAGGACTCTCATCTTCTGCTTTTCACATATTGTCCTCCATATTACCCTTTGACCACGACTAACTCACGACTAACCCATCCATGTTCCATTCGACAGATGGCTTAGTGCATGACGTCACCCCTCAGTTGGTGCCCGGTTCATCCATCTTCATTTTTTTCTACATATTTTGTTGAGCAACAGGTTCTTGATTGGTCCGTCAATTCACAGAGTTTCTCTTTCTTAATTCTTTCTGACTAGCCATCTGAACTACAGTTTGGAACCAGAGAAGACAGCTATTGATAAAAGTTTGTAGTAGGCTGTTCATGATGTGCGTACCAAGTGTTTAACCCACACAGAAGTAATGTCTCAACATTGTTGTTGAAAATTCGAATCTTGTTGTTTATAAGGTGGAGTGGAGCTAGCAGATTTCTGATCTGATTTCAGAGTGATACAGACCTGTCTAGCCATTCCGATTCGGGGTTGGTTTTTGCATGACCCATCCATCCTGAATGAGACTAGTTGAAGTGATGCCTGGCTAGACCAGGCCGTTGATAGTGAATAATTGTCTGATTAGTTATTCTCATTACCTCGGTTTTCTCTAAGTTCATTTTAAGTCATGTCTATGATACTAGCGTCTTCTATTAACTTCTTGACTTTCGCCGAAAAAGTCTTCAAGTTTATGTAACATGAGATGTAGATCATACGCGAAGATTAAATCTTCCAGGGTCTTTTTCAATGTCTAAGGTATTCCTAGCTTCCCACTCCACATATGCAGTGTACCGCATAATGCACAATTAATCATATCATCGGTGATATTAGGCACCGTAGTCATATTCCTGTCTTCACTTCAGAGGCAGACTTCGATGAGTTTTCCATTGTGGACCGCTTTATACGTGGTACTGTCACAAAGTTGTAGATGAATGAGAGTGATGAACATTTATGTTACTGCACTCCACAATGTCTGAATTGCTTCCTAGTTAGCCCTTACGAAGGTAGGGATTCGACTACCATTCTATACGCTCTCTGTTCGATGATGACGAATAGTTTTTGGCAATTTCATCCACTCAAATGATGTGATTTTTCTCAGTTAAGGCAGCTTGTTTCAGGTTTTATGGTGTTCTGTATCTATCTCTCCATGATGAAGTGAGGAGTGTTAATATTTTGCTTGCTATGGACAAGAGAAGGATTCGGCACAAGTGCTTGTATAGGCTGCAGTCACCCCTTTTTCATTAGTTTGACAAGATAGCACTTCCATTTTGCCACACGGATTGCACAATCATGTGTATATATGCTGGCGCTGGATTCATCTACCTGGAGTGTCACATATTAGAAAGATGAAATGGCTGTCCACTACTCGTTGATGGTTTTCAGTGACCTCCTATAACCGACCTGTCAGTTCGTGAACTCATCTAGCCGGCTTAATCGTCTACCAGCTCTCTTTGTAACCCGAAGGTCTTCGGTTATGAATCCTGGTAGGTACGTACATTTGAAGAGCTGGTCACAAACAAGGACGAAACAGCTGTCCAGTACCCTCAGGTCTTCCAGTGGTTCTCTAGCCGGTGTCAGATGATGGTGAAGCCCTGTAAATAATCCATGTAAACCAACATCTGAAGAATAATGATAATAAAGTCATGAAAGCGAATGTTAGATAGCGAAATTAAATTACAATATAATTACTGATTGAATGGTAAATACGCATAGATGATGGACGGCCGCAAACACACAAATACCCATAAACTGTTTACGTATAAACGTATGATGCGTAACATAGGGTAGAGAAACACGCACGCAAACATACCTAAAAGCGCACATTTTATAATCAAAGTTTTTGTTCTTTTCTCCCCAAATACGTATGTATTTATTGGATGGACAGACACACCCGAAAATATGTATGCTACGATAGGCAAACATGTGCATGTGATGATGTGATAGCTATATCACCATAGAACCTGGTGAGTGTTAGAGAGAGATGTACGAATCAATAAAAACAATAAAACTGCTGCTGTAGTTCAATAATTAATAATTTGAATTATCAAAGATGTTTGTGTAGTGAAGGTATTTGGTCTGATGGTAGTGACTGGCTGGTAATAATGGAGTTTCCTGAGTTCTAGTGAGAAGTTGTGACCAGTGAGGTCCAATTAGATGTCACGTGTGTGGATGGATGTCCCACCAACGACAATGGTTGGGGTCGCGCTAAATCACGAATTAGTAGAAGTTAGAATTCACGAGCCATTGAATCGGGTCCCAGTGGCTGAATGGTATACGAGCTTGCCTTGTAACCGGAAGGTCCCGGGTTCAAAACCCAGTGGGTGCGTACTTCCGATGATTCCCAAACTAGGATGAAACAGCAGCTGTCCAGTACTCCCTGGTTTTCAATGGTTCTCTAACTGATATCAATCCGTGATCAACTCGTAAAACATAACTAATCCTTACAAACCAAAACTATAGAAAGTTAATCTGATGCTCGCTAGTGACTTGCTACAGGTTGGAGTTTCCTGAGTTCTAGTGAGAAGTCGTGACCAGTGAGGTCCAATTAGATGTCACGTGTGTGGATGGATGTCCCACCAACGACAATGGTTGGGGTCGCGCTAAATCACGAATTGGTAGAAGTTAGAATTCACGAGCCATTGAATCGGGTCCCAGTGGCTGAATGGTATACGAGCTTGCCTTGTAACCGGAAGGTCCCGGGTTCGAAACCCAGTGGGTGCGTTCTGCCGATGATTCCCAAACTAGGATGAAACAGCAGCTGTCCAGTACTCCCTGGTTTTCAATAGTTCTCTAACTGATATCAATCCGTGATCAACTCGTAAAATAATAATAATAATAATAATAATAATAATAATAATAATAATAATAGCTCTATTCTGAACAGTGTTTACAATAATGTACAGAAGTTTCAACCCGGTTTATTACATGCTATTTTCTCTTCGTTCAAGATCTTCAAATAAAAGATGAGTTTTCAAGAGTTAGTTTGTTAAGATTAGATTTGTTTTTACGAGTTGACCACGGATCGATATCAGTTAGAGAACCATTGAAAACCAGGGAGTACTGGACAGCTGCTGTTTCACCCTAGTTTGGGAATCATCGGCAGTACGCACCCACTGAGTGTCGAACCCAAGGCCTTCCGGTTACAAGGCAAGTTAGTATAAAATTCAACCACAGGGACCCGATTCAGTGGCCGAAACACGAATTCTAACCTCTACCAGTTCGTCATTTAGCGCGATCACCAATCAATATCGTCGGCGGGACATCCATCCCCACACTTGACTGGATGAACCTTACTGGTTACGACTTCTCACTGGAACTCCAGGAAACGCTGTCCTGTAGCAAGTCACCAGCAAGTATTAGACTAATTTTCACTGGTTGGTTTGTAAGGATTAGATCGTGTGATTCAGTTCTTTGTACTGCAGAAGCCCTCGCCATATGCATCATAGAGCCTAGCTGTGTTTCCAAAGGAAACTAGTCCAGCCTTTACAACTACCATAGACCTAATTCGGTATGTTCCCTTAGCCTTTGGTTTTTGTTTTGTTCGCTGTGTGTGTGTGTGTGTGTGTTTGTGATTCTTACTCTCTCTGTCTTCACTTAATTCATCCAATTTTTTCAGTTATAAGAGCAGTTATTTTAAGTTTATATCCATACTCTTCCTGTTCACATTTATAATTCGTTTAAAATAACTATTTTACAATTATATTCTAATCGTGTGTATTTTTGTTTCTAAACCTCTTGTAATCTGTATTCCCACCTCCTAACTTCCATTTCCATTTTTATATTTTCCAATGAATGAAAAACAAAACGATATTGGTTTAACTGACGATTTACTATTTATGGCTAATAGCTTTGTCCAAGTATTATTAAATCAGAATTTTAAAAAATTTCAGTTTATATATAACAACTTAATCACCTTTACTCAACATGGGGTCCATCATTCCTATTCAGACAATTTGGATTCCACTTGATATGAAGTGCTTCTGATATTAGAAATTCTTTGTGATTTCTAAAATGCTTTTTCTGAATTATTTCAATATTGTCAAAATTAATTTTGTAGCCTGATTCTATAACGTGTAGACCTATAGCTGATGATTTCTAGTTCAGCTGGGTTTCTCGATGGTCGAACAGATGTTCTTCAGTGTTCATTTCTTTTGATTTTTTGAATTTCTTGAGATGTTTGCCCGATGTATATAGCATCACACCCCATTTCTGGTTGAAAATTGTTATTCCAATTTGTTTCCATGTTTCCATTATGGGTAAATTTTGTTATGGGATAATTTTGAAAATTTTGAAAATTTACCCATAATGGAATTACACTTCACCACAGTGCACAAGTTTTATTCTTATATTGTTTCCATGTTTATTTTGTTCACACCTGTAATTCGTTCTATTCCTGCGTAATTTTTTTAAAGCTTCTTGTAATCCATATCAAGTTGAAAATAACTGTCACCTTTTATTCGCCTTCGTAATTATGTGGATTGGAATAATAATTGTGTCTATGAAAATTTATGTATTTAAATGCCATTGTACAGCTTCTTGTGAAATTGAAGTCGCCGAAAAGATATGTTTTCTGAATTTCTTGTTCTTTTCCCTGAAGCGTAAACCAATCCATTATGATATTTCCAATTTGTCTGCTTTAGTAAGTACACGATATTTCATCGGACGTCAGTTATAAAAATTTCACGGGTACGCTTTATGAACGAAGGTCACGACTCAAGGACAGTAATCTCATGAATTGGGATAAGGTGCAATCAAACTAGGTTACTGCTTGTTCATACGTTCAGTAAAAACTTGCAAGTCAGAAGGTTTAAAATGTTTTAGATACTCGCCAGAGTAAACAGTAGACATTAATAGAAGTCTTATTTTACTAGACTGACACAAATCGGTAGCAGTAATGTTTATTTTTACACGATGGGGTTCCTAGCCTCATGCCAAATCTTTCCTCTTTACCAGTCTTAATACTGGCTTAGCGACATAAAGAAGTACGTTGGACGAGAGTCGAATCCCGCACCACCTGGATAGTCGGCGAGCATTCTACCGCTGTGCCATCAGTGCGCCTGAATCTAGTGTAACAACAGAAGACAAGGGCCAGGCAACAAATCGTTTTATTATGAAAATCAACACGTATTTATACATATTTCACATGTATTATTATAGACAAGCGCAGTCATCTGATTGGTTGTTTATCAGAAGTTAGGCAGACAAACGCAGGCTTCTGATTGGTTGTTTCGGGATTCCTTGACAAATAGAGTTCTCTATCTGCGAATCATATTTTGCCGCGTTAACTTTGCTGTGATTGGTTGTTGACTCAGCCTTGTTCATATTTTCTCACGGCCCATATTAACATAGCTTAGTGTCAACCAATCGGCTAGCAGCCTGCTCTCACCACACTAGGATATGCCATCAAAATATTTGTGATTTGTGAATAGAGCTCGTTAGCAAATAATAAGACAATTCATGTCATTTAAATATGAAGTGGGCATTATAATCGTCTTTGCATAGATGGATGGATTAAGACCATATAAGGAGAATAATTTAAGTGGCAGAACAAATTCCACTTCTTCTATTCTGATGTCCGAAAGCTTCAGCAGTACAACAGACAAGTCGGATATGTGGGGATATAAACAGCTCCAGTGACGCTATGTATATCGGTCATTCGAAGTGGGTTGTTAATGAGAATCAAAATAATAAGAGGAAGGTATACTCACTCTCTCATTATGTACATTATGTACAACATAGTTCATAGAATGCATAGCTGTTGGAAAAAGGGGATGTAAAACTAAAACGGATCAGTAGGCGAGTATGAAAAGATTACGTAACAGAATGTGAGAGTTACTTCGTTAGCACTGCAAGAAGAATATGTTGATTTAGATAAATAAAGGAGGGACGAATGAAATAATTTTTTTTGTTTTTGATTTACAGCTTGATTCCACACTGTATTTTTGGTACAAGTATGGAATTTTCAGCATGGATATCGGTGGCTCAGATTTTGCAGGCGGAACATAGATATCAGGTGTGCGTCGGCAGGGATTCGAACCTCGGACCATATTCATGGTCGGCGAGAGTCATAATCACTGTGCCACCGACGAACAGAAAGCTGTTCAAATTTCGAATATTAGTAGTAATAATAGTGAAATGCATTATCGTGTTCCGTTGTTCAGGAATTATTGTCTGCTTACAGCCGATTTACCAGTTTGCTGGAGCAGGTGAAATTATAAATGTACAGTACATATTCTCTTAAAAGTCATAAATATATGGTGTGTGACTGTACAGCTTGATATTAAATTCATTGGAAATAGGATATACTCTGCATATTGCATTTTTAATGTTACACTGGGAATTATGGAATTAATATTTATCCTTCCACAACCAAGTCAGAAATAGGAATTCTACTACTTTTGCTACACAACTAGACTCTAACTTGAAATCATGAGTAGCCAAGGCTTCTTCTGCAGTTTCTGAAGTTTGAAAGCGAGAAAATATGGTCAGCAGATTACCATGAATGGGATAGATAGTGATCGTGAAATCATTGTTAGGATTAATAGAGTGACAGAATTCGAGATCAAGTGTTCTAGAACAGCCTGGTATCCATGGGTGGAAAATATTCTCTGACAAAGGTCAATGCACGTCGTTCCACAGGAGGATCAAGTGAATTGATAAATGAACAGACGGAGGGGATTAGACGAAGGGGATTATGATTTACACAGGTGAATTTGATTTCCTGCACAAAATCATGGTCTTACTAGATGATTTAGAAAGATGGATTTTGAGCATATTTATGTGGAATCTGGTCAGTCATCTTTGAATTCCAGCTTTGTAATGACAGTGAAGTGATTGTTAGTAAACCGTTCAGGTTTAGTATATCTTTAGTCCTGTTGTCAATAAATCTGTTCGGATAACCGCTTTCTGCTACAATTATGACTTATGGGAAAGAAAGTTCTACGTCAACATATAACCAGAGAACTACAAATATCGCTTATCCTATCTAGCGGAGCAAAGAGGAATGAATCAAATCTCTTTTACTGATGACAGACACCAAACGTGTAGAAATTAGTTAGTTAGTTAGTTATCTATTCATGTACGTTTCCGGTAAATGGATGGATCTTTAGACAGCAAATTCCATCAATAGGAATTTAGTGACTCACACAACAATAAATGGTTTCAGATTTCTTTTCTACATTAAATTGAAAGCATAGATGAAAGATTGTTGATGAATTCAAGTAAATTATTATCAAGTACTAAATACGCCCTGATCGCAAGTGGGTAACGAAAGTTTTGTTTTATGTAAGAGTGCAGACCTTGGACACTGTGAAAAGATGTTATTCCGTATTAGATAAGTTTATTTCAAATATCCCACAGTGATGACGCAGTTTAGTGCTCGAATCCTTGAAACCTACCTAGTCCCTTGGTCCAGATGGTGTACCAGCTATCATCCTCAATAAATGCGCTGACATTTTATGTTATACTCTCAACAGTATTTTCAATGAATCGTTTTCCACTAAACTTGTGACTGCTTCTTGTAAGGACATTAAAATTGTTCCTGAGCCTAAATCATCAAGTGGACCAAGTGTTTAGTTCAGACCTATTGTCATTACTTCATTATTATTTAAAAAAATAATGGAAAGACTGCTTTTACTTGATTTTTAACCTTCACTGAAAGCTTTTAATGACCCTAATCAATTTGCTTACAAACATAGTAAGTGTGCTTTAGATGCTCTGATACGTCTTATATCAGAATATTGTCTTTAATTTAGACATAGATGCCAGATATGTTCGGTGTGCCTTCCTAGATTATATATTTGCCTTCGACTCTGCATATAGGCCTCTTTTGTTGAACAAGCTTTCTGCGACACAATCAGGCTGAAGGACTAATAAGTCGTTGCATTCCTATTTTTCTGACGAGAGGCAGCATACTGTTTACAATGGGAAGTCCTCAACTGCGCCAACTACTCTAGCTGGTGTTCCTTATTGAAGATACTATTCTTTCTCCTTTTCTGTTTACTTTCTGACGAAGCCAGTTCTGTTTAAATGTGGCGATGATCATTTGACTGTTTCTATACCGGGGGTTGCTTCTCGGTCAGATTGTTCCAAAATGAACAGTTTTCTACCAAAAAATTAGTCAGTCGTCCTCTTTGAAT
Organism: Trichobilharzia regenti; assembly: GCA_944472135.2. NCBI lineage: Eukaryota > Metazoa > Platyhelminthes > Trematoda > Strigeidida > Schistosomatidae > Trichobilharzia > Trichobilharzia regenti. The sequence goes on from OX235270.1 coordinate 165,000,697, forward strand.
GGTCTTAAGCAAAATTCTTCCAAGTGTCAGATGGTTAATTTCTCTTTCGAATGGAAGCATGGCTTACATGAACTGGTTGATTCGTACGGTTCCGCTATCATAGACGCAACAGAAGTTGAAACTAAATCCGATCTTAAATAGCTTGGACTTTGCCTTACTTTTGTTCTCTCCTGAGCTTCCAACATCATATTAGTTTTCAGAAAGATGTTGTTTTGTTTAACGTTCTAAGTAAGGAAGTTATGACTATATGGCATTATTTCGTCTCTTCTGTTACAGTTGATTAATTCTTGCATTCTGCCTATACTTTTTCTCTGCCCTCAATTAATCTTTGCCAGGTTACTTAAGTAACACTGTTGTATTGCGTGGCACTATAAAAAGCGTCAGTAGGGCGGATGGAATGTTGCTATAACAACTTGTTAATACTGTTGTAGGTAAACACATGGATTCCTGTAAGAAATTAGAAGATATTACCTTCCTCCATATTTATTCTCTTAAACGAATAAAGAATGAATAAATGAATCAATCAAGATAGGACAAAAGTTTTTACAGAATAAAAAATTACTATCATTTATTACGTTGGCTTTTCATCAGCTACTTACAGGCCACAGTCATTACTAAGTACATATACAGAAACAATTTTAACATACTTGCACACAGACAGTTCATTTTTAAACAAAAATCAATCACTTCATTAAAAATACGCATTAACATTTTACAAAAGAATGGTTACAGAATACAGAATATTCTTTTCGATAACTTCGTCATCAATTTCTACAATTAAATACACATGATAGCGGATGAATAAGTGTTATTAACATCAATAATGGTTTAAATAACATCAAACCATGGGGCTAGCAACCCGACACCAATGAATCTTTTAAACCGCTAGAGAAACTTCAATACACAGAAAATATATTAAAAATACAAAAACTTCAAACAACAATCTTATTCTTCGTTTGAATCGAAGAGGAGAAATGACACAGGGGGCTGGTGAAAACCGACATTCGAGAAGCCAGTCAGCCAGCCGATGTGTTTTCTCTCAATAAAAGCAAGAGTAAGAATGGGTACGTGTAATGTTCATACAGTATACGAGACTGGGAAGGTAGCCAAAGGAATGCGAAGATATGATATAGAAGTCCTAGGTATCTACGAGAGCAAATGCAATGGATGTAGACTATCAAAATTGTCAATTGGAGAGTCAGTCATCTACTCCAATCTGGTCTCTAAGACGACAACCACGGGCACACTGAGGAAGTGAGTAGCTATCATGATGTCACCAGTGGCAGCCGAAACCCTAATGCAGTGGGATCCAGTATCATCCTGCAAGATCATGACAGTAATATTCAACCCGAAATGCGGGAAGGTAGGTCAAAATTATCCAATGCTATGCACAATGCTTTAACATGAAAATTTGCACAGACAACCATAAACAGTAATAGACATCACAAATGGTGACATCAAAATCCTCATAGGCGATATGAATGCAAGCCAAACTGGGAGTAGATAGTACAGGAAGAGAACACATCATGGGTAGAGGGACTGTGGCTTGGAGAAATGAAAGAGAACGGAGAATTATTCGCAGATTTCTGAGCTTTCAATGATTTTGTGATCAGGCTTAGCGTGTACAAACAAACACAAGGATATAGACGAAGCAACATGGATTTCGCCTCACGTATATACCGTAAACCAAATAGATTTCATCTCAATGCTGCTCAAGAAAATGGAGACTCAGCTGGCCTGCTGAATTCAAACTCAAGAGGAGGAGCATATGTAGGCTCATAGCATAATCTACTTCAAGGAACCTTCAAGGTGAAGCTGAATTCCATGAAAGCAAATGGAAAAGGATCACTGTGATTCAGGTTCAATATTCACAAACTAAAGGACAAAACTACAAGGGATGGCTTGAATAAAAATCAGATCATGGCGAAGTCGGACACACTACGTGGTATCGCTGAGGAAACCTGTGTGGAAGAACATTTGAACTAACTGTCTGAAAGTGATTTTCAAGGAAACGTGTACATCTGTTCTAGGAAGATGAAAGACACAAGACAAGGAATGACTCTCAATAGACACCTACCTGAAAGGTAATAGAGGTGAGGAGAGGATGATGGTGAGAGAGAAGATGACTCAATGCAAAGATGGGCAAGAGAATCAGAAGCTTAGTTCACAGCAATGTACACTGCACTGAATAAAGAAGTGAAAAAGAGTTTAAGGAAAGACAGAAGTCAGTTCTACAACACTCTGGCTGTTAACTGAAACAGAACAGGAAGCAGACAAGAGAGGCATCAGGACACTATGTCTGATAACCAAGTCTCTACCCGAGAAGAGATCAATCCAGATGATGAAACTTATAAAGGATGATCAAGGGAACCTGATCATCAAGGAAGAGAAACAAATCAAACAATGGACTGATCACTTCTAAGGACTCCTGAATCGAATACCACCAGTAACTCGCCCAGAAATACCACAAATAGCACACATGGAAATGCCAGTGGACACCACTCCTCTAACGAAGAAAGAAATCCTGAATGCAATCAAGTTACTGAAGTGCTGGAAGGCAACAGGACCAGACAACACTCCTTCCAAAGCACCGAAGACGGTCCCAGAGATTACAGCAGATGTCCTCGCTCAACAACTCCAAAAGGTTTGAAAAGTAGGAAAGGTGCTTACTGATGGGAAGTAGGGCTACCTCGCCAAAACTGCTAAAGAAGGGTGACTTAGACCTGTGCAAGAACTGGCGTGGAATAATGCTCTTATCCACGCCAAGTAAAATACTAGGTCAAATCATACTGAAGAGAATAAAGGATGCACTGGATACAGAACTCCGTTATCTACTGGAACCACCTGGATTCAGGATAGGCAAATCATGTGCTGGTCAAATTACAACTCCTCTGCTCATCTTCAATGAACAAAGCATAGAATGGTAATCAACTCTCATTCACCTCAACTTCAACGACTTTGAAAAAAGCCTTCGATAGCGTTAACCGAGAAGTAATTTAGAAACTACTTCAACACTATGGCGTGCAGTGCCCAATTCTTTGTCAGCCTCATTCAACAGCTGGGTATATGATAATGTCACGTGTCAAGTGAACCATTACAAAAAAACTCAATGAGGCATTGGAAGTGCATACAAGGCTGCCTATTTATCACAAATGATATTCTTAACTTGGTGGATGGGATTATGCGTCAGACTGTTAGGGGGGGGAGTGAGGAAACAGGTATACACACTGACTGGATCACGGATAAGAAGACTTTAGGGAATCTGGATGTCCACTTACCCTGGGAGGCACTCTTTCAACTAGAGGTGGAATCTATAAAGAGATGTCAAAGTTAGAATTGGAAAGGCGACATACGCCTTCATCAATGTGAAACCAGTTTTAATATCTTTTGCAGTCAGGATAAGGAACCAGATTTGCATTTTTTCAGCACAAATGTGAAGTAGTCAGTTCTTCTCTACTGGTCAGAAATGTGGCCAGTGTGTGTCACGTAAAGGATTTCCACAAGGGCTGCAGATTTTTATCAACAGGAGAAAATGGAGATTGATCGGATATGCATTGGGAAAACCATCGAATGACATCACACGCCAGGCCCTTGAGCGGAGTCTTGATAGAAAATGATGAATAGGTCGTCCTAGGATGGCATAGAGGAGATCGTGTAAGGAAGGGATGATAGAGTTTAGTCAATCGTGCGCCTAGTTGAAGAGGACAGAAGAAGACAGAACAAAGTGGAGACGTGTTCTTGAAGCCCTGTGTTCTGCTCGGAAAGCAAGAAAATAAATAACAACACAGTTCGATAGCATCAATATAACAGTACACTGAATATCAGAAAAACTAAAAAAAAATAACAATACAAATTCATGAATTTATAGTCTCTACTGAAGGCCAGGGCAGAAGGAATGGCTGGAAAGTTTTCCTCTCTAAACAGAGCACTGGTTGTTTCATGCGAGTCCTGATAGCCTCTGCTTTTTGATGTATGCGGCATCTCGATTGGTTATTTTTTTAGTAGCTGGTAGATCATAGAGAAGGACTTATCAATATTAACTTTGTGGCCTGCTTGTGTGGTGAGAGCAGGCTGCTAGCCGATTGGTTGACACTAATCTATATTAATGTCTAGGTCACTAATATGGGCCGTGAGAAAATATGAACAAGGCTGTTTCAACAACCAATCACAGCAAACTTAAATGTGGACGAATATGATTCGCAGATAGATGGCTCTACTTTCTGAGAAATATCGAAACAACCAATCATAAGATTGTGTTTGTCTGCTTAACTTCCGAGAAACAACCAATCAGAAGACTGCCTTTTTCTGCTTGCATAAGCCTTATTAATGCACATAAAATATATATAAATACGTGTTGATTTTCGTAATAAACGATCTGTTGCCAGCCCTTGTCTTCTGTTGTTACACTTGGACTAGATGTCCTAATGTCGACCTATTGATGCTTCTCACTGCAACTTTATTTAAGCACACTGGTAGATTAAAAGTCAATCTAAACGAATAATATTCTCTTTAATAATTTCTAATCTTCAGTTTCTTACAATTAGAAAAAAATATTATTATATTATTATATTATTATTATATTATTGTGAAGACAAAAAATATTATATTTTAAAATTGTAAGAAACTGAAGGTGAGAAATTATTGAAAAGATTTAGTCTTCTTTCAGATTGCCTTTAATTCATGATATGCGAATATTTCACACTATTAAATCTTATAAGACTGGTTGATGTTACGCAGCACAAATATCAAGTTTCTTTAGTGACGGCCAATATAAATCGCTCCCCACGAGCGCAGTTGAATTAGCAGATACAATTAGAAGTGACTATTCTAGGCACTTGATCTTTCATTTGATAAGGAATCACCATCGGTCGAGTAGAGAATAAGAATTGCAGTTTACCAACATTAAAATTTCTATGAACTGATTTTCTCAACTTGTTAGTAATTGCTTAGTTAGATGCATCACCCTTGAATTTCAGTCGTATGTCTAAAGGCTTTTTGTTTACGGATAGCGAATAGTCATTTTCAAATTTCTTAGTCATTTGTTTCCTGATGAACTTGATTGGATAGCTATTTTCAATTAAGGTATCATGTAAAAATTTACATTCACGCTGCACCTGATTAGCAGTTTTCTTTCAGAACTTCCTTTAGGATTCTAATATTTATCGACTGGTTATACATTTGTTTACATATTTATTTGACTGTTTCTACTAGAGGTACATGTGTGAATAAAGATGTTATTTCCAAAAATATCATAGTTTTATCCTTGATATTAATATCTTTAATTTCGTCTACTAATTCAAATGCATTTTTCACATTATGTTTCAATACCTCCTCATGTAAAGGTTTGAGAATATTTACTAAATATCTATCTAGAGCGTGGTAGGGAGAACTTCGCACATGAAGTATTGATCTTAACGGTACCCTAGTTTATGTACTTTATGTAAGCTGTAAAATTTTGGTGTGTACTTGCCAAATGACCTGGTTTCTTCACATAAGCTTTCAGGAAATATCTGTTTCTCCCTTAGTTCCGTTAAACGTCTGGCTAATTTGTTCTCTATTTTGTTATCGAAATCTTTCTTATCCTTATGTTTTTGAAACTTCTCTGTGTCTTTCTGTGTATCATTCATCTTTTTTAATATAGTCAGTTCTATCTATTTTTCTGATTATCTTGGGTCTCAAATGGAACATAGGGATTCAGCTGGGTCACATTTCCATTTTATGGCATTTTCTCTCCTCTTTAGCTGGTTCCACGATCGTCCATAAGCTGCCATTTCCTTCTCATATGATCTCTTCCATGCCATCACCGAATACCTGACCAACCGTTCCCATTGGAGTTCCAATCGAGTGATACCCTGGTAATATCATCCATTGGTCTCTTTAGCATGTGCATTCAATCCATGTCTATATTATTCGGAGACATTTATTGAGCTGTAGGTTATTGGTTGGCTTGTTCCTTGCCACAGTTCCCTGCACTTTGCTTATCCTTCATCACTAACCATCTGATTTTCACTATAGAGACAGAGAAGGCAGTTATTGATAAAAGAAGTCTTCTGTAGCCTGTTCAAAACGATTTTAATCTTTGCATCATTGAACCACTGACTTAATTGACAATATTTTCTTGAAACTCTGAATCTTATTAATTATGCTGTGGAGTGCAGCAGATTTCTACCGAGATTTCAGACCAATGGAGATGTCTGTCATACCCTGTAAGCGCAATATTGCTTGAAATTAAGTCACGCGTAGATAAAGGCTATCCCGGTCCAGAACAAACAAGAAGCCGGTCACTGTTTCTACGGTACTATTAATAAACAAATCAATAATTATATATACAACAAACCTTAACGGTTTCAAGAGTACAAAGCACAACGCTTAACAGAAAGCAAGGTACCGCTATCAGAGCAGAATAACGTTAAAGCCAAAATTGCGAACTAGCCGGAACCAGACACGACCGTTCAGGTAAGCAGTCAGTAGAAGAATGAACCCAAGTAAGGCATGGCATAAAACAGAGAGCGTTTAAGAGAGATAGACCGAGCATAGGCACAAAGATAGAATTTAATTGGCTACTTAACCAGGTAGGAAAATACAGATGAAAATCAATAAATAAGATAAACTCGACAGAATAGTACAAAGTTAGACATGGGTCAGCAAAAATAACAGTTCACAACATACTCTGATTGGGCCATGAGTTCAACTGTCTGACTAAACGGATCGAGGTAAAAACACATACACACAGTTCATTAAACAAGCAGGGATAGACACGTTAGGCATGAATAATTGGGTTGCAACAACGCTAGGCTGATCCGTGACAGGTTGACTTGATTCAAGGATGGGAATAGAATTGATCTTACATACCCTTTACGTACTAAATGCATTTGTTATCCTCAATTGTAGTTAAAACCATGATGCTTAAATAGGTGATGGGCTCCTGTAAATTCCTCCCATTTATAGTGACTGCTGCTTAATGTTGTTCGTGGTGGTGGTGGTGGTGGTGAGACGGCTATCTTCATCACCTCTCTGTCTTCTCTGTGTTAATATGAAGTTCTTTCATCCCTAACTCACTTCCTTCTTTAGTCAACTTGTTGGTTTTCGTCTAAGGGGACCTTTGAGTTTATTCAACATCAAAGATAAATCGTCTATGAAGTTTAATAGCTTGTAAAAGACTTATAGAGAGGAGAAGGAAAATTATCAGACTCTTACTATTAAGTAATGGTGACTGCCAAAATAAGAAAGGTGGCTGCATGAATTTCCTGTAAAGACACGAGTGGATTCCCATGGCGCTAGCTCTCTGTGTAAAAGAAGAACTGGTAAGGCAAAATTAAGATTAACCTTTGGAATACGATAGGTAGAAAATTTTAAATGCCTTGATAACACCTGATCTGTATATATTCAGCATCCAAAAGATATGTGATAAAGGTGAGGCACGAATAGACCGTTCGTATTAAAGCAGCGAAAAAAACCCACTGAGTTATATAGAAAGAACGAAAGACTATTCACAGGTGGATATTTTCCTTATTGGTTGTTCTTATTAGCACTAAATTCACTTTAAAACACTTAATTCATTTTTATAGTTTTGGTTTGTAACGATTAGTTATGTTTTACGAGTTGATCACGGATTGATATCAGTTAGAGAACCATTGAAAACCAGGGAGTACTGGACAGCTGCTGTTTCATCCTAGTTTGGGAATCATCGGAGTACGCACCCACTGGGTTTCGAACCCAGGACCTTCCGGTTACAAGGCAAGCTCGTATACCATTCAGCCACTGGGACCCGATTCAATGGCTCGTGAATTCTAACTTCTACCAATTCGTGATTTAGCGCGACCCCAACCATTGTCGTTGGTGGGACATCCATCCACACACGTGACATCTAATTGGACCTCACTGGTCACGACTTCTCACTAGAACTCAGGAAACTCCAACCTGTAGCAAGTCACTAGCGAGCATCAGATTAACTTTCTATAGTTTGGTTTGTAAGGATTAGTTATGTTTTACGAGTTGATCACGGATTGATATCAGTTAGAGAACCATTGAAAACCAGGGAGTACTGGACAGCTGCTGTTTCATCCTAGTTTGGGAATCATCGGGAGTACGCACCCACTGGGATTCGAACCCGGGACCTTCCGGTTACAAGGCAAGCTCGTATACCATTCAGCCACTGGGACCCGATTCAATGGCTCGTGAATTCTAACTTCTACTAATTCGTGATTTAGCGCGACCCCAACCATTGTCGTTGGTGGGACATCCATCCACACACGTGACATCTAATTGGACCTCACTGGTCACGACTTCTCACTAGAACTCAGGAAACTCCAACCTGTAGCAAGTCACTAGCGAGCATCAGATTAACTTTCTATAGTTTGGTTTGTAAGGATTAGTTATGTTTTACGGGTTGATCACGGATTGATATCAGTTAGAGAACCATTGAAAACCAGGGAGTACTGGACAGCTGCTGTTTCATCCTAGTTTGGGAATCATCGGGAGTACGCACCCACTGGGATTCGAACCCGGGACGTTCCGGTTACAAGGCAAGCTCGTATACCATTCAGCCACTGGGACCCGATTCAATGGCTCGTGAATTCTAACTTCTACCAATTCGTGATTTAGCGCGACCCCAACCATTGTCGTTGGTGGGACATCCATCCACACACGTGACATCTAATTGGACCTCACTGGTCACGACTTCTCACTAGAACTCAGGAAACTCCAACCTGTAGCAAGTCACTAGCGAGCATCAGATTAACTTTCTATAGTTTGGTTTGTAAGGATTAGTTATGTTTTACGAGTTGATCACGGATTGATATCAGTTAGAGAACCATTGAAAACCAGGGAGTACTGGACAGCTGCTGTTTCATCCTAGTTTGGGAATCATCGGCAGGTCCTGGGTTCGAAACCCAGTGGGTGCGTACTGCCGATGATTCCCAAACTAGGATGAAACAGCAGCTGTCCAATACTCCCTGGTTTTCAATGGTTCTATAACTGATATCAATCCGTGATCAACTCGTAAAACTTAATTCATTGCTCTACGTGGGTGCAACAAGTTAATTTTAGAGAAAAACAAAAATTCGCAAAACACACTGTCATTAATCAACGTTCAATGTTTCAGTGTGTTAGTTTGAACAAAAGCAAAAGTATTGAACAATGAAGAAACCGGGAAAAAATATCTGAACAGTATGCGAATAAAAAGTATATATATATAGAGAAATAAAAAAACAAAATGTAAACTTAAATTCTTTAAACAGTAATTATAAATAGAACTCTTCTACGTCACACTAGAAGCCTTATTAATTCTGTTAGTTCGCGTATATTCGCTCACAGATGAACATATCACACAGGTCTTCTACTCTTTGCGAATTATCATCACGTGAAAGAGGATGGTTTAATGAATATGTTACTTTGATAAACAGCTAATGAGCCGAGAATGTTAAGTCAAATATGAATAAAAGCTTTAAATCTGTCAAAGTTCAGAAGAAGTTTCCCAGTGATCCTGATAAACTTGTTTTCATTCACCCTTCAGCCAGTTTATTCGCGTTAAAATTAGAAGCCTTTTCCTTTGAGTGAAAATTTCGTAGTGTAAATTAAGAAAGTAGCAGATTTCACATGTGAGTCAAACAAGTAACATCATCCCAATCTCTGATAAAGAATTCTTAAATTCCAAGTCAATAGTCTTTGATTACCTCAATCAGTACCTCAGATGAAAAACTAAAGTCAGACACCTCCTTTCTAAGGAACACAAACAGCAGCTCAAAGACTTCAGAAACAATAAAGATCTAATCATTACTCGTCCAGACAAAGATTCAAGGGTAATCCTCATGCATAGAGATGTACACATCAACAACAATTGACAACCATAATCTCTCTGATGATAGCAAATTTTTCAAGATAAACAACGAGAGAAATAATAATAATAAGAAGTAATGGAACAGTAACTGGCAAACGTTTTCAAAAGAATGAAGAAAGACTATCTCATAACTGAAGAACTTTTTGAACGCATGAGTTCAACAGGATCTGTTATCATACTACTGTACACTGTACCAAAGGTGCAAAAAGTTGGTTTGCCAATCCGACCAATTCAAGTTGTGAACTACTTAATAGTATGTTTATTTCTGTGAGTGTGGCATGATTGATAGCCCCCTGATGATCAGAAGTGGTTTCTAAAAATAAAAATAATAAACTGATGTAATGTGATAACCCATAATACAGTAAGCAGGGATTTGAAATTTGTACTAGTGAAATAACGTTTAAAAACGGAGGTCTAACAGTGATCATAATAGTCTCGAACTCATACATTCAGGTAAGAGCCTATATAACAACTGCACTGCTAGCCGGTGGTCTCTCTCAGAGACGCCCACCACCACTGTTCCCATTTCTGTTTAATTTCGTCATTGAAATACCACTAATAGATTCAAACCTGACTTACTTGTTACCAGGGGATAGTCTCGTTGACTTAGAATATGTTGAGGATATAGTCCTTCTGGATGAGGACGCTTACAGAGTTCTGAACACCTTGAGGATTATCCATCTTAAAATGTTTGGCATGCGATTCACTGTCATCAAATGTAAGTTGATCAGGCTACAGGACTGGATTACATCAATTCCTAGCTTAAAGATAGACAGGAGTGAAGAGTGTTGACTGCTTCACTTATTTGGGAAGTTGTATCAGTCCCAGAGAGCTGATGGCTGACTAAATCTCAGTACGGATACAGAAAGTTCGTTTGGCATTTGCCAGTTTTAACCATCTCTGGGGTAGACATGATATCCGGTTTTCGATCAAATGACGTGTGTACTGCACAGTATAAACTCGTTCCGTCCGCCTTTATGGCCATGAGATATCGCCACTGTAAGTGAAAGACATGAGAAAACTAGCTGTCTTTGATAACACGTGTCTCCGTTCTTCCTCTTGTGTTAGGCTGCATAATATAGTGTTATTTAACACCAACACTTCTTCCGTCCCTTTTATTTCATCGTTTAGGTCTTTTCTTGTACTATTTAGCGGTACTGCTCAGTTTGTTAGACACCTAACCAAGTCTGGCTCCACAGATAACGTTATCTAAATTCGCTCCACAACTAATCGGTTTTGATCCTTCCACAGGCTTGATAAAAAACATTTTCCTCATTGAGTTGTTGTCTCCTAATATCTTTGTTTCTCCAACCTAAAGATCATTATGTTCTGCCGTGATGCTAACGGTGTACAAGTTCCTATAGACACTGAGTAATTTAGCCTAATATAAAAGAATTCTCATGACCCAAGTGGTGTAAATGTTGAATAGTTACGTTAATAAGTAACTCAACAAGTAACCACCACTTACTCATTAATTAGAAAGCAGTCATTCACAGCTTATAGGCCTCAAAAATAAAATGAAATGCACTCTGTAGGGTAACCGGTCCTTTTTACAGGAGGCTGATCTTTGAATTTGCTGTGTCTCTGTCATACATGTATACAGCCAGGTAGTCTTTCATTCGATCAATAATTATTGATTGACCTTGAATTGAAATCAGTCAATATTCCCACGATGACCTTGGTCGTTTCAGCACTTATTAATCACATGACGTTATCATGACAATCATGATTATACGGTCACAAGATCGAAACTAATCGATAAGGCATTCAAAAAATTAAATCAACCAGTAACATATAAAATTTTTAGATATGTGACTGGAAAAAACGTGTCCTTTGCTATCAAAAACAAATTCCTCTTCAGCAGTAAGTAGGTACATACCGAGATTAAAACTCAGGATTAAAATTAATCTGATGCTGACTGTTGATTGAACAAATGTCTACAGATGAAAAACGTTGCCTAGATTTGCTTAATGAGACCAATATTGGGTCCACTGATTCCTAGAGAGTGAGGGCAAATACTCGCCACCGATTACACTGGGTGGTGGCAGTCACGCTGAAATCACGAACTGATAAAAGTTAGAATTCAAGGGCGGGCAAATGGAAGAGGTCCCAATGGCTGAATGATGACGATGAATGATGTGTCATTTGAGATTCTGTAATCAGTGATGTGATTCAGATTCTCAGGTTAATAAAAATGTTATCAACTGGATGGAGTCGTATCAGTCATTAGATGGTTTGAGACAGTCTCTAGACTGCTACAGACCTGGTTAAGTGTGGTTAAGTGTAAGTCTCACATAGCTCAGTAGTAACCTGTCTGTGACTTCAGAACTTGATAAACTTAGTGTTTGAATCTCAAAGAGGACATCAGTGGTTGGATCTTTCTAGATTACAGATACACCTTGCTGATCTTTAGCTTTCTGAAAACAGTTTACCGAGCATGGTGATGAAAGGTCAAACAATTTGATGATCGCATCAGAAATTTGACGGATAGTCGATTCAGCCTGCACCTACAACGTTGGCTAGACAACTTTGTCTTTAATATATTCCGCTTACTTTAACTGGCAATTGCACTGGACGCAGAACTCCTCCTAGAACAAGCTGGATTCAGGAAGGGCAAACTAATTGGGGATCAAAATGCAACTCTACTCCTCTTTATCACAGAACAGGCTGTGTATAGAATAGCTATCAAATCTATGCCTCAATTTTATCGGCTTTGAAAAAGCTTGCGAAAGTGTTGACCACAAAGTAGTTTGTAAACTGATTAAATACTAAAGAGTTCAGTACGGGAAATCTTTATCAATCACATTCAACACCTGGCTGGTTGGTTATGTGACACTAACCTAAATCAAGTGATTAATAACAGAAAACTGAGAGACGCTTGCCTATGAAGCGAAGATGGGAGTATAAGACAGGACTGCTGCCTACTATCACCCACGATGACATTTCTAACTGTGGTGGAGTGGACTACTTGGAAGACGATATGTGGAGAGTGAGGAGACAAGAGTCCTTGTGGACCAATCAGAAGACTCTGGAATATCTGAATTTCGCGTGTGAACGATATATATTTTAACTAGACCAAGTCAACCACATGGACTTCTTAGAATAGGTCCTAGATTACTGCTTACATATCCATCTTGAAATTATCGTTGTAACTTATTAGGATTTCTCCATATTCATAATTCATCAACTGAATACACAAAATATGTTTGTATCTCAGAAGAACTCGAAGTTAGCATTCTCTCTTGTTCAACTAATATCTAATATTAAAACAATTAGTCCCGTTTTGATAAATTTGAATAAGGCATTAAGAAGACAAATTTCGCCTTGAGATGATATCGTCATTTCGTAGTTTCTTTACAACCGCTTTACAACTAACATCTAATATCACTGAATCCTAATGACATCGATATATCCACAAGTCGACTGCTAGAATGAATCTTCGATATTCGATTTCATTATTATACCCTTGGTTTCTGAGATGAAGAGAGGGTTTCAGTCGGAGCACATTTCTGTTTCATTCTTCTAGTTAACCTCAGGTTTGACCACAAAATTTTATCTCCACATTATGATACGATCTCCTTCCTGTCACCCAAAGACGAACGCTAAACTCCTCGTTACTCGTTCAGGTTCTAGTGGAACGAGATATTAATCGACGTTTTCCTCAAAGTGCTTTCCACGCATCTGTCCCCATTTCATTCAAAATATTTATTGGTTTTTGAGTGATTCATTCTAAGAGTTTCTTGTTGCTTAATCTTTATGGCTAACTCACTGTTGTTGAACGCATGTAGTTGCTTGTTGGAAAATCTTCTAGTGACGCGTACATCATTTTTTCGACTCACATGGAAGCAGTGACTAAAAATCCTGAACTTTTCCTTTATGCTGATTAAAATGAATTCCCGGATTGATTTCAGAATAACAAGTGTCTGTCTTCTCCTTCCGATTTTGGTCGCTTTGGGCGACCTCAGTCGTGTTGTCTACCTGTAGATGAAACTATGCTATATATACAATTTCCTCCATCGATGGTGATTGGTGTTTGTTCTTCTTGTTATAAGTCCAACGTATTCCTGACTTGTAGCTCCCCTTGCATAGTATTCCGCATAATCCAGTCCAACACACTAAGGGATATCATAAATGTGGACATAAGTTACCGTCAAAACAAATTTTTAGCCTGTATCACATTCATTCCCCCGCCTACACAGAAAGATAGGTATTCATTACTGACAATGTGAGTTTGCTCAGGTAGTAAGGTAGTCCCTCTTATGTTTTTTTGTATTTTATGTGATTAGAATGGCATTCTGAAATCACATCAGCTATTCTTGGTTGTTGTAAAGCTATTTCATCAATCGTGTCTACACAGCTTAGTGTATGTTGTGGGATTCGCTAATATTATTCCTTTGAGTTCAAACTGACATCTCCAGTTCGCCTTGTTCTCTGCAGCTCACTGTAGCTGACTTCATGATTGCTCGTATGCTTTTACCTGCTTCACACTAACCGATCTCTACCATGTCACCCTTGGTTGCGTCACCACTCATCTTTTACAACTATAGCAATGGTCTGGTGAGTGATATCACTTTTTGGTCTCCTCAGCTCGTGTTTTAAATCCAACTCCATTTTTTCGGATAATTGTCTGCTGGTCGTTTATTTCAGCAGAGTTCCATATGGTCAGTGAAGGCAATAAGCTGCTACAATCGGCTGTTGAGATTGCTTTTCATTACGGGTGTGATAACTCTCTAAACCATATAGAAATATGTTTACTAACTTGAAATTAGTCATGAAAGTTTGAATCTCGCCCTTTATGCTGTGCACAGGGCCCCTATAACGATGACTTAGGAAAAATGTGCAATAACATCATGAAAACAATTTTACCCTCATTCATGTTTTCTGAGTGATTTTGAAAACCCTGTCTACCTAATTGCAGTCTTTGTCTCTCATCTCCACCATTCCACCCTCGGAAGTAAATCCAACCGATTGCTTCCTACTCGGGTTCCACTCGATTAATGTCACTCAGAGGTTCTCACAGAGTCCATTTCCAGTCAGTCCCTTTCTCATTCTGGATATTTTTTATTCAAAAAAGGCTATTGACTGGTTCGTTACCTACCACCTTTGATTAAAGCTTACAGCTAGCTATTGGTGAAAAGCATTTTGTTTCTATGATGCACATAAAATGGAAGCATTGACTCATATGAAATTAGTAATAATAAACATAACACGTCAATATGTGTACTTGCAACTTCGACCATCATAAACTGGATTCAAGTAAAGAAAATTATGTACGAAGTGGATCATAGTCAACATTTGACATTCAACTTTGTGGATGATGTTTGTCTAATATGTCAGACAATAAACTCGGAGGTATCCATGATTACAAGTATGAAACTTGGCCACTGTGGAAGAGTATAACTCCATTATAGATAAGATTTTTATTTTAATAAATCACACTGTATTATTTACTGCATTATTTACTGATGACATTTCAAGCACAAACTATTGCTCATAATCATATCAAGGTAGTCACACAACTTTCTTGCTTCCTCTGTATACATGAGTAAAAATTGATTAGACATTTGTGTAAAAATCAATATAAGATAAAGTACATTCGGAAATAATAATATGCGTATTATCAAAAAAAAAAAAAAAATACAATAAGATGTTTTTCTAGTTAAAATAAGTAACTTGTTAGAATTTTAACCCTACCACACCATGTTGTATCGTTGTGTGTTAATGAAGGCAGTTCAACTGCTGAGTGCTTCTTCTTAAATTATTTATCTTCGCGGGTGAGATTAATCATTCTAACTTTAGCTAAATTCTTATTTTTTGATAATCTCACTACTCGTGATCTACTAGTTTGATCTATGTCGTCGGCTTAACTCATAGTCATTGCAAGGTATTTTGTAAATTATATTACTTTGTGCAATTGGGTCAATCTACAGGGTCCTCTGACTGACAGAACTTGCTCTACCTGAGTGAGCTTGTAGGTTTGAATGACACCCTAATTCTTGCTTTATTTAAAATCCTATGTAGGATATCAGATAGCCCTTCCTTATATTGTACTACATACAGTAGATGCCTTATATTCTCTCTTATTTATGTTTTCATTACTAGTTTCACAATTATTTCCAACTTGCTTTTGACCTTTTTCTATCTTTCTTATGAATTTTATAGGATAGTTATTTAACACCAACGCTTCTTCTTCTGTCTGTTTCACTTCATCGATTAGGTCCTTTCTCGTGCTACTTAGTGCTATTGCTCAGTTTGTTAGACACTTAACTAAGTCTGTCTTTACAGAAAACGAATGCGATTAATTAAAGTCTAAATATCCAATACTAGAATGTGTTGGCTTTTTATAAACGCTAGTGTGCAGTTTGCCTTATTCTATTCGTTTTATTTTAAAATCTAACATCATGGCTAATTCTTTCTGTTTATTTTCCGATTCAAATGTGAATTGTATTCCCTTTACTAGTGAGTTTATATGTGTCAAGAAGCTATTGATATGTCCCGTTTTTAGCACTTTAAAAGGGTCATCCACAAATCCCCACCATATTTTTCCAGTAGGATTGAATGTATTTAGAGCAATATTTTTCAAGCTGTCTATAAATATATCTGCTACGATAGGGGATATCGGTGATCCCATCGCCACACTGTCTGTTTGTTTATATATTTTACCCTGGAATTTAAAGATAGTAGTAGCAGATGTGAGGCATAAATAAATTCCTAAAATAATTGCTTCAATGGACAGCTTTGTCCTATGACTAAGTTGGGGCAATCTGAAGTCAGTTGTCTATATTAACCACTTCTAAAACCATTTCATCAACAACACTGACAGCAACTAGCATCAATCACCATCAACAGGAGAAATTTGAAAGAGGTCATTTCTTTCACTTATCTAGACAGCATCGTTTCAACTACAGCCGTTAAGGCTTTGATCAGGTGTAGAAATCTACTGCATTCAGCAGGTTTAAAAATTGGTTCAGAGGTTTCTGTGCTACTGAAAAATTTCGAACAGAATTCACACTCTTATCAACAGCTGTTATCGCTTCATAATGAAGATCAAATGACTAGAAAAGAAATATAACAAGGAATTCTAGTAGGCTTCCAATCAAGAACCTCTGACTTAACAAATACGTTTGAAAAAAAATGGAGATAAATGAATTGGACACCCCTTGGGAAGACTGTCGAACTATGATACTAGACACTAGACAACCAGTCGCACGAGAGAAGGCTGAATGAGAAATGACAGAGTGGACATTTTCACGAGGTTGACATGGAGGGGATCGTGTGTGATCCAGAGGAGATTAGAGATAATACACAGTAATAAAAACAAGTGAAGTGGTTCAGTGAAGTGGCGCATTTGATGGAGAATTCATTTCCTTCTTCTTTAGCTGTACCATCGCATTAATATACACCTTTTTCATGAAAGGGGGTAGTAAAAAATGTGATAAGTTGTCAAAGACATAGTTAATAATATAAGTCAATGCATAGAAGGAGTTGAATAAGTGTATTAAAGTTGCTTAATAAGATGAGTAATTTAATGAATGAGTTGTAATCAGAATGTGCAACTGAAAGAAAATATGGAGTCGTGTAAGATTTCTAGGGAAATGCAGAAATTTTATGGATTTCGAAAAACAAGCAAAAAAAAATGAAATCAGTAGAAACCAACGATGAGGTTGTTACCATGATGGTAGAATTGGTTGAATAACTCTACTTTGTTGCATAACCACAGTTACTCTAACTGAGTGGCTACAGATTCAGTAATGCAAAGTAGACAAAAGAGTATTTTGTCTTTAGCAAGTTATTCTTCACTTTGTAGAGTAATTTTGAAGAGACTTTTGTTGAGGCAATAGAATTACCGGTGTTGACAAGATGTTCGATTATCGTACTTCTTTCATAGAGCTACTACTGCCTTTCTGCAGCTATGCAGGATAGTGTTATTGTACCCTTCAGGACAGTATACGCATCGAACGGCCAGTATACTTAGATAATCATGGAGATACGTAAGGAGGACTAAATCATTTTAGTGGAAAATATGACTACCCTCACACCAATCTTCCCTCTAATCTTCTTAACCTGGTACAAAAATCTCATCATAAAAGCCTGCAACCAACTAACATATGAGTGACGAGTTTGTGCATCAATCAGACAGCGGTGAACATGATATATTTAAACAATTCTAAGCAATTCCAAAATATTTATATATATATATATATATATTAAAAATCGCTTCTGTTCACAAGCACTTTTTCACAAATGAAATTCGAAAAACAACTACGAAAAACAACTCTCACTTTGCAACATACAAAATAGGCATGATAAAAATGAAGCCACAATCCGTTAACAGGCAGTCGTCCGTTAATTGATTTTCAAGCCGCATTTTTTTCAAAATAGCGCCTCTGTCGTTTAGTTAACTCAAGTAAATTAGATGGTTCAATAGACTATTTGACTTGTAGATATTTACATTATATATGCGAGGGTGTGTATTTCTACATAAGCATAAAGCATCATAAATGTAGACTTGACGAGATGGAAAACTATCAATACAGAAAATGGTTACGCTCATATCCATTTACATGACAATAATAATCATTATGGGTAAATTTTTGTTTTGATAAAGTCTCACAGTGTTATACAGTAATGTTTACTGATGACGTTTCGAGCACAATTTATTGCTCATAATCATATCAAGGTAATCACACGACTTCCTAAATTCATTTATATAGTTCCATTGTTTTTCTCTTGATTTTCACTTGATTTGATTGGTAATAGTATTTTCCATATTTCAGGTATAAGTGACGAGTCATTCCTATTGCATGTGTTGGGTGTAGACTCGATGAACAAGGATTCAGTAATCAACCTCTCTCTCCACCTTCCTAGATTACTTTTTAGAATTTTAACCCTCTCCCACCCTATTGTGTGGTTGTGTGTTAGCGCATGCATTGCAATTGCTGAGCTTTTTTCTAAATTATTTATCTTCTCGGGGTCAACCATGCTTACCTTAGCTAAATTTTTATGTTCCGACAATCTGACTACCCCTGACCTACTAGTTTGACCTATGTAGTTGACCTCACAGTCATTGCATGGTATTTTGTAAATCATATTATTTTGTCTAATTGGGTCAACCGACAGGGTCTTTTAACCTACAGAGCTTGTCCCTGAGTGAGTTTGTAGGTTTAAATGCCACCCTAATTCCTATTTTATTCAGAATCCTACGTAGTGTCTCAGATGTCCCCTCTTTATATGGTATAACTGTGGATGACTTATATCTTATATCAATAATAATCATATTGATAATAATGCTATTTGTGTTTAATGTTATAGGGATTGAAAATTTTATCATTTATATTAGAAAATGCATGTGTATATTTTTGATTGATAATTAAGAGAAAAGGCACTGAGTGATAAGACAGAGAGAATGATTCAATCACAGACAAAATATGTATTGTTTGAATAATACGGTGGGTTTAATTCATACAGTTATTCCTCTCGTTTCCTGAATCTTGAATAAAATAAAAGTCGTAAAACAGCATCATTTTGTGAACAAGAAAGACTACTATGGACGTTATTGTTTTTATTTCGTGGGTTTTTTTATTATCCGCTCTGAGTTCAGCCTGAATAACCTGCTTGCAAATGATGCTGAAATGATGATGCTATCGGAGATTATCTTCGTGGTCGTAGATGATTCGACTGTGTAACATACTGTGAGGAATGAGACGACCATCAAACATCGAACCACTAGAAAACTTGGGTTTCACAGAAAATGTGTGACTCATTATAGGACAAATTCAGATATGTATATACATGAAAGCGATAGGTTGAGAGAAGCATCAGGAACGAAATTTCAGGTAAAGATAAGGGGAATAGGATGGTTTACCATAGCGGATTATCGACAACATTCGGCAGTCACCATCAGAGACATAAATCCAAAATAGCTAGTTTCTTTGACTAGTTGGAGCAGGATTCATTCCACCACAGTACGGATCTATAACGATTTCGAAACCCGAATCGGAAAGGCGTGACAGAACTTCATTCCTCGAAGTGCAGTCTGGAAATCTACTGCACTACTCATCATTAACAACATGATTCAAATTTTTGACATCGGTGTTCAGTCAATTCTTCTGCTCAAAAATTTAAAACAATTAGTCCCTTTTATAAATTTTGATAGCGTTATTAGAAGACGGAGAGTCTCTCTCAAACTTTTAATAACGCTATCAATTCTTCTGTGTTTGTCAGGAATTCGGAGTGCGACTAACACCATTTACAACAGGCTACTGCATAATTTCATCAACGGCTGTCCTTTTAGCACTGTACTGGAAATCAGATGGTCGGCTAGAAAAGACAATAATGAGGAACTCTATCGACGAAATTCTAAAAGTGAATAGACAATATTCATCAGAAATTAAACTTAGGCTCACATAATAGACATAAGGATGAAATTCCAACTAAAGGTAAAAAACGTTTGGATACAATGTGGGAAATGGAAGTGGAAATGATGAATAATTGATAAGTTGTACAACAGTATAGTGAATCCAACTCAACTGAAATCATAGAAACTAAAGAAACAAACAAAATTACATTATACGGAAAAGAGGGAGTGAATAGGTGAAAGTCAAATGACTGCATAATGAAATAAAATGGAAGAGAGTAAAAGCTATTGAGTTACTGAAGGCGGAGGAAGGAGTATCCTTCTAAACACATAAATTGGATTCCAGGCGTTTGATATGGGCTGATTCGTTCAGTTTGAAAAAAGTAAACTATTTTGTGGATTGATAATTTTAAAGAATCTTGCAATTCCACCTCATTACTCATATCATCAGTGAGATATCTAGTAATGGCACTATTGTAGGCATTTGTCACATTGAAAGGTATAAGCTTTGTGGTAAATGTTCAGAATGTTGGTAGTGTGTCCTACTTTCTGTTCTTCCAGTGTAACTGCTTCCACAGATACACGTAAATTTGTATACACATTTACGGCTATTAATATGAGAAGGGTATCTGTCAGCGTGTGGTTTCACAAAAGAAAAACATGCTGTCTAATAAACGGGAACTAATCTCCGTCAATTTCAGGGGATAGGTTGTGGCTAGAGACGTATTCAACCTTCTGTTGACAATTTTTGCTTTATATTCTCACCATTGAACGAAGACAGGCTTCTTTTTCACAGCGATTTGTTTAACATGTGAGCTTTCATATCTTCCGTACTGGTTAATGAATTTCTGAGGGTAGTCATTGCTTTTTCAACATCTTTTTGTGAATCACAAATTCTTTCTTTAGTTTCTCTGTGTATTCTCTGTATTCTCCAGACTCTATAAGACTGAGTTTTGACTAGTGTTCGTTTATAACTATTTAGAGGAAAACTATTAAAATGTTAGTTTTGTCCATTCCATGTTGACTTTCGATAAACTGATCTCTAGAGACTACCATCTTCCAGATGGTGCAACTAATGTTCTTGTTTTATTTAAATTCAAGATGGGAAATAAATATATGAGGTTTCTAAAAGTTTTATGCTGGAAAATAATATTAGCGAATGAAAAAAATGGCGGGCTCAAAGTTATTCGAATCTACATGATCCGATATTGTTTAGAGCTTATTTCAGATGTTTTTGATTCCGAGGTATTTCTCTGAAGGGATTTCTCTGATCAGTAATTGGCCAAATGGAAAGTATAGTTTACAGTTTACAATTTATTTAGGATAGTAGGCTATATGCCTGTGTTAATCCTTTCGATTTATTTCATACAGGAGGTCCAATCTCGCCTTGAATGAATCAACGGATGGCGCTGATACGACGTGTTCCGGTAGGGAGTTCCAATGGTTTACAATTCGATGCGAAAAACGGATTTCCAGACGCAGACGATTCGACCGTGGTTTTTGGACCTTGAGGTGATGTCCTCGCAATTGGTTGGTGCTAGAAGGAAGAAATAATTTAGATAAATTAGCTCCAAAATCATTTCTTAGGATACGGTATGCTAGTATTAGGTCACCCCTAAGTCGTCTATATGACAGTGGAAATAAACCCAGTCGACTTAACCTCTCCTCATATGACAGGGTTGAGAAACCCTTTATAAGCTTAGTTCCTACTCTTTGCACCCTTTCTAATAAGTCTATTTCGTATTTGAAACACGGGCTCGCTGCCTGGATCCCATATTCCAAATGAGGTCTGATATAAGTCGGATATAATATACGAAATATATCAGCGTCAAAGTTCGCAAAAGCCTTGCGTATGGCCCATAACATTCTAAAACCCTTAGTGGCTGCAGTTCTACAGTTTGTTGCTGTTTTCAAGTCATGCTGCACAACCACTCCCAAGTCCTTGTACTCAGTGACCACTGGGAGAGTAATGCCATTCATTGAGTAATTGTGCACGTGACTATGAGATACATGCATAACTACACTCTTGCTTAATTTAATCTCCAAGGCCCAGTGCTTACACCAATCACTTAACAAGTTTAAATCTTCCTGCAAAGCAAGTTGATCACTGTCATCGTGCAAAGCCCTCCATATCTTGATGTCATCAGCAAACAGTAATCAGGATGACTTAACTACCGATGGAATCTCATTAACATAAATCAGGAAAAGAAGTGGGCCTAGAATTGTACCCTGAGGAACGCCACTCTTAACCGTTTCCCATGTTGATAAAACCCCGTTAACTCGTACTCTTTGTCTTCTGTACTTTAGAAAGTCTTGAATCCAGTCGGTAACCACTTTATTGATTCCCAGACTACCTAACTTTACTAGAAGACCTGAATGAGAAACCCTGTCAAACGCCTTCCTAAGGTCTATGAATATGGCATATGGTATATGTCTTTAGGGTTAAGTTTATTAATTTTACTGGGGAAATTTACGTTTTACTTTCTCCTAACTCTATTTTAGCTGAATTTTAGAAACAAATGAGGGTGAAAATTGTTAGTCGATAGAAAATGTGTAACACGATCTCCTCACAACAGGATATTTATTTGTTGTTTAACGGAAAGCTGAGGAAATTATTGTGGTCCATATGTCTTTAGACAGTAATGAATACCAGCCAAACTAACGAAACAGATATGAACTCACAGTTCTTGTTAAGGGTATAATTCTTCTTAGTGTTAGGTAAACCTCAATGGACTGTCAAAAATGTATATGCATATGTATTTTATGAAATATAATCCGTGTTTCAAGTGTTGGTGCGCAACGAGCCGAACACCAACTAACACCATAGTTATATAACAACTGATAACGATCAAGGAGTAATGCACATCTGGCCACTCTCAGTGCACTATACAAACATAATCCTCTAACTGTAGGACGTCAAGTCGTGATATATCTAACTCACAAATTAAAAGTATTGTAAAAGCGATGCGGTAATGTCTTCAACTCTGAAGAGATGCAGTATCATCACTAACTACCCTTTTCTATCAGGCCTACAATAATTTTCTAAACTCTTTGCAATTGTGACGAAACAGAACCGTTAATAAATAGTATTCTTCGAAAATAAAGTTAAGTGGAGAAATGATTTATGGTGAGAGAAACAGCCATCAAGTGCTTCCTGCTACTGGTTTCTCAAGGGAATAATCTTCTTTAGCTTTAATGTGTTTCACTTCTTCGTCAAACTTGGAACTTAACAAACTCGCCCATTGTAAACGAACATTTGAAATTTAATCTAATACCCCATATGTTTCTGACTACTGAACAGTGTTCCTTGGGTTTTAATGGGAATTTACGATCACCAGGGTCAACGAAGTCATGTATGAGAAAAAGTATTCGCCGAAAAAAAACTAGCCAATGGTGGCGAATATCGTGAGTGGGCAGAGGTTAGAATTCATGGGATTCACTGTAATCCATCCTAGTGGTTGAATATTCAAAGAGATGATCACGTGACTTGAGGCTTCTCTGTATGGCTTAATCCCCAGAGGATTTTTGTGTGCGTACAACTGAAAAAGCGGCCCAAACTAGGAAGGAAAATATATTCAGCACACCATTTTAGTGTCCAGTGGTCTTTCCTAGCTCTCATGCGTCAGTCATCGTGTGATTATTATAAGCGAAGTAGAGAAGACCAAGAAGAAACTCATTATGTGATCGTCAATTTTGTCTGTTTTACAAAAGATTTATTAATCACTTAGTATCGAGTAGGATAGGTGTTACGTACACATGATATTTTGAAGCACAAAAAGGAGGGAAGTCGTAATTTCAGTCCCTATTCATTTCTCCTGTCTCATATATTTGGTCTTTAACAAAAGCAATAATCAGAATAGAAACAGTTGAGGAGAGAAATTATTTATTATAATTAACTCGATTTGTACTTTGCCGTTGATTGATTGGATAGAAGTGGATAGCCTCATGTTGATGTATGTTGATGCTGCATGTAGAATCCAGTCACGCTAACCAGTCAACGGGAAAATCGAAATTGAATTTAAAATATCTAATTACCGATACCCGTTGCACAAGATGTGGGTCCAGTTGTTGCCCAAGTAGGTCTAGTAGGTGATGCTTTGGAGTCCGAAATGAAAGTTACTGGGTTCAAGTCTCAATGGGGACACTATCACAACTTACTGGGAAATGCTGGTACATCCAGATGATGAGTAGTTCTATATGTGAAGAAATGCGCACCCCTGACTCCAAACACCACTACTCATCATCTTACAAAACACTTAAAATTATTATTATAATTACAATCTGTTCCTTGAACTTCCAGTAGAACATACGGTTTCAGACAGATCATATCTCCCGTGCTACTGCTAAGCTGAATTCACGAATACACACATAGCGCAATCTATAGCATTCTCAAATCCACGCTCGACTTATCGTTTCTCATTCGGGCCTGACTGGAGTGTGTCGTCACCAGACGGTATCCACAGTGTAAGTGTCCAATCCATCGCTGTTTTATTCTGCATGTTTATGAGAAAGTGTTCCTTATCACATCTTTAAGTTCTCTGTCGGGTAATCATGTAGTGAGTACAGGGCACTGAAGATAGCTGTTGATGGAAGTATTTAGTATTCTTCATAGACTTCCACCTTATAAGAAGGTGTAATGGCAGTGCATGAAGATTGATCTACCATAATCAGGAAAACTGAATGGACAGGTGGCAAAAAAAAAGAGAATACATTGAATAAAGAAGGCATTGTAGTCCTTGAGAAGCATTCTAACCTAAAAGTCAATACTCAGCTGACTGTATCGATAAAATTCCATAGAGGAAGACGGATACTCCGCAAAACCGGGTTATTTCAAAGAAACAACTAATTGTTAGTCTGAAATTCAAAGGTAGATACAATTAGTTAGATTCGCTGAAGCCATCTGTTTAGAGTATCTCCACGTCTCCTCTTCTCTTGTTCTTCATAAAGTCAGAGACAAGATCCTATTGTAGGCAACTTCAACAAGTATTTGTCAGTTTATTTGCCCCTGTGTAGTTACGTACATATGCTGTACCACCTGAACAACGACTAGAGGTGCCCATGTTGAAAGCAGAATAGCAGATCAGTTTTGGAGCACATTATCACTTCTTGTCACAAAGCAACAGTTGACACCTCTTTCAAAGTTGTATATAAAGTATGATAAAGCATTTCAAAAGGATTTCTCTTGCATCGCCTTCATGAAGTCAAAGCTTCAGCACAATTCACAAGGGGAAAATATGAACTCTGTTTTTTTTTTCAGAAAATTTTTCTGCAGACTATTTTAGTAGCATGAGCTTTGTACCATTTTTTCTTCCTGCATTATCTTCCTCAATAATCAGCTCCATGTAGTTCATTTTATGTTTGCCTCAACTTATTTACAATCTTTTACTCTTCAGTCAACTATTTTCACACTGTTATTCATCATTCATCTAATTAGTTGTCGACTTTCCTGATTACGTAAGATTATTTTTAATTCTTCCAGCCTCGTTATCATTTATCCACTTTGGTTCGTTTCTCTATTAATTGAAAACAGTCTTTGATCTCTGTTCTCAATCTATATTACATATATGGAACATTTGAATAACCGAACTGTATTGCTTTGAATTGTGAAGTGACTAAAAGAAGAAATATATTTTCTGTGGGCTTGTGTTCCTGATTACATGACATTTGTAGTATCTTGTTAGAAATGCTTTTCGTCACACATAACCACTATACGTCTCTGAAGCATAAAATGGAAGGACTGACCTGAAGTGTTGATGTACAGAATATCCAGATCCCATTGTTTCTTCTGAATGATTCCTGTACTTGTGGGTGTTTACAATGAACTTTAGAGTAATGAATGCTTGCCTTGCTTTTTAATTGATTTTGACATCCCCATCTACATATTTTGACTGATATAGGAAAGGCTCTGTCTACCTACGCCAGGTAATTGATAGAGATGACTTTCCTTCAGATTTCTCCAAGTTACTGATACAAGTACATGATGGAATGATAACAGTCAGTCTGCGAGTTAATTACGATTATCACTTAAAGTCATGTGCGTCTGTGACGCAGAGATATAGTGCTCCCCAGTCACTCAGGTGGTCCAGGGTTCGATCTCAGGTCAATACTTATTTGGTAAAGAGGGAAAATTGAGCATGAGACTAGCAATCTCACCCTGTCAAAATAAAACATCTTCTAAAGAAACTTCAAAGCTCTAGCTTGAATCTCTATATTTCATGAGTAATGCAAAAGAATAAAATGGTATATATATATATATAATCTTGACTGGTTCACTAGATCGCTAGTTTTCCATTTGATCCAAA
This sequence comes from Trichobilharzia regenti, assembly GCA_944472135.2. Classification (NCBI taxonomy): domain Eukaryota; kingdom Metazoa; phylum Platyhelminthes; class Trematoda; order Strigeidida; family Schistosomatidae; genus Trichobilharzia; species Trichobilharzia regenti. The sequence goes on from OX235270.1 coordinate 165,027,194, forward strand.
GCTCGTGTGAACAGGAAGGGTTGGGACCAGAGCTAGCCACCCTAGCGGGGAAAATCAGTTAAACTGCTAAAGAAACTTTAAAGCTGGAATCGTATAGACGAAATGATGCAGGCTGGTGCAAGCCTTCCCGAAGTTAGTCAGTCAGACAATTTCTCTTCCTTTGATGAACGCTTTAATAAAGATGGGAATGTGGAATGCTTGTACAGTCTACGAAGCTGAGAAGGCTGTCCAGGTAGCCAAAGGAATGCGAAGATATGACATAGAAGTCCTAGGTATCTACGAGAGCAAATGCAATGGATGTAGACTATCAAAATTGTCAATTGGAGAGTCAGTCATCTACTCCAATCTGGTCTCTCAGACGACAACCATGGGCACACTGAAGAAGTGAGTAGCTATCATGATGTCACCAGTGGCAGCCGAAACCCTAATACAGTGGGAACCAGTATCATCCTGCAAGATCATGACAGTAATATTCAACCCAAAAGGCAGGAAGGAAGGTCACAATTATCCAATGCTATGCACAATGCTGTAAACAACGCGGAACAAGCGAAGAGGTAAGATTTTCACAGACGACAAAAAGCATTAAATGGATAAGAAAGATCCAGAATTACTTTCGGTCAAGTAATAAATTATAAATTGTGATAAACAGGAAGATCGGATAAAAAGCATAATAGGATCATAATTACTAAGTAAATTGGCTTTATTTGTGCAAATTGGCATTAAAAACGTAGTAGTAACAGAATAGACAGACAGGTCGGATATCAAAACTTAGTAGAGAAAACAGATATCAAAAACATAATAACAATAGAAGTAAAAAGGAAAATTGGATAACAAAGGCAATAGGAGCAATAATTAACATATCTCAATCTTATAAGCTCTAACCGCTTTTGTTTTTTCTAGTTGCTGCGTGAACCTACAAGCTAATACAGTGTTTGTTAACTTTTTCTATTTTCTGTCTAACCCCTCCACCCTCTTTTCTACTTTGTAAGAGTAAAAATTGATGATGACAACTTAAACTAAAAGAATTGTAATGCTTTCATTTTGGATGCGTCCGTTTTTATAATGCTTCTTGTCTAGTATTGCCGTGGGAGATTAGACAGTAGTTTACGTCAAGAACAAAGACTGACTCAACAGTCAATCACAGCAGACTTTGCGTAGGCGGATACAATTAGCAGATAGATGATTTGACGTTCACAAAACGGCCACAAAGAGATGAATGACTGAATTTCAGTGAGAAACAACCAATTAGAAGACTGTGTTTATCTGCTAACAATAATCTATATTAATTTTAGATCAAAATCTATAAATATGTGCTGTGTGTAGTGTGCACTCATGACCCAATCTCTTTTTTTTTTCTCCTCTCAAACATTCAATTTTAGTCTTCTTTCGTAGATTTTCCAGATTATTAGATTATTATTTACTGTTCATTAAGATATAAACACGTTTGTGCAAACAAGAGAGTTAATTTAAACAACTATTGCAGTTGATTTGTCTCATTTCGGTTGCCATAGCAGCCGGTTGTGTAAACAAACATTGATCATTTTTAACAAAAGAATGAAAATGCATGAATTAATTCAAAATAAAATAGTGAAAGCAACTTACAACAAACAGGACATAAGAAGATGATTACAAAGAAGAAGGTTGGGGAAGATGAGAAACTCATCTGATTATTTTTCCTGACTGTTAGAAAATATGAGTGTACAAAATCAGCATTGATTTTTCTGATTCTTTCTATGGTGCAGTTTGTTGTCCATCCTTATTTTTTAGAAACCTTTTTCTCAATTAAACATCATTATTATTAGTATTATTAAATAATATTGAACATTAGGTGAACACGTGATCGCGATCAAAATGCATACAAAGGCACACCTACCCAAACATCCTCACACTCACCTAGAGGCAATCATCACAAAGCAAAAAAAAAAACGAAATATTTGCGCAGAATTTTTCAGCAAGTAAAAATAAATAAACAAGTAAATAAAACAACATGTGATGAGTGGAATGATCTGAACGAATCGTTTGTTTATTGGAAAACAATAAAATCTCTACAAAATTACAGCTATCTTTTGTTTATTTGATCGATCCGATTTTCCTGTTCTACAATCTCAGCCAATCTGTTGACCAATATTGTTGGTGGTAAATTAGAACCTTTAATAATAACATCCAGTTTACATGTATTTACAAGCTCAAAAATATGCTGACAGGGAACTTTCTTGTATTATTTATTGTAAAAGCCCTCAACTTGTTGGAAAAGGCTATTTTTATGGACTTAGGTTCCGAATAGAACATTGGGCTTTAGCTGATGGACATATCTTCATTTCGTTCGGTTTTGAGCAGTCTTCTGTAGCCTTCATTTTCTCCTCATACCCGATTTTCTCTATATATCCCCCTCGGACACTCACTAAACTCATCGTATCATATTCATGTTTCACTCAGTGACTTGGAGCGCTATGTAATTCAACAGTCTCTTCAGCGTGTATCTGATAGATCTACATTTCCTTGGACATATTTGTTAGGCCTTGGTCATAGTCGTGAATTTCAGTCAAACCTTTGATGTGTAAAAAAGGAGTTATGTACAGTCCTCATGACTTCTTACTTGGCCGTACAGAGATAAATATTTGTTCATTAATTTTTCGTTGTGTTTAGTATTACGAAAGTTGTTATTACTTTCGTTATTACTTCCCTTTGAATAACTTCTGGGTGTACTTTCACTTGCTTCTTCAGTTTATTAGTTGAACGAAATATATGCTTTCTCTAAACTTTAAAATATGTATCTAATCAAACTTACCACATTTCGTTACGTAATGTTTGTGTATTCGCCAATTTTTAAAAAATATTTTTTGTTCCTTTACGTCCCTAGTGGAATATAGGACTTCAAGCTAGAGACTTGGATTTTCAGTAGCAGTGGTGATTATTTTTACGCGATAGGGTTGCTGCTTGATGGCCAACCTCCCCACTCTACCAGTTCTATTACTGGCCTTAGTGAGATAAAGGAGTGTGTCGGGCGAAGACTAAACCCCCAAAAGAAATTTGTGGTTGGCAAGTATTTTGATACTTGTGCCACCGACCCATCGTATTCGCCTATTAACCCGTTTTTAATTTTTTCTAAGAACTAATAATTCTTTGAACTATTTTATGCATATGAGAATTCTGACCATCAAAGCAGGAAGAGTGATTGAAAAAACTTTCTGTTTTACATGCAAAGCAGATGTGATTTCTCTATTTCGATACCTGAATGCTTTAGAAATACAGTGAATGAATCAGATAGGTATTGAACTTTGAGCAGGTTATCGATTTCGCCTTTTATAGACAACTCTAAAGAAACAGGCTGTGCTAGTAATAAGGTGTTCAATTATTGCTCTTCTTTTAGCCCAACGTATTCGCACACACGCAAGAGTATGTTCTTCCGCTGTCTGGGAAGAAAAACCTGCGTCCAACGACCGATATACATCTAGCTACACAAGAACAGGTGAGCTGATAAATTCACATTGCACTGATCAACTGTGGGATCTTACCTTTCAGGTTATTGATCAATAATTATCGACTAGCAAACATCATTCTCCTGACAAGGCTTCAGCTAATGTTCTTTCCAGTAGGGACAGTGATATCCTTCTTTGCATATCCCCCTCTCATCATTTTGATTCCTATTATATTATTCCACACCGAATGACCACTATACGTAGTTTCACTAGAGCAGCCTAAATCACTACATATCCAAATCATCTGCTGTACTGCCGAAGCTTTCAGGCATCGAAATATAAATACAAGACCATATTTGCATGTATGAAAGGAGGTGAAGTTTGTTCAACCGTTTCAGTCCGTCTTCTTTCATGATCCTAATCCATCTGTCTACGCAAAGGTGATTATGATCCCTATATAAATATATATATATATATATATATGACATTATTTGCTTTATCGCTTGATACTAAACGATGGTCACAGATCGCAAATATTTTGCTAATATTTCACAGTATTGTGCACCGGTGGCACAGTGGTTAGGACTCTCGCCGACCGTGCACATCGTCCTATGTTTGATCCCCTGCTAACGCACACCTGATATCTATGGTCGGCATGCAAAATTCGGGCCACCGATATCACATGCTGAAAATTTCATACTTGTACCAAAAAAAAAACGGTATGAAATCAAGCTGCGATCAAAAATCAAATCAAAAATATTAGTATTTGAAGTATTCACACCCTTTACTGAAATATCCTTACTAAAAAGCATACATATACACGATGAAACAGCTTGGTGAATTTAAAAGAATTAGTTTGTGGGGATTTAATTGGTTTCAAGTTTGAATACGGATTTATACTAATCAGATAACAACTGAAAACTACCAGAAAGTACTGAACAGCTATTTCGTCCCCCGTTCTCTAGGAAGTGATTCGAACCCAGGAATTTCTGATTAAAAGCTGGTGTGTAAACAATTCAGTCACTGAGACTAAACTCAATCTCCCGTGAACTTCAACTTCTGGCAATACATGATTTTAGTACGATTACCACCAGTCAGTATCATCCATTAGAATTCGTTCTCACTCAGGACTGGTTAAACCCACTGGTCTCGACTTCTTACTGGAACACTTCAGACAACCTTATCTTGTATCCAATCACTAACAGGTAACAGACCAACTCTTCAGAATTTGTTTGTAGGGATTTGACTATTAACTAGTCTGTAACAGATAGGTCTTTGACTCTAACCCAGATGAATGCCTACTGTCAAAGATTCCTAAATCAGGCTGATGAAACAACTAGGTCTCCAGTAGTGCTATATGCTGGTTTTCCACGGTTCTCTTGCTGATATCGATCAGTGTTCAAACCTAATAATAAATTCGTTGAAAGGAGTCTCTTCTCTAATTCACTTGTTTTCCTAATGACCAAATTCTGCCTGATTCTTTGGTAGCAGTTTACCAGCTGGCACTTCTGTTGCCAACAATCTTTTGCTTTTCCCTTCCTCTTCATACAAGTCATCCCTATTTCATTCTTTAAAATTCATTCAATAACTTTCCTGTCAGTTTTCTACTCGAGATATATTCCTAATGCATCTTTGGAAATCAAAGTTATTCAGATCATACATGTGATTTATGATCTGTTTGATCCTATCACATAAATGAGTAATGCAGAAACCAACTATATTTGCATAAAACTATATATTACTGATTGCTTGAGGTGAGTAGTTCTATGCCACACACACATAGGAACCAGTGTAGTACTTGTTAGCTAGCCAGTTTCACTGAAGTGATCTAAACCCCACCGGACTCCCGTCTCGTTCGTTTTGTGGCCAGCTAAGAAAATTAGTAAAATTCAGTTTAAAGCCTCTAGACTTCTGGTCGGCTAGCTAGCTAGCTAATGGAGTTAGCCGTCACCTTGGTTACCCCCTATTCTATGAAACAGATCATATGTTGCTTTCGAACGAAACTATGGTAAAATATTACCTCAAACTGTGCAATTCTGAAATCTGATTTATGGCATCGCCAGCTCACCCAGGTAACTAGACAGATACGGGTGGTTTAAATGGCTCCATCTTTCTTAGTTGAGTCATATCGGGCCTAATTGTAATGACCTGGGTCCAAAAGGAGCGAAACGGAAGATCTGGCTGGCTGAAAAATACTACTGGTTGATGTGAATGATGGTATACAAACGTCTATCTCAGTCAATCAGTAATACATAGTTTTATGCATTTTTGAAGTAGCCTCTTAGAAATGCTGCACGTAACCCAATCACCAAGTCTCTCACTTAGTATTAGTGGTAAAATTTGGATCTTGTTGCTTGTGCTGACTTCTGTGAGTAGATCATACTGATTTAGGAGAAATCATCGTCTGTTGTACTTGTTAGATCTGATGCTGATTAGCTTTGACATTCTAGTCCGTATCGCTCCCGACTGTAATTAGGAGACCCTAGAATATTAGACCACATGTGTGGTATATGAGAATTGAATTTTATCACTTATCCTCATGATTGTCTGAAGTTTTAATAGATGGAAGTGATATCTTGGTTTATATTGGAGCTTAGAAGCATGCGAAGTCTCCAGATGTGCATGTCCTGCAGTTTCGATACTTGTCAGTCAGCCGGATATATCAAAGCGTTATCCACTGCGCTACTGGACCACAGAAGCCAGCCACCTTTTATGCACCTTGTCTTCACCAATACGCTTGTGCCTTCATTTAATGGACTCTTCAAAGACACTAGACTATCAGTATTATGCGAATGATTGGTTGATTGATTGGTGGATAGTGAATAGTAGTGAGAAAGAGAATGCTCACTTAGTCCTTACATGAGATCCTTTAGCTTAGTTGGTCCGCCTGCTAACCTTAACTATAGTGATTAAAACATTTAGTGTTTTGGGTTACGCATGCAAAGGAATAAAACTAATTACTCTACATTATTCTAAAACAACAAGCACGAATCACTACAAACAAACGAAGAAATTCAAAAGAAGTCGGTGCGTCGGTGGCACAGTGGTTAGGACTCTCGCCGACCATGCACATGGTCCGGGGTTCGAGCACACGCCGGCGCACACCTGATATCTATGGTCGGCCTGCAAAATTTGGGCTACCGATATCCATGCTGAAAATTCCATACTTGTACCAAAAATACGGTGTGGAATCAAGCTGTAAATCAAAAAAAAGTCACTTCCTTCAGTTGTTTCACCTTAGTGGCAACGTATCAGTTACAAACAGGCAATGGCACGAATGCAGATGCCAAAACTAACCGGCCACAATCTGAAAGGCAAAACAGACTTTCATCAATTCGGATTCTAAACACCACTGATAGGTGATATGGCTGAGAAGCCTGGGGCGCATGTCATTTTAAACAGGCTGCTGCAGACTTGCATCAACAACTGCCCAATACATTGCCTCCATACGAAAAATAAGATGGTAAGTGAGAAAGTTTAACAACATGAAACTCTGGGAAAAGGCCATTCAAGAATCTACTGTTTAACAAATATGTTGGAGAAAATAGAGATGGCTGGAACACACGCTAAGTAGACCGCTGTTTGACATAGTGCCAGCTAAGTCATCGTTTGAATAGAACTTCAATGGCAGACGGTGGTTTTGGCATCCTAAAGCTATCGTGGACCCAGCTAAAAAGGACTTCAGAGAACAAGGTAAAAATGGAGGTGTGTTACCGTTCACATCTTTTGTTCCACTTGGAACTAAAAGGAATAATACCCGTAAAAGAAATAATTCTACTTTTGATTTCTTATCCTTCAGGGCACATTGAGTTTTCGTTTCTTCAGGATGTTCACCATCTCTGGTAAGAACATGTGTACTGTCGAATAGTCTCGAACAAGGAGGACGAAACAAGTAACTGTCCGGTAAATCCTGTTAGTGAGTTTCTGTGATCTACCTAACTGATGACGCTGATTTCTTGACGAACATCAAACAAATTGAAAGTGAAATTCACTCAAATTCACATAAAAATAAATTCCACAGTCTATAAAAGACAACATTTCATCGAAATAAGGTGGAATTATGGATAACAACTGGTGGAAGACGAAGCCTAAAGAATTAATGTCAGTTTATTGGGAAACTGAAAATTTAGGAAGTACAACAAGGAAAACGATGAATCTCAAATCGCTATACACGCACTTTTGCGTGTCTGTATGTGTGTGGAAATATTGCCACACAGTCTGTGCGGATTAGTGTATAATTCTCCTCAGAACTTCAGCTTCACCTCGTCAATTCATGAAACAGAAACCAGGAAACCAGTGAGAGTCTCATCTTTAGATTACTGCGCTTTTGTCCTACTGAAAAGTTCCAAATTATGAGGAGGGAACAGCTTAGTGTTCCGTGCATTCCCTCTTAGTCGTGCACGATGATCCGTCGAACTGAAGACGTTGGTTGTTATTGACGAACATAAAAAGAAGTTGAAAAATATGAATATTTTACCAACTGAAGGGCCAAAAATACCTCCTGTGGTCAAGAAGTATAGAACGGAACCACATAGAATGAACCCGAAAGAAGTTGTCACTCTTTTCAGTCATTCATTCATCAAGATCATTTCACAATTCAACCGTGAATGTCGCGGTATCTAACTATTTGTCTGTTTGTCAGTGTGTTTATCCACCCACCCAACTATGCATTATTCATTGTTGATGAGACGCATATCCTCCCAAATGTTTTATATTGAAACGTCAATGGAACCACATGTGATGCATATACGTGCACGTATTTGCTGCGATCGTGTCTTAGTTTGATAACCTGGAAGCGTCTAATTTTGGTTTTCTGTCTTTTCCGACTGGTATCATCATTCGCTGCGCAGAACATTCCAAAAGACCACATTAATCCGTGTGTTTTCTATATATTATACATTTATAGTATGGAGTTAATGTAATTTATGTGCGAAATTTTCTAAATATAACATAAAATCTCAAAGAAAAAAAATGTATTGATTTCTTTTAATTCACAGCTAGCTAACCGATCGATAATATTATTTCCCCTCACTTGAAAAGATGTGATATGTATCCATATAATATGTGTGTTTTGTTTGACAGTCTGATATATTTTGCTATGTATATATGGATCGATATTCCATTATAATTAGCCAATCATGTTAAGACTGTCTATTGATTTGTTCATTTTGGATATTCGCTCACACACTTGTTCGGACATCCTTATATATATTTTGCTCTCACACTCTTGTGGGACATATTGATTCTCCTTGTGTTTGGAAAATAGAAGTATCATCGCAAACCTAGTGGTCTTCTGATTTCCGTCTTTCTTGCGTCAGGACTAATAAATTCTCGACCAGTACATAACAATAATTTGGTGACGGGAAACCTATGGATCCTTCTAAATTGAAATTACTATTTGAACGACAAATGAAATTAATGGAAATATTCGTCAACCAACATGGTATCAACGATATGAGGATTTATTCACTGTTGATCTCGCCACACAAGACGACGCTTGGAAGGTGCGAGTGTTGTTACGTAAATTGGGTCCGGCAGAATATGAAAGGCACTGCAACCTAATGTTACCCCAGAAATCACGTGACAAGTACTTCGATGATACAATAAAGCTGCTGCGTGAACATTTTGGAGACCACTCTTCATTATTCAGCATACGTTATCGTTGCCTCAAGCTGACAATGAATGAAAATGATGATTTTCTTACTCACTTTGGCACAGTCAACCGAGAATGTGAGAGATTTCGACTCAGGTCTTTAACAGATGATCAATTCAAAGCCTTGATCCTCATATGCAGTCTTCAATCTCCTCGTTTCACAGATATCTGAACTCGACTGCTCAATCAGCTAGAACAAAATCCTTAGTTAACATTACATGACATAGCTGATGAATATCAACAGCTGATTAATCTGCAGAAAGACTTACACCTGGTCGAATCAACACCTTTGAGAAGCTCTGATACTCATGCATTACGAAAGAGCAAAAATCTCTCATCATCCACTCCTGACCCACCTTCTCCTAATGTTCCGCGTAAATCTACACATACTCGTCTAACTTCACAAAATACTACAAAGAAGACCCCACCATCACCATGATAGCATTGTGGCGCGTGGCACTTTGTAAAGTCTTGTCCGTACAAAAATCATCGTTGCAGCAAGTGCAAAATCATCGGTCATAAAAATGGATTTTGCCAGCCACGCCAACTCAGATATCAAAATACGGCGAAAGCTCGACAAACTGTTGGTCCTAAATCCCCAAAAAAGTCAATGAGTCTAGTCGCAACCTGTCAAGTCACAACTCCATGTATGCGGAAATATATTGACCTTCAGATGAATGGTCATGATGCACGTCTGCAGCTAGATACCGTTTCTGATATTACTGTTATATCAGAGAAAATTTGGAATAATATTGGCAGATCACCTATCACAAATAATTCCCAGTCTCTTCTCAGCGCTTGTGGTGGGCGCCTCAAACTTATTGGTGAACTCAAATGTTCTGTTTCATTCCGTAACATTAAATTCAGTGGAATCTGCTACGTCATCAAGAGTGATTTAAATCTTTTGGGACTTGATTGGTTCGATCGTTTGCATCTGGCTGATGTCCCACTAAATTCTCTATGCAATGCAGCCGAGAAACATAAAATGTCAGACAATTCCGGACGAAGCCGAAGCCGCAAACCCATTAGGCATAAGAAGCGACAGACGTCAACAACAGGCTCAACGGTTCCAAATAAACTTCCAAGAAAACACCCTACTAATTATCGATCTTCTCAAAAGGGAAGGTGATATGCATCCATATAATATGTGTCTTTGTTTGACAGTCTGATATATTTTGCTATGTATATATGGATCGATATTCCATTATAATTAGCCAATCATGTTAAGACTGTCTATTGATTTGTTCATTTTGGATATTCGCTCACACACTTGTTCGGACATCCTTATATATATTTTGCTCTCACACTCTTGTGGGACATATTGATTCTCCTTGTGTTTGGAAAATAGAAGTATCATCGCAAACCTAGTGGTCTTCTGATTTCCGTCTTTCTTGCGTCAGGACTAATAAATTCTCGACCAGTGCATAACAAGATGAAAGGCGATGTGACTATCAAGACAATGAGTCATCATTCATAGAAGAATGAAGATTTTTCTGCAGCTTGAAATTCACATGACTTTGAGTGGATAAATATAGGTAGGAGGTGTTGATTGATGTTGAGTAGTCAGCAATGTCTAGTCGGCAAATACGGAGTGCTAGTAGACGAGAATAGATACCAGAACTATCTTTTCGATAACTTTCTCATTAATCAGATTCTAAAATCAATTTCAAGCCGGTCAACAGCACATCTGTATTTCATCGAGTTCTCTGTGATCGTAATTAACTAACTCGGTGAGGCTCAATAAGCTCGTAATGTAATCATGAAAATGGCATACTTCGCTGTTTCAACGTGTTGTGGTAGAGAAAGTGTTTTTAAAAGCATTAACGCATTCGAAATGTAATCATTACAATTCGTATTTTATTCAAGTTAGCATTAATTTATACATTTTCGAAATAGAAAAGAAGGCGAGGAAAGGAGAAGACAGAGAAATGGGGAAGTCTAATAAACACTTATAGTGTGGTGAGAGCAGGCTGCTAGCCGATTGGTTGACACTAAGCTACGTTAATATGGGCCGTGAGAAAATATGAACAAGGCTGAGTCAACAACCAATCACAGCAAAGTTAACGTGGCAAAATATGATTCGCAGATAGATGGCTCTATTTGTCAAGGAATCCCGAAACAACCAATCAGAAGCCTGCGTTTGTCTGCCTAACTTCTGATAAACAACCAATCAGATGACTGCGCTTGTCTATAATAATGTATGTGAAATATATATAAATACGTGTTGATTTTCATAATAAAACGATCTGTTGCCTGGCCCTTGTCTTCTGTTGTTACAATAGCTTTTAGGTTATTATAACAACTCAAGATGGTCATAAGGTTTTATGAGGTCTAAATATGTTCAATAAGCTGAAATCACTAATGTGGATGATTATGCAATCAATATGATCAAAATGCAGTTACTAAGACAGTGAGTGAAAGAAAGACTGACTACACTTTCTTCCTGAATGCACATAAATTTGATTAAAAGCCCGTGATTGTAACTACTTCATCAAATTGTAGTCCTTGTTTGCATATTTAATATCTTGTATGATTCTGTAAACCTTGACAAAATGCCCAGCATCATCCACAATGTGCCTTGTAATCAAGCCTTGTGCTCCTGAAAAGGGAAAATTTATAAACGCAGCTGGAGGTGTTGGGCAAAGAGGGAAAATCAATCGACGAGGTTATAAAGTTACATAGACTAAGATGGCTAGGTCACGTGGTGCGCATGCCTAACCACCGCCTCCCCCGACGGGCATTGTTAGCTGATATAGGTTCAGGTTGGAAAAGAGCCAGTGGTGGCCAAACAAAAACATGGCATCAATCCATGAAATCGTTGACAGTTAAACTGAGTCAGGTAGGGAGATGCAGACTCCCGGGTTGGGGCCCTCGCGACTCTAGGAATCAATGGCTGGAGACAATAGGTGACATGGCTCAAAATCGTTGTCAGTGGCGCAGATGTATTCAGTCTCTGTAATCTTTCATATTCCTTTCTACCATTACCCATTCTGTTTCACTCCTATATTTGTCAAACTCTATTAATTCTCTCCACTCATCTTCTTGTCTACCTCTGTGTGCTATTTGGAACGTGGCAACTCGAAGTGCTGCACTTCGGTGCCAAGTTCTATGTTGAATCCAGACAGGAGGTGTAATCAGAAGAGTAATTATCCAGTTAAAATTGTCTTAGACAACATATGATGCTGCATACTGTTGCCAGCTTAGCTTCTGCAAAGTGTCTTTTCAGTGCTTCTTTCATTCTCTAGTCAGTCAATCTTTTGTGAATGAGATAGACTTTCTTCTCTTACATCCCAGTCGGGTGTTTCAGTTTCTCTTCTTCATCTTTGCTATAAGCTTCAGGATAAATCCCTTTAGATATGTATTTTCTCTTGTACATTGCTCAGCAGAGCCCTTTTCGTTTTCTTCCAGCTAGTTGTCTACATTAATTCATAAGTTTTTATCGTCAAGGTTACAAGTCGACAGAGAAAACAACTTGCGATTTAAAACAACAATCTAATCCACAATGCTGAAACTTTTTTACTGATAATAATATAAATAGAAAGTTCACGTGGGGGTAAAGAGAAGTGGGTAGAATTTTATAGTGAAGATACATGAAGGGACTCTGAGACACCTGAGTGGAACTCGTGTTACATCAGGGACTTTCAAAGACTTTCAAAACGAACAAATCTATCATAGAGAATGAAACTTCCAGTGAATAGTTAGTTTTGAGAAAATTGGTTTTCAAACAAGAGTGAAGAAAAATCGAGCTTGAGTATTAGTAATGAATAACCAAGAAGAATGGCCAACAAAAAACGTCAACAGTTTAACAAACCAACCGAAATTTTACCGGCCATTAAACATACAGAATATACGTATTAGATCATAGGGATTATTTAAAAAGACATTTGCGGAGAAAGAAATTTTCAGGATTTCATCATGTGCTGACATTGGTTAGGGAACCATTAGAAAACCTGGGAGTACTGGACAGCTGTTTCGTCCTGGTCTGGGACTCTTCATCACTACGCATCTCAGGTCAGCTCATGATGAAATCCTGTAACCAATCAACCAAATCCTTACAAACTAATACTTGGATATCAGTGAGATGCTCACTAGTGACTTGCCCTATTCAGGTAGGTAGTTACCTGGGTTCCAGTGGGAATTCGTGACCATTAGGGTGCAACAGGTTGGGTGTGAAGACAAATACTTGCCGAAGACATTGACTAGCGGTCGCGCTATGTCGTGAATTGGCAGAAGTTAGAATTCATGGGCCAATGGATCAGGTCCCAGTGGCTTAATGGTATACGAGTTCGCCTTGTAACCAGGGAAGCACAAACACGAGAGAGCCAGGCAGGCTTTAGACCAGGAAGAAGGTGTATTGATCATATCTTCACCCTCCGACAGATTCTAGAACATAGTCATTCCTACCGGCGTCCAACAGTCATTATATTTCTTGACCTAAAGGCAGCATTCGACTCTGTCGATCGGGAAGTTCTCTGGAGATGCTTGGCTGTAAAGGGAATTCCGAGAAAATATATTGCACTGATTAAGGCACTCTATTCGTACTCATACAGCCAGGTGAGGGCTTACGGCGAGCTGTCATCTGAACTGATGACGACCAGTGGTGTCCGTCAAGGATGCCCATTATCTCCTTTTCTATTCAACCTCATCATAGATGTGTTAATGGACTTAACCCTAGGTGACTTCAGTGACTCAGGAATTAACTTGCTACCGGGGAATAATCTCGTTGACTTGGAATATGCAGACGATATAGTCCTTCTAGGCGAAGACGCTGACGAAATGCAGAGTCTTCTAAACACCTTGAGCCGCAATCTACGAATGTTTGGCATGCGATTCGCTCCCGCCAAATGCAAGATGATGTTACAGGACTGGACTACATCGACGCCTAGTTTAAAAATAGGAAGTGAAGTGGTAGAGCACGTTGACCGCTTCACTTATTTGGGAAGTACCATCAGCCCCAACGGGTTGATCCCTGACGAAATCTCAGCACGAATACAGGGGGCTCGTTTCGCATTTGCCAGTTTACGCCGACTCTGGCGTAGACGAGATGTTCGACTATCGACCAAAGGGCGGGTGTACTGCTCATCAGTCCACTCCGTCCTCCTTTATGGTTGTGAGACCTGGCCACTGAGAGTGGAAGACATGAAAAGACTAGCTGTCTTTGATCATAGGTGCCTGCGTTCTATTTCCCGTGTAAAGTGGCATAATAAGGTGAGCAACATGGAGGTTAGGCGCAGAGTTCTAGGTAAACAGGGGAAATCAATCGACGAAGTCGTGAAGCTACAAAGACTGAGATGGTTAGGACATGTGTTACGTATGCCAAGTCATCGCCTCCCTCGACGAGCAATGTTAGCGGATATAGGGTCAGGCTGGAAAAAAGCTAGCGGCGGTCAAACAAACACTTGGCATCAGTCAATGAAATCCACAACAGTTGGTCTAAGCCACGTAGAAAGGTGTAGACTTCCAGGCTGGGGTCCTCGGGACGGTAAAAATCAATGGTTGGAAACAATTGGTGACATGGCTCAAAATCGTTCTCAGTGGCGCAGATGCATCCACTCCCTGTGACTTGTGATCTTCAATGAAACTGTTTTGTATTTCTTTATTACTCCTTTGTCTCACACCTCTGCTCACTGTTTCTATTATGCTTTTCTTGTACTTTCTTCTCTTGCTTCGCGTGCTACACGGAATGTGGCGACTTGAACTTCCGCACATTTGTGCATAGTTCTATGTCGAAAACAGACAGACAGACAGATTTGTAACCAGAAGGTCCTGGGTTCTAGCCGCGGTGGGTGCGAAATACTGAAGAGTTTCAAACCCTGGACGAATCAGCTGTCCAGCACTCCCAGATTTTCCAATGATTCTGTAACCAATGTCAGCTTATGATAAAATTCTGTGACCAGTCAAATCCCTACAAACCAACACTTAAAGAAATTTTCACTTCGTGAATACATATAGTTAATCGATGAAAAAGTTCTGGAACTCCATTTCTGGTGACTCAAGAGGCAAATGAATAAAACTGTAACCAAAATAGCTGCGAAAATTGACTTTATGTGCAATTAGGGATTATAACCGCGATAATAACAAAACAGACAAGAAGTTCGGAATAAAAAGCATTATAGTATCGACAGGGATTAAACAAAAACATAAAAATAACGGAAATAATCAAGAAGATTCGATAAGAAAAGTAATAGGGGAATCACTGTTGTTGGGAGAAACTCACTTTTTATGATGGCCACGGTAGAGGCAACATCAGTTGAACATATTTCTTTGGATGAACATATATCATGGGCTGGGACTTTTGGATAACTGTTAGTGCCTCAGCTGTTCCTAGATATCTTAATTTCACTCCTTTTAAGAGAAGGCGGTTTAACCAGATCTTATATATGACTTTGAAAGCCTTTTCAAGGATGCCTTTAATCCTCAATAGAACAAAAGAAAATCAACTTTTTCAGTAATTATGATCCCGCTATGTCCATTTATCCTATCTTCCTCTTTAATACACTTTGTAATCTTATTAACCTAAGGCTTGACTAGAAATTGTTCTAGAACTTTCACACAAATGTACGGCTACCTAGTTACTGATGACTTCGTTGAAATATACGGAACGAAGTTCAGATGGATATAGCCTACATAATATGCACCTGGAAGATAGTTGTGTAATACGACGCTACAGCCAGGATATCGCTTGAGTGAAATTCGAATGACATACGATGAGTTTTCTTTGAATAAAACAGTGACATTGGAGCAAAATATATCTAATGGACATTTGTGAAGCCAGCCATCTTTAAAACAATTTCAGGGAGCAGAATGATATAGCGACATGCCCCCATTCACCTCCACTGAATCCTTATTTTACACTCAGCGCCTATGAGATTAGTTAATATCTGAATAAATCTGCTGAAGAAGCTGTGGCTTACACGTCGAATCTTGTTTTGGTTTTCTTAACACGCTTGAATTAATTTAAATAATTTTTATTGAATTAGTTATTATTGCTCAGTTTTCAAGGCCTGGAAACTTTCACGTACATACAGTAGTTAGGAGACCTTCATGTTTTACACAAGTCAGCAGCGTTTCAGGAGCCAAACGTCGTCATTCACCCTCTGATTCATTTTTGTGATGAACAACCGCGCCACGCCGATAGTCAGTGAGACTTACCTCGTGGTAGAGGCTAGGAGCGCGTGGCCATATCAGAGCATTGATATAGAGAGAGAAGAATAAGGACCAAAGTGTCCAGCCACCCTTGACCGCCCTACCAGGTCATTGATGGGGGCCTATATAGGTTAAGTGATTCCGTTAATTTTGTAATTATCACTTATTGATACATTTGTGAGTGTTCCACTGAGTTCCATTGTTCTAATCGGCTGTTCGAGATCATTTTACAGAATCATCCCTCTCCACCTAGGTCTTCCCACAAATGTTACAAAATTACTATAGTTTTGTTTTGTAAGGGTTAGTTATGTTTTAACGAGTTGAACACGGATTGATATCAGTTAGAGAACCATTGAAAACCAGGGAGTACTGGACAGCTACTGTTTCATCCTAGTTTGGGAATCATCGGCAGTACGCACCCACTGGGATTCGAACTCAAGACCTTCCGGTAACAAGGCAAGTTCGTATAACATTCAGCCACTGGGACCCGATTCAATGGCTCATCACTTCCAACTTCTACAAATTCGTGATTTATCGCGACCCCAACAACAATGATAATAATCCTGTTCCGCAGGTCTGGACAGTGATCGCGTTTTACTGATGATTACATAATCAATCTATAATGCCTTTCTTCACATATCTCCTAGTCTAATATATAAGAAACACCGTCACTATTATTATCATTAGTAGAATGTCTTAGTGATTGATTCACATTTTCGCATGATTCCCTTATCGATTATTATTATTATTATTATTGTTAATATTATTGTTTATATTATTGCTACAAGTGTTGACCATGTGACGACTTATGCAGTGTAACTGTCATGAAAAAGTCACGTGATAAATGAAAGTTGTATGGCCAAGATCAACATAGTGACATTCTCTCAGTTAGTCTAGACTGAGTTAGATATCTCAGAGGAAGAAGAAGATTTAAATTGATGACCAGTTGAGCGTTGGTGGCACAGTGGTTAGGACTCTCGCCGACCATGCACATGGTCCGGGGTTCGAGCCCACGCCGGCGCACACCTGATATCTATGGTCGGCCTGCAAAATTTGGGCTACCGATATCCATGCTGAAAATTCCATACTTGTACCAAAAATACAGTGTGGAATCAAGCTGTAAATCAAAAATTAAAAAAAATTAAAAAAATATATATAACAGAGGGAGGAGATGAACGCGCTATTCACTTACAGTGAATGACTACTGATGCGACTTGGTTAAATAAATTATTACATGAATAACACGCTTTTTAGAGCCTTAACATTCTCCTAGCCTTGTTTATCATTCCTATTATTTCAAGTCTGACCATGGACTGATAGCAGTTAGAGACTCATTGAAAACAGCTAGGGAGTACTGGACAGTGTTTTTTTCTGACTAGTTTAGGAGTCAAACTTCAGCGGTATACATTCGCTAGGGTTCGAATTCAAGATACCTTCTGCTTACGGGGCTAGTTCATAGATCATCAAGGCACTGGGATCCGAATCAAAGGCCAGTCGATGAATTTTAACTTATACCGATCTGTGAGTTTAGCGTGACAAGCACCAGCCAGTGTAATCCGTGACGAGTATTTATCCGGACGTGTGGCTTTTCTAGTCACGACTACTACTAACTAGGCAAGCACAGTCAACTTGGCCCTGCACGCATTCACTAGCGAGCATCAGAATAATTTTTAAGAGTTAGTTTTTTGAAGTCAGTTTGATTTGTTTCAAGTTTGATCACCCTTATGGGGTACTGAGGACAAATATTTGCTAACAATGGCATCTGTTGGTGACAATCCTGCTGAAATTATGAATCTGCAGGAGTTGAAATTCATCGACTCGTCATTCAGTGGGGTCTCAGTGGCTGAAAAGTTTATGAAGTTACCGTATAACCGGATGGTTCTGAGTTCGAACGCTGATGACTGAGTGCTGCGATTCGGTCGTAAACTGGAATGAGATGTTTGTTCAGTACCCCTCCCCCAATTTCCGTGTTTCATTTACTTACATCAGTCTGTGATCGGACTTGAAAAGATCGAATTCCTACAAACTCACTCTTGAAATATTCTGTGTGTCACAACAGAGCAGACTGATTTTTGAAGACAGTTGATTGAAGAATATTTTCTTTATCGATGAATAGGACAAAGGAGTGGTTGTGATTCACTTACTTGTGGAAATCGAAAGGTTTTAGTGAATGACTCATCAGCATAACTCAGAGCTCTGTGGGTAAGTGTGTGTGCATAAATGATATTTGTTCTGTCTTTCTTATTCTACCATATGGTCCTCTTAAGTGACTGCCTAAATGTTTGATTCAGTATTTGTTTCCAGTAATCCATTCACTCTCACCATTCATGCATTCAATTCTTTTATGTTTTGAATTTTTGCATAGTGTAGCGATTGAATCGATTTTCCTGAAAAAGGATCGCGTGCTAGCCTCACGCACTCCCCACCTCCCCTCTATTTTCCTCGGGCTTAGGATCTGCCAGTGCTGGGGCACTGGGCAGAGCTGTTTCATCTGACTGGTTTGATGATGACACATCAGTAGTACTCAGTCATTGAGGTCCGAACTCAGGTTCTTCCGTTTACAAGGCGAGACACTGGGGCCTACTGCATAACCAACAAATGTGCCAAAGAAAACAGAGACGGTTGGATTGGATGTGCTCACTGAGTAGACTCTTGAATGACACCTCACACCAGGTAGGCCATCACTCGAGTCGAACCCGAATAGATAACGACGAATTAGGCATTGATTTAAAGGTGGAACAGTTAAGATAACATGTGGTGAAAAGGGGACGAAAGCTTATAGGCCTTCGTAGAGGACAACAAAGAGCAGAACATAATGGAGAATTGATCTTCGGTTGAAGTTCTATGTTCCACCAGGAACGATTGCTTCACTTTGTCAAGTCGATACTGTGCGCGATTTTTACCTTATCTGATTTCAAAGCTTTACTTCGATTGAGTCGTATACCGTTATGCGATATTTTGTTTTTAAAAAGCTGCTTTCGAAAAATTATATCAACTGCGTGATGACACCTCCTTTACTGTATATTTTTTGGCACACATGTAAATACGATTATACCTGCCTACAGCCTTTGCAGATGATGATAATTTTGTCTGAGAAACAAACAGAGAATTTTCTCCTTTGAATTATCTTTGTGCTTTTGTCATGACTAAGTGGGTGTTTTCAGCTTTCTCCTGTTAAATCTCTTTCTTCTTCATGATGACTCATTGACACTTTTCATCTTTGGAAATTTTTTTCGGCAATATATAATACTATGAGGTATATCCTTTTGATTAGTCATTACTATTATTAATATTGTGTTCCCTTGGATTGCTTTCAGGACACAGGGCTTGAACGGCACATCTCCATTCTGTCATCCTGTCTGCACGACTAGACAACTTCCCATTCGGAATACACTTGAACTGTGGCCTGGCTGGCACTTAATACTATTCAAAAGGTCTCCTCAGCATTTAAAAATCATAATATAACAATTTGTTTCATTCCAGTACACTTGTCCAACCAATCTATATTTGCTTTTTTCAATATTTATTTAACAATGGCGCTTAATCAGTTCTCCCATAGAATGATTTCCACTATCCTTTGCTTATCCTTCGTAACCGGCCATTTGATCTACGCTATGTAGCCAGCGAAGAGGTTAGATGTTGATGAAAGTTTTCCAGTGATCTGTTGGAAATAATTTCTATCACATGTTAGTCAAGTTTCTAGGTATTGAAATGAATCCTAATTTTATTGTTTACGCTGGAGTAGAGTGGAAAAGAATTCTAAAACCATTTCAAAAAGATAAAGGCGTACCTTATCTTTTAGATTCTAGTAGGTTGTAATATCTTCTTCTCTTTTTTACCTGCAGCTGAAATTATGCTTCCTAGATAAGTGAAAGAATTCACCTATTTCAGATTCCCCTGTTGATAGTGATTGGTGTTGCTGCTCTTCGTTGTCGATCGATTGGCTGATTGTCTTTATCATCTTCATCTTCTCTATATGTCCACTTGAAGTCCTCCTGTGTGTGACACTAGACGGAAATCAGCAATGAGTCTCCTTATTGGTAGGATGTATTCCCATTTTCTCGCTCCACACACCCACTATCTTCCGCATAATGCAGCCCATCACAATTAGGAATGTCATAGTGGGTGAAAGTAGTCAGCTTTTTCTAACCTCCTACTTTCACTTTAAAGGCTTCACGGATCACTTGGCACATGGCATTGTCACATGCCTTCTGAATGAGATTGATGACGATTTCAGGGCACTCCCTAGTGTTGCAGGAGTTTTCAAATTACTTTGCGTACAGCGCATAGACGGTCTGATGAGAAATTTCTGATGATGCCATTTCCTTAGTATCCTGTCGAGGAATGTGTGCGGAGCTTGATGGGTAAGTTGATTCAAAGTCAGCTTTAAAAAATGTTTGAGTACAGCTAGCTTACGACTCAAGGACTCAAGATCATACTCCAGAATGTTTGACATTTTGTTGGGTGGTTAGGACAAAATTCATATGTTTTCATGTAGTTGTGTTTTCTGAGCTGGATATTTTGCTTTTTAAAGATTTGATTGCCTTACTCTAGACGACATCTTCAGCTCATACTCCCAAAGATTAAACACAAAATTCGGACACTTAACGTGAATGACACATTCATGATAATTAGGAAATTAGGAACATTGGGTTTACAGAAAATCACTCCACACAGAGAATAAACAATCAATTACAACATCAATAACCCAGTAAAACATAAAAGGAGTTATAGATAAATATTATCCAACAGAGCCAGAATTCATTACACCACTTCTACCTTAAAGAAAACTAAAGCAAAATAACTTATGGACGTCTTCCAAAAGAACAGATATCCACGAAACTTCATCAAAAGACACCTAGTTCTAAGCTAACCAACCACATCAAAGGCCTCCAAGGAAAGCACAAAGAAAATCATCTTATCATACATAAAGAACGTCTCTGAAGTTACTGCAAGACTAAACATCAAACCTTTAAGAACTGATGTCGCAGACAAACCAACAAAACCACTTCACTTGGCTAGCTCTATGTCAACCGAAGGAGTCAACAGCGAAAGAGGATAAAACCAACATCAGTAGACAGAAGACAAGTAGTTTAGCGAAGAGTCTCTTTTCGGCGAATTCATTTTCATAGCTGTACAATCGCAAATATATATGGTTATTTTGTGTGTGTCTGTGTGTGTGTGTGTGTGTATATACATTGTACAGCGATTGTACAGCTATGAAAATGAATTCGCCGAAAAGAGACTCTTCGCTGAACTACTTGTCTTCTGTCTACTAATGTTCGAATGGGAATTATTCATGAAAAC
Organism: Trichobilharzia regenti; assembly: GCA_944472135.2. Lineage (NCBI taxonomy): Eukaryota > Metazoa > Platyhelminthes > Trematoda > Strigeidida > Schistosomatidae > Trichobilharzia > Trichobilharzia regenti. Next base: position 165,048,719 of record OX235270.1, read on the forward strand.
CAACATCATCTACAAAATAAACTGCAACGATTACGATAAACACTAAAGTGACCGAAGTAGACTTTTTCTCTGCGTCTCTGAATCCATGAAAGTAAACTAACCATCAAAAGAAACGATATCCACTCTCTCATATCTCTGCATGCAGACAGTCGCGGAACAACGTGCAAATATTAAGCAGAGAAAAAACTTAGAGTGCTGAAGAATTTTCGGAAGCCTGATTTTCCAGTGAATCTGCACTTAACAGGCACATTGAAATATATAAAATTTTCCAATCCATAAAAGGAGAGTCTCATGCACAAAAAGTCAAACATGAAATCAAGGAGACAGTCAACTACAATGCAAGTAGAACAGAGGATGTGGAAAGAGACAAGTGCATCCAATTACACTCAAGGTCACCAAGAGAGTTGACTAGTAAACTCGTGAAGGAATTTAAAAGATCACTTCAAATTGAAGAAGTATGCGTTGAAGATGTTGTCAAGAGTAAGGCAATGAAAGCCTCGCAAGTAAACGATCTAGCTCATAGAACCAAAATATATTCAAACCATTCACTTGAGCTACAAATCTTCTTCATTTTATCTAGCTGCGTATGGGTAAAGCAGAGATTCAAAAAGGCCACTGATGTATAGCTCTCTCAGCTTAATAAACGTATTCAATATTTACAACAGGTGTGAGGTAAAACCGACACCTACATATCGATCTAATCTCTACACTGGCCTTAGCTGCAACTATTGCAGAACGAGAATGATGCTAAGAAATCCGATAATGAACATAACTATTTGAGGTGAACTCTCAATTCGAACTAGCTATCTCCAACTAACGGATAGTCAGACCGATAGATAAGACTGGAGTGATAGCGGCCGACTGAATAAGTTTCACTACTCTTATCATTTTAGCAAAAATTTCTGACCAAAACATTTTGACATCTTTCCAATTTGACGCCTACGCTTTCTACCCATAGCGCAATGAGGTAATTTTTTTACCAGTAGCGATATGGCTATACCAACAACCAGTACCAATAACCATCAAAGGTATAAATGTAACAGACGCTGCGAAGCATCGTTTTAACTACAGAAGGAACTGATGAAGATGTCAAAAGACAGTCAGAATTGGAAACGCAAGCTGCACATTCATCGACGTGAAACGAATCTAAACATTTTCCTCTGTCATTCAGAATAAAAAAACAAGATTCGAATTCTCAACACCAATGTCAAGTTGATCCTTCTATCCGGGTCAGAAACTTGGCGTACGTGTCATGAAAAACATTTCCAACGGTATGCAGACATTCAACAGCATCTGCCCTCATTGCATTATTGAAGGTGAAATGGCTAAAAAGAATTAGTAATATTCCACTCTGAAACCAAGGGAACAATATTAATAACAACATTTGTGATATTAGTTGATGGTGTTGCGAATTGGTGAGAGTTCAAGATTGTGTGGTCCAGTTGATTCGAACCCGGTTGGTCAACTGAAGTAACCGGGAATATTCTATCTATCCCTGATGGTTAGGGAACAGCCAAACAAATATCAAATAGCTAACCGGTATTCTCTAATAGGAGTCATTTCGCGATCAAATTTGATAATAAAATCTTTTTCCCCATTATGACTCGTAGTCAGTTTCACATTTTACACAAACAAAATAGTGCCAGAGAAAATAATGACTATTATCTATTTGTTATTAAATGCTGATCAAATTATTTCTTTAACACTGATTTCTGACAAGACAAATCTTCTGATCCCTTGCAGCCTACCTGCATTTTGCCATTGAAACCTATATGGTATTTTTCATTTTCCCCTCCACCAAAATAGAAATACATCGATTTTATGGAAAATCTGTTTTTTCAGCATGATGACTCATCGCCTATTTTAAGGTTTTTTTTACATCAAATGTCTTTTGACAGTATGTAGTAACACTGTAAGATCAATTCTATTCCCAACCTTGAATCAAGTCAACCTGTCACGGATCAGCCTAGCGTTGTTGCAACCCAATTATTCATGCCTAACGTGTCTATCCCCTCTTGTTTAATGAACTGTGTGTATGTGTTTTTACCTCGATCCGTTTAGTCAGACAGTTGAACTCATGGCCCAATCAGAGTATTTTGTGAACTGTTATTTTTGCTGACCCATGTCTAACTTTGTACTATTCTGTCGAGTTTATCTTATTTATTGATTTTCATCTGTATTTTCCTACCTGGTTAAGTAGCCAATTAAATTCTATCTTTGTGCCTATGCTAGGTCTATCTCTCTTAAACGCTCTCTGTTTTATGCCATGCCTTACTTGGGTTCATTCTTCTACTGACTGCTTACCTGAACGGTCGTGTCTGGTTCCGGCTAGTTCGCAATTTTGGTTTTAACGTTATTCCGCTCTGATAGCGGTACCTTGCTTTCTGTTAAGCGTTGTGCTTTGTACTCTTGAAACCGTTAAGGTTTGTTGTATATATATAATTATTGATTTGTTTATTAATAGTACCGTAGAAACAGTGACCGGCTTCTTGTTTGTTCTGGACCGGGATAGCCTTTATCTACGCGTGACTTAATTTCAAGCGATATATTGCGCTTACAAACACCATGTGATATATGCACAGTTATGACTATGGAATAACGAAAAAGAATAATGTCTGTGAAAACTACGGAAAAAATCGAAACCATAAAAAATCACTAATATCGATTAATTATTGAATAAAATCAATATTTATATTTTTAGAAATCCAATATTATTTAGCTACTTTTCTATAAATATAAAGCATTGACGTGAGAGTGGGTTGAGATAAGTGATGTTTTCGGAATGATAAAAAAAACCCGAACAAAACTATGGCGTCACATGACAAGTCAATAAAAGAAAGATCAGATTATACATTTTCAAGTTTCAAACCAAACAAGGATAAACAAAAGACCATGTGGTTTTACTTGAAGCTTAGCAAGGAATGATGGTCTCAGGGTTGGAGGAGGAGGGTTGGATATCACTGGGCAACTATGAAGCATATATATTTCAGCTAAGAAAGAATAACAAAAATAGCTGTAGAATGATATAGAAATATTTTATTTCTTTGGTTCATCTCATCAGCTGAGTACCGCTGTGGTGAGAGCAGGCTGCTAGCCGATTGGTTGGCACTAATCTACGTTAAGGTCTAGGTCACTAATGTGGGCCGTGAGAAAATATGAACAAGGCTGAGTCAACAACCAATCACAGCAAAGTTAACGTGGCAGAATATGATTCGCAGAGAGAACTCTATTTGTCAAGGAATCCCGAAACAACCAATCAGAAGCCTGCGTTTGTCTACCTAAACAACCAATCAGATGACTGCGCTTGTCTATAATAATGTAGTTGAAAGATGTATAAATACGTGTTGATTTTCATAATAAAACGATCTGTTGCCTGGCCCTTGTCTTCTGTTGTTACACCGCCTTTAATGTTCAACAAAATAACTTAACGTGAAGCGTTTACATAAATTTGTTTGTCAACAGGATTATTGTGGGAGTGTCACAGTGAAATGAAACACCAGGATGAAAGAGGATCTGAGGTATCCTAGTGTGTGTACTCATAGATGTATCCACCGGTAATTAATTTCGAATTTTCAGGTGATCTTAGTCAAGGTTGGTTACTCACATCAAGAATCATACTTACGAAGAGAACGATGCAAACTACAGCCTGTATGACAGTCCTACTGGCACTGAAGGCAAAGGCATTACTTGTTCCCTTAGGTTCCGAGGGGAACATAGGAGTAAACTGGAGAACATATGCATTCAGTCCTATTCCACGAGGTCCCGTCCACTTGAACCCACGATTACACATGGTCTCCTGTCTTCACAATTCTCTGCCGCCTCCCCCTCACGTGATCTCCCATATGTCAACCTTGGATACACAACAAACTCGTCGTTCCCCGATCCAATCACACTGGAGTGATGGCCACGCACATGACGTCAACCAACAGTCTCCTCAGTGTGTGCACAACATATCTTCATTTTCAACAGAACATTTGTTCAGAAATACGTCCTTGGTTACTTCGTGGCCTCACAGGTTTCCTTGCCACCAACTCACTCTCTCAGGACACCTGATCTTCACTGTAAAGACAGAGAAGGCAGCCTTTCATAAACGTCTACAGATGACAGTTCCAAATGCTTCCAGTGACTCTCACATCAATTCTATGTCCCACATAGAGGAACTCACTGACTGACTGACTGAATGAATGACTGAGTGAGTGAGTGAGTGACTCAACACATGTGTTGAACATAATCCGAATCTCATTCTTCGCACTGAATGCAGAAGCAGATTTACAAATCGATTTCAGAGTCATGAAGGTGCACAGTGACTTTCCGATTCTGGCTGACTGATTTTGACGTCTTCATTTGCCCCTCTGACTGTAGTTGAAACAACGCTGACTAGTCAAATAAGTGAAGGGATTGACCGCTTCGAAATTTCTCCCGTTGACTGGTTGGCTGGCTGGTGCTTCAGCTTGTTGTTGATGATTACTTCACCACCTTAACCTTCTCTATGCTCACTTGGAGTTCTGACTTCACCGCCAGTCACTCCTACGAGTTTGTCGGATTTCTCCTGTAATTCTTTTAGCTTGTGTGTGACATTACACACAAATCGCAAACGCTCGGAATCCATATCATCTGGAGTCTTATTATGGCTATGGTGTGTTCTTGTCTTCTAGCTTCTCATGTATGGTGTACAGCATCATCCAGTCCACCAGATTTAGGAACAACATCATGGGTAATAAAGTGCCGTCGTCTTTTACACCTGAGGACTCTTCAGAGACAGGTCTCACTGAGTTTTCCTTTGTGGATTACTTGATATGCAAGCTCACTGTCTTATTGCTGCTGATTAAGGTTTTTAAGGATTTTTTGGGCAATGCATACCATAGTACTGAAGAAGTTCGCAAACCACTCTTCAGTCAACACCGTCTAACGGCTTTTAAAAGTCAATGAAATTGATCATAATGCATAGGTTCGAGATTTGGTTCGCACACACACACACACACATGATTTGCCTCCCCTGAATCCAGCCAGTAACAAGCTGGCTAGCAATAATGGCGTCAACATATCCGCTACAATCCCTGGGTCTATTCTCAATGCTTCAGGAGGAGTTCAGTGTGGTCCTGCAACCGCCTTGTCTAGCTTGCAGTATCTTGACAGCATTCAAGATTTCTGTCAAAAGTGAAGATAGAAGTGTAGTGATTTATATCCACGTTTCTTGGTTGGTCCGTTTTTGAATCTCTAAACTCTATATTGTGGAATCTCTAACTGACTGAAATTTCATTTTACAAAATCCAAATCTTCTGCCTCATACTCACAGGTTCAGATGGTATATTTTCACAATATGTGATTTCAGATTAGTATACAGAGTGTTATGAAGTAGTATTTTTGAGTTGAGTTAAGTTGAATGTTATCAATCAATCTATCTATGTGTGTCGTATCTGTGCGATATGGAGCAAAATACACACAAATTGAGATACACGCATACGGCTATGGTTGAAATAAAAAGTCAATATAATCGAGAATTCTAACCTCAACGTTTTCTTTGTAACTTCAATTTATGCTACAATATGGTGGCTGTATTCCTCATCCTTCCATCAACCTTCGTCTTTGTGAACAGTTTTTCGGTAAGTGTTTACCTGGAGTCCTGTCTTCACCGGCTGCTTCTTCGACCAGTTTGTCGGTCGGTTTTCGCTTGTAAGTCTTCGATTTTGTGTGTGTGACATCAAACATAAGTCATCCACACGCGAAATCCAGGTCTTCTAAGTTCTTCACGTCGGTCCAGGATATTCCTGTCTTCTTGTTTCCCACAGTCTGACGCATAATCCAGTCCACCACAATTAGGAATATCATTGGGGATAGTAAGCACCCTTGTCTGACTCCTGTGTTTACTCCAAACGCCTCGCTGAGTCTTCCGTTGTGGATCACTTGGCAGGTGCCGTTGTCGTACAGCTGTTGAATAAGGTTGATGAATATTTGGGCGCTGCACGCCATAGTACTCAAGTAATTTCCAAATTACTTCACGATCAACGCTGTCTGTCTAAGGCCTTCTCAAAGTCTATAAAGTTGAGGTAGAGGTTTGATTGCCATTCCATGCTTTGTTCGATGATGATTCGTAGAGTTGCAATTTGGTCAGTACATGATTTGCCTGACTTTCCTGAATGCAGCCAGCTTGGGTTAGGGAGAGTAATTAGTAAGTAGGTGGGGGTGGGAGATGATATGCTTTGAAAAGGGGAGGAGGAGTGGGGAAGGACACGTGTTCATTTCACTTTTAAAAATTTAAATATTTAAATTTCATCCTAATTCTACCTCCTCAAAAAGATCAACTCATCAATATTTTAAAGAGAAGGTCAAAGACAAGAGATGGAGAATTCGAGGTTGAAAGGTGATATCATGTACACAAATGTCAGCAGACAAACCTCAAACAACCACACACACACACACACACAAACTATTATGACCATTTTAAATTTGAAAGTTATTTAACTAAAACATTTATGACCTTGAAAAAGTGGTTGATAAACTAAGCCTTTTTATTTATTTTATGTTAAGTTGAGTTTATTTTTATCTTATGAAGAATGTAACAGATGAAACACATAGACGAAATATCGATTTGAAGATCCATGTATTGATAGCGTAACCAGTAGGTTAAGTTGAGTAACCAGTGGATATAGTGATTCGATGACTTTGGCTGGCAAACTGGTAAAATAAGAATTCACAGGTCAGTGAATTTCCATCGAGAAGGAGTGATCAAGGTAACCTCTCAGTGCGACCGGTCTTGTAATCTCTGAAAGCCCAAAGCTGTTTGACTCTTAATGACATCATAAGGGCTGAAAAATACACAATTAGATGGTGGAAACAGCTCCTTGTTCGTTTACACTGATGTATGTCAAGTTATGATGTTGGTTTCTTGACGAACATCAAGCAAGTTGAAAAGAAATTACAGCCAAATCACTCACACCTCAAATACAAATCCCACAATCTATAAAAAAAAACAACTTTTTATTGAATTAAGGAGTAAGCTGGTAGATGATGAGTTCCCAGTGTGTTTTGCGTCTTGCATAATAAATTCATTTCACTTGACAGAGAGGTTGCAAATCGAGGAAGAACTACAAAGCCAACAATGAGTGTCAAAGTAAATATACACACAAAAGTGTGTGTATGTGTGTGGAAATATTGTCACACAGTCTGTGCGGATTAGTGTATAATTCTCCTCAGAACTTCAGCTTCACCTCGTCAATTCATGAAATAGAAACCAGGAAACCAGTGAGAGTCTCATCTTTAGATTACTGCGCTTTTGTCCTACTGAAAAGTTCCAAATTATGAGGAGGAAACAGCTTAGTGTTCCGTGCATTCCCTCTTAGTCGTGCACGATGATCCGTCGAACTGAAGACGTTGGTTGTTATTGACGAACATAAAAAGAAGTTGAAAAATATGAATATTTTACCAACTGAAGGGCCAAAAATACCTCCTGTGGTCAAGAAGTATAGAACGGAACCACATAGAATGAACCCGAAAGAAGTTGTCACTCTTTTCAGTCATTCATTCATCAAGATCATTTCACAATTCAACTGTGAATGTCGTGGTATCTAACTATTTGTCTGTTTGTCAGTGTGTCTATCCACCCACCCAACTATGCATTATTCATTGTTGATGAGACGCATATCCTCCCAAATGTTTTATATTGAAACGTCAATGGAACCACATGTGATGCATATACGTGCACGTATTTGCTGCGATCGTGTCTTAGTTTGATAATCTGGAAGCGTCTAATTTTGGTTTTCTGTCTTTTTTCCGACTGGTATCATCATTCGCTGCGCAGAACATTCCAAAAGACCACATTAATCCGTGTGTTTTCTATATATATTATACATTTATAGTATGGAGTTAATGTAATTTATGTGCGAAATTTTTCTAAATATAACATAAAATCTCAAAGAAAAAAAATGTATTGATTTCTTTTAATTCACAGCTAGCTAACCGATCGATAATATTGATTTTGCGATTTGTTATTTTTGATAAACAGAGTGAGGAATGCATCTCATAATATAGTAACACATGGTGTCTAAAAAGGTATTTGGAAAGGATGAAAGACGGTGTAACGATGAACATGGTGCTTCATTGTGCGATAGGTGTATTTCTGTTGGTCGATAGAAAAAGCAAAATATTGCATGGCTTTGAGTGGAGAAATGTTAGTGTAGGTGTCAAGAAATAAGACGATGTCTAAAATGTCACATTAGAATTTATAACTTCTGTTAGTTAAAGAAAATAGAGAAAAGAGTTGAGCAGTGGCTGTTGGACTAAAGTCACAAACTGACAGAAGTTACAATTCATGAGAACGTAGGCTATTGAGTCGACCGAGTCCTAATAATCCCTCAGTGTTCACCAACGATTTATTTTATAATTTTTAAAATTTTATTCCTTTGCATTCCGAAGACAACACAGGGTGCCAAGCCTGAGCTTTGAAGTTTCAATAGGAGTGGTTTTAGTTTCCCGGCGTAGGTTACCAGTCTCTAGCCATCTAACCTTCAAATGTTTACCGGCGTTGCTACCAGCTCAACCGGATTTAGGAGTGCGTCACCAACCAGAGCGTGAAGCTCGGACCACATGCGCGGTTGGTAAGCTTGCTTTGTTATCGGAGGTGGCGGTGGGTGCGTGCTGCCATGCCGATTAGTCAGTGACCAACTAAGATGATGAAACAGCTAGCTGTCAAGTAATCACTGTGACTGGCTGGTTTTTAATAGTTCCGATTAACGAATGCCTCACAAGGATACATCGATCTTGATATCTCTCCATACTCATTAGGTTTAGCAGAGTGGTATTCATTGACAACGACAATATTGATATTTCCGCTGAAGAACAACGAATCAACGAGACTATGTGGATGGAGTTACAGTTTAAAATAAACGCGTGTATGTGAAGGGATAAATGTGAAAGATGGCTGAACCTGTTTCTTTTCTCTACACCGAGGTTGTTTGTTTACATGAATCGCTTTGATAACTCCGTATTTGCTCCTTGAGTATTAGATACACCTTGTAGTGACTAACTATTAATACCAACGATATTCTTAATTCTGGTGGACTGGATGATGCTGTACACCACACATGAGAAGCTAGAAGACAAGAACACACCATAGCCATAATAAGACTCCAGATGATATGGATTCCGCGCGTGTGCGATTTATGTGTAATGTCACACACAAGCTAAAAGAATTACAGGCGAAATCCGACAAACTCGTAGGAGTGACTCGCGGTGAAGTCAGGACTCCATGTGAGCATAGAGAAGGTTAAGGTGGTGAAGTAATCATCAACAACAAGCTGAAGCACCAGCCAGCCAATATCAACGGGAGAAATTTCGAAGCGGTCACTCCCTTCACTTATTTGACTAGTCAGCGTTGTTTCAACTACAGTCAGAGGGGCAAATGAAGACGTCAAAATCAGTCAGCCAGAATCGGAAAGTCACTGTGCACCTTCATGACTCTGAAATCGATTTGTAAATCTGCTTGTGCATTCAGTGCGAAGAATGAGATTCGGATTATGTTCAACACATGTGTTGAGTCACTCACTCACTCACTCAGTCATTCAGTCAGTCAGTCAGTCAGTCAGTGAGTTCCTCTATGTGGGACATAGAATTGATGTGAGAGTCACTGGAAGTATTTGGAACTGTCATCTGTAGACGTTTATGAAAGGCTGCCTTCTCTGTCTTTACAGTGAAGATCAGGTGTCCTGAGAGAGTGAGTTGGTGGCAAGGAAACCTGTGAGGCCACGAAGTAACCAAGGACGTATTTCTGAACAAATGTTCTGTTGAAAATGAAGATATGTTGTGCACACACTGAGGAGACTGTTGGTTGACGTCATGTGCGTGGCCATCACTCCAGTGTGATTGGATCGGGGAACGACGAGTTTGTTGTGTATCCAAGGTTGACATATGGGAGATCAGGTGAGGGGGAGGCGGCAGAGAATTGTGAAGACAGGAGACCATGTGTAATCGTGGGTTCAAGTGGACGGGACCTCGTTGAATAGGACTGAATGCATATGTTCTCCATTTTACTCCTATGTTCCCCTCGGAACCCAAGGGAACAAGTAATGCCTTTGCCTTCAGTGCCAGTAGGACTGTCATACAGGCTGTAGTTTGCATCGTTCTCTTCGTAAGTATGATTCTTGATGTGAGTAACCAACCTTGACTAAGATCACCTGAAAATTCGAAATTAAGTGGTCATGAACTCTTTTGGGGATGACATGATTCTCTTCCGAATCCTTTTTGGGTTTTAGATGCTTTTTCTATTTATGTAGGGCTACGGACAACCGATTCCTTTCGACATTCTTCGAAGACTTTACAGGTTTTTTTGATAGATTTCTCAAAATTATATATATCGGTTTCTCTCCCTATGGTTGCATAGACAAGAATCTGATACAAACGAGGTGGTTCTGTACAGGTCCATGTAGGCCTGCAAACGATGTTGCTCATGTAAAATCTGGAGTTTCATAGTGATACTACTCTTAAGACCTCTCAATAAAACAAAATACTTAGCAACCAACCAACGAGTGACATTTTCTTCTGCAAGAAACTGTTGAACTGGCATATATATGAGATACAAGCTTCCGACTATATATTGGGAGACTTCAACATACATTTACCAGAAGTGATTTTAAGTCATTTACAAATGGTTACTCATATAACCCTCTCTTGTTATCTGCTATTTCCCTGTATGTTGTTGGTCCATTCACTGTTTTTTTTTCTTTTGGGTCAGCTAACATAATTTCTCGGGAATTCTTGATAACGTATGATAAATAATCAACGACTGTGTCTCCCCCTATGCCATCATCGCCACCATCGTCATCATCTTCTTCTTCTTCATGTTATTCTGGGGTCTGCGTATTGGCCCAAGTCAGGTGATTCCTCATCTTTAGTTCCAGTCATTGTTGTTTAACAATGTTCCCAAAAAAGAGACTCAATCAAATTAAAAAGGCTTTCATGTATCCAGCCATCTGGGATGATGTTTTCTGCAAATGTAACAATAACTTATGGGAATAAGCATCCGTTGTTGTAGTTCAATTGTAGTTTTCTTGTTTTACACAATATTTCCAACCATAAAACCGGTGTAAGCACCGTATATTTTGTTCTAAGTATCTATGAGACTTCACCTTAACGATTTGCATTTAGTGTTACATAAATGTGAAGGTTTACAAACGAAAACAAACACACTAGGAGAAGGAACTAGCATTGGAAGACAGCATCCTTAGACTCAGTTTAAACATCTGCCTGTGTGAAATCCAATTCAGTATAATAAAGCAAAATTAGGTTCTGCAACTCCAGTTTTAAGTCAGTCAGTTCTTCTATTTGTATCAGAAATATCACGCGTCAAATAAAGCATTTCTAACAGCCAGGTTCAGATTTTTATCAACAACTTCATTTGTCGACACCGTAATGATGATCAGATGGTCAGAAATTATTAGTGACAAGAAACTCTGTGAATAAATCAATCGAGGAAAATAGAGATGTATGGATTGGATACATGCTAGGAAGACCGTCAAATGACATGGTTCTCCAGAGCATCACTTCAATGGAGTCTGAGTTGAAAACGATAGATTAGACGTGAATCTAAGAGTGACATGAAGATCATTTAAAGGTGAGATGAAGGTTGTTGGGCAGTCGTGCAGTAAGCGCATTGAAGAGATGTACAGAGAATAGGACAATATAGAGGTGTATCCCAGTCGCAGCCCTATGTTCCGCTCGAGGGAAACCAAAAGGAATAAAAATGAGTCTTCACTTTTGCATTCTGAGACAATCAGTTTGATCACTGGAATGAGACAGATGGGATTCCATGTCTTCCAAAAAAAATCACTGAAAAATATTCTGAATGGAATCTAAATGGATGATGATGATGAGTTGGAGAGTGGGTTCTAGGTTGACATAAAGGAGATCATGTTTTAAGGTGGAGGAAATCAAAGCGTATGCGCGGCCGTGGAACCAACTGAAAAGGTACCGCAGAGAATGCCGCCCCCCCCGTTGGCTAAAGCCGTATATTTCACTTGCAACTCTGTGAGAACAGTGATAATAACAGTAATCCAATGATATTTTATTGGTGATTTTATCAGATAAATTCTTCCAGTGGAAAACCTGTAAACTCTGAGCTGACGGTGGCATACGAACTCGTGGCCACTGTGGATTGCCATCGTGATGCTCTCTCTCTCACTCTCTCTCTCTGTCTTTGTCAGCCAGCTTTGACCTACAAGGCACACGGGAAAATACCATTTATACAAACCACCAGGAGGACTCCTCAACAGTATGCAACAGTAATCCTCAGCAGTCACTGAAAATTGAGCCCAGGATATTTGGAAATGTGAGACGATTTTCAACTTCACTGCATTCATCACACTGGTGAATATTTCTCTTCCTACCCAATTTAGTGGGATGATAGCTTTGAAGGACTGGGGGTAGAGAGGAAATGAATATTGGAGTTTTTCAGTGAATTCGTCTCAGATTGCACTGGTCTGACAATCTGTCACCAAAAGTTAAAGCAAACTAAAAGTCCCTCTACCGCAACCCCATTTTGAGTGATATAGAAGAAAAGATGTTCAGAGAAGAGAATTGTCTCTTTTTCAGCAATATCATTCTTATACTGTATAGTAAATTATCTTAAGCAACAATAGAGGAATGTGTTTCCTCCAAAGATGTGTCTCATTAAAATTGTAAAATTTCTTCTGACAATAAATTACATATTATAAAAACTGCTGTAACTGGGTAGAAACTAAAATAAAATTACATCAATCAAGTGATCTAAGATTATGCGTAGAATTCGACTAATACTGAAAGACAATCAAGCTAACAAGATTGGTAATAAGGGGTAGAAAATTTAATATTGCAAGGGGATAAGGGAAGAAAATCATATGATTAAGAAACAAAACACAAAAATTTCGCACCTCGGTTTAAAGACAGATCTGATTCACTGTGGATTTAATGACACTGAACAAACTTCTTCTTCTTCTACTGGATGCAGAGTTCAGGATGTAATACGCACATTGTCTCATTCGATGCTGAGGTTTGAAAAAGTTTGATAAAAGGGTTGACACACACCAGAGTTAAGGAATACAAGTGACAGAAACTACCATCAGGGGGAACTAGACTCCTATATAAGTATTAATCAATGACTCTCAGCCAACTCTCAGGCTTTTAAAGGGTTGTGAGACAATTCAATGTTAAGTGATTTCTAGATAATTGACGAATATTTCTTCTCTCACCCGACTTGATGAGATGATAAATGTCAAGATGGGGAGTGGAAATTTTATTTGTGACAGGGTTTGTCTTGTAACGGGAAGTTTTCGGATTCGAACCCTTAAGGCAGTGTGTACTTCTGACGAATCATGCAGAACAGGGTGAAAACGTCTGTCCAGTACTCCCTGTTGGCAGTTTGTAATGGTTCTCCGAATGGTATCAATCCATAAATAAACTTAGAATAAAATTAGATAAGTAAATTGAATTATGTAATATAATTGACAGGACTGAGTAGAATTCAACTAAAATAGAATGAGTGAAGTTAACAACAATGGTAATAAAGGGAAGAAATTAATTAGGAAGGGAAAGGAGAAAATAATACCATTAAAAAACGAAAAATAAAAATTATATATTTGGTCTATTGTGTTGAGGATTTAGCATGTGGATTGCTGTCTCTTCTCAGGTTTGAAGAAGTTTCGTCCGGACCCTTTTAGCAGCATTACCACTTATTCTATGTAGATTAGTTTAAAGTTGATGCGTAGGTTCGCTGGGTACTCAGATTTTGATCAGATGTATCCAGGCGGAGATACAGTGGCGGATCTTTCTTCTCCTCTATAAAACCATAATGGAAAGCGTCCTATTGCATGTTCGGATATCAAACGCTGAGTATGGCTGACATACCCATTTCTTCCTTGTGGCGGAGCCGGTCAACATTTGTAGCTTATCCTTCATGAAATTTATGCGAATCATAGGTTTTGTAGAGGAAGTTGGTCGTAGTTTACCTGTGGAAAGGTTTTCTTCGATTAGCATGAGATAGACTGTTTGTCGGTGTTGTTGATTCAGGTAGAGAAATATTTTAGTAATAGAAAGTGTCGGCGATTATGGCGGTTTAAGCATCATGGATCTTGTGATAAAGCAGCGTTTTCGTGGGGATCTACTCCCAATAAGAATCATTTTTAGAGTCTTCAACCAGTCTACCATAGTGTCGGGATTACATTACATACTTTGTTATCTGAAGTTTACATTTCTAATGAGACCAATCTTTGAAATTATTTCTTTTATTTCTAAGATCGTTTAATACACGGATATATGCTATTGTTCATCTTAAGAATGATATCGCTGAAAAGAGGAGTTACCCTTCACTGAACGTAGATTAGTTTAAATACGATATCCTCATATGTATAAGCATAAATTCCTCTTTCAGAATGGTTTCTGCTTTCCTACCCACCTAATTTGATGTAGTGTGAAGAATTGTAATTAATAAAGGCGTGGTTGTTGACAGTGTCTATCCAAAATGATGACATTTTAATGAATTTAGTTATGTGTTCATAACCATATCAAACAGGTTGGCTTGCACTGTCGGCAGCTTTTTGTGCCGCCTAGTAGTTCAAAAAAGAAGACCCTGAGACACAACAGTAGTAAGGTGGGTAAATTTTATGAGATCTGCAGAAATATTTAGATTAATATCACCAATTTTCTAGTGGAATGCCTACATAGAGGGATTTTCAAATCGTTATTAGATAGTCAGAGGAAATCAGCAGGAAGCCTTAAACTTCAGTCTTGTGCTTACTGGCCTTCACCAGTCAGTATAACGTATCTGCAACCACCATGAAAGAACTCGTATCCCTTCTGACATTTGAACCTGCGTCACCAAATGCTGTAGCCAGAGATGTGACCACTAAGCTATTCGGGTTCGCAAAAATGACCCCCACTAAGAACTGCACTGAATATTTCAAGTTGTGCTGTGTGAAGTTGTGATCAGAGGTGAGAGTGAGGTGACCATTTCAAGAGGTGAAAGAGATTTGCTCAACAAAGGATTTGGTCGGCATTGACTGCATTAAATCTCATGAATTGACAGATTATGAAATGACGAGGCATTGAACTCCAATCCAAGTAGCTGAATGCCCATCATTGAGATTGTTTTCGTTACAGCCTCAAGGTTCTGGGTTCGACTTCTCGCGGAGTTGTGTATATGCACTATTCAAGAGTGTCAAACTAGTACGACGAAACAGAATAGCTATTCAGTGGTTCGTGAACCTGGTTGTCAATAATCTTACTAACTGATAATTAAAGGATTTCAACATGAGCTCAAATCGGTTAGAGAACCATTAGAAAACTAGAAGGATGTACTGAACAGTCATTTTGTCCTACTTTGGAACTGTTCATCAGTACGCACCTACTGGGATAACCACTGATGACATTAGCTAGTGCCAGTTGCACTATATCGTAAATTGGTGGAATTTGAAATTCATGGGCTATTTTTTTTTTTTTTGATTTACAGCTTGATTCCACACTGTATTTTTGGTACAAGTATGGAATTTTCAGCATGTGATATCGGTAGCCCAAATTTTGCAGGCAGACCATAGATTTCAGGTGTGCGCCGGTGTGGGCTCAAACCCCGGACCATGTGCATCGTTGGCGAGAGTCCTAACCACTGTGCCACCGATCTGAATGGCTTTTAACCATAAGGTCCTGTTTTCAAATTCCGGTGGCGAATGAGCAAGTGGGTAATCTTCGCTGGTTGGCTATCCAGTTGTTGATTAATCGATGTCACTTCATGATGAAATCCTGTAATTAGTCAAATCACATCTCCACAAACCAACACTTGAATACTGATGTTATTAATTAGTGACAAAAATTGAAAACAATTGAAATTACAGTCAATTCTTTCTTGTTTTTTCTCAAACATCTTACAAGGTATTTTATTTTTTTATGTGTATGTGTATATGATTGTGCGTAGGTGTGGCGAGATAGTGAAGACACCTTTCAGCGTAGTAACCAGCCAACATACCAACATAAACTAGCTAATACATCATGAGATGAGTTCAGTTTTTTAGTTATTCAAATTTACCTCTTGAGGTCATAATTCAATGTTCATTGTACAATGAATTCATTCAAATAATCAATATTGATTGTATTCACTGATCATTATTGAAGGTATCTCTCTCTCTATATTCTGTCTCTTCCTCTCCCCGTTAATTTGTTACTAAAGTACTTATCGATTTTTGCATTGTACTTTTCTCGTCATATTTCAGTTGTTATTCAGTAGCAAAAAACTTTCCGTACTTTTTTGGTGTCTGAACATATTTGAATAGAATTTTATTTGTGTTTTTTTTGGGAACAGGCATAAAATGGACTGACACAAAAGACTTGGAGGATCTGGATTTCGCCGATGATATATGTCTGATTTCCCATAAACTGGAAGATATGCAAGTGAAAAGTAACAAGTTGGCAGAAGAAGCATCAAAGATAGGACTTCACGTGAACATAGATAAAACAGAGATGATGAAGATTCCTAGCCAACATCAACAGCAACAACAGACCACAATAAGCATAAATGGGAAGAACCTGAAAGAAACAACCTCCTTCACCTACCTGGGAAGCATCGTCTCAACTACAGGCCAACGGAACTGACGAGGACATCAAAGCCAGAATCGGAAAAGCAAGACAAGCTTTCATTACTCTCAAATCTGTGTGGAGGTCAACAGCATTCAGCATCAAAAATAAGATCCGGATTTTCAACTCCAATATGAAGTCAGTGCTACTCATTATACGGATCAGAGACTTGGCGAGTCATAAAGAGCATCTCAAACAAACTTCAAACCTTCATTAACAACTGTCTCCGCTCAATACTCAAGATCAGATGGTCAGAAAAGATCAGCAACAGGGATCTCTGGGAGCGAACCAATCAGGAACCGATTGTGAAACAAATAGGCAGAAAGAAATGGAGATGGATTGACAATACGCTGAGGAAACCATCAAGTTACATCACTAGACAAGCCATTGCTCGAGTGGAACCCGAAAGGGAGGCGGCGAGTTGGTCGTCACCGCAAGGGTGACTTGGAGGAGGTCATGCGAGGAGGAGATGAAAGTATGTGGACAGACCTGGAGCAGGGTGAAAAAGTTGTCAGAAAACCGAAGTCAATGGAGGTGCGCAGCTGAAGCCCTATGTTCCTCTAGGAACTAAAGGATACAATAATAATATAATAATAATTTATTTGTGTTTTATGATAGAATGTTTTATTGTTATTATTTATTTCTTTTTGGCTACAAGTGGATTTACAGCTGAATCACTTCTCCATTTCATCTTGTTCTGTGGACCACTCTGTCTAGCTAGCTGACTTTACGATTGGACATAGGCTGTCGTCTGCTTCTCCACTTCTTCCTCACTCATATTATCTCCTTCATGTTACCCTTGAAGTCAACAACCAACTAGTCATTTCCTATTCACGATCCACTTAAAGACCTACTTGACATCAATAAGGATGTTTTCTCAATTCTGAGCGCATTTAACATCCTGTTATTTCTATTTTTGGTGGTATGTGTGGTGTACAATGATCGATTCATTGCATTGTCAGAGTTTCTTGTTGCTCATATCCTTTCTGGCTAATTGGCTACCTGATATTTTCAGTAGGAAGGCAAACGATAGCAATTGTGGACAAAAGTTTCTAAACTATTTAAAAGTAGTGACTGCCTTGACATCTTTTTTGACAGTCAGTGCAGGAGATTTTTCATATTAGTTTCAGATTAATAAAGGTCTATGTTGTTTATCTAATCCATGTTGCTTTTAATTCAAATGACATGAGATGGAGTGGACAATGTCAACGCAAGGTGCTCAATTAGTACTGTATTCTCGTACAGCCTCCAGTGTTACCATATTTGTACAACCATGAGGGGATAGCGTCCGTGAACTTTTTGTTTAGAAACTATCCACATCAATATACCTGGCTCCCTTTTAAGAACAGGCAAAGTGACGTATGTGTGAGCACATAGAAGTCTGTCTGTCTGTCTGTTTTCGACATAGAACTTTGCACAAATGTGCGGAAGTTCAAGTCGCCACATTCCGTGTAGCACGCGAAGCAAGAGAAGAAAGTACAAGAAAAGCATAATAGAAACAGTGAGCAGAGGTGTGAGACAAAGGAGTAATAAAGAAATACAAAACAGTTTCATTGAAGATCATAAGTCACAGGGAGTGGATGCATCTGCGCCACTGAGAACGGTTTTGAGCCATGTCACCAATTGTTTCCAACCATAGATTTTTACCGTCCCGAGGACCCCAGCCTGGAAGTCTACACCTTCCTACGTGGCTTAGACCAACTGTTGTGGATTTCATTGACTGATGCCAAGTTTTTGTTTGACCGCCGCTAGCTTTTTTCCAGCCTGACCCTATATCCGCTAACATAGCTCGTCGAGGGAGGCGATGACTTGGCATACGTAACACATGTCCTAACCATCTCAGTCTTTGTAGCTTCACGACTTCGTCGATTGATTTCCCCTGTTTACCTAGAACTCTACGCCTAACCTCCATGTTGCTCACCTTATTATGCCACTTTACACGGGAAATAGAACGCAGGCACCTATGATCAAAGACAGCTAGTCTTTTCATGTCTTCCACTCTCAGTGGCCAGGTCTCACAACCATAAAGGAGGACGGAGCGGACTGATGAGCAGTACACCCGCCCTTTGGTCGATAGTCGAACATCTCGTCTACGCCAGAGTCGGCGTAAACTAACAAATGCGAAACGAGCCCCTTGTATTCGTGCTGAGATTTCGTCAGAGATCAACCCGTTGGGGCTGATGGTACTTCCCAAATAAGTGAAGCGGTCAACGTGCTCTACCACTTCACTTCCTATTTTTAAACTAGGCGTCGATGTAGTCCAGTCCTGTAACATCATCTTGCATTTGGCGGGAGCGAATCGCATGCCAAACATTCGTAGATTGCGGCTCAAGGTGTTTAGAAGACTCTGCATTTCGTCAGCGTCTTCGCCTAGAAGGACTATATCGTCTGCATATTCCAAGTCAACGAGATTATTCCCCGGTAGCAAGTCAATTCCTGAGTCACTGAAGTCACCTAGGGTTAAGTCCATTAACACATCTATGATGAAGTTGAATAGAAAAGGAGATAATGGGCATCCTTGACGGACACCACTGGTCGTCATCAGTTCAGATGACAGCTCGCCGTAAGCCCTCACCTGGCTGTATGAGTACGAATAGAGTGCCTTAATCAGTGCAATATATTTTCTTGGAATTCCCTTTACAGCCAAGCATCTCCAGAGAACTTCCCGATCGACAGAGTCGAATGCTGCCTTTAGGTCAAGAAATATAATGACTGTTGGACGCCGGTAGGAATGCCTATGTTCTAGAATCTGTCGGAGGGTGAAGATATGATCAATACACCCTCTTCCTGGTCTAAAGCCTGCCTGGCTCTCTCGTGTTTGTGCTTCCCGAGCACCACTCAGTCTACGCATGATTATTGAGCCTAAGACTTTAGATACTATATTAGTCAAGCTAATCCCTCTGTGATTATCACAGGAAGACTTGTCTCCCTTCTTGTATATGGGGATAATCAGTGACTTACACCAACCCGATGGGACTTCTTCTGATTCCCAGACGCTGCCTAGTACCTCAGTTAATCCGGACAGTAAGCTGTCTCCACCGTACTTAAATACCTCTGGAGTCATTCCATCAGGTCCCGCTGCTTTGCCTAGTTTCAGATTGGTGACAGCTTTAGTAACCTCAGTTAGTGACGGAGGACCTGTGTCTATATCCCATTCAGGGAGGTGTTGGATGCTCGGAAGGTTGAGCGTGGCTGTGGGCAAATTAAACTGCTCCTCATAATGCTCTTTCCAACGATCCAGTCGTCTATCCTGTGAGCTAATTATAGTGCCATTTTTTTCCGAGATTGTCTCACATATGATTTGTCTTCTCCCACCCGTTTCCCTGATGAGTCCAAAGAGTTGCCTGGTGTTGCCTATCCTCAAAGCTTTCTCCATCTCTTTGGCTTTTGTCGCACATAGAAGAGGTCGAAAAAGGGATCTTGTCCTTTTAGGTTCCTGATGTAGATCAATGGAAGACTGACTGAAGAAGAACACTATTCTTAGCGTTCATGTGAATAAAAATTCGTCTTAATGAGGTCCCTTGATAAGTAGGTGGTCACCTTTGAAGTCAAGGTTCATGTAAAGTTTCTTCATTCTAACTGGTTCAGATATTGTCCCTCTACAATCAATTTATAGGCTTGATGTGCTTGTCAGTCAGTATACATTGGTGGATAGGTCTCCGTTCTTGTATGAAGATATCTTTCAAAAGGTATAATTCTTCTTTGTTTAGGGTATCAAAGTTGCAGATATCTCAGATGTCAACTCTCTGAACCTTATGGAAGAAGTGACTTACTTATCATTACTGTTAAGAATCTGAATTTCTCCTTTACGATGTGAGTGAGAGCAGCATATTTTCATGCTGATTTCAGGTGAATGAAGTTATTTCTCTTCCTTTTCCAATCCTTACCAACTTTAAGGTTTTCATCTCCACAGTGACTATCTCTATTTGAAATGATGCTGCCTAGGGGATTGAACGAAGTGACTTGCTTCAAATTTCATCCGTTGTAGGTTGTTTAGGCATCTCCACCACCTCTGTCTTGTCTCGAGTAAAACCCTGTCTTTGTTCCAGTATTGCCCTGGTTATAACCGGTGAGGTTTTCTAAGTTAGTTTTCAATGTTTCTGAAGGAATCTTGTCCCGTCCTGCTGCCTATCTTGACTCTCAGTAAATTTGTGCAGACATCTCCTTTTGTCGGAGGATGAAAGTTAAGTGACATTTCTGTTGCCACTGCTGGTGCTACTTGTGAATGATTTGTTAGTAATGGATGGTTCAGGAGTCCCTCGAAGTTATCAGCTTTTTACTACCAATTATTAGTTTCATCAGTGTTGATATCTTCTACGATAATGATGTGAGTATCTCATATATAGTGTTCTGAGATCCTTCTTACCCACAGTCAGTGTGTCGTGGGATTGTATACGTGATACATTTTTATAGTGCGACCATAATAACATTTCAAGTTTCGTCACGGATTTATGTCGGTTAAAGAGCTATCAGAAACTCACCACGGTTACTTAGACAGTCAGCTGTTTCGTCCTTTGTCTTGGGCTCCCCTTCAGCAGTGCGCACCTATGACTCCCATGACTTTTAGAATTGAAACCAGGACCTTCAGGTTACGAGGCTGAGCTCGTTGAGGATTCCTTGCTGGTGCATTAATTCTAGATTTTTTCAATTCCTGGGTTTTTACCTTGTGCAATGCTTCCTGGAGGTTGTTTTCAATAGTTTCCTCTAACTGACATCAATTCGTGGTCAAATTTGAAACAAGCTAAATACCCTCTCCTCCCTGACTAGCTAACTCTTGACAAAACAAAATTTCCACAGATGTTTTTGACTACAATCCTAAGTTTTTATAGATGACAATTACATTCACATGAATCGTTGGTTTCTGAAGGGAGGAAAAGAGTTAGTTGAAGTGCTTTTGCGAAGATAATGTTTCATGTTCAATGGACAAACATGGGGCAGGAGTTTCCTTATTATTTCTGACGACATCTCCTTTGAATTAAAGATTTAGAAATTGTGTACCGTTTCACTGATGTTCGATTTCATAGATTTCACGATGAGATGGCGTTTATGGGTGAATATTTTCAATGTGGATCCTTTGAGCTCTTCTTCTATGACACTGGAGATTCCGTAGGTTAGGTTTCGTCCTCAGTAAGTTATAGTACCCGACTTTGGATGCCTTTTGAGTTTCCCAATTCAAGTGGACTTTTTGCATAGATGGACCTTTTCAGTGTTCCATCTTATGAGCTGAATGTCCAGAAAGAATATTTTTGAATTGGATACCATCTATAACGCTAAATGGATCGTAAGATGGCAGCTGCCGATATAATGAAAATATCATCCTTGTATCTCTCGTAAAACCAATGCTTTTGATCATTTTTTTTTTGGATATAAGTTCCTTCAAGTTACCGACGTGAAGGCGATTGTAAACAACGCGCCTAATGGTGACTGAATCCATAGCTGTACAATCCATACTTATTCATATATACTTCATTAGCGAAGCAGAAAATTAAACGTTAAACGGGACATCTCAATAGGCATTTTTTTTTTCAAATAATATGAGGAGGCATTCTATTATTTAATCCCTTTGGATCAGTATCGCTCACATATGTGGAAATACTAACTCTTGACACCGAGTGAACTCTCGTACCAACCAACTTGAATGTCATCTTCAAGTATCCTCATTTAATCGCAGAAGTTAAGGCTATTTACAGGATTTAGTCTGTAGATTTTAACAAGGGCGTTCTATTTTCACATAAAGGTGAGACTATATTGAGATGGCAGTGTAACAACAGAAGACAAGGGCCAGGCAACAGATCGTTTTATTACGAAAATCAACACGTATTTATATATATTTTATGTACATTAATAAGGCTTATGCAAGCAGAAAAAGGCAGTCTTCTGATTGGTTGTTTCTCGGAAGTTAAGCAGACAAACACAGTCTTATGATTGGTTGTTTTCGATATTTCTCGGAAAGTAGAGCCATCTATCTGCGAATCATAATTGTCCACATTTAAGTTTGCTGTGATTGGTTGTTGAAACAGCCTTGTTCATATTTTCTCACGGCCCATATTAGTGACCTAGACATTAACGTAGATTAGTGTCAACCAATCGGCTAGCAGCTTGCTCTCACCACAGCAGTTTTGGATTGAGTAAGGCTGATAACATTGAAATAACAGCCTACCTAGTTAGTTAGCCATTGAGTCTAGTGCCTCAGATCAGTGTTCAGTGGGGAACTAATCATTTGTAGGCAGTTATTTTAAGTTCTGTCGTGTCTCATGACTTCATTTCACCTTCGATTATTGCCTGTAAAATCGAACACACTGTGACAACTAAAGGCTGATTCCATGAGTACTATCTTTGTTCCCTTGAAATCTATGTGGAATACAAGCCTTCAACTGGGCGACATATCTGAATTTCATTTTCTTCTATGCCTGTAAGACTGCATTTCCTCTTCATCACCACATTATGTTCTCCATGTCTAGTCTGTCGTTTCCGCTTTCAGGTTCCACTGGAGATTCTGATGTCACTCAGCATTCTCCTCAGATTGTATTTCCATTTGATTTTCTGTACATCTTCTGGACAACAGATTCTTAGCTAATTCATTCCCAGAGTTCCTCAATCCTTAGCATTTCTGTGTGGCCGTATAAATCTTCAGTACGGTGGAAATTAGTTCTGTTGGAATTGTTTTTCGTGAATCACAAGAAAAACACTGATTGACTTAACACTGGTGTAAAGTGTAATTCGGATCTCGTTCCTTATGCTTAGAGAAAGCAGTAGATTTCATTACACTGACTTCAGATTAATGAAAGTGTCAGTCTTGTTTTTTGTTTTATCTTAGCTGGCTATTTTTGACAGCCAAATCAGTGTCATTCGCCTGTTTTCTTTTTACCGGGTGATAAACCTGAAGAAAAGAGGTAAGATTTGGTAAGGAGGTTAGTGACCCTAACCGAAGGAAAATGAGTCCAAACGAATAGAAAGGCCAACATGAAGTGACACTACTGGCCGGTTTGAATATATAGTGGGATGCTATTGAAATGACGCTGAGGTTAGTTCAACGGGTGTGAAACACTTAATTTGTAACAGCCTCTCTCGTAAACACAGGAAGGATCAATCATCAGACTAAATAGCTCTTTGATAACACAATCTCTGACTTCATAAATGGAATAGGCCTGGGGTTTAAAATCACCGGTCATACGGCAGCACAACTCCTTTGAGATAACAGACATGCATTACTATAATATGAGTGACAACACCAACGTAACTGAGATTAAGGCTTCAATCACATAACACCCATTTTTAAGGGAAAACACAATAACAAGTCGCATAGACTGGGATGCGATCGCAGTTGGAAGCTTGATGGAGATAAAATTTTATCTGTACCAGCATAGAAAGGAGGCGAAACATGATTTCAGTCACAACCTTAAGTACTAACTTTAACCATCAGAAGGTGTTTCGGTCAGATGCTAAACCCATTAGAGTGATCACTAACCCCAACTTCCTCGACTGTTTAAAGATTTTACTCAATCACAAATTGAATAATGTCTTGAAGACACTATTATCTTGGGAAATAAATGTCTATCATGACACTAAAGAAAATACCTAATAACGGTCTTCAAGAAGAATGGTTATCCAAAAAAAAATTTCATCAAAAAGTGTTTAAAGTCGAATCAAAGCACCAACAAAGAACCATCATCAAAGACCAAAAAGAAATTCATCCTCAGAAATATCTCTGAAATAACGGCTAGAATAATGAAATCGTTTGATATAGATGTAGCACACACAAACCAGCCGAATTGCTTAATTCCATCTTATGCAAACCAAAAGATCCGATAGAAAAGGGAGATAAAATTAATACCATTTACAAAATAAATTGTATGAACTGTAATAAACATTCAGTCGGCCAAAGTGGGCGTCCCCTTCGAATAAGAATCCAAGAACACAAATCAGCCGTGAAAAGACATGATATAAATTCTTTAGTATCAATGCATACAGACAATTATGGACATCAGTTTGATTGAGAAAATATCAAAATCTTAAACAGAGAAAACACCAAAATTGCGGCCAGGGAATTCCTAAAAGCCTGGTACTCAAACGAAAATGCAATTAATAAAGACGTTAATATAGATGAAATATACCAACTAATAAAAAGTAAATCAGGTGACCAGAAAGTTTAAAATCCAAATCAATAGAAAACGGTCAATAAATACGTAAAGATGGTTGGTCACCAGGAGACGCAAGTGTATCACCATTCATAGTAATTTTAAATCATTTAACTTTATGCTAAATACTGCGCTGAAGATGTCGTCCAGAAAGACGACGAAAGCCCCACAACTAAACCAACCAACTCAGAGAACACTATTAATTGCAAAACTAAACAAATGTGAAAAGAACAAATCCTTCAACACACACAGATACCTATCCATCAGGAGATTATTTTTATCCTCAAAAGCAGCTGTACAATCACAACTGTTGATACATACATAAATTCACACAGTAACCGTGATTACGTAATTTAAAACAGCCACGAAATATATATATATGGCAGCGCCGTATATGAGCTGATCCATAACGGAAAACTCAACCTGTAGTCTTGAAAGCTTGGAAATCCGCTGTACACTGCTTCACTATAAACAACAAAATTCAGTTGATCAACACAAATGCCAAGTCATTTCTTCCAACAGCCTACTTCACACTTTCATCAACAGCTGCTTTCTTGGGCTCCATATACAACAGCAGATGACTGGCAAGAATTAGCGACAAATAACTGCGGGAACGAACCAATCGTTAGCCTGTCGCTCTACAAATATGAGGAAGAAAATCAGAATTGATAGATTGGACACAGGCTGAGGAGACCGTGGGGGGGGAGAAACAAGCCAATTGAATGCTTGAGTGTAACGGAAATGGGAAGTAACTGGTTTGGCGTCGTCTTGAGTGTGACATGGAAGAGATCATGTGAGGAGGTGGTGGAGATGACAGACCATGGATAATCGTGGAGCCAGCCAACTACATAGGAGTGCGTAGAACAGCGTGGAATGGAGATGTGCTACTATTGAAGCCTTATTTCTCAGCCTGAGCTGAAGAAAATAATAATGTTCAAAAAATGGGATCACATAAAGGTGATAATTATTTTCAATCTGATATGACGGAAGTTTGAAAATGTGAATGCGGAACGTTTGATCCTTTTTTCTGGGTTATAACGGAGATATGTGGCTGATACATTCACTAGTGTATCAAATTCTAAACACATCCTTCACTTTTTTCCCAATGTATAAACTCAGCTGTAGATGGAATCCAGTTCATTTCTGAGTTAGAAAGTGAACAGGATATGTTGGCTATACTAGATCGTAAAATAAAAATAAAATAAGATGGTGGGTTAGATATTAGCATTCATAGGAAACCGACAGACTCTAATAATTACTTAGACAATAATTCATGTAATCCAGAGTCGGTAAAGATAGTTTTAGTTAAATATCTTTATAATTGGGAAAACAGCCTAACTAGTAAGCTGGAAGATTTAAATAATGAAATCAAACAAATAAAGAAAATATTAACAGTGAATAACTACTCACCAAACTTTATTCAAAAATATATATGAAGAACCATAGAAAACTAAGTTTAGCAATACGAGTGACGAAGATAATATAGAATTCAAGGTCTTTTTAGTACTGCTGTATAAAGAAGAAATGTTAAAACCCTTAAGTAAGATAATTACTGAGGCTAGAATAAGGGTGTCATTTAAACCAACCAACTATCTTAGAGATGCACTCTGTCAGTTTAAAGACGCAACAGATTCAATTAAGAAAAATCACATAAAATTTACCAAAATCCATTAATGACTGTTAGTGAGGTCAGTTATTTATTATTATTATTATTATTGCTCCCTTGGGTTCCTAGTGGAACATAGGGCTTCAACTGCACGTCTCCATTTTCTTCTGTCTTCTGCTATACTTTTCGCCTGCATCCATGTTAATCCATATTCTTTCAACTCCTCTTCACACGATCTCCTCCATGTCACCCTTGACGATGTCCCACACGCCGCTTCCCTTTCGGGTTCCACTCGAGGGCTTGACGCGCGGCGATGTCACCCAGCGGTCTCCTCAGCGAGTGTCCGATCCATCTCCACTTTCTCCTGCATATTTTTTGTTTGGCGATTGGTTCTTGCTTTGTTTGTTCCCATAATTCCTTGTTGGTGATTCTTTCCGGCCATCTGATCTTCAGTATAGAGCGAAGACAGTTGTTAATAAAGGTCTGCAGCCTTTTGGAAATATTCTTTGTGACCCGCCCAAGTTTCTGATCCGTATAGAAGAACTGACTGACTTGACGTTTGTATTGAAAATCCGAATTTTGTTGTTGATGCTGAGTGACGAAGATTTCCAGATTGATTTCAGGCTGATGAGTGTGTTTCTCGCCTTCCCGATTCTCGCTCGATTTGACATCCTCGTCCGCTCCTCCTGTAGTTGAGACAATGCTCCCTAGATAGTGAGTGAATGAAGTAACCTCTTTCAAATCCCTCCCGTTGATGGTGATTGACGTTGGATGTTGTTGCTGTTGTTGGTTGGTTATTTTCATAACCTCCGTCTTGTCTATGTTTACCTGGAGTCCTGTCTTCCCGGCTGCTTCTTCGACCAGTTTGTCGGTTTTCGCTTGTAAGTCTTCGATTGTGTGTGACATCAAACATAAGTCATCCACACGCGAAATCCAGGTCTTCTAGGTTCTTCACGTCGGTCCAGGATATTCCTGTCTTCTCGTTTCCCACTGTCTGACGCATAATCCAGTCAGTCCACCACAATTAGGAATATCATTGGTGATAGTAAGCACCCTTGTCTGACTCCTGTGTTTACTCCAAACGCCTCGCTGAGTCTTCCGTTGTGGATCACTTGGCAGGTGCCGTTGTCGTACAGCTGTTGAATAAGGTTGATGAATATTTGGGGTACGCCATAGTACTCGAGTAATTTCCAAATTACTTCACGATCAACGCTGTCGAAGGCCTTCTCAAAGTCTATAAAGTTGAGGTAGAGGTTTGATTGCCATTCCATGCTTTGTTCTGTGATGATGATGCGTAGAGTTGCAATTTGGTCAGTACATGATTTGCCTTTCCTGAATCCAGCTTGTTCTGGTCGGAGTTCTGTCTCCAGTGCGTCCTTTAATCTCTCCAGGATGATGCGACTCAGGATTTTACTTGGCGTCGATAGGAGCATGATTCCTCGCCAGTTCTTGCAGAGTGGGGCGTAAGTCGCCCTTCTTTGGTAGTTTCACGAGGTAACCTTTCCTCCAGTCAGTAGGCACCTTTCCCTCCTTCCAGACCTTTTGCAATAATGGAGTCAGCATGTCTGCTGTAGTCTCTGGGTCTGCTTTCAGTGCTTCAGGGGTATTCCATCTGGTCCGGCTGTTTTTCCAGCTTTCAGAAGCTTGATTGCATTCAAGACTTCAGCTCTCGTTGGAGGATTGGTGTCAACTTGCAGTTGTGTGCGCGCTGTTGTTGGTATTTCTGGACGGGTTGCAGGTGATGGTCGGTTCAAGAGTCCTTTGAAGTGATCCGCCCATTGTTTAATCTGTTTTTCTTCCTTGGTAATGGGCTTCCCTTGGCTGTCTTTTATAGGTTTCGCTTGTGTTGGTCTCTTCCCGGATAGAGATTTGGTTATCTGATATAGTGTCCTCAGGTCCCTTTTGCCTGCTGCCTTTTCAGCTTCAGTAGCTAGATTGTCGTAGAATCGTCTTTTGTCCTTCCTAGCACTTTTCTTCACTTCTTTGTCCAGTGCTTTGTAAGTTGAGCTCATCGTCTCCTTCTCCTGTCCGTCCTTGCATTGAATCATTTTCTCTTTCACCATTCTCCTCTCTTCTATTAATTTCCAAGTGTCCGTTGAGAGCCATTCCTTGTCTTGTCTCTTCTTTCTTCCTAGAACCGTTGAACACGTTTCGTTGAGAATCGCCTTCAGAGACTTCCAATGTTCTTCCACGCATGATTCTTCAGTGATGTCGCGTAGTGTTTCCTGCTTTGCTCTGACAGTTGCAGTGGAAGTGTCTTTTGTGGTTGTGTCCTTCAGTAATTGAGTGTTGAACTTGCATTGTGGCCTATCCCCAGCTATCCTCGAGGCTTTTAGTTTCACCTTGAAAGTCCCTTCTACTAGATAGTGGTCTGAACCCACATCTGCTCCTCTCCTTGACCTTGTGTCCAGTAGGCTCCGTCTCCACTTTCTTGAAATTGAGATGAAGTCTATTTGATTCTTGGTGTTTCCATCTGGTGAAATCCATGTCGTCTTGTGTATATCCTTGTGTTTGAACACACTACCGCCAATCACCAAATCATTGAAGGCGCAGAAGTCTGAGAAGAGTTCACCATTGTCGTTCATTTCACCGAGGGCCTCACGACCCATGGTGAGTTCTCTTCCTGTGTTGTCTCGTCCCAGCTTCGCATTCATGTCGCCCATCAGGATTTTGATATCGCCATTTGGGACGTTGTCCATTATTGCTTGTAGTTGTCTGTAGAACGCCTCCTTCTTCTCTTGTTCTGAGACGTTTGTAGGCGCATAACATTGAATGACTGTAACTTTCCTTCCTTTTGAGTTGAACCTGGCTGTCATTATCCTGGAGGAGATTGGTTCCCACTGCATGAGAGCTTTGGTTGCTGTTGGTGACATCATGATGGCCACTCCCTCGGTGTGCTCATGGTTGTCCTCTAGGTGGCCGGAATAGATTACTGTCTCTCCAGTAGGTAGTTGGCACCTTCCAGTTCCGTTCCATCTGCTCTCGCAGATTCCCAACACTTCTATTCTGTACCTTCTCATTTCAGCGGCTATCTGGGCAGCCTTTCCAGTTTCGTACATTGTGCGAACATTCCAGGTACCCATCCTTACTTTTGCTTTCATCGAAAGAAGGCACATCGGCTGACTGGCTTCCCGAAGGCTTTCACCAGCCTGCGTCATTTCACTTCCCCGATTCCAGCGAAAAGTAAGGCTATTGCTTATGTTTTTAGAATTTTTAATATATTTATTCGTTGAAGTTTCTGTAGCGATTTGGTTGTTTTACAGGGGTGGAGTTGCTAGCACCACGCCCCAACCCTCCCTCTTTACCCGGGCTTGGGACCGGCGAGAAAACTAGTAAGCTAGTAGCCTAGCAAGCTAGTATCTGGCGAGGTTGAGGTCAGTTATAGTATGGGTCAAACTAGTAGATCGGGGTCATTTAGGTTATTGGGACATAGAAATTTACCTGTACATAGAATGATTACCCTTGTTAAGTGTGACGACCTAGAAAAGATAGAGCTTGGACAGTGTATCACATTGCATTCGCTTGCATGTAATCATATAACATGGGGTGAGTGAGACGGAGTGAAACTATTTAAAAGTTATATGGTTAAGTGGAGAGAGAGAAAGAGAGAGCCTAGTCATTGAAGCTTTTTTAAACCACATACATGCAATCGAAATAACGCAACGTTTATACCGGAGATGTGGGAATTGACAGCAAATAACAAAGGGGGAGTTGAAGAGAGAAAAAGAGAGAATATATATCAGACAATTTGTGAGGCCGTGTGACTAAATTGATATAATAATCATGATTGGCAATAATTTATGTTGGAAACCATATCGTCCAACTGTGAATGCTGCACCATCACTGTATGATATTTAAAATAAACTTATTCATAATACGGAATTATATTCTTCTAAAGTGCCCAAGTTCTACACCTATATTAATCAAACAGAAGTAGCTTCGTTTGAACACATCACTCCAGCTTCTCAATGCATACGACCCGAGCTTTGGGAAACACACCGCCTTTCGTGTAGATACATTTTGTTCACTATTTTGTGAATGACTCTGAATGATGTGTGATGAGTCAGCTAAGATAAATATTTTGTGTGACTAGTGTCTTGATGTGGTACTGACCCTATGTAGCGCTTTCTTCTGATTGCGTGAGAATACTTGGCTCTTCTTCACGGATATATTCTGAGTATTTGTTTTGTCTAACAGGGTTTTGAGGAACTGTAGCGCGCACATAATTCGAACTATATTCCTGGCATTGAAAGACCCTATCAGAGACATATGATATCTAGTTCCAAGTGGAATTGATGCAGACGGCAACAACGGATAGACAAACTCAGTTGAGAAAATGGAGAAAGTTAAAGCAAAAGGAAGCACCGAAATAGCACAATTACATTGGCGCCTGTTTAGTGTAGTAGTCAGATAAGTCGGGAATCAACAGACACACACTAGCATCCATCGGTCAGTCAAAATTCTCTTGATTTACCCAGAGGGTTTTAAGCCTAGAAGAAGGAGGAAGTTTGGTCTTAGAGCTAGTAACTGATCCTATGCCATGAATGTCAACCCAGTTGCTACAGAAACTTCAAACCACTGTTAATGAAAAGTATCAGATATAAGCATATTCTCTCAGCTGAAAGCCAAGAGGAAGGAGATGACGTGGGGGGGGGCCTGTCTTGTTCTTTCGATGGAAACAAAAATTATCCAATGGTTGGAACAGGAGTTTAATGTACACACCCATATTTGAGCTCAAATTGAATGAGGGAGTGACTATCTTATGATGTCATTAACAGCAGCCAAAGAAGGCTGTAAGAAATAACCTCTCTCCCCTTCAGGATGATGGCAGCAAGATTTATTTCAAAAAAGGAATGTAGGAAAGTTTCCGTTTTTTTACGAAGCTACTGATAGGGCCACAAAACAATGCAGACTCATTAGACAAGAAGATGGAAGACTTCTACAGGCAATCAACTGAAAAACAGTAATGGACAAGAAAAGTAGGCTGCAAGAAGGTGATCACTTGTGAGGTGAGGGGAGATGAGAACATATGTACAATCGTGAAACCAGTCAGCTAAACATGAAGGCATAACTACAAGCGAACACAGGGAAAATGGAAGTGGTGAAGATAACTAACAACAGTAGCAATGACAAAAACCAACTATCATAAGCGGAAGGAACTTGAAACACGCCACTTGCTTCGCTAGGCGACATTTCTTCAACTACATGTGGTCGTTTTAGGTAAGGATTCTAAAACCAGCCAAGATTGGAGAGGCAAGACAGGCACCCTGATCACTCTCAAATCAGTTTGAAAATTCACTTACTCCACTCAGTGGTGTAAAGGAGAAGATTCATATTTTCAACACCGATACTAAATATTTCAGATCTTCTATATGGATCAGAAGCTTGGCGCGATAGTCACAAAAAGCATTTCCAACTAGCTTTGAAAAACCTTTATCAACAGCTATCTTCTCTGCTTTCATACTAAAGTTCAGGTGGCCGGTGAGAAAGGAGTAACAAGAAAGAACTCTTGGAACGCATCAATCAAGGGTTTATTAATTCAAAGATATCCCAACGAGAATGGAGATCGATTGGACACACACTGAGGTAACCATTGAGTGAGGATGGAATGAGGAATGAGGCGTTTGTTGTGTCTGTGAAAGTGATGTGGAGGAGATCGTGTAGGAAAGCAGCAGATAAAACCTGATGGACAACTTTGGGTTTAATTGCAGAAGAATTTAGAGAACAGGACGAAATGGAGAACCCAAGAGAATAATGACAAACAATAATTATAATCAATAAAAATTAAGTTACATGGACAAAGTTCAAGTTTTCGGGTCAACAAATTGATAAGTAATCATTTCAGGGGAACTGGAGGGTGAAAAAATCACCTTCATAAACAACAATCACAGTTACCACAAAAGACCAGTCGCTGATAAACTCTGACAGCCCTCCTTTTATACATTGAAGTATGCGCTAAAATGTCATGCTGTGTCTAAGTGCAGGACTACGAAACCTGTCAAGCAAATACACGAAAAATATCGAACTGCTCTGAGAACAGACAAATAAATCAATCAATTGAATTCTATTGTGTCCTACTTAAGTGTAACCACAGATGACATCAAAGACAATAATTGTCTATTTATATAGATAGATAGACAGGCGAAACTATTTTTAAAAAAATCAATAAATCTAAATTCTTTAAGAAAACATGAAAGTATATGAAATATTTTAAATTTCAAACAATATAGTGTCGATTCAATAAATCAATCAATCAGTATAACAGCCTATTGACTACTATTCTAATTATGACTATCTGGTTATCTCAGCAGTTAGTGGGGTTGAGTATTCCTTGTTTCTTATTACACTGTAATCACAAATAAACACATAACTCCACCGCCAGTGATTGAATGCAGGACCTTCATGTTACGAGACCGATCTCGTCAATCATGCTGCCATTTGGGCTGGATGGAATTAAATGACCTCTGAATTCAAGCTTTACCAACTCCCGTAAATATATTGTAGCGCTGTATTGTTGAGGTAATATCTCTTAGGCTAAAATGAGCCAGGTGGCTCAATCCCTAGTGAGATCACGAGGGTACACTGATGAAGAGCCTCCAAATAGAACAAGACAGCTAACCAGTACTCTCTAGTGGTTTTCAATGTCCCTTCTGACTGATTTTGTATCAGTCTGTTTATTAGATACCAAACATGCACAGTTAACTATTATTTTTATTATTATTATTATTATTATTATATTGGGTGATGACGTTTCGAACAAAATTCACCACTATTCATAATCATATCATATTAGTTTTAACTACACAAATATGGAAATGTCATTTTATAGAGTTCCCTTATTCCTTCCTATTCATCGTCTCTGTGTAGTAATGGAATTTTCTAGATGTTCAAGTTGGACGGGTGGCGAATCATTCTTATTACACACATTCTCTCTCTCTCTCTCTGTCAATCCCTTCTCCTTCCGACCACTCTGTAATACTAGATTTTAGAACTGTCATCCTGTCACATCCTTTCTTGTGTACAGTTGTGTGTAAATACATGTGTTAGTGCTACAACTGCTGAGCTATTCACCAGAATTCTTATCTTTGTTTACAGTCAAATAATCGAAATTTTGTCGGGAGTTTTCGTGCTCCACCAGTCTGATTGAACCCGTTCCATTACTTTCACCCGTGTATTTAACCCTACTGACAATCATTGCAGGGTATTGTTTAACTCTGTGTTTGCAATGTATCCAATAAATAAATATGGAATTAAAAACTACTCACAAAATGATCCTGTTTTTTTATTCATGACAAAAATCAAATAAACTAAAATCTCCAGAAATCTTATCATCTAAAGTTAGTTGGTTATCAGATATGAAACGGATCAAATTCCTACAAGCTGAAAAATGTGAAAATTCTATATTACAAAAGTTCATTTCATGTAAAACATAGTAAGTTGGGTATTATTGGCACAAACTAGCACAAACTCAAATACCTAGCGGTGAAAATTAACAAAGTGACTGAAGAAGCAGAACTTCAAGTGAATATAAATCATTCCGGACTAATGTTAATTTTAATTCCTACCAATTACTCCTTATGATCGTGAAAAAGTTGTAACCACTTGAGAAGAATCCTCGAAATAATAATAAAAGATGAGCTCGTATTATCCTGGTACAATTGTTGTTCTTGCTTTGTTCAAGTTTATTAATGGGAAGAATTGCATGAAGTTTTTAAAAAGTCGTCTCTCTTCTCAATCATTCAAGTCACTAAATCACCTGGTGACCATACGTTGCAGGATACCTAAAGAGTTGACTCGTCTGAGGTTCTTTGAAGAATGTCTATCTGCCTGCTGTTTTCCACGCCAATTTTTCAAGTCTATCAGGCTTTGCAAGTTGCCATCATCGCCAAAAAATCTCCGACTCGTCGCGAAATCCCAAATCGAGTACATCAATCAACTCATTTCCAGAATAAAGGAAGAAGCTAATGGCTTTGATCATATCTTAAACGAAATGAACTTAGTCTGTAAAATTAAGTTCACCAATTTTATTCGAGAGATTCAGAATAAAACAAGCGTAAAATTCGAGAAAACGTTATCGAAGACGCTGGTTAAAGAAACATTATGTGAAGGGATTCCAAAGAATCCTGATGAATTCGTATTCAACTTCTCAAGTTATAAACTGAGTCAGATAGAAACAGAAGCACTTTCACTGGGATTCAGATTCCACATCCCAACGAAATTTACCAACAAAATTGATGTTGAAACCCAGTTCGAAGGTTTATGCCAACAACAGTGGATGACGTAAAACAAGGTTGGTTTAAATCTCGACTTGTCAACATTGCTAATCAATATATCGTATCCCCGATTCCAAAATCTACAGTTTTGTCGAAAGATCACCAAAAAGCATTAAAAAACTTAATGAAAAATGAGTCTATTGTTATTCTCCGACCTGACAAAGGATCAGGTGTTGTGATAATGGATAAAGATAATTATTTGAAAAAAGTGGAATCAATTCTGAATGACTCATCAACATTTCGAACTGATCCATCAAAGAAAGATCAAACCGAATCATTGGAAAGACGGATTACAAAGAAGCTGGGAGAACTTTTAAAGAAGAAGTTGATTGACAACAACATATACAATGAACTAAAGCCTGGGGGATCCAGATTGCCTTACATGTACGGCTTGCCAAAGATGCATAAGCCTGACATCCCTATGAGACCAATATTATCTATGATTAATTCGCCGTACCACAAAGTAGCTAGGTGGCTAGCAGAAATATTGGAACCAATCCGTAGTAAATTAGCAGTCTACAGCCTGAAAGACGCATTCCAGTTCGCTAAACAATTAGAGAATCTAAATATCTCAAATAAATTTATTGTGTCCTATGACGTGTCTTCACTGTTTACAAAGATCCCATTGGAGGAAACAATACAAATTATATGTGAACATGCCGAACGTCTTCCTCTGCCCAAGAACGAACTCAAACAACTTTTCCTTATATGTACTAAAGACGTACAGTTCCAGTTCAACAACACTCTATGCCGCCAAATTGACGGAGTCGCCATGGGAAGCCCCCTGGGTCCGATTCTGGCAGATATTTTCATGATTAGTCTAGAACAAACAAGGTTAAAATCCTCAATCAGTCAGACAAACTTCTATACCAAGTATGTCGATGACACTTTTGTTATCTGTAATTCTTTCAGTGATGCATCTCAAGTATTAGAAGTCTTGAACAGCACCCATCCTAATATTAAGTTTACAATGGAGTATGAAAAAGAAGAGAAGTTCCATTTCCTGGACTTGAGTATCCAAAGAGATAAAGACGTCAAAATCATAAGATATATGCACACAGAAAAGAGATCTGGAGGGCGGTTTATCTTAACTTCAAAAAGTTCTGCCTTATAAGTTACAAAAAGGGATTGGTGATAACATTATTTGATTGTGTGAGGAAACTGTGTTCAAAAGAAAAGATTGAGGAAGAGCTATCCATTGTGAAGAAATGCCTATGTGACAACGGTTAGCCACAAAAGTTCATCTACAAGTATGGAAGAAGTCATGTTGAAAAAGCCTATCTTTCTGCAGCTTGGATTCAAAGGTGATGATACTGTTAGAAGAATAAGATGCAGACTGAACGCTGCTATGAAGAGAACATATCCAGCCGTCAAGCTTGTTTGTGTTTATCAAACAACTAGTAGTTGTTTGAGACAATCAAAAGTGGACAAATACCCACCTCATGTTACCTCCAACTGTGTCTACCAATTTACATGTTGTACGTGCCAAAGCACATAGATTGGAAGAACAGAGAAAAACGGTTAGTGTCCGCATCTATGAACACATACACCAAAAAGAACTTGAGACTGAAAGGTCCACAAGCATTAAACAATGCGATTGCTCGTCATCTATTAGACACTGATCATATTGTAGACAACCTGAAGTCGTTTAAAATAATCAACAAGCAAAAGAAACCTAGCTTGCTACACTTTGCTGAAGCAATTGCCATCAAACGACTTAAACCACCAAATCTATGTATGCAGAAAGAGACAGTGGTGAATCTTGCACTGTCGTGGTGATAACAAATGTATATATATATATATATATATATATATATATATATATATATATATATATATATATATATATATATATATATATATATATATATATATATATATATATATAACTTTCATGAGTCACCTTTTTCATGTTTAGAAAACTCTACTCTCTCATCTAAACATGACTCACCCTACCTTGTTTCTTTTCTTTCTCTTTTTCTATTAGCTATTAGATAAGATGCTCTCTTTAGTTACGTAATCTACTTTTTTAATATAGAAAATATCCCCATTTAGACATTTAGAAAAGAGAAAGATTGAGCGAAGAAATATTTACTTCTCAATTCGATCCTCATCTCTGGCCCTACTCTAATATAGAGAGCATTTTAATTACAATACACAACAATTTACCAATCAAGTGGCGATATGTTTGTTAACAATAATTAGTCGGTGTCAAAATGTCAATGGGGTGATAATTAACGAAGAAAAATTAATATCTATAATTAAGAGGTGGAAATGGTTACAACACGTGGATTGCATAATGCATAATTTTGGAAAAATGAAGAGCAATTAAGGAATAAGCGTGTGCACAGGTTGATTACGTAACAGATTGTTAAAGAAAATAAAACAATTTGGACAATGACAATTTGTAACTAAAGTTGAAGTGGTCATAAGAATAAAATAATTTTTACAAGGATAACACGTAATTAAAGATGAAGTAGTCAGAAAAATAAAATAATTTGGACAATTATAGTTTTTAAAAAGAAAAATTATTCTAGGGGGAGGGTGATGGAGTAGTCCGGTTTATACAGTCATGTAACGATGGCCAAGGTAAGGAAAGTGGCTGTACAAATTTCTTCTGGACACACAAGTTTGGCTTCTTCAGGTGGATTCCTATTGCTTCAGCTGTATGTAGAAGACGAACTCGTAAAGCAAAATTAAGATTAGTAGGAATGCGATAAATAATTTTAAATGCAGTATTAACATCAACCTTATGCTCACTATCTACAAGGTGGGCTAAAATAGAGCTACGAATAGATTTTGTTTGTCCCTTGCTTAACCATGCCGGATGATGTTCGGAAATACGATGATGAACCTGCCTAATTGTTCGCCCGATGTAGCTGGCTCCGCAGCTGCAGTCAAACTGGTAGATACACATAGAAGAGGCGAATTTAGGTAGTTTATCCTTATTACTCGAACGTAGGATAGGTGTGGTTGTGAAGAGACAGCGTACCTCTGCTGCATAATAAGCTCTTTTAACTGCATTCCTCAGTCGCTGCGTTATTATTTCGCTGATGTTGTCGCCGAGGAACTGAAGTTTTATGAACAGTGGTTTTTTCGGAACTGTTGCCATAGTCACTGTCCTAGGTGATGAATTCATATTTTTCTCAATAAACTTATCTGGATAACCATTTTTTCTAAGTAATTCTCTAATAATCTCAAGCTCCTCATTGAAGCAGTCGTCTGAACAGATTAACCTAGCTCTATGAACCAGACACTTTACCAGGTTGCGTTTATATTTCAAAGGTACAAAACTCAAAAAATGAGTGTACTGTCCTGTTGTAGTAGGTTTCCTGTACACACTCCTTCTTAGTGTGCCATCTTCTTTCCTTGCCATGAAGACGTCTAGGAATGAGATACAGTCATTACTTTCTTTCTCTATAGTAAAGTTTATTGCTGAATGGGCATCATTAAACTTGTCAAGGATGTTCATTGCGTCGTCCTCGTTTTTTATGACCAGAAATGTATCATCCATATATCGACAGTAGAAATCCAAGTCACTAATTACTCCTTTCAGTGGTCCATTCTCTAACTTAGCGAGGAAAAAATCAGCTAGGATTGGGCCTAATGGGGAACCCATAGCTACACCATCAATTTGTCTGTAATATTCCTTATTGAATAAGAAATGAACGTTCATTCTACATCTTAAAATAAGTTCCTTCAAGGTGGATACAGAAATGCCGATGTCTATGTTTCGTGTAGTAATCTTCTCATATATAAAATCCACTGTCTCCATTAACGGTACATTCGTGAACAAGGAGGATAATTCAAAGTATATAAATTTGTCCCTCACATTAAGATCTCTTATTTTTTCAACAAATTCAAAACTACCACTTACGCTATGGTTTTTGGATTTTTCCTGTAACCAGCGTAACACACTTCATACTTTTCAAGGCGGCTTTAGATAATCTAAGTTCCTTTCCATTGGTGTCACAGTTATCCTGATGTATTCCCAAAACATACTATAACCAAGTGTCTTCCTTGTAATTATTTCCCTTTTTGATGTTTACACTGCAGTTGAAAAACTGAATTTGGAGTTGTGGATGCACTGGTTAAAGTGCGCTCAACTTCCAGGATGAAATGTTCTGAAAGCTGTATGTTCCCTATTGTCGATTAATATGTGTGCTGCTAGTGGGGTCATTGGTGATCCCACTGCCACCTGTTCTGTTTGTTTGTTTATTTTTATATTTCCTTTTAAATTTTAAATACAGTGTGGTAGGGGTTGGTTAGGCACTTAGTATTTCACTTTATCAGCCGAGAGCTTAGTTCTACTTTCGAGTTCAGGATCAATGTTGGGTCGACATACCTAACTACATCTAGAGCTGTATTCGTTTGGAAATTAGTATGCACAAACTGGTTATATTAGAACTAATCTTAATTTGTTTTTCATCCTTTTCTATCTGAATTTCCTCTAGCTTCTGTTTCATTGTATAGGAATTAGTCAGCCTAGAATTTTATTTCCTATTTCTAAATAAGTCATGATATTTTAGCTAACTATCTTCGATAATTCACAAGTCGGAGTGTTCTAGTCTGTCATACTTTTCCCACTCCATCTTCGTTGAGTCGCTGACTTTGACATCTATTGGTCTTACGATTTTTCCTCTTTATTTACAGGGACAGATTGAAACCACAGAAGAAGGCAATAAATTACTTGGAAAATTGAAGAAATCATTGGATTCATCTAACACAACAAACGATGGAAGCTCCACAGTTGAAATTCCTATTAAAGAAAACATGTCAACGCCACCTGCGTCCCCAGCGGCAATGCTTTCTGCTAGAGATGCCTATCGTTTGCAAACATTGGCTAGGCGGGTAAGAACTGTAATTGTTTTCTGTGCAATCAACTATACATAGTCTTGATTTCAATTGTGATGTTGTCTTGAGTGTATTGACCAGGAAAGCAGAAAATGTTCATATTATCATTCCTTGGGGATCCGGGCTACAGTAAATAATAGACACCAAATTCAAATAGCCTTGAGTCAACCGATAAGATGCCTCGGAAATACATGTGGATTGGATTTTTCCCGTAACCATCATTAAACTTGTCAAGGATGTTCATTGCATCGTCCTCGTTTTTTATGACCAGAAATGTATCATCCATATATCGACAGTAGAAATCCAAGTCACTAATTACTCCTTTCACTGGTTCATTCTCTAACTTAGCGAGTAAAAAATCAGATTGGATTGGGCCTAATGGGGAACCCATAGCTACACCATCAATTTGTCTGTAATATTCCTTATTGAATAAGAAATGAACGTTCATTGTACATCTTAAAATAAGTTCCTTCAAGGTGGATACAGAAATTCCGATGTCTATGTTCCGTGTAGTAATCTTCTCATATATAAAATCCACTGTCTCCATTAACGGTACATTCGTGAACAAGTAGGATAATTCAAAGTATATAAATTTGTCCCTCACATTAAGATCTCTTATTTTTTCAACAAATTCAAAACTTCAACTTTTTTGTTATGCTCTTTTTAGCTAAACCTTGTTTCTACACATATATATATATATATACACAACCCTGTTTTTTGTTTCCAAGCCTAATTGTCTAATTATTCTATAAATAGTCAGTGTTTATAACTCCTAAGCAGTTAAATCATTCTGGACTAATTTTAATTTTAATTCCTACCAATTACTCCTTATGATCGTGAAAAAGTTGTAACCATTTGAGAAGAATCCTCGAAATAATAATAAAAGATGAGCTCGTATTATCCTGGTACAATTGTTGTTCTTGCTTTGTTCAAAACAGATAATTTTGATGAAAATAACCAACCAATCAACAGCAAAAACTACCACCAATCATTATCTATCGAGGAATTGTGAAATAGGTGTCCTCCTACACTGATCAGGACAACCAATAAGGTTATAACTACATCTAGAATCACGGATGAGTTTATTGAAACCAGCCAGCACCGAAGAGAAAAGACATACGTCTAAATCACTGTGCGTTGGTGGCACAGTGGTTAGGACTCTCGCCAACCATTCACATGGTCCGGGGTTCGAGCCCACGCCGGCGCACACCTTGATATCTATGGTGGGCCTGCAAAATTTGAGCTACCGATATCCATGCTGAAAATTCCATACTTGTACCAAAAATACAGTGTGGAATCAAGCTGTAAATAAAAAATAAAATAAAATAAAAATAAATCAGTTTAGAAATATGCTTTCTGCACTCCGTAATATAAAGGATAGAATTCGAATTTTCGAAACCAATATTAACTCAGTCGGCTTTCTTATTTGTGTCAGAAACAGGGCGTGTCAAGGAGAACAATTTCAACAGGCTATTGCACTGAAGATCAAATGGCAACCAGCAACTCTGAAAGGGAACGAACCAACCTCACCATATGTCGAGGAGAAAATTAAGACGGACAGGTTGGGCACATGTTGAGGAGATATTTGGGGGATATCGCAAGCCATGCTATCGTTCGGATGAAACTCGAGTTGGAAATGAGAAGTTAGCTGTGCTCTCGAAGGTGACATGAAGAAGATCCTCAGGTAAGAATGAAAAAAGAGACCATGGGTAGTCGTGAGGCCAGCCAGCCATTGGGAACCACAAAGAATAGAATGAAGGGGAGATGTGCGTCAGCTGAAGTCTTTTGTTCCCCTCGGAAGCCAGGGAAACAGCAACAATAATAATTGACAACTTAGTGATGTTTTGAGCATAATTTATTCCTGTTGATAACCATGTTGCTTTGCATTCATCCGACTCTATAACTTGCTTTATACCGTCCAATAACCCATAGGAAAAGATCCTGCTGTTGACCAAATCTGGGTGCTTAGCATTTCACCTACTCCTGATGATCTAGACAATGTTTCAGTTGTCCGACAAAGGCTTTCTCCAGCAGGGTGCAAGGACACTATCCTGAATGATTACGAAGAGGTGGGGCTATAAAAAGCACAGTCACTGGAAATCTGGTCTATACTGATTACTCTGTCTCTACTACCTAGTCATTCAAAGTCATTTATAAGGCAAAAAATAATTCGTCCAAATCATTTGGCATC
This sequence comes from Trichobilharzia regenti, assembly GCA_944472135.2. Taxonomy (NCBI): domain Eukaryota; kingdom Metazoa; phylum Platyhelminthes; class Trematoda; order Strigeidida; family Schistosomatidae; genus Trichobilharzia; species Trichobilharzia regenti. The sequence continues at coordinate 165,090,368 of OX235270.1, forward strand.
TAACTCATCAAATGTATTGCTGTGGCTATTTAGGCATCTAAATATAAAAGCCAGGTATCTTTATACAGAAGACGAAGTGTGTTCTACCCCTATTTAACTCACAAGGTCCTAATGTGTTTATGCCAAAGGATGGCAATCCCATTCATAATCTGACCGATGTTTATTATTTCTCATTTTGTTTGTTCAGCTATTCATATCTTTCCCTTATTATTATGTCGATTAGTAATTTATTTATTTTCACTTTGAGAAATTTGTGATATTATCTCGCTTGTCACCAACTTTATTTACTTAATTCAATGTTTCGGGTTTGACTACGGGTGGATATCAGTTAGAGAAGCATTAGAAACCAGCACTGAAGTACTGGACATCTGTTTCCACCTGGTTCTGGAGTCATCGAAAGTACTCACCCACCGGCGTAAGAACCAGGGACCTTCCGGTTACAAGACTAACTCTTAGAATGGCTTTTTAGGACGAACTTGCCTGGAGTTCTGGTGAAAGGTATTTGATCAATGGGGTCGACCAACTCGTCGGCACAGAGGACAAACACTCTCCACTGATGAAATTGGCTGATGTCTATCGCTGTACAATCAGGAATGCTATAATTCAGAATTCATGCAGTGGCCAGTGAACTGGATCCCAATGGCTGAATGGTCTATGACCTCCCGCTGTAACCGGGAGGGGTATCTTGGATTTGGAACGCTGTAGTGGGTGCGTACAACCAGTGAGACCAAAAACTAAGAAGACGTAATTGCTGTCTACTGCTCCAGTACTTGATTTTCAATTATTCCCAAGCAGATATCAGTCCATGGTCAAACCTGAAACATATCAAATCCCTACAAATTGACTTAATAATCCAACGTCATCTTCTCATAGTTTCACACGTCATTGCGTAATATTTTTTTTCATTACAGCTTGATTCCACACTGTGTTTTTGGAACAAGTGTGGAATTTTCAGCATGGATATCAATAGCTCAAATTTTGCAGGCTGACCACTGATATTGGCTGTGCGTCGGCAGGGGATTGAACCTCGGACCATGTGCATGGTCGGCGAGAGTACTAACCACTGTGTCACCGGCGTACCGACGTCATCTTTTCATAATTTCACACCTCATTGCATAATATTATAACCTGCGTACTAATCTTATTCATTCTACAGCCCCATAACTTTTAAAAATTTCACGAAGTTTTCCTTGTTATATTGTATAAGCTGTTGTAACCAACTAACTCTTTCAGTGATAAACTTTTTTGACTTAAGAACCCAAGAGATCCCAATTAAGAAAAATAACATACAGCTTACCAAATGCTATTAATGACTATTAGTGAGGTTACTTAAGTCCTAGGTCATACTAGTAGATCGGAGTGGATTAGATAGTCACAGGATTATAGAAATTTAGCAGGACATACAATGATTACCCTTGCTAAGTGTAACAATCTGGAAAAGAAAGAGCTCAGCAATTCACTAGTATATAACCAGACAATTTGAAGTGGCTGGAACAGCGAGCGATTGTTAGACAGTAAAATTCTACACCACATATATGCAATCGAAATGACGCAGTGCCTATACCGGAGATATAGAAAGTGGCAACGAACAACAAACGGAAGACCAAAAGAAACAGTGTGACTAGATTGACGTGAGTATGCGCAGTAATTTATGGTGTTTAAAAAATTGTACCCCATGGTGAAAGTCAAACATGTCTCCGTGAAAAGATAAAATAATAAGAGTGGAATGAAATGCAATCCAGCCTTGCTGGATAAAAAGGGAAGAACACGTAGGTTTGTTTACAGTTCAATATCAGAACATCCAGTGAATACAGAATATTTAGCTATATTTGATGACAATTCTTTCAAAGTCTTACATACACGATCTGACCATATCTCTGCCTCAGTAAGGAGAGAGATCAAGGCACACGAGCTATCAAAACGTTCAAGTCGAAGCTAAATGTTCCTCAAAAGTAATGTATTCAACCGATGTTGTCTTTGCCAAGGTCATCAAATAAAGTCAATTTTTCTCAGCAATAGTGATTATCCTGTTACTTTTCTTATCTGTTATTTTAACGTGTTTTAATCCCTAATTGTACATTTTTCTCAGTAATTACTTTCCTACTGTTTTTTCCGTTCTTTCTGTTTAGTGTCGCATTTCAATCCCTATTTGTTAACATATTAATATGATCCTCGACCGGTAGCACAGTGGTTAGGACTCTCGCCGACCATGCACATGGTCTGTGGTTCGATCCCCTGCCGACGTACACCTGATATCTATGGCCGTCCTGCGAAATTCAGGCTACCGATATCGCATGGTGAAAACTCCATACCTGTAACAAAAAATGTGGTGTGGCATCAAGGTTGAAATCAAAAATCTAAAATAGTTCTGGAACTTTCTCTCCCCCTTACTATAAATTCACATGGCTGTTCAGTGATCTAGTTGATGACAACTTCGTCGAAAGATAAATTTTCTTTCCTGCAACCATCTTTTAAATATTCCTTATGGCAAATATTCTGTTACCACAATTCACAGTTTGATAATAAAAATTCGCTAAAGCAAAAATCAATCTCTTCACTGAATTATTTGAGTTTACCTTTCTATATATCCTACTGAGAATTTACCATGAATGCTATGCATTTCTGTATACTCCTTTTTCTGTTTATGAATAAAACCCTCTTCCTTTATAAAATTCTAGAATAATGACGCGTTATTTTGATTTCATATGTGTTGTGATGTGTGTCGATTCGACAGTGAAAGTTTCAGTGATAAACCTGTCTTTGACCATCTACACCTGACTAACACTTTTAAAATATTCTGCCCACCTTACATTGAGGGATTTCATAGAGGTGAATAAAAACGCGATGAGTGAACGGAGATTAGTTATTCTTGAAATAGCCAGCTGGCCATGCCCACGTCTTGTCAATCCAACTGCCCCTGACCCGTGTAACTTAGAAGAGTTGACAAAAGTCCCCGAATACCAAAAGTAACAACAACAAGCACCGATCATCACCATCAATGCGAGGAATTTTCTGGAAGCCGCCTCTTTTATGTGCCTTGAAAGCACATATAAGGATTTCAATGAGAAGATCAGACAGGCAAGATAGACCTTCATCAATCTGAAATCAATTTGGAAATCCCTTCACAGCACTGACAACAAAATTCACATTCTGTACAATATCAATGTTAAGTTAGTCAGGTTGTCTATATTGTTCGAAGAGTTGGCGTGTCAAATAAAGTATTTCCAACAGGCTATTGCAGATTTTTATCAACAACTGCCTTTTGCTGCCTTTATATTGTTTTTCTGAACTTGAAAACTGTAATTAAGAATTGGATGGAAGGCAAGAGAGTAAAGTTAATAATAAAGCAAGTTTTGTGAAGTACACTGACACACTGATAGTGTGAGTAGCAATTAAAGTCATGCTTCAGACGTTATAGATATCAAGATTTAAAATTTATAGCGATTTGATTTAGTCCACATTTCAATGGCGACAATGGCTATCAATTAGAAAGTCATTGAAAATCAACACTGGAGTACTTAACAACTGTGACTAACTGGTCGCAGAACGATTATTGACTGAAGTAGTTTTATTAAATAAGTCATGACCAGTACGGTCTAACGTGTTGGGAGTGAGGACAAACACTCCCACCAATAACACTGGTTGGTGATAGTTGTATTAAAATTATGATTTTGCAGAAGTCAAAGTTCATGCGGTGGCCATTGACTGGGGTTCCGGTGTAACAACTGAAGACAAGCGCCAGACAACAGATCATTTATTAAGGAAATCAACACATATTTATAGATTTTGATGTACATTATTATACATTACTGTTAGCTGAATAACACAGTCTTCTGAGTGGTGGTTGCTTCTCACAGAAAGTTAACCTTGCATTTCTTTGTGGTTGTTTCTTGAATGTCAGATCATCTATATGTTAACTGTATCCGCCTACGCAAAGCTTTTGTTATCATTTTTTTCACCACCAATATTTGGGACATAAAAGTTGACGTAAATTACTGTCCACTAATTAGTAAGTCGTGTGTAGAAATAGACATTTATCAATAAAATTGACTGAATGTATCAATATTCACATATGTACAGCCAATTCATAGAACCTAGAACTTAGTGTTTTGTCGGATTACAAACCCAAGGGCTTAATGATCAGCAGGTTTGCCTCGTAGGTATTGGGTTCAATCTTTGACTGATTCACGATTATGAATTGTTAACGACTTTCAAGCCATGAAGGAACAGCTTTCTGGCATTCCCTAGATTTCAATGACTTCTTAGGTGATATATGAGTTTAAAACAAAATCCACACTCAGTTTTTCATTTTTAAGCCCTTGTTTACGTTTCTTTGAATTGCTACATTTTACTGCAGACTGTAGCAGAATCAGACGGAAGCACCTCAGAGGCAGTGAAAATAGATCAAGACATCTCAGAGGACATGCTTACCTTACTATTGCAAAACATTTGAAAAGAAAGAAAAGATACGTATATATTAGAAGAAGGTCTGTCGCCATGTCAAACCACCGAAGAAGGATAGCCTAATGCCTTTAGATAAACTATCACGGGAACACACTACTGTCCTCACCAAGCAGAATATGGATTCTTATCATTCTGAAAAGACTAGAAGCTGATCCAGGTGCAAAACTGAACCCCAAACAGCTGGATGAATTCAGGGAAAACGAATCATATGTGTGGATTAAATCATCGTACAGAACATAGAATGGCTATCAGGTCTTTGCCTCAGCTTCATCAACTTTGAAGAATGACTTTTGACAGAGTTCATGACGAAGTATTTTGGAGACTGCTCTAGCACTACTAAGAGCTCTCTTGCAAACCTGCATGAACCCCATTCAAGCACAGCTATATGGCAATGCCACTGTTCACAGAATAAAACCGGTAAAGTCTTAATGTGAGGACAGGAGTAAGACAAGTCTGCCGCCTTCTCTCTCTCTCTCTCTCTCTCTGATGATTGACTTTATCATGAAGAAGAGTTTGAGTGAGAAGCGAGAATATGGGCATGCGTTTGGCCGACTAGAATATTCTTGAGGCACTAAACCTCACGGAAGATTTATTTCTAATGTCATATAAATTTGAATTCACCCAGGCAAAAGCCAGCAACAAGTTCGAAGAAGACTGCTGGTAGAGAAGTCACAACTCCAAGTGATTTATAATAGGAATGAAGATTTCATCGTGGATAGAGAAAATCATTGAAAATGGAGTAGCGCTCACTGAACAGATTTTTCGTCCCAGTCCTGAACTCTTCTGCAATACTGCTCACTCATGAGCAGATGACCTGACATTCAGAGAATAGGAAACTATTTCCTCAATCGTTTAGCCACTGGGACCAGACATAGTAGTCAATGAATCCCAGCTTCTGCCGATTCGTTAAATATACTTAGCGCAACTGCTAGCTAGCATTATAATCTGATGCTCACTAGCGATAGCCCCTAAACAGGAAATCACCAGAGGCACAAAGGATAAGTCATAACTAGCAGGGCCCATTAAATCAGGCAAAAAGACAAATACTCGCCTCTGATAACACTGACTGGCGGTTGCGCTAAGAGTATATCTTGAATTGGCAGAAGTTGGGATATCACAGACCACTAGGTCATATCTCAAGAGCCAAGTGGTCTACGAACCCGCTTCGTAACCAGAGAGTCCTGGGTTCGAACCAGGGTTGTAGGTGTGTGCTATTGAAGAATCCAAAACTAGAAGAACGAAATGGCTTTCCAGTACTCTCTGGTTTCCCAGTGGTTCTCTAAATGACATGAGTTCTTGATCAATCCCTTGACCAAAGATTATGTGTCATTACTCTAGACGTGACTTGTAAGTCTAAGGTTCAGTGTACTTGACAATAATATTTTCACTCCCTTTCTCTTTCTTTTTCTTAAGCCATATTCCTGCACCATCTTTTTTAACTCTTATTTGTGACCTTGACCTGTATTATGATCATTTTTTTCTTCTCTTGCCTTCTAAAGTGCTCGTATGTATGATCAGAATGTAAAAAATTTGTTGTTCGTATACGCATATTACACGTTTCGGATAAACTAAGTCTTATTATTTTGTCGAAATTTCAAAAAGCCTGTAGATACGAAATATTCAAAAGAGTAAAGGCTATCCTAGCGGAGAGAATAAAATTCACATTTGAATAGGAAAATGAACAAGGAGAATTAGCCATGATATTAGATTTTAAAATAAAAAGCATAGAAGAAGGTAAACTGCATGCACACTAGCGTTTATAAAAAGCCAATACATTCTAATATTGGATATTTAGACTTTAATTAATCGCATTCGTTTTCTGTAAAGACAGACTTAGTTAAGTGTCTAACAAACTGAGCAATAGCACTAAGTAGCATGAGAAAGGACCTAATCGATGAAGTGAAACAGACAGAAGAAGAAGCGTTGGTGTTAAATAACTATCCTATAAAATTCATAAGAAAGATAGAAAAAGGTCAAAAGCAAGTTGGAAATAATTGTGAAACTAGTAATGAAAACATAAATAAGAGAGAATATAAGGCATCTACTGTATGTAGTACAATATAAGGAAGGGCTATCTGATACCCTACATAGGATTCTAAATAAAGCAGGAATTAGGGTGGCATTTAAACCTACAAACTCACTCAGAGACAAGCTCTGTAGGCTAAAAGACCCGGTGGACCCAATTAGACAAAATAATATAATTTACAAAATACCCTGCAATGACTGTGAGGTCAACTACATAGGTCAAACTAGTAGGTCAGGGATAGTCAGATTGTCGGAACATAAGAATTTAGCTAAGGTAAGAATGGTTAACCCCGAGAAGATGAGTAATTCAGAAAAAAATTCAGCTATTCCACTTCACGCATTAACACATAACCACACAATAGGGTGGGAGAGGGTTAAAATTCTAAGAACTAATCTTTGTAGATGGAGTGAGAGGTTGATTACTGAATCCTGGTCCATTGGGTCTACACCCGACAAATGCAACAGAAATGATTCAATGCAAATACCAGAAATATGGAAGATGTTATTACCTCAAGTCAAATCAGTGGAGGATAATAAATAATCTTAAAATTCTATTTCAATTCAAATACATCAAAATATTCTAACAAGTTACTTATTATGACTATAAAAACACTCGTCTTATTTCCCATCGGATTGTAATTGATCAATAACATTCATATTAATAGTTTTGAATGTACATTTACCCATACTCATTTTTATTCTAATATCCAGTTAATTCCATATATATGTGTATATATATATATATATATATATAAATGGAGGAAGAAAGTTGTGTGAGTAACTTGATATGATTATGATTCGCAATAGTTTGTGCGCCAAATGTCATCAGTTAATATTACTAGATAACACTGTGTAATTTATCAAACTAAAATGTTATCCATAATGAAGTTATACTTTACCATAATGCCCAAGTTTTACACTTATATCATTAAGGGCTATTGCAATTCACTTCAAACAACCAGAACTCTGGATGCAAACTAAACGTTTCTAGTCACTCTTAGAGAGATGTTCTTTTGAACTGAAATATGTTGATTTATTTTATTGATTCATTGTTATTTAAATCAAGTGTTAATGCTGTAAAAATGTCAAACTTTTCACCTTAACCCATAATATTTTATTTGCCTACTCATCATATCCACCTTTAAGATAATGCTAGATAATTGGAGGCAATTGTCATGTAGCCGTAGACCAATACTCGACTATCGCATGTTACTGTCTGGTGACATTGAACAAAATATCGACTAAATTCACTCGATCCTAGACAAGGTCAATCGCGTGAGCCTGAGAAGGTCAGTGATAATGTCTCTCTGACTGCATACAACACTGGTTGTCTCAGATTGAAATCTGCGCTATGTGACACGACAAATTACGTTAAACATGAGGTTGAAAATACTTCTTGCTGACTGTTTTTGGTGTCACTAAGCAGAAAATGTAGGTCCGAGATGTACTTCCATTATAGATAAGATTTTATTTTGATAAATCGCACAGTGTTTACAGTTATATGAACTGATGACGTTTCGACTACACACTAGTGTTTATAGAAAACCAACGCATTCTACTAATAGATATTTAGACTTTAATTCGTCTCATCCTTTAACTGTTAAGGCAGGCTTAGTTAAATGTTTAACAAACCGAGCAGTGGCACTAAGTAGCACAAAAAAAGATCTAAATGATGAATTAAAACAGATAGAAGAAGCGTTGGTGTTGAATAACTATCCTATAAAATTCATTAGGAAGATCATTAAAGGCCAAAAACAAAATAAAAATAATTGTGAAACTAGTAATAATAACATAAATAAGAAAGAATATAAGTCATCCACAGTTATACCATATAAGGAAAGCACATCTGAGACACTACGTAGGATTCTGAATAAAATAGGAATTAGGGTGGCATTTAAACCTACAAACTCACTCAGGGACAAGCTCTGTAGGTTAAAGGACCCAGTTGACCCAATTAGACTAAATAATATGATTTACAAAATACCATGCAATGACTGTGAGGTCAACTACATAGGTCAAACTAGTAGGTCAGGGGTAGTCAGATTGTCAGAGCATAAAAATTTAGCTAAGGTAAGAATGGTTGACCCCGAGAAGATAAGTAATTTAGAAAAAAGCTCAGCAATTGCAATGCATGCGCTAACACACAACCACACAATAGGGTGGGAGAGGGTTAAAATTCTAAAAAGTAATCTAGGAAGGTGGAGAGAGAGAGGTTGATTACTGAATCCTTATTTATCGAGTCCACACCCAACACATGCAACAAAAACGACTCAATGCAAATACCAGAGGTCAAATCACAAGAGGGTAATAAATAATCTTAAAATTCTATTTCAATTCAAACACATTCTAACAAGCAGCTTATTATGACTGTAAAAACACTCGTCCAAATTTCCCATCTAATTGCAATTGATCAACAACACTCGTACGATTATTTCTGAATGTACATTATCTCACATTGATTTTTAATCCAATATCTAATCCATTCCACATATGTATATAAATGAGAGATCAAAGTTGTGTGAGTAACTTGATATGATTATGAGTGGCAATAGTTTGTGCTCGAAACGTCATCAGTTCATATAACTGTAAACACTGTGCGATTTATCAAAATAAAAATCTTATCTATAATGGAATTATACTCTACCACAGTGCCCAAGTTTTATACTTATATCCGAGATGTACTGTCGATTGCCTTCATTCGTTTATTTTATTAGTATTGTTTCTTTGGGTTCCAAGCAGAACACTTTGGTGTTTTAGTTTTTGCTGTCCTCTTTAGCTGACCCTGTGATTGTCCATTATCTCTCATCTCTTTCTCGCACTATCTCCTAAGTATCACCCTCAGACCAATGAACGATTCGTGATTTCTGACTGACTAACTGACTGACTTAGTCTCAATGTAGAATTGTTCACTGAAGTTCCACAGCGCTTCAGCTTGCCACACTCTCCATGTAGCACCCAAAGGTAGACAATATAGAGATTCGAATGACATACAATGAGTGGAAATATAATGCAGAAATAACAGTAACGTGGAAATCACAAAGACTGAATACACCTGTATCACTGAGAACAATGATCTGGAGCTATATTACCAACATTCTTCATTTGTCATTGGTTCCTACTATCCCAAGGATCTCAACCACTCCGGCAGTCTACACCTCTCTACTTGGTTGATTCAAAACACCTGCCAAAGACTTAATAGATTAGTGCTAACCAGGTTTTGATTTGTCTACCTTTAATCAACTCCTTTCTAACCTGATTCGATTTCTGCTAAAACTGAACAGAGAGGAAGGCAATGGCTTGAGATGCACACCACGTGCCATAGCCATCTCGTTCGACACACCCAGCTTCACATCCTCATCACAATTGGCTTTTCCTCTTTGCCTAAAACTCTACGCCTAGCCTTCTCAACATTATTCACCCTATTATACCGCCTGAAGTGGGAGATAGAACGCAAACATTTATGATCAAAGACAGATAGCCACTCGTTTCATATCTTCCATTTTCATCTGTCATATCTCGATCAAAATCATAAAGGAGGACTGAGCGAATTGCTTTCGATAGACAGCCGAATATCTCATATCTACATCAGAGGTAGTGTAAGATGATAAATACCGTGCACGGTACTTCTGCGTTCATTTCTGAGATTTCCTCAGCAATCAGTTGCTCCTCTCATTGGGGCTAATTTAACTTTTCAAATATAATTGAGTTAAGTGATTAACATACTCACTGTATCTGTAAGTTAAGAGTCAGTTTAGACAAACTCCTACAAACCAGCTAACGTGTCTGACAGGAGAGATTCGCATGCCAAATATCCGGAGATTCCTGCTCAATTCTCCTTCATGAGAAGTGGTCCATGAAGTAGTCTGAGATGTGAGGAAAAATAATCGCCACAGATGAAAGTAGCTAGTAGCGGTAACGCTAAAACCACGGAATGCCAGAATTTGGAATTGCCATGGTCACCATTGGATTGGGTTGCAGTCTCTGAATGGTCTATGAGTTCACCTACTAATCGGTAGTTCCTGGATGGTGGTTGGGTACTGCTGAGCGGTAGTCTCAAATAAGGAGGATGAAACAGTTTTGTCCACTACCCTAGTGTTGGTTTTCCAAAGATGCTATGAATTATGTTAGCTGGCTTGTGATCAAAACTTCAGACAAACTTCAGACCCACCCCCCCCACTCCGACAAATTAACCTGCTTGAAAAGTGAAGAAGTCAGCATTCCCAATGGACACAACCCTTTTTCCATTAGACTTTCAAATGAAACACAAATGGTAAATGACTAGTTGACTGGTCGATCCAAGATTGGTGACAAGGAAGAGAAAGTGTGTGGTAAGCAGGCGGAGGACGAAATGAAAACCGGTTTAAGGGCAATTATGGGTCTGTGGAGAACACGGACTAAAATGAAGATCTTCCTCTACCTCCCTCTGAAGCCTTGTGTTACCCTCAAAACCTAAATGAAATAATACTAGTTAGTGCTAATAGTAAATTGGTTGATTAATCGCTGTAAGATCTAATCGTCTTGATATTACGTTGAATAATATTTCAAAAAGAAACAGAAAATGTGACCCGAAAATCGATAATAAAATGGACTACATCGTTTTTTTTCAATTTCACATTTCAACAGTTCAGTAGATGAAAAATCAAACAGATAAATCAATAAATCGACTAAAAATGTTGTAATTCAGACAAAATATCTTTCTTCATAATCAATAAAGAATGAATAACCATCAAACTGCTACGAATAAAAAAAATTGTCTGTGTATGCATTTGTGCGAGTGGGTGGCTGGGGTAATAATTAAGGATAACTTTGTCGATCAAGTTCCTCTATCAAAGATGAATAATATATATGTTTCTGAAGAAGCAATCATGAAAACGTTTTGCCATATCTCTATTCTAAACTTATTCATGGAGTTACGCGCCTATTACCACACCACCACAGGATCGAAACCCAAAACCTTTAGATTACAAGGCGCCTTCTGTTGAACATCCAGTTCATAGTCAATTAGTTCTAACTTTCGTTATGAAATTTTTATCAGGAACCAACAGGATCAGTTGGAGAGATCACTAAAAGCCCGTGCCAGTTAACAGTTGTTTCGTCCTATTTCAGGACTCTCCAAGGAGCAGTGCACACCCATGATCCCACCAGAATCCAGGTAACCTGGGACCTGGGGGATTATGAAATGGAGCTTGTTGAGGAGCATTCACTCACTTGTCTTGGAATTCAGTCACACATGAAGGTAGGACTTCAAGTAAACTAAGGAAGATACCCAGAGACCAACAACAAACACCAATCAGAATCGACGGAATAAATTTGAAAGAGCTTACTGATGAAGCGTTACGCTCACATTATGACTAAACTGCACCTTCCAGTGCTCACTGATAGTTCTGAATAGTCTTTTATATCTGCTATGTCACTTCGCAGTCTCGAGAAGTTGTAAATTTCAGTGGTGTTCATGTTACAAATTACAGGCATGAAAAACAGAATTTCCATTCTCAGCACACTATGAGTGACAAATTTTTTGATTGTGTATCTGTGCTTACTGCTGTTGCTGATGATGTTCACATTGATCGGTTGTCCATTTTCAAAATATTGTAGTGTCTGGGATTCAAACTTGAGACATTTTAACTGAAAGCTAAGCGATTCATCCCCCTAGGAATATTTCTACATTTTCCTTGATAACAAATAAAATTTTACAGCCAGTTAGCATCGGATCAGAAATCAGTGTAAAAATTTACAGTATTCAGTATAAATAAAAGGATCCAGATTTGTAACTTTAATATCGAGTTAGTGCTTCTCTACGGTTTACAGCTTAAACGCATTCGTCCAGTACAACACTTTCAAGAGCCTGATCTTCATAGTGAAAATCACATGACTAGCAAGAAATGACAGGCAATAAGGTGATATAGAGGTGAGACTAACCGAGGAAGAATCTGTCGCTCAGAAAATATACCGAAGGAAATGAATGAAGGTGGATTGTACACACACTGAGGAGACCATAGAGTGACACCATGAGCCAGACAAATTTGACAGTGGAACCATGTTGGGGAAGGTTATGAACAGGGATATGATGAAGATGACAGCTCAGAAGAAATGATGAAGTCAGGCAAAGAGGATTACAGAAGACTAAGTGAAATAAGGATGTACCGCCATAGCTGAAAATCAAGAGGCAAATTAGACATTAATCAAGCAAAAAACAACATCAGAACTTCAAGGACTATTTCCACTAAATATCACATAAACTCGAAAACCTGAAGACGGAATCCAACCCGTTAACATAAAAACACAAAATATAAAACCTTAAGTAAATACAGAGATAAGAGAGGTGATGAAAACACTCTACCCGGTCAACAACAAACTATCAACAGGAGAAATTTGAAAGAGGTCACTTCTTTCAATTATCTAGCAAGACAGCACCCGTTCACCGGCTCCATATTTAAGACCAGCTGGCCTGTTGGCCACCAACAAGAGACTCTGACAACGAACTAACCAAAAATTTATTGGTTACACAACAAATATGGTGAAGAAAATGAAGACCAATAGGACACACCCACTGAAGAGATAGTTGGATGACATAGAGCGTTAGCCCGCACATCAGCAGAGTAGAAGTCGACTGGGAGATGATGAGCTGGGTGTACTTACAAGGGTGATATGGGGAAGATAATGTGGTGGATGATAATGTGGATCTCAGGGAACAAGATGAAATGAAGATGTACTTTTTTTTCATTAAGAGAGAATTGTAGAATCTGATAAATGAAAAAAGTTATGGAAAAGAGAGTATTTTTTTATTACTCTTTGTTTTATCTCTCCCTGTTTACTAGCGATTTCAATTTCTCAGTATATGTCACCCGACTCCTGTGTCTACACTTTCAACTCAAAAGTCATGTGATTCCGCTTATTTACATCGATGATTGGCAGAAAAATCTCTATGTTTCAGGAGGGCCCGTCATCAACATTGTCATTTTACCGCCTTTCATTTCTTCAAAATGCCATTCGGTAACGATGTATACTTTAGGAGGTGGAAACTTCCCATCATGAAATAACAAAAATAAAAAACTCAAAGCGAAAATAATCAATAATATCGATTATTTCAAATGTATTTGACGAGCTGCATACCATAAAGAAGAAAACATAGAAAAAATTAAATGACTTGGTTGGTGGAGGAGATGGGTGTTGGAGAAAACGATAAAGCTTTTTATTATGTTATATGCGTCACATGACACAAGTGAAAATTACTATGAAATTAGATAAACAAGCTCCAGTAGGAAGAGTGCCGACTTTCAATGCAGTGAATGTACTAGTCTCATGCAGAGTTTTCTGAACACCTTGAGCAGCAGTCTTTGTATGTTTGGCACGCGATTCGCCTCTACAAAATGTAAGATGCTGCTACAGGACTGGACCACGTCAATCCCTAACTTAGTGATAGGGAGTGAAGTGATTGAACATGTTGACCACTTCACCTACTTGGGAAGTTGTATTAGCACCAACGGACTGATTGGCGATGAAATCTCAGCACGGATCCGAAAAGCTCGAGCTGCTTTCGCTGACTTACACCATCTCTGGCGTAGGCGTGACATCTGGTTATCAACCAAGGGACGTGTGTACTGCTCATCAGTTCGCTCCGTCCTTCTCTATGGCTCCGAAACATGGCCAATACGCGTTGAAGACATGAAAAGGTTGACTGCTTTCGATCATAGATGTCTGCGATCTCTGTCTCACGTTAGGTGGTTTCACAAGATAAGTAATGTTGACGTTAGGCGTAGAGTGTTGGGCAAAGAGGGAAAATCAATCGACGAGGCTATAAAGTTACATAGACTAAGATGGCTAGGTCACGTGCTGCGCATGCCTAACCATCGCCTCCCCCGACGGGCTTTGCTAGCTGACATAGGTGAAGGTTGGAAAAGAGCCAGTGGTGGCCAAACAAAAACATGGCATCAATCCATGAAATCCTTGACAGTTAAACTGAGTCAGGTAGGGAGATGCAGACTCCCGGGTTGGGGCCCTCGGGACTCTAGGAATCAATGGCTGGAGACAATAGGTGATATGGCTCAAAATCGTTGTCAATGGCGCAGATGCATTCAGTCTCTGTAATCTTTCATATTCCTTTCTACAATTACCCATTCTGTTTCACTCTTATATTTGTCAAACTCTATTGATTCTCTTCAATCATCTTCTTGTCTACCTTGTGTGCCAATTGGAACGTGGCAACTCGAACTGCTGCTCTTCGGTGCCAAGTTCTATGTTGAATCCAGACAGAGAGACAGACAGACAGACTAGTCTCATGACTAACCTTCACTTTATATCCGGACTGACTGTCTGATATTAAGTTCAACTGTTATAAATATTTTTTTTAATTTTGATTGTAGCTTGATTCCACACTGTATTTTCTAGTACAAGTATGGAATTTTCAGCATGTGATATCGGTAGCCCAAATTTTGCAGGTCGACCATAGATATCAGGTGTGCTTCGGTAGGAGATCTAGCTGCGGACCATGTGCATGTTCGGCGAGATTTCTAATCGCTATAATGAATACTGTTTTGTACATTATTAGTACGAAATTTTGTGTTACTTTCCTCCATACTACCTCATTAATATCCAGTGTTCTTCTCTGGATGTTTTTCGTCCAAAACTCACTGATCTTCACCCTCTGCCGTGTTCTAGTTACAATTCTGATTGCTTATCACATTTTTTGAAATATTTAGATAACTCAATCAATAACTCATACTAATCCAAACCTTATATATATATATATATATATATATATATATATATATATATAATTGCGATTGTACAGCCAATTGGATGAATCCATCGTTTAAAACAGTCTCTTCACCGAACCGTTTGTTTTTCCTTCCATGTCTGCATGAATATTTTTTCGTGAATTCTAAATTCTATCCATATTTTTCTTCGGCGCAGCATTCAGCAGATGTTATAGGTATCAAGTAACTGTTCTGTCATCTGACCAGCCGTCAACTGCACTAGTCGCCACTTCTTACTATAACTCACTCCAGATGACTTCATCTGTATGCAAACAGTCGCTAGGGAACATTCGACTAATTATCAAAAAGAAAATTAAAACAAGTAATTTAACGAAGAGACTCTTTTCAACAACGAATTTATCATCAAGCTGTACAGTCGTATATACACATATGGTTTTTAAGAAGTTATATCCGGTGAGGGAGAGAATTGAATCTTAGGTGTGAATGCATAAAATAATAATAATAATATGAAGTAAAATTAAAACTAAAATGCTTGTGATTATAATCGTAGTTAAATGTCAACTGGCAAAGCAAATTAATTATCAAATGTTGCTATCTGACGGAGGGAAGGAGAATTGGAGATTGGCTAGATATTGTAAAAAGAAGGTTTATGTTACAGTTATGCTGATAACAACTCGTTATTCTCAATATTCATTCTGTTACTCTCCAGGTGGAATATATATATATGGCCTCAGCAAGGCAAAAAATTCGTAGTGCTCAGGGTATTCAGATAATTTCAAAATTGGTATTCATATGATCTTTGTCATGTCACAGACTCTTGAAGATCTGGATTTTGAGTGTGGATGATTTATGTCAAACTGTTGAAGAGGCAGTGAGAGTAGGACTACCATGTGAACACAGAAAAGATGGACTGCACTCAACATGAAGAATAAGATTTAGATTCTATTCAACACCAATGTTAACTTCGTCAGTGCTTCTCTATGGATTATAAAACTTGGTCAGCGTTGTTTGTTTTTATTCCTTTTTACATTTCTAGTGGAACAGAGGGCTTCAAGCCAGAGGCTTTTTTGCGTGCGAAAAAATGGCTGGCGATGAATTTTATTGTCCTCCCGTGCCTCATCATAATAATAATGATTTTCTTTACTCCCAAACAGTACTTGTGATACACGGAATGGAATTCTCAGCATTTTACTACAGTATTGCATCCAGTTAGTACATTAACAATAAATAAAATTCTGCATAAATTAAGGAGATCTCAGTTCATTATGACAACAACATACTGGCATGTCGGTAGCAAGCCAAAATTGAACAGAGTTTTTGAAGGTGTTAGAAAAGTAGATACTACTAGCATATTTACTGGCGTAAGCGGTAACAAAAAGGTCGAGATATACAGAGTGTGAGAGAACGAAGAATGTTTTAATAGAGTTTGTAAGGAAGAAAGAAACAAGGCAGCACATAACAGAAAAATAGAGAGAGAGAGAGAGAGAAAAGAAAGAAAGAAAAACGTTGTACCTATAAATGATATGAGTTGGAAAGACGAGATCCAGTTGTTCTACTGACTATTTAATAAGTTGTAGGTATCACGCCTAATGCTTTCTTTATCGCACAGAACACGAGCTAAGTAGGGTATGGATGAGTTTTTGTACTTACTAGTGCGAGCATATAGTTTTCTATATAGGCAGGCTTCTGGTTTTGCCTGAAGAGATACAAGGGGAGAGTTGTGAATGTAGAGGGTGTTGTGAGTTAGATGGGATGGATTTAGCCCATTTTTCACATGAGTCCATGTGCCTGTCGACCAGAATATTAACAAGCCAACCTGTTCAAATTACACAATCTGAAATGGATCAATATCTGACTCTCATTAACGTTTACTGTGAATATTAATTTACATGTACTTCAGGTGACAAACATTAGGGAAGAATGGAAAGGTGTTTGTCTACGAGGATTGTTGAACATGTGACTATGAATCTGTTCTGTTAACCACACAAGATGTTGTCAGACAAGCAAGAGAAATATACTGATGTGTGGAAATCTGCCGCAAGCTTTCAGCATAAGGAACAACATTCGGATTTTATTATTTTATGTGAAGTGCAGCACATGTATCTCCGCTATCCTGATTCGGTAAATTAGACAACCAGCCGAACAAAATACACCTCGAATTATGTAATTCATTTTTCCAGAACATAGTTACTAGTATATGGGAGTGACTGTTTTCCATGAGTGCCCTCTCTCTCTCTCTCTCTCTATCTTTCTCTGCTGAATATAAATACAATTTAGTATAGTGACACTTGAAAACGATTCATTGAAATGGGAAAGAAACATCCCTCCTATGCGCTGTTACGTCTTCTTTAGCATATGAATGTAAATACACCAAGTTACATCACAGAGAAATAAAGTGAAATGGGAATTTGATTAGCAGAGGTGGAGGGTTTCAGTGCCTAGGCAAGGTATCAACAGTAGTAAGTTAGTATGAGGCTGTTTCTGAATCACCAATAATTCAGGTTTCACACTTTGGATGGCCACATCTTTATCAATTCGAAGCAGCTCTAAAGTGTTTTTATATCTTGAGTAGGTCGACCACACCATGAAGAGCCTCACTCAACACCCTGCATGATGACACCACATGCCAAGTGATTCACAATGGTAAGCTTAGCGTAGTCTACTAGATGAAGATGGAAGTGAAAGACAAGTCTGTGGCCTACTATAAACGCTGATATTCCAGACTGTGGTGGACTGGGTGATGCGGCAGATAGTTTGGTGTAACAAGACAGGAATCTATTGGAGTTACTAGAACACTCTGTGAAATCTGGATTTCATGTGATTGATTTACGTCTAATATCATACAAGTTCAAAGCTTTGAAGATGAGGACAGGATTTTAAGTGAACATAGAGAAAAGGAAAATGGTGTTAAAGATTTCTCGAGTTGACGTGACTCAGCCTGACCAGCAACAACAACCAAAACGAGTAACATTACTCTTTGTGAGAGGAATTAGATGTTAGGTCAGTCAGTTCTTCTATATGGGTTAGAAATTTGGCGAATGAATCCCCAAACAGACAACTGAAAACTTTTATCAATAGTTGTCCTTTTTTTGTCTTCATACTGAGGATCAGACGGGTGGTACAAAAAACTGAGCATCAATGAACTCTGAGAATCAATCAGTCATAAACCTACTGCTCTACAAGTATGCAGAAGAAAATATAGATGGATGGATTGAACACACGTTGAGGAAACTGTTGAGTAATATCGTGGACCAGCCAGTTCATTGCTCGAGTGGTAGTTGAATGAGAAACGGCCAGTTTGACGTTGTTTCAAGGATGACATGGAAGATATTGTGTAGTGAAGAGGTGTAGGAGATGAGAGGCCATGGATAATTGTAGAGCCGATTAGCTGAATGGGAGTTTAGGGAACAAGGTGAAATGGAGATGCGCTCTTGGTGAAGCCCTCCCTATCTGCGTCTCAGTACCCAAAAGAATAATAATAATAATAGCCTTCAATTGTGTATCGTTGACATTATTATTATGTAGTCTCTTTTTATCTTCATAAAGCCCACTATTTCTGAATAACTAGGTATCGATCAGTAATATTTAGTCTGATGCTCAATAGACAGTGAGTAGCTACACAGGAGGAATTCGCCAGGCACTAAATCGGATGTCAGGAAAAATACTCACCGATGACATTGTTTGGTGATGGTCGTTGGGCTGAAAATCACGAATTCACATAAGTTAGAATTCATTCATACGTCAGCCACTGGATTTTGACCCAGGTAACTGAATAGTCAATGAGCTCAGCCTCATAGCCTGCGTTCATTCTGTAGCAGTATCAGCGACGCTTTCTGATGGACATTGTGTCCAAAACTAGGCGGACACAGGGCCTACCAGTATTCTTCAATGGCTTTCTCTGGTTGACATCATTGACAGTGTTTCATCATTTTTGTATAGACTATTTATCAATCAATAATTATAACAATATTATTGATTTTTTTAATTGATTTCGAAAGCAGAATCACATATGCCATAACATTAAAAGGTAAGTAATCAATATATATATATATATATATATATATATATA
Source organism: Trichobilharzia regenti (assembly GCA_944472135.2). Classification (NCBI taxonomy): domain Eukaryota; kingdom Metazoa; phylum Platyhelminthes; class Trematoda; order Strigeidida; family Schistosomatidae; genus Trichobilharzia; species Trichobilharzia regenti. Next base: position 165,109,643 of record OX235270.1, read on the forward strand.
TATATATATCGACTGATGAATATTCATTGATGTAGTCAGTTAGTAATTTAGTTTTCTATCGATCAATCTATCTATCTGCATGAATAACTTTCTATATAACATTCTTCATTTTTTAAACATTTATTTACAGAAAGAAGTATGTTGTGTGTGTGTGTGTAAGTCTGTGCATGAATGTGTGTGTGTGTGTGTGTGCAGGGCTAGTGTACTGCACGCGTGTCTGCCTGTATGTGATCGTGCGTGTATGTTTGTGTTAAGATTAGTGCGTAATCAACTGCAACCAATATGCGCACGTATACATACAAGCGCGAGCCTAAATGCAAGTGACCTTAAACTTTAAAAATAAATAAATCAATAAATAAATATTTCATTTTAATTGTTTTGATTAGCGTAATAATAAATAATATTTATTGATCGAAAAATGTTCCCCATGTATCATCCTCACCTGTATTTGGGATGTATTGTATAGTTTGATGCAGCATTTTTCAGAAAAAATATAAGCAAACAGACAAACAAATAATAATACACCCACAGACAATTAGCGAGAAAAATTGGAAAACAAGTTTTCTTTTTTCATTGAGAAAACGTAATTTTTTTCAGATAAACTACTCAATAAGTAATTGATTGAATGCCTCACTGACTGAATAACATCGTTGACATTTATAGTATTATTAATATTATTGCTATTTGTCGGGATTCGGGATAAATTTCAACTGTTAGGTTTTTCGTCACCAACCAGTCAAATTTCAGTCAGAGAGATCATTGAAAATCAGGGCCACACAGAACATTGGACAAACAGTTGTTTCGCCCTCCCTAGTGTGCGTGACTGAGCCTGGGTAGTGTGCACCCACTACGTGACCAGCGAAGATCGAGCCATCCCCGAATCTGCAGGCAGTTGCGATACAACACTAAATCGAAAATCCCGGGTTCGAATCCCCTTAGTGGATGCTTATTGTTGAAACGTTATCCCCAGCCTTGGAGGATCAAGTAGCTGTCTAGTACTCTGTATCGTCAGTTTTTAATAATCTCATCTAACTGATATCAATCCATGATCAAAAGTGTAACACAGTAACTACTATAATCTGAATATTAGTCACCAACTAACCGATGTCTACTAGTTGGAATTCCTGAAGTTGTGAATAATGCACCGCACTAGTCAAGGATATCAGGCGGATTCTCATCGAAGGCACAAGTGAGCCAATTCACGAGTTGGCGAAGTTAGAATTCACACAAGTCACTGAATTCCAGCACTCAAATAGCTTACTCTTTTAACCACCTGAAGCAGCCAGGTGGCTCATTCCTTAGTTGTGGCGTCGTGGATGCATACTGCTGCAGAAGAGTCTAAAACCAATGCAACTAATTTAATGTGCTTACTAGTGAATAACTGACTACAAATAAGATGATGTTGTCTGAAGTGTACTACTAAACCAACACTTGAATAAAAGAAAATTACCCAACCACTACTTATACTACCGTTGTAACAACCTCACTGTTGGTTTCTACTGTCTTGATTTTTGATTGCATGGAGGATTTCATCATGAGCTGACATCTCAGTTATAGAACCACTGGAAAACCAGTTGGGAGTACTGGATGGCTGTTTCGTCCTAGTTTGGGACTCTTCAGGAGTACGCACCCACCGGGATTCGAACCCAGGACCTTTTGGTTACAAGGCGAGCTCGTAGACCATTGAGCCACTGGGACCCGATCCAATGGCCAGTCCATGAATTCTAACTTCTGCCAATTCACGACATCATAGCGCGACCACTTCACAATGTCTTCTTCCATGAGTTACTGCCTCATCTTCAACCTGCTGTACCCTACTGATCACGGCTTCCCACTAGAAGCCCAGGTTAACTGGCTGAATAGGGCCAGTCACTAGTGAGCGCCAGATGAATTTTCAAGTATTGGTTTCCGTAGGGATTTTTGTCTGATTGCATGGAGGATTTCATCATGAGCTGACATTTCAGTTATAGAACCACTGGAAAACCAGTTGGGAGTACTGGATGGCTGTTTCGTCCTAGTTTGGGACTCTTTATCAGCCTTGATTTTTATTTGTTTATTTGTTTTTCTAACTACTTATAACTCAAATATTTCTTTAGAACTCTTACATAATTCCCTATTTTTTTCTTTCATGTCTAGGTGAACATCCTAATTACAACTTATCCGTTAGAATTATTCATCTTATTGCATAATTCTACTACACTTGTCGGCTCCTTGTGCAGATAATTTAATCTTTGAAACAATGGCTGCTGAGTTGCAGCCTCACTGAGAACACCAACACTGACTGCGGAATGTTGGTACCTTCGGTTAGCTGACATGTCCAAAATAGGACGAAATATGCATCCTGGATTCCACTGCTAGTCACCATTCACCAATTTATTATTATTATTATTGTATCCTTTAGTTCCTAGAGGAACATAGAGCTTCAGCTGCGCACCTCCATTGACTTCGGTTTCCTGACAACTTTTTCAACCTGCTCCTCCTCGCATGACCTCCTCCAAGTCACTCTTGGACGACCAACTCGCCGCCTCCCTTTCGGGTCCCACTCGAGCAATGGCTTGTCTAGTGATGTCACTTGATGGTTTCCTCAGCGTATGGTCAATCCATCTCCATTTCTTCCTGCCTATTTGTTTCACAACCGGTTCCTGCTGTGTTGGTTCGCTCCCAGAGATCCCTGTTGCTGATCTTTTCTGGCTGGCCATCTGATCTTGAGTAGTATTGAGCGAAGACAACTGTTACTGAAGGTCTGAAGTTTGTTTGAGATACTCTTTATGACTCGCCAAGTCTCTGATCCGTATAGTAGCACTGACTTCACATTGGAGTTGAAAATCCGGATCTTATTTTTGATGTTGATTGCTGTTGACCTCCACACAGATTTGAGAGTAATGAAAGCTTGTCTTGCTTTTCCGATTCTGGCTTTGATGTCCTCGTCAGTTCCGCCTGTAGTTGAGACGATGCTTCCCAGGTAGGTGAAGGAGGTTGTTTCTTTCAGGTTCTTCCCATTTATGCTTATTGTGGTCTGTTGGTGTTGTTGATGTTGGCTAGGAATCTTCATCATCTCTGTTTTATCTATGTTCACGTGAAGTCCTATCTTTGATGCTTCTTCTGCCAACTTGTTACTTTTCACTTGCATATCTTCCAGTTTATCGGAAATCAGACATATATCATCGGCGAAATCCAGATCCTCCAAGTCTTTTGTGTCAGTTCATTTTATGCCTGTTCCCTCGTTGGTTGCCGTTGTCTGTCGCATTATCCAATCAATTGCAATCAGGAAGATCATTGGTGATAGTAGACAGCCTTGCCTCACTCCCGTCCTCACTTCGAAGGCTTCCGTAAGTTTCCCGTTGTGGATTACTTGGCATGCAGCATTGTCGTATAACTGTTGGATGAGGTCTATAATTGTCGATGGGACCCCGTAGTAGCGAAGTAGTTTCCAAATGACCTCTCGATCGACGCTGTCGAAGGCCTTTTCAAAGTCGATGAAGTTGAATGAGGTGGAGAGGTGACTTCCATTCCAAGCTTTGTTCAATGATGATCCGTAGAGTGGCGATTTGATCAATCACTAATTTGCTTCCATTAAAATACTCAAATATCGTTGAAGCATCTGTACTAGGCGCTAACATGCCAACGTGAGGCTGAGCACTTCATTCCAATCAATCATCAAAAAAGGCCATGTTGAATTCAGTAACATTACTTGATTTCTTTTTATAACGCCTTGGTTTCCTATTGTGTAGTGGCACGCGTTTATAATCTTCAACCCCACCTCACCACTGCATGGATTGTTAAATAGGATTTGCAGTTGACAACAATGCGAACATTTCTTTTTCCATCCATTCAAGGATAATTCACATTACAATCCACAGATGGGATACCACACTTCATTAAAAGATACTCTGAACTGAACTGAAATAGTGTTTGTGTTAATCTAAAGGTCAGGGCCTCTTTGGAGGTGTGTCAGTAAGAAGAGACTTTACCACCGGTTACAAACCCGAACAGGCTGTATTATTTTTGAGGATCTCGTGGTCAGCTTGAATAGAAATCTGAGGATGTTTGCCATGCTCCTGTAATTCTACCGGACTGGACCGCTCTAACTTCTAGTTAGCCTAAACATGAGAAGTGAATCGACGTATCTGAGAAGTTGTAGCAGCACCAACAATCAGACTGAAAGGCTGATTGCTGAATAGATCTCATCACTTAGATACAAATGACTGGATCGTGTGACATTTGTCATATCTGGCTGGCGTACACGTGTGGTGTTTGGTTATGGATTAAAGGTGTGTACTGCAGGCGAACAGCAACCTCCTTTATAGATGTGAGTGATACACAGCCGTTGAAAGTGGAGGAAATGATAAAGCTGGCTAGCTAGCTGTCTTTCACCATACGTGTGTCTGCATTCTACCTCTCATTTCAGCTGGTATAATAGGCTGAATAATATTTAGATGATGCCAAGGACATGTGCTACGCATGCTTAGCTGTTGCCTTCCTCAATAGGCAATATTAACTGACATAGACGAGATCATGTTGGGAAAGCACTAGTGATCATGATCAAACTAAAACTTGGTCTGCATCATTCCGTGAAATATGCGACAGTTGGTTTTAGCCAGCTAGCCAGTGACGTAGGGAGACAAAGGGTGCCTGAGTGGGATTATAAGATCCAAGGAGGACTAAAGGATAATGGCGGGTGATATGGCTGAAAATCGTCCTTCTCATTCACGGCTCAGATTAATTCACACTTTGCGAGCAGCCATTTCCATTAAAACCCATTAAAACTGCTTTTCCATGTCACTGTCGCTTCTCTCTGTTATATCTGTTCCAGAATGCATTTAGACGGAGGAATATATACACTATAGAGAGAACATACTGACACCGGCACATTTCTTCAATGAGTGACGCTTAATAATACTGAATTTACTGACACAAGTCGTTGGACAACATTCAACATCAACAAGTAGCGTCACATGCTAAGTGATACATAATGGAAAACTCAACAAAATATGGCTGTGAAGTGTGTCAACACACGATTGGGTAATACAGAACTATCCGCGTAGTATCACCCACGATGATATTCCTAATTGGACCGATTAGACGACCCTAAAAGGCTCAGACTTCGTGCGTAATTTGTGTAGAATGCAACACAAATTCGAAGACCTATAAGTTGGCAAATTAAGTATGCGGAGAAGACAGAACTTTATTGAAGTGAACATATAGAGGAAAAATGGAATGAATGCACTCAGTGACCGACAAAAACAAGCACCAATGGCTGTCATCAACAGAATAAATTTGAACAAGACAAGAACAACAGTGGTCTGTGCAGAATAATATGATACCATCATTTATTTCGTTAGCTTCTCATCAGCTGCTTACAGCCTGAATAAATTATGAGGTTCATATACAGAACAGTTTTAACATACTTGCAAATTTTTTTCATGGTGTCAGTTCACAGACGGTTCTACAATTAGTGAACAGTGCTGAGATCCCGTGGTTTTTACTCACCTTTGGATTTGCCTTATTCACAGCTTTTACAGCTGTATCTATGGCTGCCTGGATACTCTTCCAAGCTCCTTCAGTGTGAGCACACCTGTCGAACACAGATATGTGTTTAGCTAGTTCTTCCTCAAATACGGATTTAGTTTTCTGATCGAGCTGGGGACGTGATGGTTTTACCGCCAGCTGTTTCCTACGTCCGTTCAGTCGTAAGCACACACGAGCGCGGATCAGTGCGTGGTCACTATCTACACACGTGTTCCAGAAGGAGCGACAATCTCCTACCGACCCACGCCAACGATAGCTTATTGCTATGTGGTCTATTTGAGTCCAGCGTTGGTTTGATGATGGGGGTCTCCAAGTCAAACAGTGTCTCTCCTTGTGTTTAAAGTTAGTGCTTACAAGAAACAAATGATTATCAGAACAGAACTGTAGGAGACGGTCACCGTTGTCGGTTCGCTGGCACGGATCTCCATAGGTGCCACCGACATCCTTCTCAGATTGACACAATTTCCCTACTTGAGCGTTAAAGTCACCAGCTAGAACGACTATGTCTGAGCGTTTAGCCTTTCCCACCAAACTAGACAGCTTTTGGTAGAACTCATCCTTCGTTTCATCTGAACTGCAGTCAGTGGGGGTGTAGGCGGAGATTACGAAAAGGCATCGGCGAGTAGTGCAGTCCTTTCTCCTTCTTACTGACCTGTTCAGACGGACAGCACACATTCGGCTATCTACCGGGATCCAGTCAAGCAATGTCTTTTCTGCCCTAGTACTCAAAGCTATCCCTACGCCAACTAATCCTCGTGAACTAGCTGTGGCATCTCCTGACACCCTCAAGGTGAATTTTGAAGATTCATCCTGTTGGCCAGGTGTGGTTAGGTGAATAACCACACTTGGGTGTTGTATGCGTGTTTCTGTCAACAAACACACATTTTATATATACTATAAGGGGAATATACATTGTTAAAGGAGACGGGTTCATCAAAGTGAAATGGTCGCAGGCTAAGAGAGCAGCAGAAAGAGAGACCATCATACATATATATATATATATATATATATATGGATACATATCAGACACACAAGAAAATAGTCCCCTGAGACCTATACTTTCGATGGTCAACTCGCCCCAACGTGAGGTTGCCGGTTCGCTTGCGGAGAGGTTGTAACCCATTTGCCGACGTCTAGTCGTGCGCACCGTCGCCGAAAGGGTGAATCATATGAACGTTTCAAATAACTTCATGGAGTCATTTGATGTAATCTCCTTGTTCATAATGATCGCAATCAATAAAACCATTGAAGTCAGTTGTCAGCAGTCTGATCTTCTCCCACTACCGGAGTCGGAATTCAAACGCCTACTACTAATATGTACCATGAGTGTACAATTCCTGTTTGACAACACTGTTTACCGACAAACAGATGATGTAGCTATGGGCAGTCCACTTAGCCCTGTTTAACAGATATATTCACGTCCAACCTTGAAAGAACAAAGTTGAAGCACACAATCCACGAAACAACTTCCTATTGTCGTTATGTCAATGACACATTTGTAGTATGCAACAACGAAAGTCATGCTTCCTACCTACTCAGATTATTCAACGACGCACATTCAAATATTATATTTACTATGGAACATGAGAATGATGAAAAGTTCCATTTCTTTGGCATTGCCATGCAACGCCTAGAAGATGGTGGTCTTCAGACGTCAATTTACCGAAAACTGACATGGAATGGACAACACAATTTAATAGTTTTTGTCCAAATAGCTATAAACGAGCACTAATCAAGACCCTGTACTATACAGCAAGGAGAATATGCTCTACAGAGAAATTAGAGGAAGAATTTAGGATTCTCGAAAAGGTATTGAAAAACAACTGTTATCCTCAAAGATGCATTAACAAACATGGAAGATATGAAGGCTCAAAAATCAAACAAATCACGTTTGAAAAAAGCCTGTCTTCATTAAACTAGATTTTAAAAGTGAAAACATTACAGCAGTGGTCAACAGAAGACTGAGTGCGTCACTAGCCAGAGCCTACCCTGCAGCTAAGTGGGTTCCCATCCATCGAACAACATACTCTTTGGTGCAATCAAAAATCAATAGATACCCTTCTCATGTTATCTCCAACTGTGTATACAAATTTACATGTATCTGCGGGAGCAATTACCTTGGGAGAACAGAAAGAAGGGCACACCTCCGATTTTCTGAACATGTGCCGAAAAGCCTACGTCTCAAGGGAACAAACTCTTATAATAACGCTATTAACAGACATCTCCTCGATACGGGTCATGAGGTGGAAAACGAGAAATCCTTTAAAAATTATCAATAAACAAAGGAGCTCGATTCTCCTCAAGTTTGCCGAAGTGATTTCTATCAAACGCTTGAAACCATATTTGTGTGTTCCTAAAGAAGAAGTTATTAGTCTTTCCTTGCCCACCTGGTAACTGGATATCTTCATACTCCCGATTGATTACGTAATCTTTGGCTTTAACCTCACCCCTTTGACATACTGTAATTTTGCTTATCTCTTGTTTCTATTATTTGAGTTGTTACCTAATTTATTAGTCACTCTGCATCTTACGCGTCTCCCATCTTTATCACGTAACTCCTTTACCATTGTATGCAGACATTTATCATTTTGTTTAAACATGAACTGCCTGTGTAAATACTCAAATTCAAATTCAGTCAGGATCAAAAGAGGAGCTGAAACCCTAACCATTCTGAAATTAGTTTGAAAATCTACTTGATGCTCACCTCAGCATAAAGAACAAAGTCCTTATTTTAAACACAGATATGAAGGTAGTCAGTCAATTCTTTTGTACGCGTCAGAAACTTGGCTGTGTTTTTCTCGAAAAGCATTTCAGACAGGTCAGACTGCAGACTTTCATCAAAAGCTGACCTCATTTGCTCTTTGAACGAATAACCCCCTGCCCTTTTTCTGAGACTCAAACCTGAGTCATTCAGTGCACTACTGCCAAGAGTCAGAATCGTTACAGGACGGATGACATTAGTTAATTACTATCTAGTTTATATTTATCAAAGTATTCAACGCAGACAATTCTACAGGAGGTTGATCACACCAGCTAAATTTAGCTCAGAATTTAATGTCTCTGACTGTGCAACAAAAGGGGGCCCGGGATTTGAATTTCAGAAAGGGAGATGTTAAGTGAAGGCACCTTCAAGGTGTTTGTAGATACACTTTATGCGTCTAGTGCGTGCTGCCTTCAACCACCTAACATATTTATAAAATATGAGGAATTCTGTAACTCTTTTTAAGTAACTAGGAAGTCTTAGAATTCAAATGAATAACTTTGGTATTATTATAGTACTATTTGAGAAATGAATGGTAATTCATTGGTGGAATTTTCATTCGCCCTTTTGAGAGAAAATCGTCAGTATCTTTACTGGGGAGGTATTTAAAAATTGGGTTGCTGAAACCACCTCCATCATTACATTGCATGTAATTTCTCTTATTCGCTTCGTCTTAATCTACCAAAAAAATACTGCCTCAAATGATGTTTTCTACTCTTGAGAGTATTTAAAATATCTACAACCTGTATGATAATACAAGTTTCTACTGAACTTGAGAGGAAGCGGAGTGTGAGGGTGGCAGCGTATCCTAATACACGTTGAGATAACTATTCTTGAGATTTTTATCACTAACTGTAACTGTTTGAGAAATAGAAAACTGACCACAGGCAGTCTACAGTTATTCACTTATATCCTTTGGCCTTAAATTGTACTTCTGCACGTTTCGCCCTAATTAGCTTTCGGCCAAAATATCTTACGCTTCACAGGTGAAGCAATGAAGTATCACATAAGGGATTGATGTGCGGCCACTTCATGTCAGACAACAGGCAATATGTCACGTGATTTACTGTCGTCGGTTACTATTTCAGTTGAAGATCCTGAGTAAAGAGAGAATATATTGCGCAATATAATTTTTCCTGAAAAATTCAGTACGTGGTGCAAAACTGCTGTTCCCAATAAAGCGATTACTCTTATCATTTTATCGTTTAAGGTGGGGACACCTGAAACCCTCAGTCAGATTCTTAATAAAGCAAGAATTAGTGTGGCATTTAAACCTACAAATTCACTCAGGTAGGAAAATCTCAGTAGGTTAAAGGACTCAGTTGACTCAATTAGATAAAATAATATAATTTACGAAATATCTTGCGTTCATCATGAGCTGCGTGAACTACATAGGTGAAACGAGTACATTAACGGTAGTCAGATTATCGGGACATAAGAATTTAGCTAAGATAAGGAGTTATTGATCCTGCGAAGATGAGTAATTTAGAAAGAAGCACTCAGCAGTTCCACTGCATGCATTATTACATAACCACAGAGTAGAGTGGGACAGAGTTGAAATCCTAATAAGTAATATAGATAGACGAGAGTGAGAGAGCGAGGTTGATAACTGAATCTTTGTTCATTGAATCTACAGTCATCACTAGTACCAGAGATATGGTAAACACTACTACCAATTAAATCAAGAGATGAGAAGTAATGAAATTATGCAAATGAAGTCAGAAAGTTTTTTACTTATTATTTATTTTTGATTACAGCTTGAATCCACACTGTATTTTTTGTACAAGTATGGAATTTTCAGCATTTGATGTCGGTAGCCCAAATTCTGTAGGCCAACCATAGATATCAGGTGTCCGTCGGCATGGCAGTGAACCTTGGACCATGCGAATGGTCGCTGAGAGTCCTAACCACTGTGCCACCGATGCACAGTTGTGTGGGTGTGGTGAGAGCAAGCTGCTAGCCGATTGATTGACACTAATCTACGTTAATGTCTAGGTCACTAATATGGGCCGCGAGAAAATATGAACAAGGCTGTTTCAACAACCAATCACAGCAAACTTAAATGTGGACAAATATGATTCGCAGATAGATGGCTCTACTTTCCGAGAAATATCGAAAACAACCAATCATAAGACTGTGTTTGTCTGCTTAACTTCCGAGAAACAACCAATCAGAAGACTGCCTTTTTCTGCTTGCATAAGCCTTATTAATGCACATAAAATATATATAAATACGTGTTGATTTTCGTAATAAAACGATATGTTGCCTGGCCCTTGTCTTCTGTTGTTACATGGGTATTGCCTAGAAATGGTTCTACTTAGCAATAAAATGTGCTGGAAACGTGGTCATTAGTAAATATTACCAAATAACACTGGGAAGTAATTTTGCTCAACATTTACAACCTGCTGATTCGTAGATTTCTACTAAACATGAGAAAAAGCCTTATTCTCGATGGATGACATCATATCTCAACACATGAGATGACCGTCCCTGAATGGTATCCTTGGTTCACAAAATGTACTCCCGAACTTCCTATATAATTTGCATTAAACAAGGTGTCGTCGTGTATTTCTCGAACGAGACAGAGAAGAGATAGTACACAGCGTGTTGGTTTGCCTTTCAAATCAGATAGGGCTGTGTGTAACACGATCTGCCGTCAATTTTTCTTTTATTTGAAGATCCTCAATGAAGAGAAAATATCATGCAATAATTTCGGTTGGGAATTCTACACATTATGTAAACACTTATTACAATAAAGCGTCGGTGGCATAGCGGTTAGGACGCTCGCCGACCATGCACATGGTCCGGGTTCGATCCCCGGCTGCAAACGCACTCCTTTACCTCGCTAAGCCAGAAATAATGGTGGTAAAGAGGAAAGGTTGGACATGAGGCTGGCAACCCCATCCAGTAAAATAGACACTGCTACAGAAACTTCAAGCCTCTAGCTTGAAGACCTATGTTCCACTGGAGAACGTGAAGGGATGAAAAATAAAAGATTAGAATAAAACGATTATTATTCTAAACTAAACACCAAATTTCAAGCAGTTGGCTGGAAACGAGGATGAGGAATTAAGACAGACGTTCATCAATCTGAAATCAATGTGGAGATCTAAACACAAAACACTTACTCAATACCGGTAAAAAGATCAAACTATTCAACAATAACGTCAAGTCAGCCAATTCTACTATACACTTCAGAGAATTGATGTGTGCTCCCCGTAAAACATTTCCAACAGGCCACCTACTAAAGACCTTCATCAACTGTTTCGATAGTGAAGATCAGGTGACTATCTGACCAGAGCGGATATACTATCCAAGAAACTTTTAAATAAGAGTCCCAAACTAGGACAAAACGGCTATCAGTACCCCCATGTTTTCTTATGGTTTTCTAACAGATGTCAGCTCATAATTAAATCCTCATACCGATCAAACAAAAAAAATCCCTACGAAAACCAATACTTGAAAATTAATCTGATGCCCACTAGCGGCTGGCCTTATTCAAGCAGTTAACCTGGGCTTCCAATGGAAAGCCATGACCAGTAGGATACAGTAGGTTGAAGGTGAAGCAGTAACTCATCGAAGAAAACATTGCAAACTGGTCGTGCTTTGTCATGAATTGGCAGAATTCATGGGTCATTGAATCCGATAGCATTGGCTTAATGGTCTACGAGGTCGCCTTGTAACCAGAAGATCCTGGGTTTGAACCCCACCTGGTTAGTAATGATGAAGAGATGCAAACTAGACTGACGAAACTGCTATCCAGTACTCCCAGGTTCTCCAATTGTTCTATAACTGATGTCAGCTGACGATGATATCTTCTAACGAATGTGGGTTTGTTCACCGATTCACTGCTCTTTTTACATTAGACTGCATAAAAAATGAAAGTGAAGACAAGATTGAAAACAAAGTGCTAGTATTATCTATCCCAAGCAAAATACCTAAGCCGCATCATCCTGGAGAGAATAAAACAAGCCCTGCATGAAAAACTTCGACTGGAACAGGCTGGATTCAAGAGAAACAAGTCATGTATCGGTCAAATCGCTACACTACGGATCATTATTGAACAAAGCTTGGAATGGCAGTTACCTCTCTATCTCACCTTCATCGACTTTGAAAAGGCCTTTGACAGCGTTGGTCGAGAGATGATTTGGCAACTACTTCGCTACTAGGGGGTGTCGTTGACAATTATACTTCTCATCCAACAGTTGGACAACAATGCTGTATGCCAAGTAATCTACAACGGGAAACTTACGTATTCCTTTGAAGTAAAGACGGGATTATGAAAAGCTGGCTGCCTACTATCGCCAATGATTTTACTGATTGCAGTAGATTGGATAATGCGACAGACAGTGGGCAACGAGGAAACAGGCATAAAATCCATCTTACGATGTTAATGCTCTTAATCAGTGTTTCATACTCTCTCCTTCTACTATAACTACTTCTTACGTTACTAATCTTGTAGCTGATAACTTCCAGGACTTTAACACTCTCGATGTTTTAAAATATCTTAAAACTCTTAAGCCCTCACATAGTCTTGGCCCTGATGGTATACCTGCATATGTTCTAAAACAATGTGCAGATGCTTAATGTTCTCCTCTAACTAACATCCTAAATGCTTCTTTCTTCGAAAACGTTGTACCTGTTCCATGGAAAGACATTAAAATAGTCCCTGTCCCTAAACCTGGAAATAGCAAGAACGTAAAGTTCAGACCCATTGCCATCACTTCCCCGTTTCTAAAGCTCATGGAAAAACTAGTACTTCTTAAACTCGAACCCTCCCTTAAAAGCTCTGAAGACCCCAAACAATTTGCCTACAGACAGGGTAGGAGCACTTTAGACGCTGCAGCCGTCTTACACAACAGTATCGTCTCATCATTAGATAAAAGAGCCAAATACGTCCGCTGCACGTTTCTTGACTTCACTTCTGCTTTCGACTCTGTACTTAGATGCCTCTTGCTAAATAAGCTCTCCCTAACACAAACTGAGTCCTGGTCACTAACTGGTTACATTCCTACTTTTCAAACAGAATGCAGTACACCGTATACAAAGGCCAATCCTCCTCTGCTGTGCTCACAGAAGCTGGTGTCCCCCAAGGTGCTGTACTCTCCCCACTTCTCTTTTCTTTTTTTCTACACGACATTAATTTTGTTATATATTCTGACGACCTAACTGTATCTTTGCCTGTCAAATGTCAAAGTGACTGCACTAAAAAAAACGGCTTTTTATCAGAAGTCAGACAATAGTCCATGGAAAACGGTCTCACCTTAAACCCCTCTAGACGCCAAACAGTTAATTTCACCTTTAGGTGCAAATCTGACCTAAACAAACTGGTCTGTCTGTCTGTCTGTCTGGATTCAACATAGAACTTGGCACCGAAGTGCAGCAGTTCGAGTTGCCACGTTCCAAATAGCACACAGAGGTAGACAAGAAGATGAGTGAAGAGAATCAATAGAGTTTGACAAGTATAAGAGTGAAACAGAATGGGTAATGGTAGAAAGGAATATGAAAGATTACAGAGACTGAATACATCTGCGCCATTGACAACGATTTTGAGCCATGTCACCTATTGTCTCCAGCCATTGATTCCTAGAGTCCCGAGGGCCCCAACCCGGGAGTCTGCATCTCCCTACCTGACTCAGTTTAACTGTCAAGGATTTCATGGATTGATGCCATGTTTTTGTTTGGCCACCACTGGCTCTTTTCCAACCTGAACCTATATCAGCTAGCAATGCCCGTCGGGGGAGGCGGTGGTTAGGCATGCGCAGCACGTGACCTAGCCATCTTAGTCTATGTAACTTTATAGCCTCGTCGATTGATTTTCCCTCTTTGCCCAACACTCTACGCCTAACGTCAACATTACTTATCTTGTGAAACCACCTAACGTGAGACAGAGATCGCAGACATCTATGATCGAAAGCAGTCAACCTTTTCATGTCTTCAACGCGTATTGGCCATGTTTCAGAGCCATAGAGAAGGACGGAGCGAACTGATGAGCAGTACACACGTCCCTTGGTTGATAACCGGATGTCACGCCTACGCCAGAGATGGTGTAAGTCAGCGAAAGCAGCTCGAGCTTTTCGGATCCGTGCTGAGATTTCATCGCCAATCAGTCCGTTGGTGCTAATACAACTTCCCAAGTAGGTGAAGTGGTCAACATGTTCTATCACTTCACTCCCTATCACTAAGTTAGGGGTTGACGGTGTCCAGTCCTGTAGCAGCATCTTACATTTTGCAGGGGCGAATCGCATGCCAAACATACGAAGATTGCTGCTCAAGGTGTTCAGAAGACTCTGCATTTTGTCAGCATCCTCCCCTAACAGGACTATGTCATCTGCATATTCTAAGTCCATTAGATTATTCCCTGGTAACAAGTCGATTCCTAAGTCACTACGTTCAGTTAAGGATACTTCCATTAGCATATCTATGATGAAGTTAAACAGAAATGGGGAAAGTGGACATCCCTGTCGGACACCACTGGTTGTTACCAATTCAGATGACAATTCCCCATAAGCCCTTACACGACTACGTGAGTTTGAATAGAGTGCCTTGATTAGTGCAATGTACTTTCTTGGCACTCCCTTCACAGTCAGACATTGCCATAGTACCTTTCGATCCACGGAGTCGAAGGCCGCCTTCAAGTCAAGAAATATGACAATTGTTGGACGCCGAAAAGTGTGTCTATGTTCTAGAATCTGTCGAAGAGTGAAGATATGATCTATGCACCCTCTACCTGGTCTAAAGCCTGCTTGATTTTCCCTTGTCTGTTCCTCCCGAGTTCTGCTTAGTCTATGCATGATTACTGAGCCTAGGATTTTAGAGACTATGTTCGTTAGGCTGATCCCCCTATGATTATCACACGAGGACTTGTTTCCCTTCTTGAATATCGGTATAATAAGTGACTTACCCCAGTCTGATGGTACTGTCTCTGATTCCCAGACTTTGCCTAGTACCTCAGTTAATCTACAAACTAGTATGTCACCCCCATATTTAAACACCTCCGGAATAATTCCGTCGGGTCCTGCCGCTTTGCCTCGTTTCAAATTACTGATAGCTTTTGTAACCTCACCTACAGACGGCGGACCAGTGTCTATATCCCATTCGGGTACGTGGTGGATGGCGGGGAGGTTCAGTGTGGCTGTAGGCAAGTTAAATTGTTCCTCAAAGTGTTCTTTCCAGCGTTCAAGGCGTCTATCCTGAGAGCTAATTAAGGAGCCATTTTTCTCAGAAATAGTCTCACTTATGAATTGCCTTCTCCCACCCGATTCTGTGATGAGTCTAAAGAGTTGCCTAGTGTTGCCTATCGCCGATGCTTTTTCCATCTCTTTCGCCTTTGTCACCCACCACTGTTCACGGTCCTTGCGGAGACTTTTAGTAAGTTTCCTTTTGTGCAGCTTTCGCTCCTCATTGAATTCGGAGCTCGCCGGAATAAGTCTTCTAGCATCTATCAGTTCGGATGAGGCAGTCGAAATCCAGTGGTTTTTACTCACCTTTGGATTTGCCTTATTCACAGCTTTTACAGCTGTATCTATAGCTGACTGAATATTCTTCCAGGCTTCTCCAGGGTGAGCACAGCTGTCGAATACAGATATGCGTTTAGCTAGTTCTTCCTCAAATAGGGATTTAGTTTCCTGATCGAGCTGGGGGCGTGATGGTTTTACCGCCAGCTGTTTCCTACGTCCGTTCAGTCGTAAGCACACACGAGCCCGGACCAGTGCGTGGTCGGTATCTACACACGTGTTCCAGAAGGAGCGACAATCTCCTACCGACCCACGCCAACGATAGCTTATTGCTATGTGGTCTATTTGTGTCCAGCGTTGGTTTGATGATGGGGGTCGCCAGGTTAAACAGTGTCTCTCCTTGTGTTTAAAGTTAGTGCTTACAAGAAACAAATGATTATCTGAACAGAACTGTAGGAGACGGTCACCGTTGTCGGTTCGCTGGCACGGAACTCCATAGGTGCCACCGACATCCTTCTCAGATTGACACAATTTCCCTACTTGAGCGTTAAAGTCACCAGCTAGAACGACTATATCTGAGCGTTTAGCCTTTCTCACCAAACTAGACAGCTTTTGGTAGAACTCATCCTTCGTTTCATCCGAACTGCAGTCAGTGGGGGCGTAGGCGGAGATTACGAAAAGGCATCGGCGAGTAGTGCAGTCCTTTCTCCTTCTTACTGATCCGTTCAGACGGACAGCACACATTCGGCTATCTACCGGGATCCAGTCAAGCAATGTCTTTTCTGCCCTAGTACTCAAGCTATCCCTACGCCAGCTAATCCTCGTGAACTAGCTGTGGCATCTCCTGACACCCTCAAGGTGAATTTTGAAGATTCATCCTGTTGGCCAGGTGGGGTTAGGTGAATAACCACACTTGGGTCTTGTATGCGTGTTTCTGAAACACAACATACATCAATGGCTCGAGATGCCAGGGTCTTAGCTAGTGATGCTTGTTGTCCTATTTGGCAAAGTGTCCTAACATTAAATGCTCCTATATGAAATTGGTGGCGTGGCTTTAGGAGACTATCCGTGGTGGTTTTTTGGCTTTCGTCGTTTTTAGTGGACACAGAGTGAAGAGGGAGTGAGGAGCCATCAAGTAGAGGAGTTGCATCAGTGGGGAAGGCAAGGTAATAGAGATGAAGATGAAGACAAAGATAAGTGAGGATTAGAGAGGTTTTGTGTGCATTTCGGATTGTGAGGGCGATTGTTACTTCCCGGCTGCCCACACCGTGGAAGTTGGTTGCGTGACCGCAGAGCCCAGGGGACAACTGCTTGAGGCCGGTCACACGCGGCCTGTTTTTGTTCGTTCTTTTTGTTTGGTGTGCCTCAGTAGCATACTTATCACTCCCGCCCTGTGACACGGCAGCAGGAAGCGCGGTCGTTGTTAATCCGGGCCACGGCCGATCCGGCATGAAATTTTGTGAATTTGTTTGGATCATGGTATTGGATGAGGTAGCTGCTTTTTGTTTAACCGCTATCCAAACAACCTGCCTGGCATGGTAGAACCTCAAGAGACATAAGTCTCAGCCAGTATAGCTTGATTAGGTCATTGCGGTGTTCAAACAAACTGGTGGCTAGCACTCACACGAGCTGTGCAACATAGATGGCACTGAAATAGAAACCAAGTCAGAAATTAAATACCTAGGCGTCATTCTATCTGCTGATCTTTCCTGGTCGTCTCATATCTTGATGATTTCTAAGAAAATATTCCGTCTTACCTTCTACATCAAGAAGTTAAGACATTCTGGTATAACCCAACCCTTACTCCTTTAATTCGTTAACTCCCGTATTCTGCTTATTATTCCATATTGTTCTCCCTTAGTCTTTCCTGGGCTACTGAAGAAAGACTATACCTTATTACGTAGGATGTTAAAGGTTGTCAGCAGGGTAAGCTACGTGCCACTTAATCACCTTGTTAATATTCTGGTTGACAGGCACATGGACTAATGTGAAAAATGTGCGAAATCCATTTTATCTAACTCACAACACCCTCTTCATTCACAACTCTCCCCTTGTATCTCATCAGGCAAAGCCAGAAGCCTTTATAGGAAACTACATGCTCACACTAGTAAGTACAAAATCTCAACCATACCCTACTTAGCTCGTGTTCTGTGCGATAAAGGAAGCATTAGGCGTGAAACCTTTAACGTATTAAATAGTCAGTAGAACAACTGGATCTCATCTTTCCAACTCATATCATTTATAGGTACAACGTTTTTCTTTCTTTCTTTTCCTTTTCTCTCTCTCTCTTTTTTTCTGTTATGTGCAGCTTTGTTTCTTTTTTCTGCTTACGCCAGTAAATATACTAGAACCTACTTATCTAGCACCTTCAAACACTCAGTTTAATTTTGGCTTTGCTACCGACATGCTAATATATTGTTGTCAAAACTAACTGAGATTCCTCTTAATCTATGTAGAATTTTATTTTATTGTTAATTTATTAACTGGATGCAATACAGTAGTAAAATGCTGAAAATTCCATTCTGTATCGCATGTACTGTTTTGGAACAAAGCTATTATCATTATTATTATTATTAAAAAGAACTCGGAGGATCTGGACTTCGACGATGATATATGTCTGATTTCTCACAAACTCAAAGATATGCAAATGAAAAGCAACAAGTTGGCAGAAGAAGCATCAAAGTTATGATTTCAGGTGAACATAAAGAAAACAGAGGTAATGAAGATTCCTGGCCAACACCAACAAGCAAAGAAACAACCTCCTTTACCTACCGACAGCGGAAGCATCGTTTCAACTACAGGAGGAACTGATGAGCATATCAAAGCAAGGATCGGAAAAGCAAGACAAGTTTTCATTTCTGTCAAGTCTGTTTGGAGGTCAACAGCACTCGGCATGAAAATAAGATCTGAATTTTCAACTCCAATGTGAAGTCAGTCAGTGCTACTCACTATACGGATCAGAGACTTGGCCAGCGCATCATAAAGAGCATCTCAAACAAATTACAGACCTTCATCAATAGCTGTCTTCGCTCACTACTCAAGATCAGATGGCCGGCCAGAAAAGATCAGTAACAGGGATCTCTAGCTATGAGCGAACCAACCCAGTAGGAACCGAGTGTGCCACAGATAAGCAGGAAGAAATGGAGGTGAATTGGCCATACTCTTAGGAAGTCATCAAGTGACATCACTGGACAAGCCCTCGAGTGGAACCCAAAAAAGAAGTGGCGAGTTGATCGTCAGTGCGAGGGTGACATGGAGGAGGTCATGTGAAGAGGAGATGAAAGCATGTGGGCAGGTGAAAACTTTGGCAGAGAATGGAACGCAATGGAAACGTCTGGCTGAAGCCCTATGTTCCTTTAGGAATTAAAGGAAATAATAATAAATAACAACAATACTAGTGAAATTTGAGCTTTTACCTTAATCTGGTTATCATTATTATTATTATTATTATTATTATTTATTATTCCCTTGGGTTCCTAGTGGAATATAGGGCTTCAACCGGAGCACATCTCCATTTCAACCAGTTCTCTGCTAAATAATTGTTTAGCTAACTCCATGATTGTTCATACTCTGTAATCTCCTCTCCCCCAAATGATGCCTTTTAGTGTTACCCTTGGACGCCCAAGATGTCGTTTCCAGTTCAGGTTCCACTACAGCGATGACCTGACTGGCCAGCGACCTCACCCGTAGGTCTCCTCAGCATGTGCCCAACACATTCATCTTCATCTTCCTCAGCATATTTATGGAACAGTGGGTTCTCGGTTCGTTCATTCCCAGAGTTTCTTGTCGTTCCTTTCTTTCTAACTAGTCATGTTACCTATACTACTAAGCCAGTGAAGGTAATTATTGATGAAAGTTTTCAGCTGGCTTTTGGAGATGCTTCTAGTGACGCATTTGTCAAGTTTTGTCCTATTTTGAAGAACTAACTGACTTAACATTGGTTTTTAATTAGCCAAATTTCGTTGTTTACTCTGCGGAGAGTAGAAAACATTATTTCCGAAATCATTTCAGAGTGTGATGTAGGTCTGTCTTACTTTTCAGATTGTGGTTTTGATTTCCTCACCCTTGCCAATTACGTGGGACTGACACAATAATGGCAAGATAATAGAATGATATAATACTGATCGGTGGTTGTTGTTGTTGTTGTTTATGGTAGTTTGGTATCCTCATCACCTGTCTTCCTCATGTTCACTAAAGTCATATCTTCTCTGCCTATTTCCTCTGCCAACTTGTTCATTTTTTCATAGAAAAGAAAAAGTGTTCAGCAAAGAGTTACTCTTTTCGGCGATATCATTCTCTTGCTGTACAAATCGCAAATTTTTAGTAATTTGTCTTGGCAACAAAAGGAATATTTCCAAAGATGTGTTAATGCAATTGTTAGTTTTTGACAAACAAATTACGTAATTTTGAAGGCGTTAATCGGTTAGAAACTAAAATAAAGTTACAAAAGTAGGTTGGGTGACGTAATCTAATTGGTAGGGTTCAATGAAAAAATGAATGAGAGTTAAGTTAATAAGCTGAGTAGAATTCACTTAAAAATAAACGAAAATCGAGTTAGCAACAGTCGTCATGAGCGTAGAGATTTAATAGAAAGTGGGGGTAGAAAATAATGCAATTAAGAAATAGACAAACAAAGAAGAAAGAGGTAAGACAAAATTACGTATTTGGTGTTAAGATAGATCAAGACCATTGTAGATTTAGTGACTGAACAAACTTCTTTTGTATGCAGAGTTCAGGATTCAATATGTGAATTGACATTGCTTCTGCAGTTTGAAGAAGTTTAATTCGTATTCTTTTGGCAAGATTTCCACGTATTGTGTAGATAACTGAGAAGTTGTTTTGTGGGTTTGCTTGGTGTCCGGATTCGATCAAGTGTTCTAGGATGGAGCTGTGGTGGGGGGGATCTTCTTTCTCCTTTATAAAACCATGAAGGTAAGTGTTCGCTGATTCGTTTGGATAGCAAACGCTGGGTACGGCCGACATACCTAGCTCCACATGAGCAGGTGACTTGGTAGATGCACATTGATGAGGCCCCCAGTGGAAGCTTATCCTTCACGTTCGTGCGAATCATTGGTTTCGTAGAGAAAGTTAGTCTGAGTTCCGCTGCGAAGAAGGTTTTCTTCAGTGAACGGCACAGGCGGTTTCTAAGTATTTCTGCTGAAGAATCTCGGTTGAATTGTAGATTCAAATAGAGAAGTTTCTTGGGAGCAGTAAGCATGGATGGTTTTTGTGTATTCGGCTTCATAGCTTTTGTGATGAAACGTTCCAGGTAACCGTTTTCAAGAAGGATTCTTTTCAGGGTCTTCAGCTCTTCTTCTTCTATAGTTTCTGGACTGCAAATGTTGTGGATTCTGTGAGTCATCTTCAAATTTTATGTGAAATTAGATATAGGCCATCTACTCGAAGTTCATATCGTCTACAGTCTTCTTATCAATTCAAAGTCCTTCTGTATTCTCTTCTCCTATGCCCGGACCTGCAGCATGTGAACCAGTTCATCACGGTTAAGGAAAATTATTAGCAACTTTATCTCACTTTTGTCTTTCCTTCAAAATATTTCACTGAATTTTACGCTGTGGATAACTTGACATCTGGCAATGTCGTCTATCTGTTGAATGAGATTAGCAGACTGTTGGGAAAGTCGTATACTTATCCAAGAGTGAACTGAATATAAGTTATTTGTCGAGAAAGGGAAAGAACTCAATAAGTTTCAGTACTATTATTACTATTTTAGTCAAGCCTGCAAGTAAATGAGATCTATTATCTGACTAGACGAACTTAACTGTTCAGAATGTCATATCACTAGAATCCCAGATAGTAGAATGAATAATGGTATAAAGAGAAGTAAACTGTTTTATATTCAGGTGATCAGAAAGACCGATATACTGTCTGTTTCCTGAAAATTGATTGACTAAATTTCAGCATAGAGCTTCTTTACAGAAAAGTAAAGCAGCTTTTCAAGTTGCCTCCATCTACCCTCACAAAGGAAGACAGAAAAAGAAGTAAAAAGAGGTTTACAAGCACGATAATAGGTAGAGGTTTGAAGGAGTGAGGATAGTAACATGGAAAAACAGTTTTAATGCGTTTTAATGGATATGGCTGCTTACAAAGTGTGAATCCATCTGACCTATGAATGAGAATGAGGATTTTAAGCCATGTAACCAAACACCAGTTGTCTCCAGCCATAAGTGGATCTTAGAATCTCGAGGACTGCAATCAGTCACGTAGACTACGCCTCTCTACGTGGCTCACTGGCCAGCTTAAGCGAAGTGTGTACGATTTCATGAGTTGGCCATCACTAGGGCCTTTCCAACCTGGTCCTATCTATGTCATCTAAGACTGCTTGTCGAGGAAGGCGATAGCCAGGCATGTGTAGCTAGCATACGTACTAGCCATCACAGTATATAGGATTACTATCAATAACAACTCAGACGATCTCCACCACGCCAACCTCGCAACGACAACCCACTCGTGCTATGTGTTATCCACCGGCCTCCTCAATGTATGCCCGATTCATCTCCACTTTCTCTTATACATTTGTTGAGCGATTAGTTCTTGGTTGGTTTGTTGCCAGAGTTTTTTCTTACTAATATTTTCTAGCCATTTAATCTTTAGTATGCAGGGAAGGCAGATGTTGATGCAAGTCTGCAATCCATTGGAGATCCTTTTCGTGATGTGTTGAGTATGTAACAATGTGATTGTACACTTTTTGGTTATTTGTATAAATTCGAGATATTGTACATAATTTTTTGTTTAAATCGCTTCTTGTTGAAATATATATAACTTCCGTGTACAATTGGAAAAATACACTCTGCTGTTGGAGACTTCGTCTTCTCCCCTGGTCACTTCTGTTTACTTGCTCCATTCACACCGTGTTGTATACTTCGGATTTATTGTAGGAGCCTACTACTCTCAACCGAAGACATTTCTACAACACACAGTCCAGTCCACCACAATTAAAGGGTATCATCGGTGATAACAGGTAGCTAGCTTGTATTACTCCTGTGTGCACTTCGAATGCCTCGCTGAGTCTTCTGCTGTAGGTCATCTGATATGTGGCACTGTTATATAGCCAGCTGCTTAATGATGTTGAAAAAAACTTTGGCATTGCACTCTGTAATGTCGAAGTAGTTTCCAAATTTACTTCTCGGTCAACGTTGTCAAATGAAGGCATTTTCGTAGTAGATGAAACTAAAGTCGAATGACAGTTGACTGCTATTCTATGCTTTGTTCTGCAATGATGATGCGTACAGTTCCAATTTGATCAGTACATGATTTACCTTTCCTGAATCCAGCTTGTTTCGGGCTGGTGGAACTCTGTATCCAGTGCATCTTTAACTGTCTCCAGGATGATGCAATTTACTACTTTACTTGGCGTGGACAAGAGCATTATTCCACGCCGATTCTTGCAGATTAAGGCGTAAGTCGCTCTTCTCAGGCAGCTTGACAATGTAGACAGCCCTGATTCCAATTGGTAGGCACAATCTTTCCCTCTAAACCTTTCACAACAATGGTGTGAGCACATCTGCCGCAGTCTCCAGATCCATTTAAAGTGGTTCGGGGTGGGGGAATACCGTTCCCGGTTGGCGTTCAGTAGCTTGATCGTATTCAAGATTTCTGCCTTCGTTGGAGGGTTGGCATCCAATATCAGGCAGTTCTGTATATGCTATCGGTTGTATTTCTGGGTGAGCTGCTGGTTACGGTTGATTCAAGAGTCCTGTAAAGTGATCAGCTCATTGTTGTATTTCTCCCTCTTTCTTGGTAATCAGGTTCCCTCGTCCATCCCTTACAGGTTTCACTTGTGTTTATTCCCTCCCCCCCCCCCCGATAAAAACCTGGTTATCTGATATAATGTTCTGAGGTGTCTTTTACCTGTGGCCTGCCTATTCTGTTTCAGTGGCTGGTATGTCGTAGAACTGTCTTATGTCTTTCCTAGCAGTCTTCTTCACCTATTTATCCAAGCAGTGTGCATTTTTGTGAACTCAGCTTCTCCTTCTCCTGACTATCTCTAATATTGAGTCGTATTCTCTTTCACCATCCACCTCTCTTCTATTAATGGCTAGGTATCTGTTGAGAGCCCTTTTTTTCGTGTTTCTTCTTTCTTCATAGAACAGCTATACACGTTCTCTCGAACATCAACTTCAGAGAATTCCAATGTTCTTCCACACACAGGTTTCTTCCGTGACGCTACGCAGTGTGTTCGACTTCGCTCTGATGTGATCTATGGTGAAGGCATTCCTTGTAGTTTTGTCCTTCAGTTTGTGAATATTGAATTCGAATCACAGTGGCCAATCTTCATTTCTTTTTTAGGGATTTTAACTTCACTTTGAAGATTCCTTTAACTAGATGTTGGTTAGGGCCTACATCTGCTCCCCTTCTCGACTTTGTATACGGTAGTCTAGCTGAGTCTTCTCTTCCTTGAGCAAAACAGATTTGAAGTCCATTTGGTTAGTTGTATTTCTGTCAGACGAAATCCATGTTACTGGTCTTGTGTATATCCTTGTGTTTTTACACGCTAACCCCGATGTCAACATTATTGAAAGCTCAGAAGTCTGCGAATAACTCTCCATTCTCTTTCATTTCGCCGAACCACAACCTCTCGACCCACGATGAGTTGTCTTCCTGTGTTATCTGCTCTCATTTCGTCTTCCACTGATATCACACATGAGGATTTTAATGTCACCGTTTGGGATATTGTCCATCACTGTTTTGTAGTTGTCTGTAAAAATCTTCCTTCTATTCTTCTTCTTCTTCTTCTGCGTTGTTTATAGCATTGTGTAGCTTTAAATCATTATGACCTTCATTCCCTCCTTTTGAGTTAAATCTTGCTGTCATGATCCTGCGTCAAGATATTGGTTCTCACTGCATTAAAACCTTGGCTACCACTGGCGACAACATGATAGCCATTTCCTCAGTGTGCTCGTGGTTGTCGTCGGAGTGACAGACCGGAGCAGGATTGCTGACTCTTTCAGTTGAAAATTTTGATAATCCTCATCCATTCCATTTGCTCTCGCAGATACCCAACACTTGTATACCATATATTCGCATTCCTTTGACCACCTAGACAGTCTTCCCAGTCTCGTACATCGTGCAAAAATTCCACATCCTCATCTCTATCTTCGCTGTCATCAAAATGAGACAAAGCACCTGACAGACTGGCTTCATGAAGGCTTTTTACCAGCCCGCGTCATTTTACCTCTCCGATTCTAGCGAAGAATAAGATTGTTATCTGAATTTTTTTGTATTTTTAATATATTTTTGTGCGTTGAAGTTCTTCTAGCAGTTTGTTAACTTTTATGGTGTAGAGTCGCAAGCCCATGCAACCAACATTCCCTCTTTATCTCGGCTTAGAACCGGTTAGAAAACTACTAAGTTAGTTAACTCGGAGAGGTTAGTTGGTATGATTATGAGTAATAAATTGTGGTTGAAAAGTCACGAGTAAATGATACCGTATCACTCTCCATTCGTTTTATCAAATACTAATATTTTTTTGTAGAATTCTATTCAGTTATTGTGTCATTGATTCTCATCTTCCTAAAGACCTGAGCCTGGGAGTACACATCTTTTTCAAAAACTTCTTGTATGAATGCGGATGTTTTGATCCCTAACTCCTCTGAATTCTTGTCACATCCCACTAGATGTTGCCTGTCAAAGAAAGATGAAGTGCACAGAATGCACAGAATATATCCTAGCCACTTCAACTGACTTTTCTCCTCCTACCAATTACTTCATTAGCACTGAGTAGGTTAATATCTCCTATCCCATTACATACTTTTTGAAGTATCTGACTGTGTTTTCTTGACTTTTATTAATTCTACCATGCCTCCTTACCTTATATCATATTAACTTGATAATAATTCCAATATTTGATGAAGAGTGTGATAAGATAACATCTTTTTCAGAACACCTGGTTTTTGGAGTCTACTGCAGCCAAAGTTTTCTTATATCATCTGTGATCAGTGCGTTATCATATAATTATCATTAATTCCTTCATCTAGGGCTATTTCAAATTGTTCTTCGATGTCTTGCTTTCGTAACATCTATTCTAGTGTTGTGTCAGCATGTTAAATAATATTGTCTACCGGTTGGATGCCTATACTGTGCGTCGGTGGCACAGTGGTTAGGACTCTCGCCGACCATGCACATGGTCCGAGGTTCGATCCCCTTCCGACGCACACCTGATATCTATGGTCGGCCTGGGAAATTTGGGCTACCGATATCCATGCTGAAAATTCCATACTTGTACCAAAAAGGTACTGTGTGGAATCAAGCTGTAATCAAATTAAAAGAATTAAAAGAATTAAATTAAAAATTGAACATACTCTGATTGAACACTATGTAGTAAGTAAATAGTGTCATGAGTTTGGTCTTTTTCTTGTTGGTGCAGACTGAATTCGATCGGTTTATCAATTTGTCATGCAGCCACCATGCTAAGTGGCTCACCAGCACAGTTAATCTAAATTATTGTTACTCCTTAGGCAGTCAACATGAAGCCCTCCTTGAACTTTAGACACATGACACTTCTTACTTACCATCTAATATTCAACCAAAGAATTGAATACAGTTCTACAGGAAGTCACTCATGGACCCAAACAGCTCAGTGATAACGTCTCAAACTGCAACACTGGCTAACGTTGTTCGAATCTCAAAAGTGAAATAAGTTCCTTTGTAGACTGTAAATACGCCTTGCTTACTGCTGAATGTAAAAAAACTCAAAACTTGAGTAAGCTAGGACTTCCAGCCAATTGCCCGCAAACGAATCTACTGCTTTTCAAAACCGATGATGTTTCTCAACATGCATCCGTCTTTGGACGACAAATGCACAGCACACGCAAATCACGCCAACTCAAGTTGATAGATGACAGCTTTGAAGGAAACTTTTATTTCACGGCTGAGTTTTCATCAGTAAACTCCACTAAAGTGAGTCGTTTATCAAATATACTCAGGTGTTTAGAAAACTCTGTACTCTTTTACAGCATATTCACTCAAAAAAAAAATGACAGTACCATCTCCAACAAGAATATGGTCCCAGGAAAACGGCTCAGTCCCTAAGAAACTTATCCGGTAGAAGGAAGCTACAAAGTAACAGCGACAATACACACCAATGACTTGGAAACCAGCAATCACTCTCGAAGGGCAACTTTCAGTCCCTTACTTGGTCCCAAATCTAATTTATTCTTTAACTAGCCGAAACCATCATCTTCCACACAGCC
The DNA here is from genome assembly GCA_944472135.2 of Trichobilharzia regenti. Taxonomy (NCBI): domain Eukaryota; kingdom Metazoa; phylum Platyhelminthes; class Trematoda; order Strigeidida; family Schistosomatidae; genus Trichobilharzia; species Trichobilharzia regenti. The sequence continues at coordinate 165,136,600 of OX235270.1, forward strand.
TAAAGAACGCTAATCATTTTCAATATTCGGTTTGTAAGGATTAGATATGTCATTTACCAAGTTTCACTGAATTACCTTGCTTGTGCATTTCAAACGGAATCATCGGTGCATTCGTCCTATTGAGTTGATATTCTTGTTTAATTTGGCACCATAAGATATCTCTTCATATGAACAGTAACAATATCCCAGTAGGCAAATTAAAGATCTAGTGAGGCCGAAGATCTTGCTTTCAAAATGCTCAAACACATGGCCTCACATTCATTGCCTTGATGCCTTCAGTTAAGTTGTCTAATTCATCACTTCTCACACGCGATGTGCATGTTGGTGTTCTCATGAAAGTGAAAGGGTGAGTGAGAATGTCGGGCATTTCTATTTGTAAGTGGATGGCTGGACCTACAGGTCTAAAATAAGTGAGCAGTAAAGCCCTGATCGATTCCATCACTTATGTTGTGTATATACACTGGCTCCCATAATCCGAACAGATTGGATAGCGTAAAAACCTTTTACAGTCATCAGTGACCATAGAAAAACTGCAACAGCTTTTACTCCCTTGTAAATTAGACTTCAAGTCAATTAGCCAGAAGGCAGGTACTCAACAGGGAAACTTTCCAGAATTTCATCTGCAATCTCACTTCCACTTACAGGCAAACTACATTTCTGGGGAAAAAGACAATCAAAAGTCACCTAACATTTGATAAGAAAAGAGAAGAAATCACACATCAAAAATACCAATCAATCGACGAAGTCGTGAAGCTACAAAGACTGAGATGGTTAGGACATGTGTTACGTATGCCAAGCCATCGCCTCCCTCGACGTGCAATGTTAGCGGATATAGGGTCAGACTGGAAAAAAGCTAGCGGCGGTCAAACAAAAACTTGGCTTCACCAGTCAATGAAATCCACAACAGTTAGTCTAAGCCACGTAGGAAGGTGTAGACTTCCAGGCTGGGGTCCTCGGGACGGTAAAAATCTATGGTTGGAAACAATTGGTGACATGGCTCAAAATCGTTCTCAGTGGCTAGCGCAGATGCATCCACTCCTTGTGACTTGTGATCTTCAATGAAACTGTTTTGTATTTCTTTATTACTCCTTTGTCTCACACCTCTGCTCACTGTTTCTATTATGCTTTTCTTGTACTTTCTTCTCTTGCTTCGCGTGCTACACGGAATGTGGCGACTTGAACTTCCGCACATTTGTGCAAAGTTCTATGTCGAAAACAGACAGACAGACAGACCAAGGTGTTCATCAGAAAACTTTGCATATTTTCAGTAACATCTGCATCAGAAAATAGGCAATATCATCTTTATACTGTATAGCTCACGAAAATACTAGTCACTGAATAGTCAAATTCCACTCAAGGGTCACGTGATGGCACTCAGTAGCCTCCTGCTCTCTCCGACAAACATCATACTAGTCACATATAAACGTGACCTAGATGTCATACAGAAATATCATTGCCATCATTTTGGAACGGTTACAATCATATATATATATATATATATATATATATATATATATATATACATTCCACTTGAGATTTCGTGTCAAGGAGACATGTAGTTCGACAGGAGAAGGATATACCTTAGACATCTCAAAAAGCAAATGACTCTAGTTTAGTACTTACGCTAATTTTCACGGACCATACTGACCCACATAACAAGAGAGACTTAAGATATACGATCAAAAATCTCCAATCTCTCCACCGCATCTCTCAGTTTCAAAAAAAAATGTTTCACAATATATCAAGTAAAAAGCAGACGCGCAGAACATACACAAACATCATGGCGATGTAAGGTGGCAGACTAAATTCCAAACGAACTTTTTAGTATCTGTATTGAGATTTAATTCGTTACCACGCACTCCAGGGGCATGCCACTCCCGCTACCCTACCATAAAAAATAACTAAATTCGTTTCACATTTAACCAGACAAGAGTAAATTGCATTTTAAAACGTATTCTGGTATATAGAACGGACTATGTTTGGTTGGCAGCATCTTCATAGCCTAAATAAAAAATCACAGTTTCTGAGAAGTTGACCTGAGGTTCAAAATATAATTATTACACGATGACATCAGACATCGTCTTCGATGACGAAAACACTACATGGATCAGATATAAGCAAACATAAGATGTCAACGCCCCCACAGACTTCCCGGTAGGACTGAGGGCGGGTAAACGATTGGGACTTCATGTCTCTCACCTTCGAAGTGCCCTTATGATGTCACATACTCATAAACTCCTTTTCCAGTTAAATCCTACTCACCGCATACACACAGCTGAAGTGTTTAACATAAAAGGATTAGGTGTTAATACGAACACCTGGCACTTACACAACCGGACAACTGCTGACGGTACCTGCACGTTGGTCTATTATCTAAGCGAGATTATCAGAAGTCTATGATTTTTACATGGGCTCCAGCAGTGTCCATAAAGATCTAATGGTGTATGGATATGTCCCTGACCACCGGACACTGTGCCGCATTACCTTACCAATCAGAATGAGAGTCGAATGAAGGCTTGGTAAGGGGTTGCTCATCACGACAACCAACATCTGCTTTGAACTGGTCCTCTGGATACAAAGTATCCCACCCTAGGAACAAACAATCATGTCCATAATGTACCAAGTTTCTACATTCATAAAAGTAAACAAAACAAACATAACAAAATTTCCCTAGTGAAGCAATCGAATGCACGTAACACACCAACGCAAAATTAACGGCTGTGTTGAATAAGAGTTTACTCGACCTGTACTGAGACGTCACACAGAAATCATGCTGTACAAGCAAACATGACTTCTCAAAATTGGCATAGTTATCAACACACTTCGCGATTTCATTAATTACCTTTATACACCGTCAGCAGATAATTCTACTCAGCTTTAGAATGACATCTTACACCGAACAGCTATTCATAAGAAACTATCTCTCGTATTAGATGATTCACTAGAGTGAGTAATATTGAGGTTAGCCTCAGTCAAGTGCTAGTTAGGTAAAGAGAGAAAATCAAGCAAAGATGTCGTAAAGTTTTATAGACTAAAAGACTTAGGACATACGTTGCACATGCATACGAGGTCATCGTATTCCCCAACATGAAGTGTTAGCCGCTGACACAGGATCAGGTTGGAAAAGAGTTGGCTATTGGTGGATGGCCAAACCAAAACATGACTTCATCAATCGATGAAATCCATAGCAGTAAATTTAATCCAACCAGCCAGACAGCCTACCTGGTTCCGGTTCTCGGGATGGTAATAACCAATGAAGGCTGGAGAAAATTGGTGGGTGGTGACATGGCTCAAATCCTTCTTCTGAATGGTGGCTTAGATGCATGAAAATTCCATTCTGTTCCACAAGTACTGTTTTTGGAATAAAGTAAATCATTATTATTCGCTCTTTGTGATTTGCTATATCATCCAGTAAAACTGTATCATTCATCCATGTTACTTATTGTTCTTTCGCCTCATTTACACATCTGTTTCTTATCTCTGCTAACTCTGTATTCTCTCGTGTGCTTTGTGTACTACATGGAGGGAGAGTGTTTTATGGTTGAGTGACTGATTTCAACACAGAACTACTTTGCACAGATGTGCAGCAGTTGCAGTTGCCACTCTCCCTTCATGTAGCACACAAAGCACACGAGAGAATACAGAGTTAGCAGAGATAAGAAACAGATGTGTGAATGAGACGAAGGAACAGTAAGTAACATGGATGAATGATACAGTTTCACTGGATGATATAGCAAATCACAAAGAGCGAATGCATCTAAGCCACCATTCAAAAGAAGGATTTGAGCCATGTCAACACCTACCAATTTTCTCCAGCCTTCATTGGTTATTACCATCCCGAGAACCGGAACCAGGTAGACAGGCAGTCTACACCTATGAACGTGGCTGGCTGGCTGGCTGACCGAATTGGACTAGCTGCTATAGATTTCACTTACTGATGAAATCAGGAAAGGCGATGTCCTCGTGTGCATATATAACACATGTCCTAACCCTCTCAGTCTATGGAACTTCACAACATCTTTGCTTGATTTTCGCTCTTTACCTGACTAGCAGCACTAGAATGAGGCCTAACCTCAATATTACTAAACCTAGTGAACCGCCTAACACGGAGATAGAACACAGGCATTTATGATCAAAGACAGCTAGTCAGTCTTTCTTCATTTTTCACTTGTAACGGTCATATCTCATAGCCATAATGGATGGAGTGAACTGATGTTGACTAGCACATACATTTTTTTGGTTGACACTTGAATATCCCGTCTACGTCACATGGCGTAATTCGGAGAATGCTAAACGGACAGTCTCTATTTGTGCTGAGATTTCCTCATCGATCAACTCGCTTGGACTGATAGAACTTCCTAAAGAAGTAGGTAAATTGGTCAACATGCCCTACCAATTCACTCCTGCGAATCTCTAAGACAGCTGGAAGTCAATTGAGCCCGCCCCTCTTGAATCATCTTCATTTGAGAGGAGCGAATCCTATGCCAAACATTCTAAGATTGCTGATCATAGCATTCAAAAGACTGGATGTTCTCAGCGTCTTCTCATAGGAGCAGGATTATGTCATTAGCATAATCCAAGTAAACGAGATTATCCCCTGATAACTAATCAACCTGTGAGTCACTGAAGTCAGTTAAGGTCAATGCCTTCCTTAGTACATCTATCATTAAATCAAACAGAAATGATGAGAACAGTAGTGAGCATCCTTGACAGACATCACTCTCTCTGTCATCGTCACTTCAGATAACAACTCTCCGTAGGCTCTTACTTGGCTGCATGAGTTGTAACTTTTTATTTCTTCACGTTCCCAGTGGAACATAGGTCTTCAAGCTAGTGGCTTGAAGTTTCTGTAGAAGTGTTTAATTTGTACAGGATGGGGTTGTTAGCCTCATGCCCAACTTTTCCTCTTTACCAGCTCTATTTCTGACATATCGAGGAGTTCGCCGGCCGGGGATCGAACACTGGACCATGTGCATGGTCGGCGAGCGTCCTAACTGCTATACCACCGACGCATGAGTTGTAATAGGATACCTTAATCAGTGTGATATATTTTCTTGGTATTCACTTCAAACATTATATAATTTATTTGTTACTGCTATAAACGCTAATGAAGAAAGCAAGGAAAATTGCATTAAACTACATACTAGTGATGGACTGAGATGAGTTTATACCAGTCACTCACTGACCCACATATCTGCGAATAATGCTTACTTGCTAGCCAAACAGATGGAAGTGACCTAACCAAATACTTATAAAAGGTCGTTTCCCCAATTTGGAACCGTCCCCATCAGTCACCCAGGTACTTGGTGTTTGACTCAGATAAGAGAGCCTAATCAGTGTTCAAACCACTCGATGTCTGACTAGTTAGTCACCTACTTGGTCTAAGTTTGTATGCTTTTGGAAGTATGTGGGAAGTTGTTACTTCCCGATTGCCCACACCATCGTGGAAGTTGATTGACTCTTCGGGTACCTGAAACAGAAAGTTCGTGTTGCATGACCGTAAAGCCCAAGGAACAACTGCTTAAGGCCGGTCACACATGGCCTGTATGAACTGGTTTCTTGGATTGATTCCGTATAAGTAAATTTACAACCGGCCACGCCATATGTTAAGTCAGGATGTGCAATTTTTGGGATCTACCTTTTCTAACTCCTTCTCTCCAGAGTGGAGAGACAGCTTAGCTGGCATGTTGGTCATCTGAATTAAAAACCTTACTGCGATTACATCCCTGTTACCCAGCAGTAACACTTTGCCAACGTCATTTTGCTAAATAGTCCCAATATATATATATATATATATTGCGTTCACTTCCCCGATGGCACTCCCTTAAGTTTCGTCATAATATTTACTAACCAAGAAACAATGACACAGTAAGCATACTATAGTTGTTCATACGACTTTTTTTTGGTGAAATCTTCATAATACAGAGTTCAAAAATCCCAGTCTTTGAGAAGTTGTGACCTGGTATTCCGACAATCACTAGACATGAATGATAGGTTGAATACGAACGTCTGGCGTTTATTACAGGACTGATTTGCCGATACACTGACATAGTACCAAGAGGAGCTGGAAGGCCCTGATTGGTTTCAAAACTAATGTGTTCATGAGCTCCAGAATCTGAAGCGATATAATAGCGTAAAAAACCAGTTTTCGTCATCTGGAAACATGAAGGCGCTGCAGTGGGTCGGATTTTGAGTCATTACACAGCGAGGCGGTAGTTCTTTGGAATCACCATCAGAAAATCTTTGGAAATATCATCTGCGGCCAAACTTTCACCTACAGGCAAACAGAGTTCGCAACAAAAGTCAATCGAAGACCTTTAACATTTATCAAGACAAGGATACACTGAATATCGAGCATACCTATATATGTTCAGAATACTTCACACTGTCATCAGCAACACTTCCACCTTCTATAATTCAACAAGATTCCAACTGCAAGAATTCGAAATCCACCCCCCGGAGATTACATCAGAAATGACATTAGGTATAGCATTACTCTCTCTCTGTCTCCAGAAAACAGCACTACAGTAATCAGATATAGGTCCAACAATAAGACGCCATCATTCTTTATATAATTTCACTCATTCATTCATATTTATTGAAATAGGAAAACACGGTACACAACTAAAAAGTAGCAGAAGAATCGCACGTATATATATATATATATATATGTATATATACGCCACTTAACATCGCTTCACGATGAATGACGTATCTCAACCTACTGTAGGCATATCAAATCAACCGAATCCTCCTTCCTTCCCTAGCCTTTTTATAGCAAAACACGTAGCTACAGAAGTGCTGATCTCCCCTCCCCGTCTCTCCATATCTCCTTCTAATGACCATCTTTCGAGGCACACATTTAAAACGGATGCACAGCACAAGGCATAAATGGATATCACACTGGTGCGAATTGACAAAAAAAAATTTCAAAACAGCTTCTCAAGATTTCCTCAGCCATCCCTCCCTCCCACAGGCAAATGACATGGCCCCCACCGAGATGGCTAGTCACCTTACATATGCAACGTCAAAAGATATACGTGCTCGTCACAAGACCACATTCTGTCCGGAAACACCTACACATATTTTACAGCTCAAGAATGTCAGTCACTGAGAAGTGTAAATGGTGCCTTTCCACTTCTAAAATCAGACTAGCTCTATTCACGCAGTCCAATGAGGTCAAATCTGCTTTGCAAATCAAAATTATTCAGACCATATAAAATAAATGATCTGTTTGTGATACCACCATAAGTGATTATGAAGCAAGCATATTTGCGTAAAACTATATACTACTGATTGATTGCGATGAGTAGGTATATACAACTCACCTATCAACCTGTAGTGCTTCTTCTTGGACAACTAGATCGAAGCTGTCTAACTAGACACTGTCGGACAACCGTTTTTTTTGGTCGTTTGGGGACAACCTAATCATAGTCAACGGTGCAGCTGGTATTTGACTCAACTCAGTAGGGCAGCCGAATCAGTGTTTATTAAACCGTTCGATTTCTGGTTGGTAACCCAGGTATTTTAGCCGACTAGTAAGTGGTGACGAATTAAATATAAGATCAAAATAAGAAATCACCATTCTTTAAACAATTTCATTCATTTATTTATATAATAATATTTCATATATTAATAATATTCATTGCAATGCAATAATAAGAATAATACCAACTGAGAAACTGGAAAAAACGACTTGCCAAACAAAAAAAAAAACAGGAGAAGAAGAGGTGTATACATGTACAGAGAGAAAGAAGCTTTATGCATATTATATCATATATATATATATACATATTTAATTTTAAAAAAACTGTGGTGCTCAAGTGGGAACAGAAATCCAACCACACACGATGTGTCTCATTTTAAAAAAGGAAATTTCGAAGAGTAACAAAGAAGCAGAAGTATGAACATTGATGTTGTCATTACTGACACTATTACTATTATTAACATCATCGTCAGGGAGAGAGAGAGAGAGAGATAGAGGAAGAACCAGGCGCGGTGACCGGCAGACGAGGCTACCAGACGCAACACACTCCAACGCAGACACACACACACACACACACACTCACAAACAGAAATAACACATTAATGGGGAGAATAAAGAACCTATTTGTCATTACGCAACAAAAAAGGGAGAGAAAGTGAAAACAACACAGAGAGAATTAAACGTCCGCACGTCCTCTCCAGCAGAATTCCGGATGATGTATGCTGACGTGGTCAAACAACTGAATGAAGTAAGGAAATAAGGAAAAAACGAAGACACAAGACTCAACTATCAGAAGGATCACTGATTTGTACAATCGTTGGACGGATAGTTCGATTGACGGTGAGAGAGATGGTGGAAGTATCTGTGTTCCTCTCTCCTTTCCATTTCTCTCTCTCTCTGTCTAGGCGACAATTTCTGTTTCATCAAAGTTATATGTCATAAAATGAAAGCACACATATGCTATGTGATGAATTGATCCATATTTTCAGTGAGTGCATCTAAAATGAGATCACGAGTGAACAGATTGACACAAACAAAAAAAGAGAAAAACGGAAAGAGAAAACGACAATAAAACACACACGACACAAACACAACAAACATATAAAGAAATCACTACATAATTATCTACAGTAGTAATAACACGTACATAGTTCTATGAATTGGTTGCTTAGGCCCTTCAATAAATGAATGAATCTCTTAGGAGGATTAGAAAAAAAACTGAAGGCGTCAAATGGAGGGGGAAAGGGGAAAGGCATTGACGGATGCCGACGAAGTGAAGAAATTAAATGAAAATTTTGAAGCAGAAACCTGGAAATTACATCACAATAGTATAAGTAGTAGGAATAATAATAATAATAATAATAATCTAGTGTATTCAATATCGGATCACATCACTCAAACACAAATCCAAGAAGAGGCGGAAGAACGCCTCTCTCTCTTTCCAAAATCCAAACAAAAGACGAAAAATTTACAATTCTGTCTGTACAAATATTAGTAAGAGTAGTAATGGTGATTGTTATTACTGTTCTATATCATATGAATATAATTTTTTTTTAAACGGAGACCAGTCACACACACACACACGACGCTGGTGTCTACATTCCACTAAAAAAAAACGCTTCTATAGCCTCTCTTTTACAATCAAAGAGACATATTTTAAAACGATAATAATAATAACAATAATAACAATAATACAGGGGATCGGAACATTCCATGCGGAGTGAAAGCACGCGCATGTTTGATGCGAAAAAGTAGAGAAAGATAATAATAATAATAATAATAATAACCATAATTACCAAAAAAACAACGGTATCAACAAGCGATCTTTAGAATTACCGCTGCGGCTACTACTACTACTACTAGTACTCACCTGCATCCTGAGCCACGCCAACAGACTTTACTAATTAAAGTCATAATAATATTAGTAACAGTCATAGTGGAAAGGATATTTGGATAAAAAAAAAAATCTATGCATCCCACCGTTACAATAACCATGAGTAATAAATAGATGGATACCGAGAAGGCATGGCGGTATTGTCTTTGCACTGTATTTCATCCTCCTCATGGCAATGTTCGTTCTCTCCTCTCTGTTGCCCTTCAATCTCTCTCTCTCTCTCTCTCTCCCTCATTCATCGACAGTTAAATCCATAAGGTATCGACAAAAATATATCTGCATTGAGTATACATAATATATATATATATATATGTTAAGTGAATGTATCTGTGTGTAGTGTACAAGAGAGTAGTTAAAAGCGATAGAAGGTTAAGGACTGATTGCCATCTCAATTATATCTAGTAACACAAAAACACAAAAAGGTAAATTGAGTAAAAGACACAGGGGAAAAAAAGTTGTACTCATACAACTACAATATTCAAATACAATGAAAGCTATTATATGACTAAATAACTAAACTAACTAACTAACTAACGAAATCAATAAACTTCATGAACTCTCTTACAAATTGCTGCGCCTGGGCAGCGCGATGATTCGAAACGTTCATGAAGCCAGCGCTCATCCTCCCGTAGGAGATAGCCAAAGTAAAGTAAAGTAAAAGTAAGTAAGTAATAAACAAAAGGGATAAACTGTGAACAATTTAAAAAAAAAAAAAAGCGGGAAGAGAACCAATTTTGTTTCTGCCAACTTTTTATATTATTATTATTATTATAATTAATATTATTTTGAATAATATTATTATATTATCATCATTATTTGTTTTAAAAATGGAACAGAAAGTGGATAATCTCAACATGTTTATCTATGCGCATCTATGAGTTATATGTACAAAGAGAAGTATTGGTAAAAAGTGCTGGGAAAACAGTAAAAGAATGTAACAACAAAAGGGATCAATCATCGTTATTCTTGGATATCGAAATTAAAGACGAGGTTGTGAGATGCAGGGGGTAGGGAAGGGGGAATTAACACAGGAAATAAACGGGGGGAAAGAAAAATATCAATCACAGGCAACAAAAAAAAACAATGTCAACGTTATATAACGCATATTATCATTATTATTATTTAGAGATAGCAATAAATTATACATCACATCTATACGTTCCTCAGGATTAACTTCCTCCCCCCCCCCCAACCTTTCGACTACTCATCATTTTGGGAAAGAAATAAAATCAAAACGGAAAACAGAACAAAAAAATTGGCTAGATAAAGTGACAATAATGAAAGTAGGGAGGGGGGAGGGAGGGGGGAATACAAGTATGAGGGTTCGGGGAATCGGCAGGTCAATGGAGCTCCTTGACTAACTGACTGGCTGCCTCTGTATGCGTCCATTTCAAATCCAGCGCATGAACATTACTTCAGGGATAAATTCCAGTAATGAAATCACAAACAAACAAACAAACAAATGAATGAATGAATGAATCAATCAACCAAGCCACACGAAAGGAACGTGTCATACAATACTGGAACATTACTTGAGTGGAAATAAAACGACATAGTTACTTAAAATAACAATAATAATTCAGTATATATAGATATATTGACCTTCGATTAGATCGGATATTGGATCACAAAAACAGACAAATGAAAATATTGTGTCGTAGATACTTCACTGTATAAGGATTTTAGATAAACAGATAGGTATTGTATATTTATAGAGAGGAATAAGGTTTTACGAACAAAATTATTCTTAAAAAGAACCAAACAGGAATCAGAATTTGATTTTTTTTTTCTGCTATGAATAATAATAACTCGCAAACAGTAAATATATACTACTCATATTATCATTGCTAATATTAATATTGATTCGTATGTATGTGTATGTGTGTGTGTGTGTAGGAGAGGCGTAAAAATCAATAACGAAGTCGTCGACCAGTGGGACAACTGACTGACTGTCGGGCGCGCATAAAAAATACCTGTCCAAACCGTTCGAAGGAACACATCTCTCGTCTACACCGGCCCTTCGCCGCCGCCGCCCCCCCCCCCGCCCAAAAAACCGCCGTCCATCATGATCACAAAAAAAGACATCACAATGTGTATCATCGAACGAGCGCATGAAAGCTAGCAAGCAAGCAAGCAAGCAAGCGAAAGTGCAGAGCAAAAAGGAGAGACAATCGGTAAATGATGCATCAGAACGCACACGCGTATACATTTAAATATATATATACACTTGTAGTAGAAGAGGAAGACTAACTAAGCGGTGCTCAAACAGTCCAGACGTATACAGACACGTACAGACACATACACAGAGAGGTCAAGAGATAACAATACCCTCACACACACATTCCACTTGATCCGACATAAAGACAACACTTTTAGCAGGGGGGGGTTTAAACGAATATTCTGTATATATATAATATATATTCCTCCTCATATGGCACACACACACACACACACACACACAACACAAATGTAATAATAAGTAAAAGCTGCCACAAAAAAAACTTTAAATGGTGAGAGCAAATTTTGGAAAAGACTTAAAATTAGCGCAAAGAACCCAAAAATAACAATAAATATTAAGTAACAACAGTGGTTAAAAGACTAGAAAAGTTGGAACTTCTCTCTCTTGGCCTTATTGTAGAAGGGCGAGGAGGCGGATGAAGCTTAGATTACTAAATTTGGAGGAGGATGCGTGTGTGACGGCTAACTTCTCATTTGTTGCTGTTGTTGTTGTGATTCCGTTCGACGTCGGCAATCTCTATTATGTTGTGCTGTCCAATGTTCCAACTGACATGTCTCTGAGCAGTAGGCTGTACCAGGACAACAATGATAAAATGCTTCATTCAAGCAGACTTGACACCATGTCCTTTGTTTTATGCGTTTAATTTCCGCTTCATGAGAACGACGTAGTTCAGAGATGAGTATATCACGTCGGTGTACCTCTTCACGAGCTTGATCACGTTCTGTTGTCAGTGCGATTAACCGATCAGCATAGATACGGTGGATACGCTCCTGTTAAAGAAAAATAAACGGAAATTGTAGAACGACATTTCCAATTATCAGTCAATTAACAATACAGATTCTGTCGAAGCAACCCGATTATGCCTGTGTGTGTTCAAAAAGAAATGGCAGTTATGTATATAGTCTTTCTTCGACCTTCCCCACATTTGGTAACTCGATGTCTTCACCCCCTCTCACTCTCTCTCTCTCTCTGCGTGTCTTTTATTTGGTTACATAAACTTGACTGACGATAGGATTCAGTCTGTAACAGCACAAAAAGGACTAGACGTACGGCACTAGTCATTTACTACCTAGTGTCAAAATCATTAAAGTATTCAACACAAACAGCCCCACAACACCAGTCCGAATAGCTCAGTGGTAACGCGCGTTTGGCTGCTTGTAGCACTGGGTAACAAAGGCTCCAATCTCAGAAAGAGAGGCATGAATTCTCTTAAGGTGTTCGCAGACAAGCCTTGCTGACTGCCTGGTGTGAGTGACAACGAGCACAAAATCTAGGAGATCAAGCAGAACTTCTTGACGAATTGCCTCTGATCATCTGGTTACGTAATTATTGGCTTCAACCGCCTCCTTCAACTCCTTATTTTCATATAATCTAACTTTGTCTGTCGTTTATTTCTATGATTTGAGTTGAATCGAAATCACTACAAGTTACTTATAGTCCCCGCCTCTTGTCTTTATTGCATAACTTCTTTGAAATGAGTCCAAGCACTTATATTTTGTTTCAACTCGAACCTTCTGTGTATAAATGTCATATCTGAGCACTGTTTATTACGTTTGGAGTCTTTTCTGTCATTAACTGACAGTCGTCCAACAGAGACTCATCGGCTGGAATACTTAGAAACTTGTTTGTGCCAGGTCCTTTGAAGAAAACCCTTCTTAGCAGTGGAACTTAAACTCACTATGTCCATAAAACTGATAATTCGTATGAAAGTGAAGGATAAACTACAACTTCTGACCCCAACATCAATTTCTATTAAATTATTTTTCCTGAAATTAGAGCATTTTATCAAAAATAATTGGTGGCCACAGTTAGCGTGAAATCATCCTATGTTTTGTATAACGCGAAACCTGAACTTGTAATATATTCACAGGAAGGTTCATCAGCTCTGAAGGACTGACTAATTGATGGGAATATCTAGCTAAAGTTACAAAAGTCAAGTGTGGCATTCACTTATCTACATCATCCTTGGTGTTCATAACATGTGACCCCAGATAAGTTGTCCTGTTTATCAATGCCTTCACACGTGAGCGGAAAGGATGAATGCGAAAGTCTGGCGTTTACATAAATGGACTGACGGAAAACATACGGGTTTTCAACCAATCTAAGGGAGCTGGAAAATCCTGATTGATTCCACCACCTATGGTGTATGTACATACACTGGCTCCAGAATCCAAACGCAGGACTGAATGGAGAGTAGTCCTTACCTTGGTCACCGAAAACCATGGCGACGTAGCAGCAGCTCCTCACGGTGCCATACTGTACTGCCATGTGAATTAGACTAGGGAGTGGAGATAGTGGAAATGTCCACTAATACAACCACCATCATTTGCTTCCACCGTCTGGGCACCCAAGCAGTAAGCACCCTAGCCCCTGCACAAACTATGAGGCAACTTTGCGTGGCGAATCTCTTGATGTCCGCAATGTACCAAGTTTGCGATTTACCAATAACATCTTTCAGGCAGATGACCTCAGATGACCACAGCCTGCCAACCGACAATGTTGCCTTTCTACTCTGGAAAGGTACTGAAGGTTGGAAGAAGGTCAAGAAGGATGAACTATGTGCAGTCACACAGCACGAATTCTCTTTCTTTTTTCAAGTATCCGCTCGCAAGACAGAATCAACTTCTACGGTGTATGGGCGGTAGGGAAGTCACAATCGCCTACTCACTTTTAGAAGCACTTTATCTATATCACCATTATCCAACTTTTCTTCTACTATTCGTACTATTGCACATGGAGAACGCCCGTAAGTTACAAGAGAGATGAATTCATTTTTCCCATTCAGAGCCACTGTGATAGAAACTAACCAAACCCATCACCGAAATGGTGGAGGCGAGGTCTTCAGTAGCCAGTGCTGTTGGAGAGTCCTTCCTCCTAGTGATGGAGGTTTTCAATGGCCCCTATTCAATTCACAGTTGCATGGCAGTAAATCTTGAAAATAAAAGTTTATACAAGAGAGAAAAAACACAAGAAAAATCAAGTGTATATCCTTCTTTGCACTGAAACTTAGACGACATATAAAGCTGATGATTCGTACGAAATTGACAGATAAACTACAACTGCTGCTTCCACTGTTTTATGAATGCGACACTATTCTACTTTTTATGATAGGAAACCTGAACCTGTTATATATTTGGGAAGTTTCTCTAACCCTAACACACTGACTGATCCCTGAAAAAATCCCAATACGAACACGATAATAGGCTCGTGGGACATTTGACAACTTACGTTGTCTTTGGTGTAGGCATCATATAAGACTATAGACCCTAGATTCTGGAGTCTTAACTCTCGCGTTAAATAGCGCAATATGCTGAGTACTACTTAGATGAATTGTGGTTAATATAAAACTTGTCTTCAGTCCATGAAATATTTCACTATTAGTTTGAACCAGCCACGTAGAGGCGAGACTGCTTGGTTGAGATTTTCGTAATCCTCAGAACCAAATGACGCCTGGGGACCATTAATGACACGGGTCACAGTCGTCATTATCAATGACGCAGATGCATACACTCTTTGTGTGATGTGCCGTATCCACTAAACTCTCTTTTTTTTGATATGACTATTCTTTCTCCTCCATATTTCTGCAGTTCTGAATTCCTTTTTTCTTTTCTTTCTCTACCTTCGCGTTTCACATGAAGTTTGTTTACTATTCAATCATTGTAATGGAAACCAACCAACCAACCCCTCCAAGTGACGAGGTGACGGACATGTACTGATGCTACAGAGTCCCGTCAGTTATGGGTTTTTAATGACCCTCTCTCTCTCTCTCTAACAACTGTGATATCATCACATCAGTTTCATGATCAATCTTGAAAATAAAAGTCTTTACCAGAGAGAAAAGAAACAGAAACAAATCAAGACCACACACGCATGCACACAAACACACACTTACCTCTGTTTTCATCATTATATTACTGCTGATACCACTATTACTATCAGTTTGTAAATGAATCAATGATCCTCCAGTAGCACCATTTCCACTCCCCGACGAGAAAGATGCACTTCCACCCCCAAGCATATTCGCCACATCACCACCAGGTGAGGCATCAACCGATTTTGGATCACTTAAACTCGATCCCAATCCAGAGGTGGATGATAACGCCGCTGGCGACACGGAGGAATAACACGATGAAGCAGCTGAAGAATTTGAAGACGATGGTAAAGGTGGAGTTGGTCCAACCGAGGTGTTAGGAGCACCACCAGCAACAGTATTCATGGTAGGATGATGATGATGATAATAACCGATAAGTCCTCCCATCGCAGACGGTAACTGATCATTCATAGAAGACAAGAGTTTTATGTTGCCACCACTGCCAGTTGACCAACTTGACGGATGAGTTAATTTCGTGTTCAGCTTTGAATGATTATGATTATTCATCAAATTGTCATGATGATACGTTTTCACAGATGAATTCGGTGCCGATGTACTATTACTACTACTACTACTATTACTATTACTAATCACAGATCGATTATTGTTCAGTGTATGCATTCCGTCAATAGAATGACGTAGAGTTGGATTTAGCTTTAAAAAACAAACAGTAGAAGGCAAGAAATTAAGAAACATGATAAAAAACGATTAGGAGAAATGAGTATAACATATTTGAAAATTATTATTATTATTCTCTTGGGTTTCGAGTGAAATATAGGGCTTCTCACAACCGGGACAAATCTCTTTCCTGTCCTGTTCCTTGCAGTCCTCTTTAACTGGCTGGCTTCCTCTACGACTGCCTTTAGACTTTCACTTCCCCCCCCCCTCCACCACCAACTAGCCGTCTTCCATTCGGGTTCCATTCAGCCTGCCTGACGCGTGTTGTCACTCAACGGTTTCCTTAGTGTTTATTCTATCCAACTACCTCTGTTCTCGTCGACATCTCTGTTGGTTCGTCTACTTACTTACTTTACTTTACTTCGGCTATCTCCTACGGGAGGATGAGCCGGCTTCATGAACGTCTCGAATCATCGCTGCCCAAGCGCGGCGATCTGAAGCAAGGTTTTGCGATAGGGATATCCAATTCTTGTTCCACATACGGAGTCCGTAGACCGTTTGTAGCCCCAGGCACTCCATATCTGCCTTGACTGTACCAAGCCATGTCTTCAGCTGTCCGCCTCTGCGACATCGCCAAGATGGTAATGGCGGGGGATTTAGAACTGATTTGACCAGATCGTCATCTGGTCGGCGCAGAACATGGCCAAACCACCGAAGGCGGCGTTGTTGG
The DNA here is from genome assembly GCA_944472135.2 of Trichobilharzia regenti. Classification (NCBI taxonomy): domain Eukaryota; kingdom Metazoa; phylum Platyhelminthes; class Trematoda; order Strigeidida; family Schistosomatidae; genus Trichobilharzia; species Trichobilharzia regenti. The sequence continues at coordinate 165,153,438 of OX235270.1, forward strand.
ACCAGTACTGGAATTTGGTTGATGTTGTAGCAACGCCGACGCACTTCTTCGTTGGAGAGTTTGTCCTGCCAACGAACATGCAGAATGCACCTGAGACACCAATGGTCTAATACCTCGAGTCTGCGTAAATCTTCCGCGCGAAGAGGCCAGGTTTCACAGCCATACAGCAGAACGGGTCGTATGGAGGCTTGGTAGATCCGAATTTTAGTCCTGAGACTGATTTCTCTCTTGCTCCATAGAACGCTCCTCAGCTGTAGAAACGCATTCCGGGCGTTGGAGATTCGCGCATTCACTTCGTTTGTCTACCTAGTTCCTTGTCTCTTGTATGGAGCCTGCAAAGTTAACTATTGGATAAAGTCTTCAGCTGCCTGTTAGAAATTCTTTTGATGGCACACGCATGTCAAGTCACTGACTCATTTAAAAGTACTCACTAACTTCACGTTGGTGTTGAACAGAATCCGAATTTTCTTCTTTATGCTGTGGAGTGCGCGCTGCAAGTAGATTTCTGAGCTGATTTCAGAATGATGAAGGTCTACCTTGTCTATCTGACGATGGATGGCGAGGGGAAACAAACCAATCGCTACATAAACTTCAAAGCACATACAAAATACATGAAAAATAAACTTATTCATTGCTGAAATTCAGCAGAAATGTAATGCCATGGGTAGGTGAAAGCCTTCGGGAAGCCAGGTGGTCAGCCAGAGCCAAGATTCTAGAACATAGGCATTCCTACCGGCGTCCATCAGTCATTATATTTCTTGACCTAAAGGCAGCATTCGACTCTGTCGATCGGGAAGTTCTCTGGAGATGCTTGGCTGTAAAGGGAATTCCAAGAAAATATATTGCACTGATTAAGGCACTCTATTCGTACTCATACAGCCAGGTGAGGGCTTACGGCGAGCTGTCATCTGAACTGATGACGACCAGTGGTGTCCGTCAAGGATGCCCATTATCTCCTTTTCTATTCAACTTCATCATAGATGTGTTAATGGACTTAACCCTAGGTGACTTCAGTGACTCAGGAATTAACTTGCTACCGGGGAATAATCTCGTTGACTTGGAATATGCAGACGATATAGTCCTTCTAGGCGAAGACGCTGACGAAATGCAGAGTCTTCTAAACACCTTGAGCCGCAACCTACGAATGTTTGGCATGCGATTCGCTCCCGCCAAATGCAAGATGATGTTACAGGACTGGACTACATCGACGCCTAGTTTAAAAATAGGAAGTGAAGTGGTAGAGCACGTTGACCGCTTCACTTATTTGGGAAGTACCATCAGCCAGTGCCAACGGGTTGATCTCTGACGAAATCTCAGCACGAATACAGGGGGCTCGTTTCGCATTTGTTAGTTTACGCCGACTCTGGCGTAGACGAGATGTTCGACTATCGACCAAAGGGCGGGTGTACTGCTCATCAGTCCGCTCCGTCCTCCTTTATGGCCAGCTGTGAGACCTGGCCACTGAGAGTGGAAGACATGAAAAGACTAGCTGTCTTTGATCATAGGTGCCTGCGTTCTATTTCCCGTGTAAAGTGGCATAATAAGGTGAGCAACATTGAGGTTAGGCGTAGAGTTCTAGGTAAACAGGGGAAATCAATCGACGAAGTCGTGAAGCTACAAAGACTGAGATGGTTAGGACATGTCTTACGTATGCCAAGTCATCGCCTCCCTCGACGAGCTATGTTAGCGGATATAGGGTCAGACTGGAAAAAAGCTAGCGGCGGTCAAACAAAAACTTGGCATCAGTCAATGAAATCCACAACAGTTGGTCTAAGCCACGTAGGACGGTGTAGACTTCCAGGCTGGGGTCCTCGAGACGGTAAAAACCTATGGTTGGAAACAATTGGTGACATGGCTCAAAATCGTTCTCAGTGGCGCAGATGCATCCACTCCCTGTGACTTGTGATCTTCAATGAAACTGTTTTGTATTTCTTTATTACTCCTTTGTCTCACACCTCTGCTCACTGTTTCTATTATGCTTTTCTTGTACTTTCTTCTCTTGCTTCGCGTGCTACACGGAATGTGGCGACTTGAACTGGTGCACATTTGTGCAAAGTTCTATGTCGAAAACAGACAGACAGAGCCAAGATGTGTCTTCCTTTGATGAAAGCGAACCAACAATATTAAGTACCAATCACTATCAGAAGAGGAAATCCAAACAGTCACTTCTTTCAATGATCTAGACTCACACTGTTGTGAACTTTTCTTATAATACGTATCTAGTCATATTCATATCTCTACCGCTATTAACACTTTTTTTTCCTTTATATGTTTAAGCCATTCCGGCTTCATTGTAAAATGAATAAAGCCTAAATTCTTGATTCATTCGTCTTTTCAAGATTCAAACATCACTCATCGTTCTAAGACTCAATCACCTTCGTAACACACACATAATGATGTCACAGCCATTCAGTCACACCGGAATGGAAAAGCAAAACAGGAGAACAAGCTTCATTACTCCATAATCTGTATGGAAATATATCAATCTACTCCGCAACAGAAAGAACAAGATTTGAATTTTCAACAACACTAGTGTTAAATCAATCAGTGATCCCACTTATATGTTTCAGAGACTGACTTTAAGCGTACATGTCATTGAAACGAATTTCGAGCAAGTTGCCAACTTTTAGAAACAATCGCCTTCGATGCCTCCAATACTAAGTAAGATCAGTCAGATGATCATGGTTAGAGAGGATTAGCAACAATGAACTCTAGTGGTGCTAAAAGCCAAATAAAAACCTACTACTCAATATAAATTCAGAAAGAAAATGGAAAAGGATGAACTGGATATACAGTGTACACATATTCAAGTAGCATAATATATCAGGCAAGTGGTTGAATGAAACTCGAATGTGAAGCGACGAGTTGAGTGTGCCAGTCCCAGAGTGACATGGTGACCATCACATCGCAAAATTACCCAAGGATGAAAGAAAACTACATCCACCAATCTTCACATGTTATGACATAACAACACCATGAAAAACAGTTAAATTACACACCCATCACTCATGGAAATATAGCCAACCTGCATACACGACCTGTCATAGACATGGAAGGGTAGACACTTGAGTTCTTCTCTCCCTCTCTCACACGTGACCACACATCTATACATACCCTTGTCTGTGCCATCAAGGTAAGTTGACCTGTTCATTATTGCCGCCTCTTCACGTGGCGTGTGTCCCATACAAAAATGAGTGAAAGGATGAATGTGAACACGTCTGGCGTTTATACAGCTGGACTGACTGGTGTACCTACAACAAGGGGGATTGGCTGGAAAACCCTGACTGAATCCAGCCCTGTGGGGAGCGTATATGGACTCCGAAATCCGAACCAATCTGATGGAATAGGAAGCACGCGTACGCACAGTCCAACTGTCTTGTCGATCAAAATTGAAAGGTCAAACACTCGAGGGTGGAGGTGGATGGCCCGGTAAGATAACTACCACCGGTTTTGGTCTTGGCGTCCGGATACTTAGGACCTCAGATTTTGCACAAACTATGATGTTTATAATGTATTGAGTTTATTTTAATAATAATAATAAATAATAATAATAATAATATACAGAATGAACCTACCTTATCAGACTTTAAACATTTATTATCAGGAGACACCATTGCAAATCCAATCTCATCATCGTCAACATCATCTTGATAGACATTATCATTGACAAGGACATCATTATTAATAGCTCGTGAAGGCAGCCGACCATGTAACTTCGTTTCTGAATGATGCCGTGACGACTTCATTGATTTTGTCAACTTTGGCGCTGCAACCACATCGTGACTTATGTTATCACCAGATTGTTTTACAGCTTCTTTATATCCTGTTGTTGTTGCTAATACCTGGTTTCTTAGAGGATTTAGAATGTCTTTTGATGCCGGGGATAATGACGATAATTTCTGCTTAGCTCGATTATTGCTAGCGACTGACAGTGCTTCCTGATCCATCATTTTTGATTTCAATGAAGTAGAGTAGGATAAACTCTGTCGACTAGGTGTTGATGTCGAGGATAACGAAGAGGATGATGAAAGCTGAGATGTCGAAGATGAAGGCGTCGAGACACTACTACTGCTACTAGACGACGAGGTGGAGGACGATGCATCCGACGATGACGACAAGGATAAAGAATCTGATTCAGCATCGGATAAACACGAAGGTTGTACTGGAGATAAAGGACGTGCAGGTAGTTGTTTCCCACCACAACTGCCAATATCAGAATCGGACGGATGTTGTCTTCCTGAAGAAAGTATAGGATTTGTCAAAGGACTATGTTTATTTCGAACAGAACACTCATATACATTTCTATTGGTCGACAACACTAATCGAGTAGAAGAAACAGAATCATTAGAAGTCTGTGTTGGCGGGGGTCCCGATGGCGTTGACGATTCCACTTTCGCTGTTGATGCCGACAACTTTGATAGCCTAGCCGCAGCCGCTGCTGCCGCCGCAGTAGCTGACTTCGGTGGTCGTCCACGTGATCTTTTGACAGTAGTAACATTAGAGTAGGTTGAAGAGGTATTCGATGAAAAGACTGAAGATTCCGGAGGAGTGTGACTACGACTTCCACCACCACTAGCCGAAGAACTTGCGACAGCTGGTATTGTTGTACGATCAGATGAAGAGGGACCAGAGGCAGCTGAGGATGCAGACGACATGCTATGATGTAAGGGTTCTGATCGAACCACATGGCCATCAACACAAGTTAGTCGAGGCAGAAGAGATGTCTTTGTTTCCTTTAGAGAGAAAGAGATATCATCACCATCCTCCACATCGGCAACCACAGTAGCAGTACTACCATTTTGATTTCTTATCGGCAATGGTTTGATTCGAATTGTTTTCTTCGAAGTCTTTTTACTCGAAAAAGATAGTGGTGTGGGTGACAGTGACAGTTCATCTGATGAACTGGAGTCATTGTCATCACAGCTAGGGGGAGGAGGAGTGGTAGCACCATTACCATTGGGAAAATTACCTCGCGATAGGAAAATATCATCAGCATCGTTTCTTTTTCGTTTATACGACTTCCTTTTAGCAGTAATAGGGGTCGTCGTAGTAGTAGTAGTAGTAGTAGTAGGAGTAGGAGTAGACGTCGGAGTGAGATAATGATGAGGGGTTGACAATTTCGCAGGGGATTTATTTACATTACTAGAAACGTCACTATTAGTAGCAGGATGTCCTGATAAACGAGATTTCCGTTTACGATGTTGATAATGATCACGGTCGTCGCTATCGCTATCTAGTGATGACAGGGAGGTCAAGTTATCTGGAGATTTTCAAAATAGCAAAAATGAAAACAAAATAATTAGAAATAATATTCATTGTTTAAAAAATGTAGATATGTCCCAAACAAACACTGTTCAAACGCCTCGACCGCTTCTCGTCACCCCATCTCAAACAACTTCGCAGGCAAAAAGAAATGTTATATAAATGCAAAGACAAGTTAGGACTTAAAAAGATAAACGCTCAAATCAAATCTGAAATCAAGAATCTTAATGCTATCTATAACCAAACACTTTTATCATGCAAATCTCCAAACAGCATGTGGAAACTTTTCAATGAAATTACTGGCAATAGTAAGCGATGTAATGTTTTTCCCTCTTGTGATGTTAATGCTCTTAATCTGTCTTTTATACGCTCTCCTTCTACCATAACCACTCCTAATGTTACCAATCTTGTAGCTGATAACTTCCAGGACTTCAATACTCTCGATGTTTTGAAATGTCTTAAAACTCTTAAGCCCTCACATAGTCTTGGCCCTGATGGCATACCTGCATATGTCCTAAAACAATGTGCAGATGCTTTATGTTCTCCTCTAACTAATATACTAAATGCTTCTTTCTCCGAAAACGTTGTACCTGTTCCATGGAAAGACATTAAAATAGTCCCTGTCCCTAAACCTGGAAATAGCAAGAACGTAAAGTTCAGACCCATCGCCATCACTTCCCCGTTTCTAAAGCTCATGGAAAAACTAATACTTCTTAAACTCGAACCCTCCCTTAAAAGCTTCGAAGACCCCAAACAATTTGCCTACAGACAGGGTAGGAGTACTTTAGACGCTGCAGCCGTCTTACACAACAGTATTGTCTCATCATTAGACAAAGATGCCAAATATGTCCGCTGCACGTTTCTTGACTTCACTTCTGCTTTCGACTCTGTACCTAGAAGTCTCTTGCTAAATAAGCTCTCCACGACACAAACCGAGTCTTGGGTCACTAAGTGGTTGCATTCCTACTTTTCAAACAGAATGCAGTACACCGTATACAAAGGTCAATCCTCCTCTGCTGTGCTCACTGAATCTGGTGTCCCCCAAGGTGCTGTACTCTCCCCACTTCTCTTTTCATTCTTCCTACATGACCTACCGTCTTCAAATGATATTAACTTTGTCAAATATGCTGATGACCTGACTGTATCTTTACCTGTCAAATGTCAAAATGACTGCTCTAAACTAAATGGCTTCTTATCAGAAATTAGCCAATGGTCCAAGGAAAACGGTCTAACCTTAAACCCCTCCAAATGCCAAACAGTTAATTTCACCTTTAGGCATAAATCTGACCTAAACAAACTGGTTAGCGCTCACGAGGTGTGCAACATAGATGGCACTGAAATAGAAACTAAGTCGGAAATTAAATACCTAGGCGTCACTCTATCTTCTGATCTTTCCTGGTCGTCTCATATCTTGACGATTTCCAAGAAAATATACCGTCTTACCTTCTACATCAAGAAGTTAAGACATTCTGGTGTAACCCAACCCTTACTACTACAATTTGTTAACTCCCGTATTCTGCCTATAATTCTCTATTGCTCCCCCTTAGTCTTTCCTGGGCTATTGAAGAAAGACTATACCTTATTACGTAGGATGTTAAAGGTTGTCAGCAGGGTAAGCAGCTTGCCACTTAGCCAGCTTGTTAACATTCTGGTGGACAGGCACATGGACTCATGTGAAAAATGGGCGAAGTCCATTTTATCTGACTCACAACACCCTCTACACTCACAACTCTCCCCATGTATCTCTTCAGGGAAAACAAGAAGTCTATATAGGAAACTATATGCCCGCACTAGTAAGTACAAAAACTCATCCATACCCTACCTAGCCCGTGTTCTGTGTGATAAAGAATGCATCAGGCATGAAACCTTTAACTTATTAAATAGTCACTAGAACCAATGAATCTCGTCTTTCCAACTCACATCATTTATAGGTACAACGTTTTCTCTCTCTTCATTCTGTATTTATTTTTGTTATGTGCTGTTTTGTTTCTCTCTTCCTTGCAAACTCTACTTAAAACATTCTTGTTCGTTCTTTTACACTCTGTATATCTCGACCATTTTGCTATCGCTTACGCCAGTAAATATGCTAGTAGTATCTACTTTTGTAACACCTTCAAACATTTTAATTTTGGCTTTGCTACCGACATACTAATATGTTGTTGAGATAATCTTTAAACTATGTAGAACTTTATTTATTGTTAATGTAAACAAAAAACTGGATGCAATATTGTAGTAAAATGCTGAGAATTCCATTCTGTATCACAAGTACTGATTTGGAATAAAGCTTATATAATAATAATTGTATCTGCAAGATAACATAACTAGATGAATAAATATGAAATTCAGTGATCAACTCTTCAAATTAGACCACAAAGTGACACATCAATTAAAGAATGTCATAGAAAATAACCAGCATGGAACTGTTTAGCACTCTTTTCAGTAGTACGCACAAATGACCTCACTAGTTCAATCAAGTGATCTAATTATGATATTAACACTTGGGGGGGGGGGGGCAGTTTGAAACGATGGATTGATGAGTGACTGAGTGAGTACTGGGTTCGAGTCTCAGTTGTTGTGAGAACACCTGACTGCCACTGATCGAGAACGAAGGTATATTCCCAGCTGATAAATCTCACAAACAGGATAAAATGAACTAGTCACCATTCATCCCATTTGGAAAATCCAATTATAAACAGAAGAAATAAACTAGAGTCACAATTACAAAAACAGGAAGCAGAGATTAACGAAAGTAATCAGAAAAAAGCAAAGATACACTAAATTGGTAAGATATACAGGGGAAGATGATGGGAGACAGAGAGGGAGACGTAGAAGTGGATAGATCTGTCTACTTTTCTGTCCAGCTATGTTGTTGTCGTTTTTAGTATTACTTTAATTGCTACAGTTATTGTCTCATCTCGTCTTATCATCATCATCAACAACAACAACAACAACAACACTAATATCCAATCATTTTATTATCCTCATCGATATCGAAAGTCATATTGTCAAACAATTGATTAAACATGTGTAGAGAATGAAAACAATGATCACAGAGACGCTAACAGAGAAAAGGAAAGTTATTCTCTCTTTCTCTCCCTCTTCAAACAGGTTGGTAAAAACAAAATATTTATACCTGAGGGCGGGATAGGGGGCTGGAAGGGAAGAAAAATGTATGTGATAATGGACGAATGTGAATGCATGAGCTAGGCAATTATGACGATTACGATTAGAGGTAGAAACACATACGTTGCTTCTTCACAGCCTCCTCCCAAACCCAAAAAGAATTTTTTTTTTGTCTACAAATGTAGCACTGAAAATGAGTAGGCAAGGAAGATTGTTACAATCATAAGAGATCAGTGAAAATTGAATTCAATCCTGTATTTTTTTGATTTACAGCTTGATTCCACAAGTATGGGATTTTCAGCATGGAGGCTGACCATAGATATCAGGTGTGCGTCGGCAGGGGATCGAACCTCGGACCATGGGCATGGTCGGCGAGAGTACTAACCACTGTGCCACCGACGCATATATATATATATATATATATTGCGTAAAAGCTAGTTACTTACTTACTTACTTTACTTTACTTCGGCTATCTCCTACGGGAGGATGAGCCGGCTTCATGAACGTCTCGAATCATCGCTGCCAAGGCGCGGCAATTTGTAAGAGTTCATGAAGTTTCATGGGAATCGGGTACGAGTGATGTCCCCAGCATCGCTCGGCCTTTTGTTTGAGAGTACAGCTCTAGCCTTTACACAGCCAAGTGTGACCTACAAGGCAGTAGGAGTGGAGTAAGGAGTCCACTATCCATTGGCAGCCGGTGACCGGAGTTCGGTTCATACGCCTTTTTGAACGGGGCCAGACATCCAGGACATCCAACAAGCCCTTTGTCCATACGTCTGCCGGTGAGCTCCAGTGAGCTTCATACGCCAGTCGTTGGAGGTTTGGAATCAGGGTTTAGCCATCTCCCCTAGACCGTCATCCAATAGACAGTCAACCCGGTGGAGAGCGCCGGGCATCCGCTTTCGCCCTCTCACTTTGGTGAGAAACACCTCCGCCACGTGAAGGCAGTGAGTAGGACTTCCTCAGGAGAGGCTATGTAAGACGCCCGGTCATATGGGAGCATTTCAAGAGGTGTGCGGTTACCCTTTGACTTTTTTCAAATTCGATCACGGATTGATATTATCACAGAGAATATCATCTAAAACCGCCAATAAGAACTACTGGACAACCTTTTTCGCCAGCCTGGGTTCTGGACCCCCTCCTTCAACCAGCCAGAAGTACACACCCATGACCCCTGATATCCAAGGCGATGGAACCACCCCAAACCTTCAGGTCACACGGCCAAGTTTATTGATTAACCAACACCGACCCATGAATTCTAACATCCGTCAACTTTTGTGATGTGTATAACCCCACCACCGCGTCAGCAGCAGCTAGTAGTATCATCTGCAGCGAGTGTTCGTCCGCATAACTCCTTAGAATTCCGAGGATCCTAACCAGCCAGTCAGGCCGTCTACATCTCCTTAAGTGGCTGGCTGACTGAAACCAACTGTCGGATATTGCATGGACTGATACCAGCCGCGTTTTGGTTTGACCATCACTAGCACCTTTCCAACTTAATCCTATGTAAACCAACATTATGCGTTGAGGAAGGCGATGGCTAGGCATGAGTGGTTTCACAACCCCATTGACTGACTTTTCCTTCATACCTAATAAACATTCAACGCCTAACTAACCCGAGCGATGCTGGGGACATCACTCGTACCAAATTCCCATGAAACTTCATGAACTCTCTTACAAATTGCCGCGCCTGGGCAGCGATGATTCGAGACGTTCATGAAGCCGGCTCATCCTCCCGTAGGAGATAGCCGAAGTAAAGTAAAGTAAAGTAACTAACTCAATACTACTCACCTTATTATACCACTTAACATGGGAGGTAGAATGCAATCATTAAAGGGCAACTAGTCAGCCATTTCATGTATTCCACTTGTAATGGCCGTCTCACTCACAGGTATAAACGAAGCCGTTGGATCGGGTCGCAGTGGCTCAACACGAGCTCACCGTAAAACAGGAAACTGTCCTGGGTTAGAACCCCGCTGGTGGGTGTGTATTACGCAAACGAAACAACTGGTGGATACTGCAGCATCGATTTTTCAGCGGTTCTCCCACTGTTAACTTGATAACTCAGACGCGTACAATACACATAAATTTAAAACAAAAACGATATTTTGACTACTACTCACCTTCTTCATTCATAATTTTCAACGTCTCTATCCATTGTATATCACGTCGTGAAGTCGTAGTAGTAGTAGTATTAGTAGAATTCACTGTTGTCACAGAACATGACACCGGGTGACTTTTTTCAGCTGATTTATACCCTTTTGGACGTCGTCCAGGTCGCCGCTTTCTTGGTGGTTCAGAAGAATTAGTAGTGGTAGTGCTATTTGTATGAGTACTAGTGGCATTTTTGAAGAATCCAACTTCTGACCCGGAATTCATCACAGAATTTTGATTATGATCATTATGACTGTTCTTGATTGAATTCATCAACATCATAGTTTCACTGAGTGACTTTCCATTTGACAATGGATGATCCGGATAGCCTTTCATCAACTGACGATCATATAGTGCTTGATTCGCTTTATACTCTTCAGCTTCGTTCAATGCCTTTTTCAGTGGAGGCGTTTCCCGTAAACCCAGCTCATCCGCTGTAAAACTCATATCAAATGCTCTTGACAATGGAACAAACACTCGTTCATGCCGCCCGCCAAAGCAAACCACCTCATAACCTTCAGCACTTTCATACAACATTTTACACGGTCGAAATGACCATCCGTTGTGTTGAAACCATAACAGTCGATGTGCAGTACGACATGGAGCAGTCAACTTATTCATCGCTGCTGATGAATGAAAACGGAGATAACAATCGACACAAAAGGAGGATTCACGAAGTTCACGTTCCAGTTGGGAACGTATTTGTCGTGCCATATTACTCATATCATTTTTATTCCCGTAGAATATCGCTGTATTATGAATCAATAAGTCAGCGTCAACCAAGAGGGCAGTTCGATTAGGATAAGCATCTTTTGAGGTTGTTGCAAAGGCTGGATCAGTTCGCATTCTCTCCATCATAAGACGTGTATTGATTTGTCGATAGACCAGATACTGGTTGCGTAATGGTTCATTCAGATAACCAACCACTTGCATTGTCTTCCAGTTCACTTTATTACGTATACGATCCAGGACAACTTGAAAGATTTTATGTAATTCTGATGCAGAAGTTGGTATCTTCGAGGAGGACGTCGATGACGCTGATGCGGCCCGTGATACTCTTTGACAAACAGGACATGGATGTGTTGGTGGATAGGAGTAGGAATCGTGATTGTTACTACCATTTTTTAAGGGATCGCCATCTTCACTAGGGATATGAAATGACAACTGATCGGCCATAGCGATCGGGAGACAATCAGGATGATAAACACGAAAACACGTTGGACAGGCGACAACATGACCAGGACCATGGCATTCAAAACAATACCTAAATTGAACAAAAAAATGAAAATAAAAAAATAATATGTATTACCAACAAACGACCTGATACATCCGGTTATTCCTCTAGAAGTGCTCCCACATTTAGCCAGGCATTCAAAGCTTCTGTGTCGTGAAATTAGTTGTCCTAATCATCACAGCCATCTTCATGTAGCATGGGGGGGTGGGGTGTTTTTTACAAAAGGGAGAATACGAATATCTGGCGCTTACACAGCTGCACTGGTGGAAGACAATCAGCTTCACCTAGAGGAGTTGGAAAGCCCTGATTCCACCACCTATGGTGTCTGTGTGTACGTCAGGGTATGAACCTCTTCCTGTACACTGTAACCCATGAGACGCAGCATCTCCTGACGCTGTTCCACTCCACTGCCTGTTTAGTCAGACTTCAAGTTAAGGACTTCGCACAGATATCTTTTTTCCGTAGTTCTATCTTCAATAGCAGCTGTACAATCGTACTTTTCTATACATAAATTTACATAGTTGCTTCAACTTTTCAAAAAGATCCTGGTTGAAAATAGCTACTTTACAAAACTTGTGCTGAAGAGCATAACAATAACAATAATAACAATTTCACTTTATTCCAGAAACAGTACTTGTGGTACAGTGTGGAATTTTCAGCACACATATCTACAATATTCCATCTAATTTCATTGTACATTAAAAAGGGGAATTACAAAAAATGTATATATATATATATAAAAACACGACAAAAATAAACCAAAAAAACGAAACTCACAAATAACAAAGAAAAAAAAACAAAAGAAAAGAATAAAAATGCAAATAAGAAAAATACCAAGTAGAAAGGAAGATAAACACTAATAGTGAATAAAAATATTTCAGTACCGGGTTATGGAAGCTATGATATGCGTATGCGTGGTGAACAGTAACAGCTATGATCATACAAGAAATTATGAGATGTTCTTAAGAATGTTTATAGACAAGATGATCACTTAATTTGATTGAACATTTCAGGTTGTTTTTTTTTATTGTCAGCACTAATGCAGCAGTGTTAGTCGTGGTAGTGGTAGTAATGATGCATAATACAAATTTTTTAAGATGGTGATAGTGGCGTTCACAAACATAAAACCAAAGCCAAAAAGAGAAGAATGTATTCCAGTTTCAAATCAAAAGCTGCATATATATATGAACCTGGATTTCAATGGAGACTTAGCTACCGGTAAATATCCTAAAGAGGAGAATATCCTGCAGCAACAATAACAGTGGTATTTCCTAGCTGCCCACTGTTTCTAAGCAATAAGAAAGAGACAAACTCTATCACATGACCACATTCCAATATGCATATATTAAATCACCTATTCCTATCCAGATGTTATTATTATTATTATTCTATCCTTTAGTTCCTAGAGGAACATAGGGCTTCAGCTGCGCACCTCCATTGACTTCGGTTTTCTGACAACTTTTTCAACCTGCTCCAGGTCTGTCCACATACTTTCATCTCCTCCTCGCATGACCTCCTCCAAGTCACCCTTGCACTGACGACCAACTCGCCGCCTCCCTTTCGGGTTCCACTCGAGCATTGGCTTGTCTAGTGATGTCACTTGATGGTTTCCTCAGCGTATGGCCAATCCATCTCCATTTCTTTCTGCCTATTTGTTTCACAATCGGTTCCTGATTGGTTCGCTCATTGCCAGATATCCCTGTTGCTGATCTTTTCTGGCCGGCCATCTGATCTTGAGTATTGAGCGGAGACAGTTGTTAATGAAGGTTTGAAGTTTGTTTGAGATGCTCTTTATGACTCGCCAAGTCTCTAATCCATAAAGTAGCACTGACTTCACATTGGAGTTGAAAATCCGGATGTTATTTTTGATGTTGATTGCTGTTGACCTCCACACAGATTTGAGAGTAATGAAAGCTTGTCTTGCTTTTCCGATTCTGGCTTTGATGTCCTCGTCAGTTCCGCCTGTAGTTGAGACGATGCTTCCCAGGTAGGTGAAGGAGGTTGTTTCTTTCAGGTTCCTCCCATTTATGCTTATTGTGGTCTGTTGGTGTTGTTGATGTTGGCTAGGAATCTTCATCATCAGATGTTAGAGAACACTATCCAGAATGGTCACAAAGGGGCGGTACTGACTAGATCAGTTGAAACACTACAATTGGACAAATCGTCAGCATATCTGTTACGTCTCAACTGATAACTCACTCCCTGTGACTAATAATCTTCAATGAAATTGTTTTGTATTTCTTTATTACTCCTTTGTCTCACACCTCTGCTCACTGTTTCTATTATGCTTTTCTTGTACTTTCTTCTCTTGCTTCGCGTGCTACACGGAATGTGGCGACTTGAACTTCCGCACATTTGTGCAAAGTTCTATGTCGAAAACAGACAGACAGACAGACTCACTAGCCATTCAGAGTCATTTACAAAGTGCACGAAAATCAACCAAAGCTGGTGTGTTTCTAACTTCTTTTTACTGCAGAAGCTCTCACCATATACATCAAGAAGTCGAAGTTGTGCGTTCAATCCAACATTCTAAACATATACTATGAATCAAGATCTGTTTGACAACTTAGTTTCTGTTTGTTTGTTTTATCTTCAGTTATAAAAACAACGATTATATCAATTTGTATCTCTTTTTGCACGTTTCGTTCACATACTTTTCTGCATTGAAAAGAAACCAACTTATATATTGCGCAACTTTTTAGTCCAGTGTAATTTTGTTTCTATGTCCCTTTGTGAGGATTGATATCCACGCCTTCAAACGCTTTCATACCAAGTTGAAAATTATTATCCCCTTTACTAACCCTTCTTCATTACTACGCTGAACTAAATAATAATTGTAACTATGTAAGCTTATGTATAAAAATGCGATTGTACAACTGCTTTTGGGGATGAAATCCCCCAGGAATCTAAAGGAAAAATAATAATATTATTATTATTATTATAACAACTATTCCACTAATCATTTTAAAAAAGACTCCATAACTCAGTATACGAATCAAGTCCTCCTAACCGTTTTTTGAAAGCCAACACAATCAATTGTAAAGAACATGTATTTGGCAATACTTCAAATACAACTTGTAGTGAGTGAATTTTCGAAATTTAATATATGACAATCAAAAGTAGAGAAAGGATAGCCTATTTAGTAAGTGTAGTAACGTGGAACCATTAGACAATAACTCTAGGTGCAATGTTGATAATATTTGCTGTTCATCTACTAAAAGGATAGACTTTCATATGGTAGACCATAGATTTAAGCGTAGGTGAGAAGGAATACTAATATGGGAAAATATGAGCATTTAATGGATCTGGAAGACTACAAAAAGTGAATGTGTCTGCGCTATTAACAGTCACCAAAAGTTTTTAGTCAGTGATTCTTAGCGTCTTGACTGTCTGTCTGTCTGTTTTCGACATAGAACTTTGCACAAATGTGCGGAAGTTCAAGTCGCCACATTCCGTGTAGCACGCGAAGCAAGAGAAGAAAGTACAAGAAAAGCATAATAGAAACAGTGAGCAGAGGTGTGAGACAAAGGAGTAATAAAGAAATACAAAACAGTTTCATTGAAGATCATAAGTCACAGGGAGTGGATGCATCTGCGCCACTGAGAACGATTTTGAGCCATGTCACCAATTGTTTCCAACCATAGATTTTTACCGTCCCGAGGACCCCAGCCTGGAAGTCTACACCTTCCTACGTGGCTTAGACCAACTGTTGTGGATTTCATTGACTGATGCCAAGTTTTTGTTTGACCGCCGCTAGCTTTTTTCCAGCCTGACCCTATATCCGCTAACATTGCTCGTCGAGGGAGGCGATGGCTTGGCATACGTAACACATGTCCTAACCATCTCAGTCTTTGTAGCTTCACGACTTCGTCGATTGATTTCCCCTGTTTACCTAGAACTCTACGCCTAACCTCCATGTTGCTCACCTTATTATGCCACTTTACACGGGAAATAGAACGCAGGCACCTATGATCAAAGACAGCTAGTCTTTTCATGTCTTCCACTCTCAGTGGCCAGGTCTCACAACCATAAAGGAGGACGGAGCGGACTGATGAGCAGTACACCCGCCCTTTGGTCGATAGTCGAACATCTCGTCTACGCCAGAGTCGGCGTAAACTAACAAATGCGAAACGAGCCCCTTGTATTCGTGCTGAGATTTCGTCAGAGATCAGCCCGTTGGGGCTGATGGTACTTCCCAAATAAGTGAAGCGGTCAACGTGCTCTACCACTTCACTTCCTATTTTTAAACTAGGCGTCGATGTAGTCCAGTCCTGTAACATCATCTTGCATTTGGCGGGAGCGAATCGCATGCCAAACATTCGTAGATTGCGGCTCAAGGTGTTTAGAAGACTCTGCATTTCGTCAGCGTCTTCGCCTAGAAGGACTATATCGTCTGCATATTCCAAGTCAACGAGATTATTCCCGGTAGCAAGTCAATCCCTGAGTCGCTGAAGTCACCTAGGGTTAAGTCCATTAACACATCTATGATGAAGTTGAATAGAAAAGGAGATAATGGGCATCCTTGACGGACACCACTGGTCGTCATCAGTTCAGATGACAGCTCGCCGTAAGCCCTCACCTGGCTGTATGAGTACGAGTAGAGTGCCTTAATCAGTGCAATATATTTTCTTGGAATTCCCTTTACAGCCAAGCATCTCCAGAGAACTTCCCGATCGACAGAGTCGAATGCTGCCTTTAGGTCAAGAAATATAATGACTGTTGGACGCCGGTAGGAATGCCTATGTTCTAGAATCTGTCGGAGGGTGAAGATATGATCAATACACCCTCTTCCTGGTCTAAAGCCTGCCTGGCTCTCTCGTGTTTGTGCTTCCCGAGCACCACTCAGTCTACGCATGATTATTGAGCCTAAGACTTTAGATACTATATTAGTCAAGCTAATCCCTCTGTGATTATCACAGGAAGACTTGTCTCCCTTCTTGTATATGGGGATAATCAGTGACTTACACCAACCCGATGGGACTTCTTCTGATTCCCAGACGCTGCCTAGTACCTCAGTTAATCCGGACAGTAAGCTGTCTCCACCGTACTTAAATACCTCTGGAGTCATTCCATCAGGTCCCGCTGCTTTGCCTAGTTTCAGATTGGTGACAGCTTTAGTAACCTCAGTTAGTGACGGAGGACCTGTGTCTATATCCCATTCAGGGAGGTGTTGGATGCTCGGAAGGTTGAGCGTGGCTGTGGGCAAATTAAACTGCTCCTCATAATGCTCTTTCCAACGATCCAGTCGTCTATCCTGTGAGCTAATTATAGTGCCATTTTTTTCCGAGATTGTCTCACTAATGATTTGTCTTCTCCCACCCGTTTCCCTGATGAGTCCAAAGAGTTGCCTGGTGTTGCCTATCCTCAAAGCTTTCTCCATCTCTTTGGCTTTTGTCGCCCACCACTGTTCACGGTCCTTGCGGAGACTTTTCGTAAGTTTCCTCTTGTGCAGCTTTCGCTCCTCATTGAATTCGGAGCTCGCCGGAATAAGTCTTCTAGCATCTATCAGTTCGGATGAGGCGGTGGAGATCCAGTGGTTTTTACTCACCTTTGGGTTTACCTTATTCACAGCTTTTACAGCTGTATCTATGGCTGCCTGGATATTTTTCCAAGCTTCTTCAGGGTGAGCACAGCTGTCGAACACAGATATGTGTTTAGCTAGTTCTTCCTCAAATACGGATTTAGTTTCCTGATCGAGCTGGGGACGTGATGGTTTTACCGCCAGCTGTTTCCTACGTCCGTTCAGTCGTAAGCACACCCGAGCGCGGACCAGTGCATGGTCGGTATCTACGCACGTGTTCCAGAAGGAGCGACAATCTCCTACCGACCCACGCCAACGATAGCTTATTGCTATGTGGTCTATTTGTGTCCAGCGTTGGTTTGATGAAGGGGGTCTCCAAGTCAAACAGTGTCTCTCCTTGTGTTTAAAGTTAGTGCTTACAAGAAACAAATGATTATCAGAGCAGAACTGTAGGAGACGGTCACCGTTGTCGGTTCGCTGGCACGGAACTCCATAGGTGCCACCGACATCCTTCTCAGATTGACACAATTTCCCTACTTGAGCGTTAAAGTCACCAGCTAGAACGACTATGTCTGAGCGTTTAGCCTTTCCACCAAACTAGACAGCTTTTGGTAGAACTCATCCTTCGTTTCATCTGAACTGCAGTCAGTGGGGGCGTAGGCGGAGATTACGAAAAGGCATCGGCGAGTAGTGCAGTCCTTCCTCCTTCTTACTGATCCGTTCAGGCGGACAGCACACATTCGGCTATCTACCGGGATCCAGTCAAGCAATGTCTTTTCTGCCCTAGTACTCAAAGCTATCCCTACGCCAGCTAATCCTCGTGAACTAGCTGTGGCATCTCCTGACACCCTCAAGGTGAATTTTGCAGATTCAACCTGTTGGCCAGGTGGGGTTAGGTGAATAACCACACTTGGGTCTTGTATGCGTGTTTCTGAAACACAGCATACATCAATGGCTCGTGATGCCAGGGTCTTGGCTAGTGATGCTTGTTGTCCTATTTGGCAAAGTGTCCTAACATTAAGAGCTCCTATATGAAATTGGTGGCGCGGCTTTAAGAGGCTGTCGGTGGTGGTTTTTTGGCTTCCATCGTTTTTAGTGGACGCAGAGTGGAGAGGAAGTGGAGAGCTATCAAGTCGAGGAGTTGCATCAGTGGAAGGAAGGCAAGATGATAGAGATGAAGATGAAGACAAAGATGAGTGAGTAATAGAGAGGTTTCGTGTGCATTTCGGATTGTGAGGGCGATTGTTACTTCCCGGCTGCCCACACCGTGGAAGTTGGTTGCGTGACCGCAGAGCCCAGGGGACAACTGCTTGAGGCCGGTCACACGCGGCCTGTTTTTGTTCGTTCTTTTTTGTTTGGTGTGTCTCAGTAGCAGATTTATCACTCCCGCCCTGTGACACGGCAGCAGGAAGCGCGGTCGTTGTTAATCCGGGCCACGGCCGATCCGGCATGAAATTTTGTAATTTTGTATTGGACATGATGTTGGATTGGGTAGCTGCTTTTTGTTTAACCGCTATCCAAACAACCTGCCTGGCATGGTAGAACCTCAAGAGACATAAGTCTCAGCCAGTATAGCTTGATTAGGTCATTGCGGTGTTCAAGCCCGACCACCACGTCAAGGTAGCAGCTTTCGGTAGCAGCGTCTTGACGAACCCCAGTCAGTCAAAGTCTACATCTCCCTACATGGTTGGCTTAAAGAAACAATAAAAGACTCAACAGTATGATTCCAGGCTTCTATTTGACCACTCCTTGCCCTTTTCCAACCTGATCCAACGTCAGGTAACATTGCTCGTCGAGGGAAGCGACGGCTCGTTATGTGCGATACGTCTCCTAGACATCTTAATCGACGCACAACTCCACAACCTAGTCGACAGATTTTCCCTCCTGCCTTACCTGACACTTGACGCCTAATATTAATATTACTCACCATATTATGCTACTTAACACAGGATACAGAACGCAGACACCTATGATCACAGACAGCTGACCACCCTTTTCACATCTCCCAATCTCAATGGACATTTCTCACTCACAGCCATCAAGGACGATAGAACAAACTGCTCCTGAGCATTACGCACATCCTTTGAGAGATAACCAGACATCACGTCAATTGGTAAGTGCCACGTTAGGCTTTTGTATCTCTGTTGAGTCTTCACCAGCAATCAGTCAGTCCACTGGAGTGGAGACAACTTTCCAAATAAGTGAAGTGGGACAATCAACGTCGACATTGTTGGGAGATTAAGGTTTAGTTGATAAGACAAACTATGTGAACCAATCAAATGTCATCTGACGTTAGAAGGACTAATCACTAACTACTCTCTCTCTTCCACTTAGAGTTGCAGAATAAAGAGATTAAACGGGGTTGCAATTAGAATGCAAAAAACCCATCACATATTTATCAATTAATTTTGGCCAAGTTTCATCATTATTTTCAACACCAATGTTTAGTCAGCCAGCCACAGTCGATCCTTCTATATGGGTCAGAAACTTGGACAGTGTCACAAAAAGCATTTCCAACAGTCACCTGAAGACTTCTATCAAAGGCTGATTTCACTGTCTCCATACAGAAGATAAGATAGCCAGTGAGAAACAATTAGTAGCAAGAAACTATGGGAACGAACCAAATCAACCAGAAAATGAAGATGACCCACACATACGCTAAGACTGTCAAATAACATCACGCGCCAGGCCATCGCTCGAGTGAAGCTCAGTTAGGAAACAATGAGCGTGACAACCGACGGTAACTTGAGAGAGATTGTGAGGAAAGGGGACAAGAGACCACAGGCGATCACATGGCCAGATAAAGAGGACCGCAGGGAATACGACAAAGTGAAGATTTGCTCCACTTGAAATCCCCGTGTTCCCCTCGAAACCCAAGGGAACAAATAATGATGCATGAAGAAATATTGTTTTTACCTACCAATATGACTACTTTATGTCACTCTATATCATTTCATCCTACACTATGGCTATGTGGAACATAACGATGACAGTACAGGTTTGCGATCATGGCGACGTGACTCATCTGTTTTGACAGTTAATCTTCAACAATGAGGCCAAGTGTTTAAAGTCAACTTCACTCATGCCTGAATGACTGATAAACGATGATTCACTGACTAATAAGCATTTTCAATGAGTAAATGAGTTCGTCTGTTGCCCTATATAGATCATACTTTAGGCGTATATGACATTACTTAGAAAACATGCGGTACTAAAAAGTCAGTAACGTATGGATTGGTTGTGTGAAGCATGAATAACACTTAGCTAGTTATCTTTATTTTTTTAGATCTGAATTTCTCGTTGTAATCATAAGAGTCTACATATATTTAATATATATATATGTAAAACTTGGGCACTGTGGTAGTAGGTAATTCCATATTAGTTTGTTTATTAGATGTATCACACAGTGAAACGTCATCCAGTATACAATACTGTTTCACTGTGTGATACATCTAATAAACAAACTAATATGGAATTACACATATTTACTTGAAGGGGGTAACTATCTTCGACCACAGATGTTTGCGTACTATCTCACAGGTAAGTGGTACAATATCGGGAGTAATAATGAGGTTACGCGTATTGTTGGCAAACTAATCGATGAGGTTCCATGAAACTACATTGGTAGAGACGGTTAGGATGCATGCGGAAACATGAGTCTTGTCGAGCGATGTTAGCTGACACAATGTTATGTTCAAAGAATTAAGGGCACTGCCAGTAAACAGGACTTCGTGTCATTTTAGTGTTCGCGATGATTGTATATAATCGGCATCTTTACCCGTTACTATGACTCTTTGTGGTTATTTGCAATGGGACATACCGGTCACTTTCAGTCGTTAGACGTGATCAAATTAAAACCTGGCATCAATTCACATGATGTGAACACACATATGCACACACAAACATGAATGAGCAAAAAATAATAATGAACTATATGAGTACAAATCATAAATGTGTGAATAAAACAATTCCAACAGTGGTGTGAACACAGGCAGCAGTAATTTTGCTCGAAATATTACCAATAACAAAACTTATCATTGTGTGTAAACTATTAAAATATAATTATACTTTATTTGATCTAATCCAAAATGCTCAAACTTTTTACTGATATTAATTCACATGATGTCTTTGACTTCAATTTTGATAGCAAACTGATTTCAGTTAGAGAAGGCCACTGAGGAAGTTATTAGCAAGTGAGAATACTGGACAGCTGTTTGTGCCATGCATGGGAGATTGAGTCTTTAGCACCCATGGCCTTCGGGTTACAAAGCGAATTCATGAACCATTCGGCCAGTGAGATGAAATGTAACGGTCCTCTCAATGAAATCAATTCGGTATTGAAATTGAAATCAATCAAGTCCTTGCAGATTAACACTTGAAAAGTCTTTGACTACTGATACAAACAATGAGGATTGTATGTAGAACATGGACACCATAATACAATAAGAACCAGTGGTTGGAGACTTAGTGATATGACCCGAAATGGTTTTCAACGGTGCAAATCCATTTCACAGACTTCCTAAACTCCCAGATTCATTAAAATTTCGTTATTCTCCAATTACTTCTTCGTTATCGCGTATATTTTTGTTCATTATATTTCTTTTGAACTTCCTTACCCCTAATTTTATGGTGTAGCAATAGGAAATCCTAAGCGTCTATGCAATCTTCTGTGTTGGGAAGACTCCGTCAGTCAAACATTCAGTGCAATTTTATAAGTCAGTTCGCCCCACCATCCTCTCTTATAATACATAAGCTCTTTGTACAGCTTATGCATTATGAGAGGAAAGGATATAGTACGTGGTATAACTATAAGAACTATTGACGCTAGGCGTCGAGTTTTAGGTAGGGAGAGAAATTCGATCGATGAGCTTATGAAGCCACTCACGCCTAGCCACCACCTTCCTCGCCAACCAATGTTAGTTGACATAGGTTCAGGTTGGATGACAGATATTGGTGGTCAGATGAAGACACTAAATCAGTCCTTGACGTTTCCGACAGTTAGTTCGAACCGCCCGACCACGTAGCGAGGTGTAGACTGCCTGACTGGTTTGGGTCATTAGAATTCTAAGAAGCAATGACTACTAGAGACAATTGGTCATATGGCTCAAAATCGTTCTCAGAGACGTAGATGAATTAGCCTTTTGTGATCTACCATATCCATTGAAATGCTATTGTTTTTCCACATTACTACTTCTTTTTCACATTTCTACTCATTATAGATTTTTTTTGAATCTCTTTCTCTCTTTTGTCTACCTTGAACTAATGTGCGAATTCCCATGTTGAAATTCACTCAGTCACAATATTTACTCAATCGGATAGGTGGAATCAAATCACAGAAGACACAGTCATTTCGGGTCTTTGTTGGAATTCTCGACCTTTAAGCCTCACTGAAAGGAATTGCTGCTAAGTTGGCCTTCTTATTCAGAGTTGTATGCCTATGCCTACGCACTATTCAGTCTGACCAGCGGTAAAGGGAGGACATAGGTGTGTGTGTGTTTATAGCTCGGCAGAAAAACATTTCATGAACCTTGGACACTTAGAGCTGCATTTGATAAATCCTTCAAAGTCCTATGCACAAGATTCATTCAAGGCTCTCAAAAAAGTGAGATCAAGGCAAGACATCCAGAACATACCTGAAGTATTTTTATTTGTCATTCAAAAATCCAAACCAAAGCAGGGTGTATCCACAGTACGTCTAACCACTTTTGTTTTACACTATGGTTACTCGTAAACGGTTATTTTTCTAAATATTAGCGCCTATTACGTTTCTTATCACAACTTCCTGTTTACTTTCTTTTATTATAGCTTGAAACCACACAGTATTTTTGGTGCAAGTATGGAATTTTCAGCATGTGTGATATCAGTAGCCCAAACTTTGCAGGCCGACCATAGATATCAAGTGTGCTTCGTCGGTAGGGGATCGAACCCTGCACCATATGCATGGTTAGCGAGAGTCCTGACCGCTGTGCCACCACCGACCTTTGATCGGAAACAGTTCTGGAACTCCTTCATCCCTTCTGTTACACATATTTACGAATGTACAGCTTAGTTGATAACTTCGTTGAAAAGAAATGATTTTCTCTTCGTTTTAACAGTCTTTCTGTTTTTATCCAAATTTATACGCCTACTTTAATTTACAGTGAGCTTGCCAGAGGTCCTTGAGTTAAATGATTAACGAACTGAGTAAGCACCCTGTACTGGCTCGAATTTCGAGCTTCACATTTGGAAAATCGCCAATTGCGACAAAATCTACAACACTACAATTGTGATCATACAGGTATTAGAGAAATAATTTAAATTGACAGAGATTAGTGGAACTACCAGAAACTTAGATGACAAGTAGACTCTGAGCTATATTACTGAGTCTCATATTGCATACCTCTAGCAACACATCATATGCACCTATGTACCAATGTTCACAAAGTCAACAAATTCACGGATTATATATACTGTAATGTTTTTGTTAGGCCAATCCTGTCTCCTAACCTAAGTGGATTTGAGTTAACATCGGTCGTTAAGTATTCACTAGTGATTAAATACCACATGGTGTCGCAACATTCGACACCAAGTTATTGTCAATTGGAAACAGTAAATTGGGACAATTTTTAATGTTAGATTGAGCCATTGTATGGAGGTAGATAAATACTACCTAATTCCCCAGGTTGAATCACTTAGGGTCACATCTCCATCTCCTAGCATCTCAGATAACAAAAACTGAGGGTGTAAGGTGTTACGAAGGTGATTGAGTCTTAGAACGATGAGTGATGCTTGAATCTTGAAAAGACGAATGAACCAAGAATTTAGGCTTTATTCATTTTACAATGAAGCCGGAATGGCTTAAACATATAAAGGAAAAAAAGAGTGTTAATAGCGGTAGAGATATGAATATGACTAGATACGTATTATAAGAAAAGTTCACAACATTCACTGCGGCTTGAAAAGGAATGAGCCATTATGTCACGCTTCTCTGGTACGCAAATTGTAAGGCCGTACACGTTGTTGTTTTTCCAAAAGAATACGCCCGTTGTTCGTTTCAGTTGTATTTTCTTCACGAAGAATATTAGGATCAGTGGTCGCATCCCCATTTACTTGTTGCTCAGGAATTGCGTCGCCCTCCGGTATTGAATTTTCAACTTGATCTATATCTTCGCCTTTGGGTGCCAGATGATGAAGAGCAACTGTATCTTCACGTCCATTACCGAAGCGAACGTGAGCGAATTGCGGGTTACAATTCAATAGCTCCACCTCTTCAACCAGGGGATCGAATTTGGACTGACGAACACTCCGCCGGAGAAGTACTGGTCCTGGTACAGTGAGCCAAGTAGGAAGAGTTGTCCCAGATGTCGATCTTCGGTTATAGGTAAACAGTCGTTCGTGTGGCGTGGCGTTCGTTGCAGTACAGAGCAAAGATCTGATGGAATGCAAGGCGTCGAGTAGAACAGACTCCCATTGTGCCGTTGGTAGGCCCCGTGATCTTAATGCTAGAGTGATGGCACGCCAAAGTGTTCCATTGAGGCGCTCGACCTGCCCATTGGCTTGAGGATTGTATGAGGTAGTACGACTGGTTGCTACGCCTTTCTCCAGAAGAAATGCCCGTAATTCGGTAGACATGAAAGCAGCGCCTCTGTCGGTATGTATGTAAGAAGGCATACCGAAAATCGAAAACAGTTGGCAAAGGCAATTCATTACCGTTTGAGACGACATGTCGGGGCAGGCGAATGCAAAGGGGAATCGAGAATATTCATCGATCAGCGTGAGCAGATAGTGATTGCGGCTAGCTGACGGTAGAGGTCCTTTAAAGTCGATGCTTAACCTTTCAAAAGGTTGGGTTGCTTTTATGAGTTTGAAATTAGAGGGATTGTAAAATTGAGGCTTTAACTCACAGCATGTCACGCATTTACTGGTTACATTGCGCACCTCGTCAAGGGAGAATGGAAGGTTTCTCGAGCGTACAAAATGCATCATTCGGACAACTCCAGGATGGCACATAGAGTCATGGAGAAATTTCAAGTCGCACACTGACTGCAAGGAACCGCAGAAACTACGGGAAAATGTATCAGCAGCTTGATTATCCCTTCCAGGACGATAAATGATGTCATATTGATAAGGGGATAGCTCAATTCTCCAACGCATTATTTTATCGTTCTTGATTTTGCCTTTATGAATCTTGTCAAACATGAATGCTACTGAACGTTGATCAGTGACAAGTTTGAAGTGATTTCCGAGAAGGTAATGCTTCCACTTACGAATTGCTTCAACCACGGCATAGGCTTCTTTCTCAACCGATGAATGATGTTTCTCACTTCGAGAGAGGCTTCGAGAAAAGAAGGCGACAGGTTTACCATTCTGGTTTAATGTAGCTGCAATTGAGACATCTGAAGCATCTGTTTCAACAACAAGGGGTGCTTTCGGATCAACTACCACAACGACTGCACGTTCTAAGTCGTCTTTCAGTTTGTCAAAAGCATTTCGAGTTTCGATATCAAGAGGGAAAATCCGATTATTTACCAATGGGTGGATTTTATCTGAGAAGCGAGGGATCCACTGTGAATAATAAGCAAATAATCCAACGGCCCGTTGTTGAGATTTGATATCTGTGGGTGGTTCTAGATCACGAAGAGGTTTTAGCCGATCGGGATCTGGTTTAATAACCCCCTTTGAAACTTCATAACCGAGTAATTGTATGCTTCTGCTTGAGATCACACTTTTGGAATCATTAAGGGTTATTCCATAATTGCGTGCTGCTACCATAAACTTGTTTAGATTTTTGTCGTGTTCCTCCTGAGTTTTGCCGCAGATAGTGACATTGTCAATGTAGGCAAACGTGCTTGTGAGTTGTTCTTTACTGATCAATTCATCGATAATGCGTTGAAAACAAGCTACGCCATTGGTAACACCAAAAGGAATTCGGCAAAATTGGTAAAGTTTCCCACAAGCCTCGAAAGCAGTATATGGTTTATCTTCGTTCCTTAGGGCAATTTGATGATAAGCATTCTTCAGATCAAGAGTGCTGAATATGTCATATTGTGCGATTTTTTCTATCATTTCGTCAATCCTAGGTAATGGGTAAGCATCCAGAAAAGTGAATCGATTGATTGTCTGACTATAATCAACTACCATCCTCTTTTTATGGCGTTCGTTTGACGTAACAAGAACTTGAGCTCGCCAAGGAGAATTAGAAGGTTCAATAACACCTTCTTGCAGTAACCGGTTGACTTCGGTGGAAATAAAACTTTCATCTTCACGAGAATAACGCCGGGATTTTATCGCGATCGGTTTACAGTCTTTTGAAAGATTTTCAAACAGAGTAGGCAGGTCGACGCGAACACAAGGTAGACCACAGAGAGAAAAAGGCGGCTTTGATCCCCCAAAAGGAATCTCAATGTGTTTGTGAAGTTTTAAAAAATCATGTCCAAGAAGGACGTCTGCACATAAATTATGAAGAATGGAAAATTTGAATAGATCATAAGTGTGGTTTTTATAGCAGATGGATAGAAGACAATGTCCTTCAGTATGACTAGTAAGATTCGTACTCGCCATTGTGATTCTGTTTCGAGACTTATGGACTTTCCAGTTATACTTACGAACAACTGAGGAAGAGATGTAGCTCTCACTGCTTCCGGTATCCACTAGAGCTTGCATTGATTTCCCATTGACAGTAAGCTGCGTAACAGCATCAGTGAGACTTTGAGGTGCTGAAGCCACAACGAGAGATGGGTATCCTCGTTACATAAATATGAAAAGAAATATATAAGTCCAGTCGATTTTCGAAACCTTCCGGTGCACTAGAGATACTGACAACTTGAAGCAAACATACTACACAACCTGAAATATGAGCTCTACGTTTTTCACGCTTCCTTAATTTCAGTGCTTGCAGTGTGCCAGAGTCTGCCTATCCGAGATGCAGTTTCATCCCTTATATACAGTAGAATTTATGACACAACTCTTGAAGGAAGCTAGCTGTCTCTTACAACAGATGTTTGCGTTCTATCTACCGTATTAAATGTTATGGTATGATAAACAATATTGTTGTCAGCCCAACTATTAGATATGGAGGGCGAATCAACCGATGAATTTGTGAGGGTGACGAGTCACCCGCCTTCCTCGATGAGCAATGTTAACCGACACAGTATTAAGTTAGAAAGGAGTGGTCAAGAAACCTGGAGTCACTCCATCAAGGCTTTGACTTTTGGCTTGATCCAAGTGGAGAAATCCGGGCTGATGATATGGAGCAGGTGACTTCATTCTACATATTCCATATCCACTAAACCGCCATGCCCTTCCACATTATCATTCCTTATCCCTTACATTTCTGCTTATTATAGTTCCTCTGAATGTTTTTTCTCTTTTGTTTACCTTAACTAGAAATGCCACAATTTCATTCTGTTCTTATAGAACTGCTAAACTGCTGCGCATAGTTCTATGTTGAAACTCAGTCAGTCTGCTTTTTCATCTCATATGAATTAGTTAACCTAGGGTTTGAACGATTTTTAACATTAGAGCTAAGTGTTTCGATAGACTCAGCCAGTCTGCAGCCGAGGTTTTCGCTAGCTGGAATGTAACTTCATCTCTTGCAAACAGTAGGATAAAAAAAATATCACTCATTTTTTCACTAACTCTTTTTGGCTGTCATGTCTCAGGTGTGGAGACAGTGTGAGCTGATGCAAACTAAACAATCTTATGACGGACAGAATGGTGTCTCATTCTCACCGTGGTTGTAATCAACTTATTTGCCAATGTTTCTTTGTATGACAGTTAAGCAGGACAAGTTTTCTTACGTGTCAAACTGAGTCCTATTTATCGTGACACTACCCAGTCGTCTAGGCACGTGGAGTGGAATACGAACTCAAAGTTAACTGCAAAAAAGATATTATCAATACAGGGTTCACCACTATTGCACACGTGGAACGACGGGATCAAAAGGCAATAAGGGTGAACGCCCAGTGTTGTCCGATCACCAGAGACGAATATGGTAAGGTTAAGTTAAACGTGCCAAACTGTTTACCAAAACACTTTAGTCAAAGTTTTAAAGCTTTCTCACGAGGTTTTTCGATATCGACAGCACAGACAGGATTTATACGTGGTTGCTAAAGGTATAACTTCAGGTAATTAAGTTAAATGGACCGACTTTTAACAAGCCTACCGATCACAAAGCAAGCTACAACCCAATATATTATGAAATACAACAATGCTAATTGATATAGCTTGATGTGCTTGACTACAAACCACATAACGTGGGGGATTATGATAACGTGCGATTGCTTACAATCAAATAGATAGGGCTGGGTTCGAACTTGAGAGTAGCTGACCGAAAAATAAGTAGCAGTGAGCCTGGTGTTCTAGACAGACATCACGTGACCAAACTAAGAACTTGAGATTCACTACCAGCAGCGTACAGCATGAATAACGTGCGTATACGCCTTCCAAACTATTATACTTTTATATGTATCATGCAAGTGCATGTACATTCAAGTTTAGAGTAGTGGTGCACCAGTTTACGAACTCAACTTTCAACTCGATAATGGGTTTGAATTTCACTCCTCCTGAGGCTATTTCGGAAGCTATCACCAGCAGTCTCTAACAGATATGCGAAGTACGTACCAGAAGTGGAAGTTTATTTATGGAGATGTGGGAGGCTCACACAGTGGAAATTATTTTCCTTTTGAGCTATCTGGGACAGGAGCATTTGTTTTGAATGGGCCCAGAACCCAGAAGACAGCTGTTTCAAGCCGGTCACAATGTGTCTACGTGTGTTTTTGAAGCTGTGTTCACTGACTCTAGACTATCGCGATGTAAATCAGGGTGTAGATTTTTCGAGGTCGACCTCCGCCCCAAAGTGGACAGGCACCAAAGCTGGCTTATTGGTCGTGTAAGAGAGACACCTGACTCCTGTTTCATCCCCACTCGGCGGCAGTACTTCGCACTCACACCTCCACCCACCCACCCACCCCCAGCCTAGTAAAAAAGAATAACACTATGAGAACCTTTTAGTCTAACCACTATACAAACAACCTTTTGGACACGGCAGGACCTGCGAAAGTATTAGTTCAAGCCAGTGTAGTTTGTTGCGTCAGTAAGGTAAGCAAGCCCAGAAATAAAGTTAATAGGTATTGGTCGAAACCAGTCTGTACATAAAAATGCTGGACTGAGTAACAACATCCATATATTCAAGAACATGAGTCAGAAACATTGAGTATTATTTAACGACCAGTGACTGACTGCATAAACCTTGATGAGTTGAGGAAGGTTTCAGCTAGTGATCGATACACTGAGTTGATCAGTAAGTCCAACGGAAGGTATCTGAGAATGCATTCATGAAAAGAACTACTCAGCAAAAAGTCTCCAGTTACATATTCATCAATAAAAAACCAGCTGCCTCACCCCAGTTAGGGTCTCTTCAGTGCGCTACCCGGACGCCACCGCCAGGGACTGGATTCACAGCCTTCACATTACAATGTTAGCTCATAAACCGTTCAAACACTGCTGGAAAGCAGTAGACGAGGACGACAAGGTTACCCAGTACTTTCTAAGCCTAAGTGAAACCAGTTGGTGATTAACCCTGAGAACAATCAAATTTCTCTGAACCAATATTCAAAATAGCAGTCTACCCACATATCACGAGACAGAAATTACAGACACGTGACTGGATCGGTCAGAACAATCCCAACTTTTGGACGTGAAACGACGACTAAAAATGCCAGACAACGTGTGTGACAATAGACACGACACAAATCAACTCAACTTGTTACATTACAAAACAGGTAGGGCTGGGGAGAGGGGGTCTGGAATAATCTTACTAATCTCTTGGTGGAAACCACCTGGGCAACTGCCTGGTCGTTAACGCCAGGGCAAAATTTGACCACAAAAACCAAAAAAGTGGAGAAAAATCCAACAGCTGACCTCATAACACCTTCAAACACACTTGTCAAACTGACTAAATGGAGTTTGAGAAACCACCTGTCACCCGCAGTCAGGAAGATAACCATCAGACGGAGTTCTCGTGGTGTGGTGTTATAAACCCTTGGATAATACTCACACCGCCTAAGGAGCCAGTTAATTCAACTCTGCTGACTGAGACTCAAATGTAATTCTACGCAATTAGAAACCATCCTAACTAGCCCCAATAGCAAGCTAGAATCGTTTGGACAGTTATCCGCCAGCGCAAGACGCCACTACTCAATAGCCATACGTAATTTAAAAGTCGCCTGTTGCTTGACATAAAGTTTATGGACATAAAAGTACGGATATTAGCGACTATTCATACACCTAGTTAGTCAAAAAGAGGAAGCCAGCCATTTGTGCGATAAATACAACTAGGAAAACAATATAAATCCCAAATCACACTCACTAAACTGTAAACATGATATTTAAAAATATAAACATACCAGTCGTGTTTATCCTTATTTTTTGGTGTAGGATCACACTTCACATAACATCGTTGATTACATTCTATGCATCCATCACTGATTGCATTCGACAATTCACTTTGTAACTTTCCAGCAGTACATTTTGATTCACATTCTCTTTGAATAAATGACAATAATTCATGAAATGTTGACTCAATAGAATCTCTAGTACATGCTTCAATAGCATTCCATATAAATTGAAGATAAACAGGATCCGTAGCTCTTCGAATTGACATTGCAACCTTAGAGTAGAGTAATGATACAATCTCACTCTAGGGTGCTTTAAACTAGTGAAAAGGAAATTAAAAGGCACCTAAACATGCCAATTATTTTTGCGCTCAAAACACTGAAAAATAGTTTTCAACAACCCGCTCTAGGCCCTGCATGTAGTAATAAAAACAAAACAGTGTTAACTGAAGAGTTGATGTTAAGAGCATAAAAGACTGAAGTTATTACAGCTTTTCTACTGCTTGTGACTATTTGTCTCCCTGGCCTTTGCCAAATGGGCAAAACTACTGCCCTCTTATATCCAATGTCTCTCTAAAAGCTTCTACGAAGCCTGTAATTTCTAAGCTCTTACCTTACGTTATTTCAGAAGTGTTCAAGATTCCAAGTGGATTTCATTACAGTCCATCCCCTCTGGAGTCTCAAGCGTGCTGAATATTATCTTATCTATGATGTAGACTAGCAGAATACACCAAGATGTGAAAATTTTGGTCTGACGCAGAAGTCCTTAAGGTGGAATGAATTATCAATAGAAGAAGAAGAAGAAATTTTGGGAGCTAGGCTTCACTCTGGGAAGCAATTCTCTTATAGTGAGAAAAGTACACAGCGTACTGTCGAAGCTTAATGTGAGTTAAAGGAGTACTAGAGAGTCATGTATAGAGGTTTATGTAAAGCTGAGAGCTACAGACCAGCGGCGCTACTTCTGTATTTATCGAAACTACTGGAGAGCTTGGATAATGACTACATTGGCCATGTACTCCATAGAGTACAACACGGTTTCAGGTAACTTAAGTCCAATGCAGTAAATCACATTTACATAGAATAACTGAGCATCATGCTGTGATATGAGTGTTTCAATTCATGTGATCCTAGGTTTTGGAAAGGCATTTAACGCTGTTATTCTGCATCTCGTCTTTCGCAGAGGTTGTTATTATTTATTTGTCTTATCCTTTGGTTCCTAGAGGGACATAGGGCTTCAACTGCGCACCTCCATTGCCTTCGGTTTTCTGACAACTTTTTCACCCCGTTCCACGTCTGTCCACATGCTTTCATCTCCTCCTCACATGACCTCCTCCAAGTCACCCTTGCACTGACGACCAACTCGCCGCCTCTCTTTCGGGTTCCACTCGAGCAATGGCTTGTCTAGTGATGTCACTTGATGGTTTCCTCAGAGTATGGCCAATCCATCTCCATTTCTTCCTGTCTATTTGTTTCACAATCAGTCCTGGTTGGTTCGCTCATTGCAGAGATCCCACCCTGTTGCTGATCTTTTCTGGCCATCTGATCTTGAGTATTGAGCGAAGACAACTGTTAATGAAGGTCTGAAGTTTGTTTGAGATGCTCTTTATGACCCGCCACGTCTCTGAGGTTGTGGTCGGGCATAAATATCCTGTGAGACTAGCCACAGGTAAGTAGCATACCTCTCGACCAAAAAAACTGCATAGTATATCAACTAAGTGACCAAATGCCACAGAGATCAAGTTGTTCTCTGTGTGACGACAATCTGTTCTGTACGACGGTAGATCGTAATTTGGGTCTCAACCTAGTGGAAAGACTGAAAAAAGCATGAATTACCTGGCTGACGGGGTGAAGAAGCATGGGCAGTATGCGTGTTAACTGACGAGCTTTTACTGAAATTGTATAGCACATCCGTATGACACACCCTTGAGATTTACAATATCATTGCTCCATCGTTGCTCAAAAAAGTAACCAAACTTTGGGAAGGGGTCCGAAGACGTTCAATGAAATGGACAGTGGTTTTCAGAATAAACCATACGACGGGAGACTGTGGAAATTAAGTCTTTCCACACTTAACTAGCGTTAGCTTAAGGGTGATACAATTACTGGTTACAAGCTTACAAAAGAACAGAATGACTATTCCAACTACTCTATATGTCCATCAACACCGTCTACACTCAAGTCTGAATAATCTACCTATTATTATCGCTGCCACAATTTTGGAAAAACCCGACGACCAATGGATGATAGAATCAACTCCACCTGCAGTAAGGGCGCAGTCTTAACACCTCATGCATCAGACCGCATGTAACTAACTCCGCAACATTTGCCCGGACTATTCAATAGCTGAAAAATCACCTGGCTCTCCCAAAGATTGGGAAAAATGCAGCCATAATGAAACCGAAAAGACAGCTTATAGAAATCGACCTGACCTACACTAGTTCGTAAAATGGATAATACATAGTGAAAGTAGAGGACAGTGACAACAGACGGGACTTATCTGGTGCATATAAGACCTTTACCCGAGAGACACACTAGATGCCCATCGATAATGCAAACCCCTTTCAAGTGATACACTACTAAACTAGCACAACTTCATCCATGGCAAAAGTTCTCCATGAAGCTAGTCAGAGACGTTTGTAACAAGGAAACTGTGAGCTGAGTACTCCTTCAAAATGTGTTGTCTAAAGCAACAGGTCCTTGTGAAACATTTGATAGAGAACACTAGAACACGTCCATAGACACGAACTTACGAAAGTAACTTGGGTATACTCAAAAGAAGACGCACTGATGGAGCGCAGAACTCGACTTCAATGCATTATTCACAGGAATTACCTCCCTCTACTACTTCATAACACCCAAATTTTCCTAGCCAAAACAACATCACATTCTCATTGTAAATGCAGATAGTACAGGATGTAGAAGGAGTAACATAAATCCCAGTATCACTATCAATCTATACCCTCACCTGTTTCATCAACTCACTCTGTTCGAACAATCTTTCCTAGGATAAGATATCACCTATCCAACAGGTTGCGTTGTTCGCCCTCTACTCATTTACTGAAAGCGATATGAGGCCAGGAGATATGTGTGAGAACTCCGCTTGACTACTACACACGGCAAAAATTCTATTTCGGGACTTCAGCATGCCAAGTGTAATTTGACTATTTCGCTTCCCCAAACGATACGATACACTTTTGAACAGTTTTAGAGACAAAGGACCAGCTATGATGCATAAAATATTCAACTAGTTAAACCAAAGTTTTGGACTTGTATTTCCCCTGGTGGTATCATATTCTAAACCCTTCGAGTAGGTGAAGAGTTTCGTAGTAACGATCACAAAGCAGTACATAGAAAGTTTAACGCGTATTCCAGCTCAAGTTCAGCAATAAACGCTAAAGCAACTAATCTTTACTCAGAAGCTACAGACATGCCAGGCGGGATGTCCGGAAATCATACTTTCACTGCACAGATTGGGAAGTGGTTGACAATGTTTACCACCAGCGTGGTCACAGATACAAATAATTTGCTTTTCAGGTATTTAGTTGTTGCTCACTACTTCTGTAACAACAGA
Organism: Trichobilharzia regenti; assembly: GCA_944472135.2. Classification (NCBI taxonomy): domain Eukaryota; kingdom Metazoa; phylum Platyhelminthes; class Trematoda; order Strigeidida; family Schistosomatidae; genus Trichobilharzia; species Trichobilharzia regenti. The sequence goes on from OX235270.1 coordinate 165,187,676, forward strand.
AGACAATGGCCAGGCAACAGATCGTTTATTAAGGAAATCAACACATACTTACATATTTTCATGTACATTATTACAGATCATTTAAGCAAACAAACACGATATTCTGATTGGCAGTTGTTTCCCACTGAATATTAATCTTCCATTTATTTGTGGCTGTTTCTTGAATGTCAGATCATCTATATGCTAACTGTATTCGCCTACGCAAGGTCTGCTGTGGTTGGTTGTTGGATCAGCCTTTGTTCATATTTTCTCACGGCCAATATTGAGGACCCAAACACTGTTGTAAATTACTATCTACCAATTTGGCTAGCAGCCAGCTCTCACCACACTCGTTCCCCCGTCAAATCGTTTGGATTGAAGTCGACTTGATCTTCTTGGTGCTGGCGTGTTCGTTGGTTTATCTCGCCCTACCCATTTCTGGAGCTCGCTGACGTTCACCCGCTTCTCTCTGTTTGCATTTTCGATGGTATGTACGTGACCCCATCTCGCGGTGACTGTGTATGGTCCCTCCCACTTTGGTAGCAGTTTTCGCGACCCTGACACGTATCCGCCGGTGTTTTGCTTGTCTCTACATTTGACTTGATCCCCGATCTCGAATGCGGGGTACTTCCCCTTTACCCTCAGTTCGGCTTTTACAGCGTTTACTTTCTGCTTTCTCTTTACGTTGTTGATGTCTTCTTTCCGCTCCGTCCGCCATCTCGTCATACTCCAATGCTGATGGAGGGGCCAGGTCTTGTTATGTATCGGTAGTTGTGGTCTGCTCCCGTACATCAAATGAAACGGCGCTTTCTTCGTAGCTCTACCTCTTCTGTTCCAGATAAAATATCCGGTAAAACATTCTCTTCTTCTGGAACATGAGGGATGGAAAAATCATACTCTTGCAGGCGCAACATCCACCGGGACAGCCTCCTACGCGAGTCTCTGGCGGTCCTCAGCCACTGCAACGGCTTATGACCAGTCTCTACGTGGAAGCATTGACCCAGTAAATAGGGTCTCTACTTGTCTGACGCCCACACAATCGCCAAACACTCCTCAATTGTTGAATACTTCTCTTCTGTGTGCGGTAAAACATGGCTGGCGTACCCGACGACTCCGTCATCCTGTCTGAGTACTGCACCTTTTCCGGAATTGCTAGCGTCGGTAGACACTATGAACGGCTCTTCCGTCGCCGGTAGCGGCAGCGTCATTCTCTGGTGATCCATCAGCTGTTCGATGTGGTCAAATACCCTCTGCTAGTCTTCCGACCAGACAAACTTTGACTCGCCTAATAGTCGGTAGAGCGGAGCCGCTATTTTATTGAAGCTTTTCACGAATCGACTGCAGGATGCTGCTCTCCCCAAAACTGTCGTACTTTCCTTTTCGAATTTGGGGGCTCAATGGACTTGATTATTAAGATCTTTTCCGGCAGGGGTGTTAACTCCCCATTTCCCACCTTATGACCCAAAAGTGTAACGTACTTCTTAGCAACCTGAGATATCTCCTTGTTGATGTATGGACTGGAATCATCGATGAGTCTTAGAACTGCCTCTACATGCTCTACATGGTCAGTCTCTCTCGTACTGTACATCACTAGGACATCTCCATAAACTTCGACGTTCCTCAAATTATTCAGCAGCAAATTCATTAACCGTCTAAATGCGAACTGAGCACCTGCCAATCCAAAAGGCATGTGTCAATGCTCAGGTTAACCACAATGGACTTCACAGTGTCCTTGGAAGACTTTCAGGGACTATGCATAATCACCAACGCAAGAAAACCAGAACACAAATCGGTGAACCAAGAACCGTATATTCTTGTACCACAAAAGAGACAACCATTGGGATATTGTACACAAAGTTTAGGAACAAATGTCATAATGCTAAATAATACCTGTGACAGATTCTTGTCTTCCAATGAACACAGAAAGATGAGACGATGACTGCTGGATTGATGACTCCGCGAAAAATATAGAGTTTTGTTTGAGCAAACAACCATGAATTGATCGTTCAATCTTCAACCACATTGACACTCCCCGGAAAAAAACGGATCCACCCCTTTTTTTCCATCACGACCAATACATGTTGACTTGGATGCCATTGCGAGAACCTGGGTCACACGGACAGAGCCGAAATGGAAAACAAACAGAAAAGCCCACACACCACAAGCATACCCACAGCGCAGTCTCACACATCGATGACGACCTCCGCCTTCCAGTTAAAGGCATCCTCTTGACATCTTGCAACAAAATCACCACTTGCTAGAATGACTCTTGCAGAATGCAACGTGACCATAGCGTCACCTCACGATACTCTACGCACATCCTCTTATCTACTCACTACCAATTATCACTGCAATCGCTTATCACTCATTCTGCCTCAATTCTAGTAACGGTGATGTATGCAAGCCTCAGTAGTATACACTCTCGCTCATCGGCGTGTGAGACCACACCTAACAATTATTTCCGTATGCATTTCATTCTCAGCAATAGCCTCCCTCGCGTATACGACCCATCTGCTGTCCTTAACATCAATCAATTCATTCGCGGATGTAGAAGAGTGGACACAACTTCAGAAGTAATCACGACGAAAATTTTAACAAAATTATGCAATAAAATCAAGGTATGAAAACAATGAGTAAACACAATTATTCCAAAAAACACCAATTCATATGATAAACCACACATAAATACAAACAGAATAAACAAACTCGCAGATCGTGTCTTGATGGAATTCCTTTGAAGAATTGCAGGACTTACACCATTACGCCTACAACCCTTCTCAGGTTGACGATTGTAAGTTGTAGAATGTCCGGACACAATCAAGACAAACTAACAATTAAAATAATTGTAGCTCACACAAATATTTAACACGAACATATGTACGATCAAAACATTAAATGTTGTGGATTATGGCATGAGGAACTACCCTTGAAATACTATAGGACTATATTTCACCAGTTTCAGGATATCATCAAACTTTGGCTCGATACCCTCATCCTCCATACGGGAGCTAATCTTCACCCACTTCGTTTGCAGTCGAGTAGGTAGGCGTCTTGCTATTACTTCCAGTATAAAACTCGAGTTGAGGTCACTCGTGCAATTCATCGAAATCAATGCATTCTTGTAAGTCAACTGATTATCCAAAATGTCAGTAAGTGCCTTGGAGTCATCTTGTAATTGACTACCATTACCCTTAACAGCTTCGAATAATTTCCCTGCAATCATCGAAGATCTTCCAAACCTTTGACGTAATATGCTCATAGCCTCGTAGTAGCCCTCTTTTGGCTTCATAAACTTACAACACTGTATAGCTCTTGCAGCATCTCCAGTGCAATATCTCATTAAATACATTAACTACATTTCATCACTTAATAGAAAACTACTCAGCATGATCTCAAACTCCTTTACAAATTGTAAATAATCAGCCGGGTTTCCATCAAAACACCGTGGTTCAAATTTAGGGAGTTTGATGTTCCTTTTATCCCTGAACGGCGAAACAGTTACATCAACCATGTCATACTTAACATCAGACACATCGTTACAATTAACAGGCAAGTCACCATGACTTACTTTCCTGTTTGCATCCAAGACGCTCTGTCCCTTCTTTGACCCAGGCATTGTTGAACTTGACCCAATTCCAAAAACGTTCCAGATATTGCTTGTTCAAAGAGGGCTTGACCGGCACCAGGAAAAACGAACGGGGACTATCCAAACTTTCACCAACTGTTTCAATCCGCCAGATCTGTTTCTATCGTCAGAAACTGTCAGCTACGTCTCATAAACCGTTAATGCCCAGCTCTCGCTACGCTCGGGCCCACGCTGTTCCTTTGAGTTTCAGAAACGCTTAGTAATAACGGACGCAAAAACCAAAACACCGATCTGCCGCTTGTTATTTCTTTATTGTTACACCAACATATAAAAATAATGTTTTTACTAGGGTCTGTGAACAAATATTACAATAATAAATCACAAGATTACTTCTGATGGTTTACTGCTGACTTCTTTCTGAATAGCGACCGATGAGACGATGACTGTCGTATTGATGCCTCCGCGAAAATTGGGGAAGTTGATTTTGAGCAAACAACCATGAATTGATCGTTCAATCTTTAACTCCATTGACAGGTATCAACAAAGTTTTACAAGGATACAGCAGAAGGCGACTATTGCTCAGTCGCGATGCTTCACCTATCCCTGTTCACAACGTCTTCTCCCAATTATACGATTGCTGACGCCATACGCTGCGAGGATGTTTATCCTTGAATACGAAAGGCGGTGATGGGCTGTTGTTGAGGCTGAATCCTTCGATTATGTATTCCTCCAAGACAACGGGAATCGAGTGGAGGTTGATCTGAGTGCTTGCACCTGCACGTGTGTTACATTTCAGACTTTTCAGTACCCCTGCCGACACTTGCTTTTGGTCCATTTCAGAAAGCCACATTTTACAGGTATATATGCGTTTTTATGACTCTGTTTTTAATGTATGTCGACCGAAACTTAATTAATTATTGTTCTTATATACGGGAAGTTGTAATTTTCATTACCGTGTTCGTGTGTACGATGGCTTAACTGGAAACAGGACACAAGCACTACCGTTATTGCACCTGTAATAATCAGTTCATAGTTATTTTAACGTTTTTTGTTCCACCTTTTGTACTTAACCATGTGATGCATAATTGTAAACAATGGACGTGGTCACGCAACTTGTTCGCATTTCAAAGTACGTCAGCAGTTATCCCTCGAAATCAACGTGACATATTCAATACCAAAAATAGGATTATCATTGCGGGCATGAAGAGAATTCGCGACAAATTTGGAGAAGTATACAATTGGTGGATGGTGGCTAGCAGTGGAATCCAGGATAAAGCGCATTTCGTCCTATTTGGGACTCGTCAGCTGGATGTACCTGCATTTCTCAGTGAGTGATGATGTTCCCACCGAGGCTCGAACCCAGTGCCCATAGTTTCAAACGCCAAAGCGTTATCCACTAGACCACTTGGGCCACGAGAGCCACCTCTTGTGCAACGGGTCATATTAATTATTGAATTGAATTTTCGATTTTCCCGTCGATTGATTGGACATCGTCGAAGCATCTGCACAAGAAGCCGACATGTCAACCTGGGACCGAGCACTTCGGTCCAATCAATCGATGGGAAAATCAAAAATTCAATTCAATAATTTGGAGAACTGTTTGCCAATACTTATGCAGACGTAGTAATCGCAGGAATCAGTCGTGTTCTTAATATGTAAATAAACTAAATTTGTATCATAATGAAAATAAAATTTTCATGTAAATTTTGTTGTCTTTCAATTCATGTGTTCACTTTGTGAGCACGGCATGCTAGACTGGTGCTCTCTAGGACTTTAACTACTAACAATACGTAAGTGTAATTGTGTAGGAGCGATGTCGGTCAGCATACGTGTTAAGTTATAAGTATTTCAGTTAGCTAACGTGCATACATCCCATAGTCATATACAAGTCTTTAGGGACAATAGTAGGCATAATTTAGGCACTGCATTCGAGTTCCAGTTCTTATACGGTTACGTGAATTCGAAAGTACTGCATTACTAATGTTTCACTTAAAGCGTGATGTCAATCCATATGTCAATGGAGTTGAAGATTGAACGATCAATTCTTGGTTGTTTGCTTAAAATCATGAATCAGGAATCATGAAAATACTCTATCCATAAGCCGGTTCCGGACAAAACTGCGATCACGTTTCTTTAAAATACAGTACAGTGCATTATGGAACGAACTTCCACTTACTGTACGTAGTTGCCGATCTCCTACTGAATTCCAGCGTCTACTTAACGAGTTCCTATCAACAAAAGAGCTTCGGTCTACTTATCCATACTTTATCCATATGGGCCGCTCAACTAGCTTTAGTACTACAGACCCCAGTGCAATACCCCCAATTTGAGGAAACTCATTTGCCCCGGCAACCGTACCTCATCTATAACGTGATAACACCAACCTAATCTCTCCCACATGCCTTTACCTAAGGTTCGGTTATTCAGCTTACTAGAGATCCTATCGATATTTCTTCAATCGGGTTTATAAACTCATTAGACTCTCCTGGATGTATAATCCCAAATTAGTTGTGATAGTTCTCCCATAATATAAGCAAACTGGTACTTTGTAATGTCTAAAGCATGCCATATGAAAAGTGGCCAGGAATACCTAGCAATAACAAACTCAACCAACCAACCATTTTCCCCAAGTTCATTCAACCTACCCTTATCCCTAATCGTACCACTACTCACTACACTCTACTCAGTAGAATATGACTTAATTTGCTCCGGTGCTCAAAACTCTTCTACCCTTTACTTTTTAAAAAAGACGTTTTAACTACTAACTGCACAGTAGCCATTTAACTAACTCACTGGTTTCCTCTTCACTGTAATCTTCAATAAGTTCGTCAGTATAATTATTTCCGAAAACCATTACATTAGCAACCATATCTTTTAATATTTTACGAATATACTTATATTATTAGCATAATACACTGCACTATTTTTGAGTTGAATTGATTATCTTCAGTCAACAGTTACCCATTCTCATATAATTTTCTAAAATTCATAATGTTAAAGCTATGTAGTATTTCTGTTAATATCTTTTATAATATGTTTAGACACGTTACTTTGCAATGTCAGATGTCTACTATATACAAGACTGTCATGATAATTTAGTACACTAAGTCCTGCCAACCGACCTTACCTTCAGTTCATACTACCTACATTGATCCCTAACTATATTGTTCTGCTGAATCTTGCTTCACTATTCACAAAACCTATTCTTTTTATTCTTTAAGGTTCTAACTTATTGTAAAGTAATCTGTTCATTAGGACGCATGCATACATATATAATGTTCATAAAGATGTATGTGGAGACCTATTGGAAGCACTCATTAAGAAAGCTAGGGAGATGGAATATGGGGTACGAACATGTCTGGTACCAAGCAATATATTTGCGGTAGCCATAATAATCATAGTCTCAGAGCTTAACATCAAAAAAGGAGGGAGGGTGGCGTTAGCTGATCAGTAGATATGGTGGGGATCACTAAGGTGAATCGCCCCATTCTGCAGGAACAGCAATATACAAATTAAAGGCTCGAGATATTTCTGATTTTTATGAGGGCTTAGATCTTTATCTTGAAAAAGATAATAATGAACGCCTAAACAGATCATGCTTCTACCTTTAAATATATACCATTCGCTCAGCCTATTGTTGAGATGCGACCATGTGGGATCTGCACAGATTTATGGGGCATCTTATAAATCAACTTGCTATCCATTGTCAGATCTTTAAATACCACTTCACAATGTCTTATCTCACTTATTTTCTAATAACGTCTTACCTTGATCCTCATTACATTACATTCAACCTAACATTTTATAGCTCTTTATGAATTTGATTCGACTTATTCTATTCCTATTCTCTGTGAGGTACCGTTGTGCACCAAATGCACAAAAAAGCATAAAATAAAAAAACAGACATAAGGAAAAAATGTATTAAAACCAAAAGTGGACATCATGATAGTACGAGTTATACGCGTAGCATTATACATTGCAAATGAACGTCGTCAGCCTAGGGAGTTTTCTACATTAATGCATTTATTAGTGATACTTGCACTTACCCATTTCATTACACTTTATTGATTCACCTTAGCACTTTTACTTTTCTAAAACAGCTTTCAATCCTTTGTAAACGTTGTACTTATCTCAATATTGGTTGGTTATCGAATGCCGACAACCACGGGATGAAAACGAAACGAAGTCGATTTTCCCGCTCAACCTGGAGGACAATTGTACAATTCAATAACTATACAGCCTAGCTCAGACAATGTGTACTTATATACATATCAAATATTTAACTGTTGAAACATTATTAACTTGTAGACAATCTACGATTTGATATTATATCATACTTGATCGTGCCTGTAAAAATGGCATGCATTTTCATGTAAATTTATATGTTTATATGAGAATATATATTATTATTATAATATTATTATTACAAGAAGCCGACATGTCAACCTGGGACCGAGCACTTCGGTCCAATCAATCGATGGGAAAATCAAAAATTCAATTCAATAATTTGGAGAACTGTTTGCCAATACTTATGCAGACGTAGTAATCGCAGGAATCAGTCGTGTTCTTAATATGTAAATAAACTAAATTTGTATCATAATGAAAATAAAATTTTCATGTAAATTTTGTTGTCTTTCAATTCATGTGTTCACTTTGTGAGCACGGCATGCTAGACTGGTGCTCTCTAGGACTTTAACTACTAACAATACGTAAGTGTAATTGTGTAGGAGCGATGTCGGTCAGCATACGTGTTAAGTTATAAGTATTTCAGTTAGCTAACGTGCATACATCCCATAGTCATATACAAGTCTTTAGGGACAATAGTAGGCATAATTTAGGCACTGCATTCGAGTTCCAGTTCTTATACGGTTACGTGAATTCGAAAGTACTGCATTACTAATGTTTCACTTAAAGCGTGATGTCAATCCATATGTCAATGGAGTTGAAGATTGAACGATCAATTCTTGGTTGTTTGCTTAAAATCAACTTCCCCAATTTTCGCGGAGGCATCAATATGACAGTCATCGTCTCATCGGTCGCTGTTCAGAAAGAAGAGTGAAACATCGTCAGAAGTAATACAGAGATTTATTATTGTAATATTTGTTTTCAGACCTTAGTTTACTTAGTTCGTTTATTCCTTTTATATGTTGGTGTAACAATAAAGAAATAACAAGCGGCAGATCGGTGTTTTGGTTTTTGCGTCCGTTATTACTAAGCGTTTCTGAAACTCAAAGGAACAGCGTGGGCCCGAGCGTAGCGAGAGCTGGGCATTAACGGTTTATGAGACGTAGCTGACAGTTTCTGACGATAGAAACAGATCTGGCGGATTGAAACAGTTGGTGAAAGTTTGGATAGTCCCCGTTCGTTTTTCCTGGTGCCGGTCAAGCCCTCTTTGAACAAGCAATATCTGGAACGTTTTTGGAATTGGGTCAAGTTCAACAATGCCTGGGTCAAAGAAGGGACAGAGCGTCTTGGATGCAAACAGGAAAGTAAGTCATGGTGACTTGCCTGTTAATTGTAACGATGTGTCTGATGTTAAGTATGACATGGTTGATGTAACTGTTTCGCCGTTCAGGGATAAAAGGAACATCAAACTCCCTAAATTTGAACCACGGTGTTTTGATGGAAACCCGGCTGATTATTTACAATTTGTAAAGGAGTTTGAGATCATGCTGAGTAGTTTTCTATTAAGTGATGAAATGTAGTTAATGTATTTAATGAGATATTGCACTGGAGATGCTGCAAGAGCTATACAGTGTTGTAAGTTTATGAAGCCAAAAGAGGGCTACTACGAGGCTATGAGCATATTACGTCAAAGGTTTGGAAGATCTTCGATGATTGCAGGGAAATTATTCGAGGCTGTTAAGGGTAATGGTGGTCAATTACAGGATGACTCCCAGGCACTCACTGAGTCTTTGGATAATTTGCTAATTTACAAGAATGGTATGATTTCGATGAATCGAATGAGTGACCTCAACTCGAGTTTTATACTAGAAGTAATAGCAAGACGTCTACCTACTCGACTGCAAAGGAAGTGGGTGAAGATTAGCTCCCGTATGGAGGATGAGGGTATCGAGCCAAAGTTTGATGATATCCTGAAACTGGTAAATACTAGTGTCAATCAATCTATGAGCAAGTTCGCCAGGCTATGAGATCTCACGCCTAGAATAGAGCAGTCTGAGGGTAAAACGCACTCATTGATGACGAATAAGCCTCAGAGAGGTGGATATCGAGAAGACTCCATGATGTCTAGTAATGCATATAGACCTAGTGAGTGTAACAGGTTTCGTAGTACATCCTCAACAGATAAGTTACAAGATGCAAGACAAACACGGCTTTGTTTTACACGTGTGCAAGAGGTGCATACAGAAGTGAACTGTGAACCGGTGAGCAAGTTCAGTGATAAGCTAAATGTAAACTCCAAGTCTGACTCCGAATTGTGTGACGATAACGTTGTTGTGAAGAAGTCTGTAGTTGCAACTGGTAAGCCGTTGTTGAATAAAGTGTCACAGAATAGAGTTGCTGCTTCAGAGTGCAGTTCTGACCCTACAAGTTTACAAGGTATTACTAGTCAGAGTGAAGGTATAAAACCTTTTATGATTTGCGAGGAGGAACCAAAATTGTCTACTTCTGTTATTAAAGAGTTTGAAAATGATGAAGTTGACGGTAAATTGAATATTTGTGGTAATGATCATGATAGTGCAGATTTCTCTTTGGTTGATCATGATGAAATGAGGGATATGCCTACTACTGCTAAGTTAAATAAAGGTTCTGTACAACTACAACGTGAAGTAGAATTGAACGCAGATGCAGTTCCAAAAGGTGTGCATACTTGTGAGACAGTCAGTGTAATTGATCAGCGTGTAGCCCACCTATCATCAGATGATAGTGCTAAACCCGAACTAGTAGTGAAAGACAGCAGTGGTGGTAATCTTGCAGTTGGACAACTATCTGAGAGCCGAACAAGAACAGCTTCTGATCCACCACTAAGTTCATCACCTTGTGTCACTCAGTCATCGTTGGTGCTGTCATCCACAATGAAACAGACACCCATCAACTCAAGTATCTTGTGCAATGACTATGGTAGTATCAGTTCGTTTGAAAGGACGAATATCAATGGTCAGTTTAGTGTGGATAAGCCAAGTGTAAAGGAGAGAGTTATTGTTAAATTGACTTGCACGAATAAAGGCATTTCTAGTTTCAAGTTACTATTTGAATGTTATTATCTTTGGTGTAAATTACTCTGTTTCTACACTTGGTTGATGAGATATGTCGTGTGTTTGTTGGTCATCTATATTCTACGATACAATGACATGAGCGTGTTGCCGTTCAGATTTGAGGATATAGCTCATAGAAGGAAGTCAGCAAATGAACTCTGCGACGATTTTCCAACCTAGGGCGTCAACCTGAGAAGGGTTGTAGGCGTACTGCTGTAAGTCCTACAATTCTTCAAAGGGTAGCGCATCAGTGAGCAGTCCGATGTGCTCGGTGTGTGATTTTGTACATATGTTCATACCGTATATACTGAATTGATGCCATCTGTCATCTAGCTGTTGGTAATTCTGTTTGTGTCCGGACATTCCACAAATTACAATCGTCAACCTGAGAAGGGTTGTAGGCGTACTGGTGTAAGTCCTGCAATTCTTTAAAGGAATTCCATCGAGACATGATCCGCGAGGTTATTTGTACTGTTTGTGTATACGTGTGGTGTGTCTTCGCAATTTGTGATTTTGGATCAGTTGTGTTTACTCGTTGTTTTCGTGCCTTGTTTTTATTGCATAATTTTGTTAAAATTTTCGTCGTGATTACTTCTGAAGTTGTGTCCACTCTTCTACATCCGCGAATGAATTGATTGATGTTAAGGACAGCAGATGGGTCGTATACGCGAGGGAGGCTATTGCTGAGAATGAAATGCACACGGAGATAATTGTTAGCTGCGGTCCGACACGCCGGGGAGAAAGAGTGTAAACGACTGAGGCTCGCATGCGTCACCGCTACTAGAACTGAGGCAGAATGAGTGATAAGCGATTTCAATGGTAATTGGTAGTGAGTAATTAAGAGGATGTGCGTAGAGTATCGTGAGGTGACGCTATGGTCACGTTGCATTCTGCAAGAGTCATTCTAGCAAATGGCGATTGTGTTGCAAGATGTCAAGAGGAGGTCTCTGTCTGGACGCGCAGGTTGTCATTGATGTGTAAGATTGTGCTGTGCGTATGCTTGTGGTGTGTTGGCTTTTCTGTTTGTTTTCCATTTCAGCTCTGTCCGTGTGACCCAGGTTCTCGCAATGGCATCCAAGTCAACGTGCATTGATCGTGAAGGAAAAAAGGGTTGGATCCCTTTTTTGCCGGGGAGTGTCAATGGAGTTGAAGATTGAACGATCAATTCTTGGTTGTTTGCTTAAAATCAACTTCCCCAATTTTCGCGGAGGCATCAATACGACAGTCATCGTCTCATCGGTCGCTGTTCAGAAAGAAGAGTGAAACATCGTCAGAAGTAATACAGAGATTTATTATTGTAATATTTGTTTTCAGACCTTAGTTTACTTAGTTCGTTTATTCCTTTTATATGTTGGTGTAACAATAAAGAAATAACAAGCGGCAGATCGGTGTTTTGGTTTTTGCGTCCGTTATTACTAAGCGTTTCTGAAACTCAAAGGAACAGCGTGGGCCCGAGCGTAGCGAGAGCTGGGCATTAACGGTTTATGAGACGTAGCTGACACCATATGACTAAGGCTGTTAACATGTAGCGTTAATTAAAGTCTACACCAGACGAATTATTGAATTCATTGAGCTTTAGCAATCGTATTTAGATTTAGCTTACACTAAAATATGCCACCGATTACTTCGTCAGTTCTTATTAATAAGTCATGCCTGCATCTAGTCATCATGACAAATACATCTACACTCAGATATAATAAGAAAGGTCTGGATATTAAATGTATTTAATGAAAAATAATAACAAGCAAATGTCTTTACGCAGTCGTTTGTCGTAATAATTTGGGCAATGTCGAATCTCTGTGACCGGGTTGACTTACGTTACCGGATATCTACAAATAAGTAAACAAAGTGTTTTTTAAATCGCTGAAATAGGAAAGAAGTAATATCAAAGTTAAACGCTTTATATTTGCCTACCTTTGCTGAAAATGGTTCATTCTCCTTTCTCATTCTTTGTTCATGACAGCATTCTTCTGGGGTTTTCACTGTCACACACATTATTCATCTTCTAAAGGATAGCAGCAAGCATATAATAATAATGTCATATTTCGTATAAACCATTGTTTACAAAGAATGCATGTCATTTCTACAGGCGCAAATAGTTATGTTATAAACTGCAATCGTGAAGTATCATAAATTATAAGAGTTAAATTGTAAACCCTTAACAATGAACACCGTACATTTGGCTAAGTGCTATGTCCTTGGAATGTGAGTATACATTTGCAATGTTTAATGCCAACCATATTGGTGTAAGCATAGAAAATATGACGTTTTCCATGAAAATACAGCTTTGTTCAAACACTGGTGCTGTTGTGTTCCTAATAAAAGCAAATAGACTGTAAGCAAGCAACTAATAGGCACAAAGAGTAAGTCTCAGCTTTAATGAAGGCATATCCAGTTAACATAAAATGCAGTGTAATAGTGCACAAATGAAAAGACCATAGTGAAGTAGATAAGTGATATTTCAGTGAGAGGTAAATTGAAAGATCTGCAACCTTACAATTTGGAAGACAACCTGACATGTAAGATCTCTCACAAATTTCTATAGGGCCTGTGGGGTACCATGGATGGTTTGGCGTCAATCGCAGCTTTGGAAGGATGAGTTACAAATGCAAAAGGTAACAACCAACGAAACTGCAGTGGTTATTTTCTAGCTGTTCAGCATTTTTTCCTTTGACGCAGTTTCTTATCAACAGTTTGCAGTATTCCGAACATCACAAGTTGCTTACAGATAACTTGTTTAATAATAACTGCTTTAAATATATGAGCCATAAGTGCATCTTCTACATCTTTCATAGCCACAATTAAGTCATTAAGGATCTCAGAATATCTTAGTGATGTGAAAGCAAAATAATTATTAAGATTGATATAATTATATCAATCTTAATTATATCAATCTACACCTGTTGTATGACAGCTGCTAGCTACTAATCAACAGAAATCTGGTACTAATTTCAAGTACTCTGACATTTTAGAAGGACTATTTATACTATTCTTCGAGACACGATGAACACTGATGTCAATATACTCTGATGACATTTCATGCACTGAGCAATTACGGCCTTGTGAAATTCCAAATGCAAATGTCAATTAAACTATTATCACAACTTCGCCAAAGCACTTTTAACTAGGAACTTCATCAAAATAGATATAATCACCACGAAATTCAGCAACCTATCTCATTCATCGCATTATGTCGTCGATGTGTTATGAGTATTTCAGTCATCCCGGATGATAACAGAAAAGTTTAACATGTTCAAAGCACACATCTAACCAATGTCTGCATGCTATTTCTCTTTCATAGGCCAGATTCTAATAGATTCACTGAAATGACAACAGCCATTGCCTGCAGTATATTTACAACTTTAAGATCTGAAACAACTCGCAAAATAACAAACCCTCAACGCACTATAATGCAAATAATAGTCTTTCTATGCGAACTTTCTCAAAAAGGATGACTTCTTCATTGATAATTCGTCCGAGCTATAATATACAATTTTACGCTCTACTAAGAACAAAATACAACAAAATACTGCCAGCCGGCTACAGAAGCCAAAAACTAGTGAAATATAGTCTATTTCCAAAAAATAGGCGATTATAACGTCTGTTGCCATGAGCGCGGTAACCGATGGCATTGCGCGATAACACCTGGAGACAGCCTATATCCTCAACCCCTTTGATCTGTAGGAATGAGACACGCAATTTTTCGACAGCTCGTGAATTAAACATTAGTTCAGATCCTTAACAAAACAGAAAAATAAGGGCTGTACGGATCCAAGTTATTAGTAAAAGATGTGCTTTTTCTCCTACCGTCTACAAGCCTGTTCAGCTTCTTGTCAAGATGCTACACCGTGGTCCCTACAGAAATTTGTGAGACATCTTACAAGCCAACTTGTCCCTTAGGTTCTAATCTTCCAGATCTTTGAACTCACTCCTCATTTAAGTATAACTCACCCACCTCACGATAAACTTTTTATTTCTGCACTAATAATAATAATAATGTATGTTCTCATATAAACTTATAAATTTACATGAAAATGCATGCCATTTTTACAGGCACGATCAAGTATGATATAATATCAAATCGTAGATTGTCTACAAGTTAATAATGTTTCAACTGTCAAATATTTGATATATATATAAATACACATTGTCTGAACTTGGCTGTATAGTTATTGAATTGTACAATTGTCCTCCAGGTTGAGCGGGAAAATCGACTTCGTTTCGTTTTCACCCCGTGGTTGTCGGCATTCGATAACCAACCAATATTGAGGTAAGTACAACTTCTACAAGGGATTCAAAGCTGTTTTAGAAAAGTAAAAGTGCTAAGGTGAATCAATAAAGTGTAATGAAATGGGTAAGTGCAAGTATCACTAATAAATGCATTAATGTAGAAAACTCCCTAGGCTGACGACGTTCATTTGCAATGTATAATTCCACGCGTATATCTCCTACTATCATGATGTCCACTTTTGGTTTTAATACAGTTTTTCCTTGTCGGCTTTTTATTTTATGCTTTTTTGTGCATTTGGTGCACAACCGTACCTCACAGAGAATAGGAATAGAATAAGTCGAATCAAATTCATAAAGAGCTATACAATGTTAGGTTTAATGGGATATAATGAGGATTAAGTAAAGACGTTATTAGAAAATGAATCCGATAAGACATTGTGAAGTGGTATTTAAAGATCTGACAATGGACAGCAAGTTGATTTATAAGATGCCCCATAAATCTGTGCAGATCCCGCGTGGTCGCATCTCAACAATAGGCTGAGCGAATGGTATATATTTAGAGGTAGATGCATGATCTGTCAAGGCGTTCATTATTATCTTTTTCAAGATAAAGATCTAAGCCCTCATAAAAATCAGAAATATCTCGAGCCTTTAATTTGTATATTGCTGTTCCTGCAGAATGGGGCGATTCACCTTAGTGATCCCCACCATATCTACTGATCAGCTAACGCCACCCTCCCTCCTCCACTACTAGTGCCTTGGTGCCTTCTCTTCACCATTGGCACTTCACTAATTTTTTCCCCAATAATAATAATACCCATGTTGGCTTTGTATGTTGCAAACATGTAAGCCGAGCGACTAATCTGCAATTGAACAAAACAATATTCAGACGGAGGTGGACACTTCATCATGACGTCCGTCTACAGTTCGGAGAACATTCACCAGCCTAATATACAAAGAGTGAAGTTAGGTGCATAGAAAGTTCAATTCTATCACACTAAACAGATACATGACATCGGATTAACGTTAACGTATTATTTAGGGTTATTCATCACACCCGTCAGTCATTATCATAAACAGTACGACCACTCTTCCACACATACCTGACTGAAGCTGTTGACTTAAGAAGCTAAACAAAGTCAGAACTCTGTATTCAGAGAGAGAGGGAGTGAGGGAGAGAGAGGGAGAGCAAACTGAGGTCATCCCCATCGTGACCAGACTTGGACTGAAGTTGCCTTCCTTGTAGTCCCCACTGTCTAAACTAATTTGGTCTCAGTGTTTTATAATTTACCCTTTTACCATTCTACCATTGGGAATATAAAGACAGTTTCTGCGAAGAAATCTTTCTTTTCGATGAAGTCTTCGTTAACTAGGCTGTACATTCGTGTATTCATAATCACAAATGGATGGGAAACTTCCAGAATTATTTCTGGTCAAGGGTCGAATTAACAAATTTACATCTAGGAATTATAATGACATAATGACATGACAGGGTGGTGAGACGGATAAAGCTCAAACAAAGTAGCATCATAATTGCTAGGAAGATTGACATTGATTGTGCAATCGCGGGTTAGAAATGTAGAAATAACGACAATAGATAGACAGGATGTTTGGATAAACAAAATCTACTAGGATCATGACAAATGTGGCGAATAACTGTCTATGCAATGAGGGATTAAATATGTAGAAATAATAGAATGACAAATTAAGCAGGAAGTTCGGATATGAAAGTATGGTAGTGTAAATAGGAGGGGAGATTAGGAGAAACACCTAAAATAACATGAATAAACAGGAAGTTTGTTTAAGGAAGTCAAGGGATAGTCACTATTAGAAAAATTACCTGTATTTGATGGCAACGTCAGCGTTGGACGAGGGTTGAATGTATTTCTTTTGCATATATAACGTTCCTAGTGTCTTGTCTATGCCAAGATGTCTTAATTTTACTCCCTTTGATAAGTTTGATCGAATCTTGTGTATTATGTTGAAGGAGTATTCGAAAGGCGACCAGATGTTCTGTCACTGAACTATACAAACACCTTTTCGTTCTCCGTTTTACTAGTCAGGCTGGATAGTGTTGATGAGCGCGTTTTTCAAGTCGGCGAATGATACGGTCGATGTAGCCAGTCTCGCGGAAGCAAGTGAAACGGTATATGCACGTTGGGATGGCTCAATGCGACCGCTTACCTTTCGCGTTCTGGTTGAACAGTTTCTTGCAGGAAAACGTTAGTCGTAGGCTTCCGACGAAGTATGTCTTCCTCAGAGATTAGGACAGGCGTCAATGTCTCCTTTGAATTCTAGATTGTGCAGAATTATCTTCTTCGAGACGGATTGAACTTGTTCGGAAATCTTCTTAGATTCGAGATTCTTGTCTATGAACCAGGATGGGAAACCGTTTTCCATCAGGGTTCTTCGGAGATTACTCAGTTCTTCATCAATCACCTCCTCGCTGCACATCCTCCGAATCCTCATGGAAAGAGCGTAAGTCAGTTTCTTCTTTCTGCGTAGGCGCACGAAGCTTTGAAAGTTGATGAATTGTCCAGTCCATGTGCGATTTTAGTATATGGATGTTCTCAGAGAGTTGTTGGTGTTTCTTGTCAGATGGACGTCGAGGACGTAGAACAACATTTCGTCGGATTTGGCTTCAAGAGTGAAGTCGATGTTTTGGTGGGCATCGTTGAATGTTTGAAGTGAGATCTCAAGGTCTAGCTACGTTCTCATCACAAATCATCATCTAGGGATGGAAGTCGTCGATAGTTGATGATAAGCGATTGTTGTTTTCTACCATTTTTAAAACACCGTCGAATTTTCTCACATATGTAGAAAGTGACAAGCTATTCTGAATTACCCCACTGGCAGTGATAATGCACGACTCCACTTCATTTATTTCACATAATCATTATTTTATGATGAGGATGAATAGGTGGCTGTTCCAGTTGAGTAACCAGGCGTTTGAAACCATAAGTTCTGGCCAGGTTCGAGTCTGAGTAAGAAGACTGTCAGTCACTAGAGGTGCAGAACTTCCGAAAAGTGTATCAGACTTGATTAAAGCTTGGTGACTACCAGTTATGAATTGAATATTTTGCTTACACCGTCAGACACTCTAAAATCACCGTCAGGAAGTGGAGATAGATCACTCATCACTCACGGATTTCAAAAAGGCCTTTATAGAAAATGATCAAAGCAAATTCTTTTCATGTGGTTGTCTTCTCTGAGCTAGCTGGGTAGTTAATTTGCGAACCTTTCATCACCGTACTAGGCGACATCTTCCTTCAGCGCGTACTTCAATTTGAATTGAAGTGATCTTTTAGATTTCTCCACGAGTTTATTCATCACCACTCCTGGTGACCACCCTGCACGTGATTTGTTGTCTTTGTGTGTTTTCACAACCCCTGTAGGCGACTACTTATATTGGAACTGATTGTTTCTTTGACTTGAACTCCGACCCTCTCTGTGTGTATGTGTGTAAGCAACACCAAAGCCAAGACTGTATTACTGTTGAATACGAAGACAACTTTTGTGACCCACATACACAACGACATTCAACACAACCATCCTCCAGACATCATTTCATATTCCATTCACAATCAAAAGTTTAGTCGCTTAGCCTGATAGCTATCTCGTGTGCTCATTCAACTGTCGACAGGAACTCTACTCTCGCCCGTATGAATAATCCAGGTGAGGTACAAGAACTAATAGGAAGGCAGCTTCGAGTGATACACGACATGCTAACAACTAGCCAACCTGTAGCTAATTCGCCAGTCATCCGGAATTACTCCACAGTTAGATCAGTTGTATTGGCTGGAAACCACAGAGCAGGACACGGTAAATGGATAGAAGGAGTGATTAACGGCGGACGTTGAAATATCATGTATGCTGTCACAGTAAGAACAGAGATGCACCAACCGATCAACTACGTCGGCGAATTGCACCAAACAGAAACAGGAAACACCACTGGTTTTACATGAGAAATAGTACTGAACACCATCGGGATGCAGTGACAGAAGAATCTCTATCCTTCATAGCAACCTCATACTGTCTCGACGTCAAGCAGTCTGCTACAGGATACAAAATATGCGCTTTCAATTTGAACCCGGGTAATTCTCTCCCGAAAATGGCAGGTGATATGAGGCTCTACACTTGGTCTATCAGCTGATTTCATTTTTTCCAAACAACCTCTGCTAGGTGACATGAGATCGATATCGGTGTTCTATCGATTGATTCCATCCTTTTCAGATCACACCGGTTATTATTATTATTGTCACTAATTATGTCACTTTTAATACATGTTTTGGATACACGTTCTCTATAAGAGTTTGTTTATTAGATGGATATATCACACAGCTATTCAGTCAGTGAGTGAGTGAGTGAAACAGTATCAGTATTTACTGGACGACAAAGTTTTGACCACAATTCATTATTGCTGTTTATAACCATGTCAATTATGATGACACGACTACGAAACTTCAGATTTATAGTCTTCTTTGTTCTCTCCTATTTGTCGTCGTCTTTGTGGTTGTAGGATTTTCCAGATATCTGGCTGGACAGGTGTTTAGTCATTCCTACTGCATGTAATTTCAGGTGATTCGATAAACAGAGTACAAAAACGAAATACTACCTCGCTAACCCAGAAATAATCCTGGTAACGAGGAAAGTTTGGTCATGAGGCTAGCAGCCCCATGCTGTAAATTATACACTGCGACAGAAAATTCAAGCCACCAGAAACTGGAAGCCTTATGTTCAACTAGGGAACGTGAAAGAAAAATAACCTGGGAAAAACCTAAGACAGGAAGTGATCCACATACTACTACTACTACTACTACTGTAACAACAGAAGACAAGGGCTGGCAACAGATCGTTTTATTACGAAAATCAACACGTATTTATATATATTTTATATGCATTAATAAGGCTTATGCAAGCAGAAAAAGGCAGTCTTCTGATTGGTTGTTTCTCGGAAGTTAAGCAGACAAACACAGTCTTATGATTGGTTGTTTTCGATATTTCTCGGAAAGTAGAGCCATCTATCTGCGAATCATATTTGTCCACATTTAAGTTTGCTGTGATTGGTTGTTGAAACAGCCTTGTTCATATTTTCTCACGGCCCATATTAGTGACCTAGACATTAACGTAGATTAGTGCCAACCAATCGGCTAGCAGCCTGCTCTCACCACACTCGTCCCCCCGTCAAATAGCTTCGTGCGCAGACGTTCCGACCTTCTGGGTGCTACATCCTCTAGTTGAGGATTGTTACTGACCGGCTTGTCCCACTGTACCCATCTTTGGAGCTGACTGGCGTTAACTCGTTTCTGTTTATCACCTCTTCGGATGGTATATACTTGACCCCGTCTTTTTGTGATTGTGTATGGT
The DNA here is from genome assembly GCA_944472135.2 of Trichobilharzia regenti. NCBI lineage: Eukaryota > Metazoa > Platyhelminthes > Trematoda > Strigeidida > Schistosomatidae > Trichobilharzia > Trichobilharzia regenti. The sequence continues at coordinate 165,208,055 of OX235270.1, forward strand.
CCTTCCCACTTTGGAAGGAGTTTCCGTGAACCTAGCCCGCCTCCAACTGTATATCTCCTGTCTCTACACTTCACTTGGTCCCCGACTGCGCAGGTAATGCACTGCGTCCTTTCTTTCATCTGAGACTTCGTGACATCACTGCGCTGCTTCCGTATTACATTCTTGACTGCCTCTTTCCTCTCTGCTTTTAATTTCGTCGTACTCCACTTTTGGTGCATGGGCCAGGTCTCATTGTGTACCGGTAATCGTGGTTTTCTACCATACATCAGTTGGAAGGGTGACTTCTTCGTTGTTTCCTGAGTGGTAGCCCGATGTGTTAGTAAAATCAGTGGAAGCTCCGTTTCCCAGTTCCCGCCCTTCGAAGCCAGCCACTCCTTCAGTGTACGGTTGTTTCTCTCCGTTAGGCCATTCGTTTGTGGATGGTATGGGGTCGTTCTGATCCTCTTGATGCCCAGCTGTTGCAAACGGGAAGTAAACTCTTCACTCTCGAAACAGGGACCTTGGTCTGTCAGTATTGTCTTCGGTACGCCGTGGTCTGCAACAATGTGTCTAACTACTGCATCTGTCACGGTTCTTGCACGTTGGTCTGGGATTGCTACGGCGTCTACCCATCGTGTCGCGTGTTCCGTCATCACCAAGAGGTACTGATTACCATTGGATGTCTGAGGAAATGGACCCATGACATCTACGGACCACAAGTCACCTATCGCGGTAACTGGAATCGACTGAAGTGGTGGTCGTATATACCGGTCACCTTTCATCAGCTGGCACCGTGGACATCCAAGTACGTATCTTGCTACGTCTTCTCTCATACCTGGCCAGTACATACTTTGTCTTAGGAGGTCGGTCGTTCTGGCCACGCCTGTATGCGCTAGCTGGTGACATTCTTCTATCATGTCGTGGCGCGACGATTGAGGTATGACAGCCAGCCAGCTTCCGTCGTTCTCTCGCCAGGTCAGAGTCCCGTAGGCATTCACTCTGAGTCGATCCCTCTGTCTGAGTAGTGTGGTTAGCTCCTTACTCGCCGTAGTTTGATCCACTTCTATTCCGTTGGTGATCACCTGTATTACTGTATTCAGCGTATCGTCCAACCTCTGCCTACGTGCAAGTCTTAGTGGGTCTTGTTCTACTGCATGCACTCCGTAAGCGACCTCGGGCAACTCAGACTCATCTTCTGGTCTCGATAACAAATCTGCCAAGACATTTTCACTTCCAGGAACGTGTGAGATCGTAAAATCGTACTCCTGAAGACGCAACATCCACCGTGACAACTTCCCCCGTGGGTCTCTCGCTGTCTTCAAAAATTGTAGCGGCTTATGATCAGTTTCGATGTGGAACCGCCGGCCGAGTAAATAAGGTCTCCATTTGTCGACTGCCCATACCATTGCTAAACATTCTTTCTCTATCGTTGAATACTTTCTCTCTGTGAGGGTCAAAACCCTACTGGCATACTCAACGATTCCCTCGTCCTGTCTTAGGACCGCACCTATAGCGTAGTCACTGGCATCTGTGCACACTGTGAACTGTCTTCCTGGCACAGGTAGTTTTAGCGTCATTTGTTGGTGGTCGAGCAGCTGTTTAATTCTGTCGAATGTCCTCTGCGATTCTTCCGACCAAACAAACTTTGGCTCACCTAGTAGCCTGTATAGAGGGGCTGCTATCTCATTGAAGTTCTTCACGAAGCGACTATAAAACGCTGCTCTACCCAAGAATTGTCTCAGTTTTCTCTTTGAATTCGGGGCTGGAATCGTTTTAATCGTCAAAATTTTCTCCGGCAGTGGTTTAATCTCACCATTTCCCACTTTATGTCCCAACAGAGTAACATTCTTTTTGGCTATCTGAGACTTGGTTTTGTTGACGCGTAGTCCAAACTCTTCGATGCGTCGCAGCACGGCTTCTACATGGTTGACGTGATCGTTTTCGTTTTGACTGTATATGACGAGATCATCACCATAAACCTCCACGTTTTTCAAGTTCTTAAGTAATAGCTTCATCAGTCGTCTGAACGTAAACGGTGCACCTGCTAGTCCAAACGGCATGCGTTTAAATCGATATTGTGTCTGACCCACGATGAAAGCCGTCTTATCTCTATCACCTTGTTTTATCGGTATCTGCCAGTATCCTGAGCGAAGATCGAGAACCGAAAACACATTCGCACCTTGTAGGCGATCTAAAGTTTCTACCACTGTTGGCATGGCACACGGTCTTAACTCTGTCATACTGTTTAACTGTCGAAAATCAACACAGAATCTATACTTCCCATTCGCTTTTTTTACTAACAGCACTGGAGAGTTGTACGGGCTATCAGCTTCCTCAATAATATCATCTTTTAACATCTCTTGCACTTGTCGCTCCACTTCGCCTTCCAGATGACATGGAACTCTTCGCGTTAAAAATGACCTTACTTTCGGATCACTTAACGGAATTTCATGATTCACCTTATCGCAATAACCGTATGGGTCGCCATCTCCAGTGAACAGATGATCGTATTTATTAATTAACTCTGTCACATTGTGTACCGTCGACAGCTTAATCGCTGCTATCTCGCTGGTCTCATACATGTTGATATGCCCGTATTTCGTGATCACCACGTTCGCTTGCGTGTCGATTATTGCACCAATCTCACGCAGAAAATCCGCTCCTAATATCGTTCGCTGTAGTTCGGGTACAACAATGAAAGGAAACGTCACCTCGCAGCCACCAACAACGACCGTACAGTTCGATCTACCCGTGATACGCAACACATACCCGCCTACTGTTTGTACTGTCAATGAACACGGACTAACACTCTTACATAAATTCTTATCTATTAACGACACGGCCGCCCCTGTATCTATCAAACATACTACTTCTCGATCATTCACTCGCAACTTCGAATACAGAGCCCTTTCTCAATAGCCCCCACTAAATCTAGGTTCATACGAAAGAAAGAACAAGCATTATACCGTCTGAAATTTTTTCTTTTTCGCCTTTCTGGGCAGTATCTTCTCCAGTGTCCCGGCTTACCGCATTCAAAACACCGGTCTTTTCTATCAGCCAACTTTAACGCCGCCACTTCCCGCTGCAATGCTTCAATTTTCTGCTCATATTCGTTTGGTTTTGGTTGGTCTATAGCGGCTACCGTTGTGCTCAGCAGCTGTCTGGTCACCTTCGCCAGCTCACTAATATCCATCGGCTGCGTTGCGTTAACCAGTTGTAATCGCTGAGAAATGTGGTCTGGGACACTCTCGATGAATTGGGAAGACAGTAACTGCGCTTCTGATTCTTCATCTAAAGTGGGAAGCGCGCGTCGAAGTAGATTAGTCAGTTTCACCGCCAACACTAGCGGGTCTCCATCAGGTCCAAGCTTCATTGACCGGAACTGCTGCATTGCTAGCTGTCTGTCTGTTTCGCTGTCAAACTCGGACACTAGTCGTTCAACCAATTTCTTCCAAGACGCTGTGCCATTTGACCTGTCTACGCTGTCATATGCAGCCTTCGCTCGGCCTCTCAACAGCGTCCCCAGGACAACTGCCTTCGCCGCCTGCTCCTTGACACCCACCAGCTCAGCAACGGCCTCGAAGTCACGTAAGAAGCTCCGTATGTCTCCTTCTTCAAACGCAGCTGGCCACGGGATCTTCATTTTTTGGAGGCAGCGACACCAAATGTAACAACAGAAGACAAGGGCTGGCAACAGATCGTTTTATTACGAAAATCAACACGTATTTATATATATTTTATATGCATTAATAAGGCTTATGCAAGCAGAAAAAGGCAGTCTTCTGATTGGTTGTTTCTCGGAAGTTAAGCAGACAAACACAGTCTTATGATTGGTTGTTTTCGATATTTCTCGGAAAGTAGAGCCATCTATCTGCGAATCATATTTGTCCACATTTAAGTTTGCTGTGATTGGTTGTTGAAACAGCCTTGTTCATATTTTCTCACGGCCCATATTAGTGACCTAGACATTAACGTAGATTAGTGTCAACCAATCGGCTAGCAGCTTGCTCTCACCACACTACTACTACTACTACTACTAATAATAATAATAAAGACACCAACAATGAGGAATCTAAATCATCAACAGTAATTCCATACAAGGAAGGAACCTCGGAAACCACCTTACGCAGAATTCTCAACAATGCTGGCAGGAATAAAAGTGGCTGGAATTCAAACCAACCACAAACTCAATTAGAAAGATGCTTTGTCAGTTGTAGGATCAATCCTGACATTGGAGCCTTCGAAACGAAACAACAATTTATTTTATCTTATACTCTGTCTGCGATGACTGTCAGGTCAAAAGTTATTGAAAAAAGTTTGAAATTGTGACACAATTTCTATACGATCTCTATAGAATTTTCAGGAGGTTAATTTTTTCAAATTTTCAAAATTAATTATCCTTAAAACGAAAGCAGATAGCGCAAACGTGTATATGGTATGAATGATGGATATTTACGAGATCTACACAATTAAATAAACCTCATTGAATAATATTGATCCGTTCAAAAGTTATGAATGAAAGTTTAAAACTCCCATAGGGAATATATATACCATTTCATTCTGCAGCCATGTCCAAATTTCCAAAAATCATCACAAAATAAATTTCCTCGGAAACAAAGGCAGATGGCGCAAAAGTGTATGTGGTATCAACGATAGATATTGTTATGCTCTACACGATGAAAAGCAACTCATTAAAAAAATAATAATTTATTCAAAAGTTATGACCAAAAGTATGAATTTTCTTTCTGCGTCCACGATTTTGGATCGAAAAATGCGAAAATAGCGTCCACATAATGAAAATTTTACACACCTGTACCATGCTATATATCATTCGATAGAGAATCGTTTGAAAAGTGGTACACAAAAGGAATTACACAAAAATATTCATCCACTGAAAAGAAATTCAAAAATTCGTAAAATTTCAATTTTCTCCGCTTTTTACTATAGAAAGTATAGGAGAAATATTAAAAATATTTGAATATTTATAAAATGGCCAAACCCATTTGCCTGAAATTTTCTGAGGTGACTACATTTATCAAGACTTATTGAATGATGTATAACACTGGTCTAAATTCCCAAAAATATTTTGACTGCGTAGTGTTAAACTCTATATGTATTATAGGGATACTACCCTAACTCAGGTCCCAAAGTTCAAAAAATTGAAAATTTAGAAAACGCTTCCAAACGATAGAGGAAGTCGTGAAACGGGTTTTGGTATCTGTCATCAAGGGGTTTAGAGCTTGTCTAAGGCCTCAAAAGCTCGATGCAAGGCTACTAGCTTATAACCCTAAAAATCCTATAGTAAACACAGCATAAGCTATATAGACGATATGAGCGTGGGTTAAATTGATCTCATGGCTCGCTTATTGACTGTGTTATGGTTTTCTATAGTCTTGGTAGACGTATGGAAGCTATTTGCATGCTAAATTGGTTGGCAGGGATAACGATTTCATTGAATTTGGTGGCTGCTGGCTTCGTTTATAGGGGCCTATTGTCACTATAGCGTCGCTATGCGTGCAACTTCTGCATATAATTATACGTTTGACAGGTCTTGTATGCGAGATGGGTCCTATTGAGCTTGTCTATGCAGTGTGTAATTGATTGACGCGATCAGTGATCGGCGTAAAAGTGATTACCTATGTATTGCTATGTATACAAACGGTGCGAATGGTCCACCGAGGGAGAGAGCTCTCGAGTGGTTACGCTACAGGATGATCCTGCATGCCGTTCTCGTCTCGCAAGAGGCAGGGATGCGTGTGTGTGGTTCTCCTGAAAACCAATGCCCAGTCAATGGGTGTATCATGGTGTGAGTAAACTGGTTGATCCTGCCAGTAGTCATATGCTTGTCTCAGAGATTAAGCTGTGCATGTCTGAGTACATACCTTAAAACGGTAAAACCGCGAATGGCTCATTAAATCAGCTATGGTTCCTTAGATCATATATGCTACATGGATAACTGTAGTAATTCTAGAGCTAATACATGCAATCATGCCCTGACCCGCAAGGGAACGGGTGCATTTATTAGAAGAGAACCAACCGGGGGCAGTTTCGGCTGTCTCTGTTGAATTCTGTGATGACTCTGGATAACTTTAATGATCGCAGTCGGCATTGTGTCGGCGACGGATTTTTCAAATGTCTGCCCTATCAATTTGTTGGTAGGTGATCTGCCTACCGTGATGATAACGGGTAACGGGGAATCAGGGTTCGATTCCGGAGAGGGAGCCTAAGAAATGGCTACCACATCCAAGGACGGCAGCAGGCGCGAAAATTACCCACATCCGGCACAGGGAGATAGTGACGAAAAATACGAATACGGGACTCAATGAGGCTCCGTAATTCGACTGAGTACAATTTAAATCCTGAGGAAGGATCATTACAAGATTTCCTAACATGTACCCAATTGAAGCACGGATATTGTTTTGGTAGGCTGAGACGTGCCAGTTGGCGTCAGTCCCCTAGGTCGAAAGCAGCAAAGCATATAAACCCGAAAGATTAAACATGATTCTGAGAGAGGGAAGTATATATGATGATGCCGCCAAATGACATAGATATGTGGCCTTGTCCTATGTGCACTGTCGAGGCAGATCACACATGTTGAGAACACTGAGCTGGGCTGTAGATAATAGAGAAGAGTGATCCTGGTGGTCCATTGAAAACTGTCGTATGGCTTGGGCAACAATTCAGGACAAAAGAGTGAAACACTCTTGACGACTAAATCTAAATCATCAACAGTGATTCCATACAAGGAATGAACCTCGGAAACCACCTCACGCAGAATTCTCAACAATGCTGGTAGGAATAAAAGTGGCTGGAATTCAAACCAACCACAAACTCAATTAGAAAGATGCTTTGTCAGTTGAAGGATCAATCCTGACATTGGAGCCTTCAAAACAAAGCAACAATTTATTTTATCTAATACCCTGTCTGCGATGATTGTCAGGTCAAATACATAGATGGGTGAAAGTAGTAGAACAGCGTCAGTCACTGAGTCAGACTTAGCGAACATAAAAACCTAGCAGCGAAATCTAGATTGGTTGACGCGAATAAGAAAGATAAGAAATCTAGAGAATAGTTCAGAAGCTACCGCAACCACTACATGACATGCAATTATACACAACCTACCATACAATAGGCTGGATGAGATGGGACGAGATGACAGTTTTGAAATCGAATGTAACAAGATGGAGGGAGGGAGAGATCGAAAACAGAAGCTGTGTTTATCGAATCAAGTGCAGATCAACACGGGTAATAGGAATGATTCAACACCTGTCCAGGCAGATATCTGGAAAATTCTACCACCCCAATGACGACGACAAACAGAAGATGACAAAGAAGACTATGTAAAACACAAATTTAGAAGTCGTGTGTTTTAAAGAGCATCGATGGATGCTTGGATTTTATGCAGGCTGTCCAAAAGTTGAAGACCAACGGCACTGCAAAGAAGACATTTGCAACTCTGATTAAGCTGCCAGCGCGATATTTTATCAATTTGGAATCCAAGTTTAAGGAAGATTGGTTTCGTTGTAATCAAGGTTTTCTTGTATTGACCAATGAAAGAATGAATGAATTAATGAAAACCAAAAGGATGTTGTCGTTTTCACTGATGTTTCGCTATTTAATGGTGCTTCTTATAGCTTTATCAAAGTGGAATTTTCCCAAGGTCACTGACTACGAGTTAAACCTCTTGAATATTCACACGAATCCATACACTCGCTGTGCAACTCATATCTCTAATGTACTCTTACGAGAAAGAATACATAACTGCAGCCTTCAACTTGATTGAATCTTATCGAACGAGAATCAAACAAATTTAGACGACTGTTCAACACAATACTTGTTACAAGCCATATCTATGAATCCTTTCAAAACTTGTTTAATCAACGAGAATCTCATTTCCATAATGTCACTGAAAGAAGACAATGACAAACATTCTCGGAACTCGAAGAAAAGAAGCCAACAACCAAAGAAGACCTCAGGAAAACATGATATGAAGAATATTAGAGCCATACATAACACATGTCAGACAACAAACATACTGACCGAAAATAACATCTCATCACTTTCTGTAGAAAGGTGTGAACTTCAATATCACTAGAAAGCCATTATCGATCGGTCGAGGAAATAGCACCTCTGATCAAACCTCCTCTATACACAATTCACCAATGAAGAATCACAATCTGTTCGTCAAAAGATATCACACATATCAATGTCTCAACGAAACATGCCATCTAATCTCACCAAACAAGAATATGAAGCCTTGAGAAATTCGTTATGACGAAAGCTGACAAGGGAAACGTCACTGTGGTAATGAACAGAACGGATTATGATGGAAAGAAGAAGGCGATTGAACACCTCTCTCTGAAGGCCCACAACTACTTACTCATTGAAGAGAAGAAGAAGAAATCCGCCGAATTCAACAAAATGAAACTAAATACCAAACAGACTCATTCAAGAAAGTAAACCCAAAATTGGAAATTCTCTCTCTCTGGCTTAAACTGAAACCGAAACCTGATGTACGTACCTTCAAGATTTACGGTCAACCAAAGATACATTAACCCACAGTTCCATTAAGACCAGTCAGTAATAGATTTCACCACCAACTCACTGACATACAACCTCTCTAAATAAGACTGGTCTCTCTTCGATTCTATCAAATGTGACTTTTGTAGCACCTCTCTACTAAGGTCAACTGTACGCTTGCTTATAAAACTGATTCATGTACGCCTGTTATACGCTTACAGAAACTAATTTTACTTATGCTTGTTCAATATTTGTTTCCCATTGTATTATTCTTCAATATTGCATTTCGTTTCTTATATATAAATACAAATATATATTTCGCGGCTACGTACGTTTTCGTCGACCCCACGCGTTTTGAAATTTAATTTCCTAACAATACAGCAACAATCTTTCCAAGTTTTCACTCTTTCTTCATCAAAAAACGTTGTTCGTCGTTGACCGTGAACAGCGACGTTAGCACTACATACATATCAGAGGACAAGAACGTGGATATACTGGAAATTGGTGAACCCAACATATCGAAACACTTTCCGGATTATTATCATCATTCTAACTCTCGTGGATCTATACATATCACATATTTTGAAGTGATTTCATTGTGTTGTGTCAACTAGGAAGCTACATCTCCTCGTGGTAAGCATCACCATTTTGTCTCACCCTTCGATATATTCAGTTTGTATAAGTTTTGCTAATTCACAATGGTGTGTGTAGAATAATGTATGTTTCAAATTCTCTAGTGACAATATTGACTGTCTCACCGTTAAGTGTCGACCTAAACATTTGTCAAAATATAACTACATTTACATCTCGAAGATTTATATTGCTCCTGGATGCAATTCCACAGAAGTGTCTTTATTTGTGGATGAATTTACCTCGCTTGCTGCCACCTCCTTCGGAAATTCCTTGTCTATAGTTACTGAAGATTTCAATTCTAGTGATCACAGCGTCCACTTTTCACTTGGACACGATCACATTGTCAACTTCTCGACTCGACTGCATGATTCTCTTGAACTTGTTTTTGCAAATGAGTCCCACTACTCAATTCTGATCACTGTATGATCAGAATATTGCCCAAAGTATATGGAAAGCAGCACAAAATGGTCTTCTCATACCTTGGAAAGAAAACACAACACTGATGTTATTCTCATGACAACATACTGAATCTAATGACCATGTTAAAAGACACAAACTGGGACTTATTTACTGAACAAGCTCTTGATTACACATTATCTTAATTTCTGTCTTGATGTTTGTTTTCGAAAAGAGACAATGAAATAATTGGAATAATTAACAGGTTTGTTTTAAGGAGAGAGACAGGCAGAGAGAGAGAGAGAGAGAAGAGGGAGAGAGAGAATAATTTTGAAACAAACTCTGTTTGGAAGTTACTGAACAACTCCTTATTCTAGTGTTCTACTAGAAAGCTTGTTCATTTTATAGTCTCAGCTAATCCTCACTTACAACTTGTAATAATTGAATGGTAGACTTTCCCGTCGATTGATTGGACAGAAGTACTTGGTCTCAGGTTGACATGTCTGTTGGCTTCTTGTGTAGATGCTACGAAGATATTTGGGAATGAAATTAGAATTCAACTTTTGGATGGTGACTAGTAGTGGAATCCAGGATAACGCGAATTTCGTCCTATTTGGGACTCGTGGTCAGCTAAATATACCTGCATTCCCCAGTGAGTGATCATGTTCCTACCGAGGCTCGAACCCAGTGTCCACAGTTTCAAACGCCAAAGTGGCCCAAGTGATCTGGTGGATAACACTCTCTTTCGAATATATTCTCGACATCTTCGAAATGTTCTGCCTTATCTGCACTCGAATTGATTAAGCCACAAAGGAGAGACGACGGAGTACTAGATCGGTTAAGCCTTGGAATATCTGGACTGTCTGTATTCATTAGCCCAAAAGGCATGTGAACGTATTTCTATGCTTGTGCGTGAAATCGATGCCTATGATGGGTTGTAGGAAGTCTGCAATGATATCAGATCAAGTATAGGTATTCCACAAATCAAAATTCAAAGACATACGTTCTCACTCATACGTAGGAACACTGAACTCGTTAACAGCTTGGAGCGTGACCGTCGTGTCAGAATGTAGACGCTCCTGTGTGGACGTATTCAGACTACACTTCTGCTCCTGTGTCGACTAAGAATGTAGCGCCAGTATTCCGATGTGCTACATAAAACGAACACGAGTGCTGTACTGTAGACTGTTGAAGGCAAAATTGGTCACAAATCCGGATATGTGCCTTGTTTCTGTCTAAAATTTACAAGGAGGGCCGGAACGCCGAGCATTGCTTCCGTAATTACGGTGGAACCAAAAAATAATATCAAGATCTCTGAACATGCTAGGTGACATTAAATGTCAATCAGCTGGCCTTGGTCATCTCTGTGTAGTTAGTTTTGTTAACTGGAACAGTAAGGAATCAACTTTATGTTATAAAGTCTTTATTCGGTCCTGATTTTCCAGTCTTTGGTTGGTGGAACCGATGGTTTTGTGTGTTGACCTCAAGAAAATGCAATCAGCGATGACAACAAAGTAATCTATATCAATATCGTCGTCTCCGAATACAAGGAAATGTTGGATATTATTAGGCAGTCAGTCGTAGCCAGATTTGGCAAACGAGTCGTGTATCAATTCCCTTATCTTCTACGAGGCTTCAGATGCATCTTATGAGCTGGTACGGTGTTTCATCCCATAACTAGTCATCACTTAGCAAGCAGTCTAGTGTGTGTGTGTGTGTGTCTAGGTGAGGTAATAGCAATGGGTCTAAACCTAACATTAGATCCACTTGTTGATTTAGGCACTGGAACAATCTTGGTATTTTTCCATGAGTCAAGTATAATACTTTTGGAAAACGATTCGTTGAAAATGTACACTTTGCTATGGTGGATATAGGTTCTTCTGTCACTGTATCCCGATGGTGTTCAGTACTATGTCTCGAGCTAAACCAATGGTGTTTCCTGTTTCTTTTTGGTGTTGAATCATTCCTATTACACGTACTTTCAGGTGACTCGATAAACAGAGTACAAAAACTAAGTACTACCTCGTTAAGCCAGAAATAATGCTGGTTACGAGGATAGGTTGGTCATGAGGCTAGCAGCTCCATCCTGTAAAATAAGCACTGCTACACAAACTTCAAGCCACTAGCAGCTGGAGCCCCTATGTTCGCCTGGGGAACGTGACAGAATAAATCCTGGGAAAACCTAAGACAGGAAGAGATCTACATATAAGAGAAGCCTTGAAACTTAATCATTACCCTGATAAATTAGTCAGGAAATATGTAAGGAAATGTAAACTGAGAATAAATAGTGATAGAAGTGATAGTGATAATAATAATAATAATAATAATAATAATGAAGACACCAACAATGAGGAATCTAAATCATCAACAGTAATTCCATACAAGGAATGAACCTCGGAAACCACCTCACGCAGAATTCTCAACAATGCTGGCAGGAATAAAAGTGGCTGGAATTCAAACCAACCACAAACTCAATTAGAAAGATGCTTTGTCGTTAAAGGATCAATCCTGACATTGGAGCCTTCAAAACAAAACAACAATTTATTTTATCTAATACCCTGTCTGCGATGATTGTCAGGTCAAATACATAGATGGGTGAAAGTAGTAGAACAGCGTCAGTCAGTGAGTCAGACTTAGCGAACATAAAAACCTAGCAGCGAAATCTAGATTGGTTGACGCGAATAAGAAAGATAAGAAATCTAGAGAATAGTTCAGAAGCTACCGCAACCACTACATGACATGCAATTACACACAACCTACCATACAATAGGCTGGATGAGATGGGACGAGATGAAAGTTTTGAAATCGAATGTAACAAGATGGAGGGAGGGAGAGATCGATAACAGAAGCTTTGTTTATCGAATCAAGTGCAGATCAACACGTGTAATAGGAATGATTCAACACCTGTCCAGGCAGATATCTGGAAAATTCTACCACCCCAATGACGACGACAAACAGAAGATGACAAAGAAGACAATGGAAAACACAAATTTCGAAGTCGTGTGATCATAACTTATATGATTATGAACAGCATTAATGAATTGTGGTCGAAACTTTGTCATCCAGTAAATACTAATACAGTTTCACTCACTCACTCACTGACTGAATAGCTGTGTGATATATCCATCTAATAAACAAACTCATATGGAGAACGTGTATTCATCAGTATGTCAACTAATGTGTATTAAAAGTGACATAATTAGTGACAATAATAATAATAATAATAACCGGTGTGATCTGAAAAGGATGGAATCAATCGATAGAACATCGATATCGATCTCATGTCACCTAGCAGAGGTTGTTTGGAAAAAATGAAATCAACTGATAGACCAAGTGTAGAGCCTCATATCACCTGCCATTTTCGGGAGAGAATTACCCGGGTTCAACTTGAAAGCGCATATTTTGTATCCTGTAGCAGACTGCTTGACGTCGTGACAGTATGTCGTTGCTATGGGGGATAGAGTTTCTTCTGTCACTGTATCCCGATGGTGTCCAGTACTATGTCTCGTGCAAAATCAATGGTGTTTCCTGTTTCTGTTTGGTGCAATTCGCCGACGTAGTTGATCGGTTGCTGCATCTCTGTTCTTACTGTGACAGCATACATGATATTTCAACGTCCGCCGTTAATCACTCCTTCTATCCATTTACCGTGTCCTGCTCTGTGGTTTCCAGCCAATACAACTGATCTAACTGTGGAGTAATTCCGAATGACTGGCAAATTAGCTACAGGTTGGCTAGTTGTTAGCATGTCGTGTATCACTCGAAGCTGCCTTCCTATTAGTTCTTGTACCTCACCTGGATTATTCATACGGGCGAGAGTAGAGTTCCTGTGGACAGTTGAATGAGCACACGAGATAGCTATCAGGCTAAGCGACTAAACTTTTGATTGTGAATGGAATATGAAATGATGTCTGGAGGATGGTTGTGTTGAATGTCGTTGTGTATGTGGGTCACAAAAGCTGTCTTCGTATTCAACAGTATACAGTCTTGGCTTGGTGTTGCTTACACATACACACTGAGAGGGTCGAAGTTCAAGTCAAAGAAACAATCAGTTCCAATATAAGTATCATATTAATTATTGAATTGAATTTTCGATTTTCCCGTCGATTGATTGGACCGAAGTGCTCGGTCTCAGGTTGACATGTCTGTTGGCTTCTTGTGCAGATGCTTCGACGATGATGTCTGGGCATTTAATTAGTATACAATTAGTGGATGGTGGCTAGCAGTGGAATCCAGGATAAAGCGCATTTCGTCCTATTTGGGACTCGTCAGCTGGATGTACCTGCATTTCTCAGTGAGTGATGATGTTCCCACCGAGGCTCGAACCCAGTGCCCATAGTTTCAAACGCCAAAGCGTTATCCACTAGACCACTTGGGCCACGAGAGCCACCTCTTGTGCAACGGGTCATATTAATTATTGAATTGAATTTTCGATTTTCCCGTCGATTGATTGGACCGAAGTGCTCGGTCTCAGGTTGACATGTCTGTTGGCTTCTTGTGCAGATGCTTCGACGATGATGTCTGGGCATTTAATTAGTATACAATTAGTGGATGGTGGCTAGCAGTGGAATCCAGGATAAAGCGCATTTCGTCCTATTTGGGACTCGTCAACTGGATGTACCTGCATTTCTCAGTGAGTGATGATGTTCCCACCGAGGCTCGAACCCAGTACCCATAGTTTCAAACGCCAAAGCGTTATCCACTAGACCACTTGGGCCACGAGAGCCACCTCTTGTGCAACGGGTCATATTAATTATTGAATTGAATTTTCGATTTTCCCGTCGATTGATTGGACCGAAGTGCTCGGTCTCAGGTTGACATGTCTGTTGGCTTCTTGTGCAGATGCTTCGACGATGATGTCTGGGCATTTAATTAGTATACAATTAGTGGATGGTGGCTAGCAGTGGAATCCAGGATAAAGCGCATTTCGTCCTATTTGGGACTCGTCAGCTGGATGTACCTGCATTTCTCAGTGAGTGATGATGTTCCCACCGAGGCTCGAACCCAGTGCCCATAGTTTCAAACGCCAGAGCGTTATCCACTAGACCACTTGGGCCACGAGAGCCACCTCTTGTGCAACGGGTCATATTAATTATTGAATTGAATTTTCGATTTTCCCGTCGATTGATTGGACCGAAGTGCTCGGTCTCAGGTTGACATGTCTGTTGGCTTCTTGTGCAGATGCTTCGACGATGATGTCTGGGCATTTAATTAGTATACAATTAGTGGATGGTGGCTAGCAGTGGAATCCAGGATAAAGCGCATTCCGTCCTATTTGGGACTCGTCAGCTGGATGTACCTGCAATTCTCACTGAGTGATGATGTTCCCACCGAGGCTCGAACCCAGTACCCATAGTTTCAAACGCCAAAGCGTTATCCACTAGACCACTTGGGCCACGAGAGCCACCTCTTGTGCAACGAGTCATATTAATTATTGAATTGAATTTTCGATTTTCCCGTCGATTGATTGGACCGAAGTGCTCGGTCTCAGGTTGACATGTCTGTTGGCTTCTTGTGCAGATGCTTCGACGATGATGTCTGGGCATTTAATTAGTATACAATAAGTGGATGGTGGCTAGCAGTGGAATCCAGGATAAAGCGCATTTCGTCCTATTTGGGACTCGTCAGCTGGATGTACCTGCATTTCTCACTGAGTGATGATGTTCCCACCGAGGCTCGAACCCAGTACCCATAGTTTCAAACGTCAGAGCGTTATCCACTAGACCACTTGGGCCACGAGAGCCACCTCTTGTGCAACGAGTCATATTAATTATTGAATTGAATTTTCGATTTTCCCGTCGATTGATTGGACCGAAGTGCTCGGTCTCAGGTTGACATGTCTGTTGGCTTCTTGTGCAGATGCTTCGACGATGATGTCTGGGCATTTAATTAGTATACAATTAGTGGATGGTGGCTAGCAGTGGAATCCAGGATAAAGCGCATTCCGTCCTATTTGGGACTCGTCAGCTGGATGTACCTGCAATTCTCAGTGAGTGATGATGTTCCCACCGAGGCTCGAACCCAGTGCCCATAGTTTCAAACGCCAAAGCGTTATCCACTAGACCACTTGGGCCACGAGAGCCACCTCTTGTGCAACGGGTCATATTAATTATTGAATTGAATTTTCGATTTTCCCGTCGATTGATTGGACCGAAGTGCTCGGTCTCAGGTTGACATGTCTGTTGGCTTCTTGTGCAGATGCTTCGACGATGATGTCTGGGCATTTAATTAGTATACAATAAGTGGATGGTGGCTAGCAGTGGAATCCAGGATAAAGCGCATTTCGTCCTATTTGGGACTCGTCAGCTGGATGTACCTGCATTACTCACTGAGTGATGATGTTCCCACCGAGGCTCGAACCCAGTACCCATAGTTTCAAACGCCAAAGCGTTATCCACTAGACCACTTGGGCCACGAGAGCCACCTCTTGTGCAACGAGTCATATTAATTATTGAATTGAATTTTCGATTTTCCCGTCGATTGATTGGACCGAAGTGCTCGGTCTCAGGTTGACATGTCTGTTGGCTTCTTGTGCAGATGCTTCGACGATGATGTCTGGGCATTTAATTAGTATACAATTAGTGGATGGTGGCTAGCAGTGGAATCCAGGATAAAGCGCATTCCGTCCTATTTGGGACTCGTCAGCTGGATGTACCTGCAATTCTCAGTGAGTGATGATGTTCCCACCGAGGCTCGAACCCAGTGCCCATAGTTTCAAACGCCAAAGCGTTATCCACTAGACCACTTGGGCCACGAGAGCCACCTCTTGTGCAACGGGTCATATTAATTATTGAATTGAATTTTCGACTTTCCCCTCGATTGATGCTTATTTTGTTTAATTTATGGGGATTCATGATTGTTATATTGTGACTTATACTTGAATAACGATCAGTAATTATACAGATTGATATAATTAACCATAAGTCGCTTTAGAATTGAAATTTAAGAGTTGTAAATTACACGGTACTCAACGGAACAAAGATAGAAGTTTGATGATGAGGTTAAAATTGCTATTGAGTAGTGAGAATAAAGGTGGTAGTTGAGTGTCAATTTAACAAGTGTGAAGAGGGTGTGAAAATGTACACAAAAGGAGCATATGAAACTGATAATAGTGAATTAATTATTAAAACAAAAGCAAACTAAAAGTAATATTAAAGATTAAGAACAAAACAGAAAATCAAAATTTTTTTACAAGGAACGATTAGTGAAGAGGTTAGGGCCAAGGTAGAATAAGAGACTGAACAAACCTTTCCTTCATACAATTCATCAATACAACCCTGAACTCTGCATATTTAGATATTAAGTGTCGAGTATTATGTAGTGAGGGAAGTCAGTCGACGGAGTTGTGAATCTATATCGATTGAGATGGCTAGGACATGTGTTGCGCAAGAAGAGTCGTCTGCTTCCTCGATGCGCATTGTTAGCTGACAAAGGATCAAGCGGACAGAGACCAGTTGGTGGTTGTCAAACCAGAACATGGCTTCATCAGTCAATGAAATCCATAACAGTAAGTTCACGCCAACCACGTAGGGAAGTGTAGACTTCCTAGTTGAGGTCCTCGAGATTCTAAGAACCAACGGGTGGAGATGATTGGTGATACAGATCGAAATTGCTGTCAGTGGCGCTGTGAACTTCTCTATCCATTAAACCCTATTGTTTTTCCCATTGTCATTGAAGAGACTGTACACATAAAGTGCATATCTTTGCTAGGCATACGATTGAAGCCTATATACTGTATTCAGTGTAGACATGGTGTAACAACAAATAATTCCCCGAATTTATTAGTCTACAGAATTCTTTATTCAGCACTGCATACTGACATTCATTGTTTTAAGTCAACTTCTTAAGCTGATGGCACACGGATAAGCATCCACACCATTTGACACACAGTCGTGTCATATTCATTTGTTCGTGCATTCACCTAAGCAATCATCATAGCTCAACGATTTTGACCCTGAAATACACCTCTTATGTATTTCAGACGATCTGGAGGTGGATAGATCTCTCTACTATACTGAAAGAACGTGAAGGCCGTTCGATACTCTATAGATATGATGATTATAATGCTAGTTCAAAGATTATCCGTGATTTTCCTCAGGCTCTTGTTGCACTGGAATTCATCCTACGGCACCAAACTCACTTCACAGCAAATTTTGTATTTATATTACATGTGTGAGCTAATATTCATGCCATGTCTGCAAACAGTGAACACATTTCTCCAATAATATTAACATTTATTAGTGAATTATGTTGCTACTTGTACATTTTTTCGAACCTAGCACACCTATGTGAGGCAAAGAAGAACGCATAGGAGTCAGATGGAGGATAGCGTTGTCATCTTTGAGGAGTCTGATGACTGAATAAATGAATACTGGAACTGTGTTTGAGCCACACAACTAACTAACTTTTGGTCTATTCCAAATGACTGAAAACGTATTTAAGAAGAAGTTAGCCTGCATGTAGTTCTGTCAGTGCACTGTAGCAACCAAGCTGTTACGGTTTCTAAGATTGTAACTGATTACAGAGGTAGGTTTAGTTATTGATCTACAAGAGTGGAGAAGAAGATTAGTTCAGATATCTTTTCCAGAGAGTCTCTACCTTTATTTAGTCTATTGCAACACTCAGCGGAGTCCAGACCACATTCTGAGCCAAGAGCTTCAGAAGTAGATTGTCGTCGCACTCCCTTTTAATTAAGCTTGTCATTCAGCCGGATTATACTGAGAATAAGCGGGCGCAATTCTAAAATATGTCGAACGCACACTTTGTATGATAAAACTCCTATTTGATAGCAAAAGAAACTGAAAGTGATACAACGTAGAAGCCTCTGTGTTTTATATCCACTGTAATTGGTTTGTTCAGAGAAGGTTGAATTACTAGAGTTTCTGATGCCGAGATCTACGATAAGGTTAACTTCGGTCAGATTTCGCCAATTCATTTCAGTATCTAGGCAAAGATTAATGTCACCAAAGCAAATTCAGACGCATTTGTCAGTGTTATACTTCAGACAGAAATAAGCCCACCATTATCTGAAACTAATTAGTCCAGGAAAAATATCATTTGTCAAGTCGTATAATTCATGGCCATTGTAGGAGTAAAAGACTCCGAGTTCATCAGTATATAGGAGTGATTTACGTGAAGTGAAGCAGTCATAAATACTATTAATGTAGACTATAAATAGAAGGGGTCCTAGGACACTACCCTCTACAAAATCATTTGTGATCTGCCTAGGATGAGAAACACGGATTCGAATCTAGTTATTTGTATCCTATCGCTTAGACACATCTTCAGTCAGCCAAGCAATGGATTACGAGTTCCACAGGAATGCAGCTTCTTCAAGAGAATACTTTGAGAAACCATGTGAAATACCTTCGATATATTGTAGTAGAGAACGATTGCTAGTTTCTTACTTCCTTCGTGACTCCCAGTAATGTAGACGGAGATATTAGTGTGACAAGTAGCTCAGATCCCATTTTTGAGAGGCTCATGTTGACACCTTGCAACAAGATCTTCCCTAAGTAGATTGTTGTACTTTAACAACTCTCCCGAAAACTTGCAAGATAACTGGTGTTATGTTTATAGGTCTAAAATTGTGAACGTCAGCCTAAGGACCAGATTTGTAGTGTAGGATTATAAAGCTGGTTTTCAACTCAATGTGGTAAGTGCCAGTGTCCATAAACGAGGAGAATACGAAGTGGGAGAGAAATTTCACACCAACCGTTTTGAAAATTATCGAGGAGATTCCATCCGGTCCAGTTCTAGTAGAATGTCTAAGGTATTAAATGGCTTGTACTATTAGCTCACTGGTGAACACGATGCTCCTGAGAGAGAAGCTAGTCAGGGGTGCAGTTTCATTAGAGGTGCATATTTCTAAACTAAAATTCGCAGATCAGTCACTGAAATGTTCACAGATGATGGCTGGGTTACTTTAGACTACTTTGTTGTGAAGTAAGTAAGGGATGTCCCTTGTGGACATCATTCGGTTTTTAAGAAGCACCGACGAATTCTAAGCTTTGGATTTTACCCGTCTTGATGAATCTGGCGTTTCCAGATAAACCCATTTCTCTGTCATATGACAAGATCCGTGAACTTCTGATACATCACTTTCATGTAACTACTTTTGAGACCAGAGAGAGGGCTCAGTTCAACAAACTGGTACGTTCTCCCAACCAGAAGATTAGAGACTTTATTCTTCAACTCCAAACACAAGCTTCGAAGTGTAACTTTGGAGATCAGCTGCATACTCAACTACGTGATCGTCTAATTGCTGGAATCAATATTCCTAAGTTAGAGAAAGAGTTAATTCAGATTCCTTCTTGTACTTTTCAAACTGCTTAAGATTTATGTATTACATATGAAGATGTCAACAGTGAATACTCTGCTCCCACTACGTCAGTGTCTGATGTTATGCTTTCTAAAGTCGAAAATACAAGTGTTCATGGAAAGCAATCCAAAATGCCGTCCACAGGTAATAGAATGCAGCAGAGATCAAAAACATTAAACCGTGTTTTTCCTGTGGAAAGTTACATCTACGAAGCACTTGCCGTTTTCGGGGTGCTAAGTGTCACAAATGTGGTAAAGTTGGACACATCAAGACTGTTTGCAGAAGTTCGAATACTTATGTTGCTCAACATTCTTATAATTCTCCCAAGCTGTCTAGTAAAATGGAGTCAATGTGTCTTTCAACCTTTCAAAATACTCAAGCTAATCCAATGAAAATCTCCACTACAAGTTCGGCAACTCAAGTGGCAACTGTTTTCAGAAATGAGGTAGCCGAGTTACAATGTGAACTGTCGAAAACACGAGAAGACCTGAATGAGATGAGAGAGCAACTGAATAAAATTGAGGAATTACTGCATATGCATAGACTGCGTCTGTCGAATGCAGAGCATACAAGTACCCGTGAAAGTCCTGCAAAACTTTTCAAATCTCGAATTCTCAAAAGCATCTGATGTCCACGACTTCTAATGTACATTATTACAAAGGTAATAACTATAGACCTTCTGTTGGAATTATACTACAAAAAATTGGAAATCGAATGGCGAAGATATTAGACATCAAAGATCACTCAGTTCATAACGGACACCTGGACAAAGTGACAATAAATGAAGTAGGTCGTTCCAATTATAATATTATTGATTCCGCTGCTAATCCTGATTTTGTAGATAATTCAGAAATAAGTCCAGATAATACTGATGAAAATAATATCACAGAATCAGTTAGAAGGTCGCAGCTACTTGCAAGCAAACCGAGACATCGTTATAAATACGCAAGGAGATATTCGAGGTGTGGCGGATGTGGTGATTGACAATTTATATCTCTGTATCGTTTAAATACTTACTGTTGACTGTTAATATGTTTCTTATATGAATGGAATAATAATTCCGCTAAATACAAATTCCTGAATTCTGCCCTCTCTGTGTTTTGTTTGGATTCGTGTAAATCGGTCATCTTGAAATACTAATATTACGATTACAATAAATTACTACAGAGAGATATCACAGTCTCCAGGATGCCAGTAGTAAAGTAATCGTCCCACTGATTGCATCGAGTGAGTTCTTGGACTATTCCCCAATCTATGTGCTCGTAACTACGCTATCTCATGATCCATGAATCGTGTTTGCTCCTTGTATTTAGTGATGAGAGAGTCAGGGAGCAGAGTCCCATTGGTAAGTCGCTACTGGAAAATATGTCACCAACATATATGAAACGAGTATTATGTCATAGCAGAACACAGGGTTTATAATATCACCACGGACAGGTTCCTGGACGCATTGCTTCCAACCATAGCAAGCAATGGTATAAGGTATTTAGCCGGATCATCGGGGAAAGAACCATTTAAGCAGTTAATTTCTTCAAGGCTTAAGTGCCCTACATTTATTTTACAAGCAGTACTAAACGAGGAGACATTGGCACACAGTTTAGTCATCAATGAATCAGTTGTTATCAGACTTGATTAAACCTTGGTGACTACCAGTTATGAATTGAATATTTTGCTTACACCGTCAGACACTCTAAAATCACCGTCAGGAAGTGGAGATAGATCCCTTATCACACACGGATTTCGAAAAAGCCTTTTATAGGAAATGATCAAAGCAAATTCTTTTCATGTGGTTGTCTTCTCTGAGCAGCAATTTGCGAATCTTTCATCATCCTACTAGGCGACATCTTCCTTCAGCGCATACTTCAATTTGAATTGAAGTCATCTTTTAGATTTCTCCACGAGTTTATTCATCACCACTCCTGGTGACCACCCTGCACGTGATTTGTTGTGGGCGGCTACTTATATTGGAACTGATTGTTTCTTTGACTTGAACTTCGACCCTCTCAGTGTGTATGTGTGTAAGCAACACCAACGCCAAGACTGTAATACTGTTGAATACGAAGACAGCTTTTGTGACCCACATACACAACGACATTCAACACAACCATCCTCCAGACATCATTTCATATTCCATCCACAATCAAAAGTTTAGTCGCTTAGCCTGATAGCTATCTCGTGTGCTCATTCAACTGTCCACAGGAACTCTACTCTCGCCCGTATGAATAATCCAGGTGAGGTACAAGAACTAATAGGAAGGCAGCTTCGAGTGATACACGACATGCTAACAACTAGCCAACCTGTAGCTAATTCGCCAGTCATTCGGAATTACTCCACAGTTAGATCAGTTGTATTGGCTGGAAACCACAGAGCAGGACACGGTAAATGGATAGAAGGAGTGATGAACGGCGGACGTTGAAATATCATGTATGCTGTCACAGTGAGAACAGAGATGAACCAACCGATCAACTACGTCGGCGAATTGCACCAAACAGAAACAGGAAACACCATTGATTTTGCACGAGACATAGTACTGGACACCATCGGGATACAGTGACAGAAGAAACTCTATCCCCCATAGCAACGACATACTATCTCGACGTCAAGCAATCTGCTACAGGATACAAAATATGCGCTTTCAATTTGAACCCGGGTAATTCTCTCCCGAAAATGGCAGGTGATATGAGGCTCTACACTTGGTCTATCAGTTGATTTCATTTTTTCCAAACAACCTCTGCTAGGTGACATGAGATCGATATCGATGTTCTATCGATTGATTCCATCCTTTTCAGATCACACCGGTTATTATTATTATTGTCACTAATTATGTCACTTTTAATACACATTAGTTGACATACTGATGGATACACGTTCTCCATATGAGTTTGTTTATTAGATGGATATATCACACAGCTATTCAGTGAGTGAGTGAGTGAGTGAAACAGTATTGGTATTTACTGGATGACAAAGTTTCGACCACAATTCATTAATGCTGTTCATAATCATATCAATTATGATCACACGACTTCGAAACTTGAGATTTATAGTCTTCTTTGTTCTCTCCTATTTGTCGTCTTCATTGGGGTAGTGAACATTTCCAGATATCTGGCTGGACAAGTGTTGAATCATTCCTATTACATGTATTTTCAGGTGATTCGATAAACATAGTACAAAAAATTAGGTACTACCTCGCTAAGCCAGAAATAATTCTGGTAGAGAGGAAAGGACGGGCATGAGGCTAGAAACCCCATCTTGTAAAATTAACACTGCTACAGAAACTTCAAGTCAATAGCTTGGAGCCGTATATTCAACTGGGGAACTTGAAGGGAAAAAGAATCTGATCAAATCTAGATCACACAGTTCATATGAACTCTATCTATTCACATTAAACTACTTAGTATGAATAAGTAATTGGAAAGAGAGTTGTGCTTGCAGCTTCAGATGAGTTTTAAAATTATGCGAAATTGCACCTCTTCAACATGGAAAAAATACATGATACTAGTAGAAGACATCGTGATACTACTGACAGATGTAAAAGCTGCAATAATAATGAAATGACTCGAATGTTGTCAGCTAAGTAGGTTACAAATACTAAGACAGTGTTAGGCAAGGAAGCGGAGAGAACTAATCGAATAGGTTATGCAGCTGTATGCATCCTGATGACGATGACTTATGTGTTACTCATTCCAAACTGCCAGCTCCCTCAACAATCAATCTGAGCTGACATCGAATTAGGTTGGAAATGAGTTGGCAGTGACCAAAGCAAAACATCCAGTCAATTCATGAAGTCCTTGAGAGTTAACCTGAAACGCTTAGAGACAGGTAAGCTGACTGACTGACTGGCCGTGGTCCGAAACCGACGAAACCCCAGTGGCTTCAGACTGTCAGTAAACTGACTCAAAATCTCTCTCAATGCTGTGCAAATGTATTCACTTATGTGTCTGTTGTAAATTCTTTTGCAATCTCGTTTAACTACTCATGACTAGACGAAATGAAACTACCAAATTTACGGTTCACAAAGTTCAAAAGTATAAACACGTCAATTATTTATACCAGTGAGGGTGTAAATGTCTTCACACACACACACACACAAACACTGGGACCACTAACAGATGAGAAGAGTCCTCATCAATATTGGCAGATTGTCATCTCACACTAATCCCTGATGTCAATTATCATTAAAAATTTAGAACAAACTTAAGCCATTTTAGTTAAACAATTCGCCTAAATGAAATAATTGGAATAATTAACAAGTTTGTTTTAATGAGAGAGAGAGAGACTGAGAGAGAGAGGGAGAGAGAAAATAATTTTGAAACAAACTCTGTTTGGAAGTTACTAAACAACTCCTTATTCTAGTGTTCTACTAGAAAGCTTGTTCATTTTATAGTCTCAGCTAATCCTCACTTACAACTTGTAATAATTGAATGGTAGACTTTCCCGTCGATTGATTGGACCGAAGTACTTGGTCTCAGGTTGACATGTCTGTTGGCTTCTTGTGTAGATGCTTCGACAATGTCTGGGAATGAAATTAGAATTCAACTTTTGGATGGTGACTAGTAGTGGAATCCAGGATGACGCGAATTTCGTCCTATTTGGGACTCGTGGTCAGCTAAATATATACCTGCATTCCCCAGTGAGTGATCATGTTCCTACCGAGGCTAGAACCCAGTGTCCACAGTTTCAAACGCCAAAGTGGCCCAAGTGATTTGGTGGATAACACTCTCCTTCGTATTTATTCTCGACATCTTCGAAATGTTGTGCCTTATCTGCACTCGAATTGATTAAGCCACAAAGGAGAGACGACGGAGTACTAGATCGGTTAAGCGTTGGAATATCTGGACTGTCTGTATTCATTAGCCCAATAGGCATGGGAACGTATTTGTATAAGTCAACTGGTGCGGTATTGGCCGTTTTCGGAACGTCATCAGGATGAATGGGAATGTGATGACAGACTCTTACGAGGTCGATCTTGGAGAAAGCTTTAACACTCGGTAAACAGCTGGCGAAATAGTTTGTGAATGGTAGTGGCTACCTGTCGAGTACCGTTCGCTTCTTCAAAGCTCGGTAATCGCCACATGGCTGTATTCCATCGGAAGACTTTTAGGCACTATATGAACTGGTGAAGAGCTTCCACGAGCGGCCAGATGGTCGGAGGATTCTAAGCTTAAGCATTTTGCAGAATTCTGTCTTTGATACACAAAGGTGTTTTAAATTGAGGCATCGAGGCCTTGCGAAAACTTGTGGCCAATTGGTTTTAATATGGTGAACGAGTAATGTCTCGATTCAGCTTCTCCGAAGGAAGGTTGGGGAAGATCGCGGAACTGATCCACTCATTCGGTAAACGGAGGAGGCGGCTTGAGTGTGACCATCAGATTTGAATACGATGCTGTGCTGACTGTACCAGTAATGTACGCTTGATTGTTGGAGACGATCGATTTTCGACTTAATGGATGTACATGCGATTTATGGTTGTGCGAGAAATCGATGCCAAAGATGGGTGGTGGGAGGTATGAAATGATATTAGACCAAGTATAGGCATTCCACAAACCAAAATTCAAAGTCATACGTTCTCACTCATACGTAGGAATACTGAACTCGTTAACAGCTTGGAGCGTGACCGTCGGGTCAGAATGTTGACGCTCCTGTGTGGACTTATTCAGACTACACTTCTGCTCCTGTGTCGACTAAGAATGTAGCGCCAGTATTCCGATGTGCTACATGAAAGGAACACGACTGCTGGACTGTAGGTTGTTGATGGCGAAATTGGTCACAAATCCGGATATATGCCTTGCTTCTCTTGCTTCCGTAATTACGGTGGAACCAAAAAATAATGTCACGATCTCTGAACATTCTAGGTGACATGAATTGTAGATTTTCTGTGCTTGATTTTCTCTGTGTAGTTAGTTTTGTTAACTGGAAGAGTAGGAATCAACTTGATGCTGTAAAGTCTTTATGCGGTCCTGATTTTCCAGTCTTTGGTTGGTGGAACCGATGGTTTCGGGTGTTGACTTCAAGAACATGCAATCAGCGATCATAACTAGTTAATCTATATCAATATCGTCGTCTCCGAATTCAAGGACTTGTTGGATATTATCAGGGAGTCGTCGTAGCCAGATGTGGTAAACGAGTCGTGTATCAATTCCCTCATCTTCCACGAGGCTTCGGATGCATCTCATGAGCTGGTACGGTGTTTCATCCCATAACTCGTCATTACTTAGCAAGCAGTCTAGTGTCTACCTATCACAAAGTGATGTGCATCGTAGTATTTGCTCTTTCTATTTATCGTAGGAGGCCTCAGTGTTGGGATGAACGATGTATTCGCGTACTTGCTCGGTGATTTCGTCCGGTAGTAGTTCGGTAGTCGAAATGGTGAATTTGGAGTTCTGAGAAGAGAGCTTACTGGCAGTGAGATAATGTTCCACTCCTCGAGGAAAATAAAGACGGCGGTCTATGGGTTGAAACACTGGTACAGTAGGGTACAGTAGATAGATGGATGATAATAATCCGGAAAGTGTTTCGATATGTTGGGTTCACCAATTTCCGGTATATCCACGTTCTTGTCCTCTGATATGTATGTAGTGGTAACGTCGCTGTTCACGGTCAACGACGAACAACGTTTTTTGATGAAGCACGAGTGAAAACTTGGAAAGATTGTTGTTGTATTGTTAACGAAATTGAATTTGCAAAACGCGTGGGGTCGACGAAAGCGTACGTAGCCGCGAAATATATTTTTGTATTTATATATAAGAAACGAAATGCAATATTGAATAATAATACAATGGGAAACAAATATTGAACAAGCATAAGTAAAATTAGTTTCTGTAAGCGTATAACAGGCGTACATGAATCAGTTTTATAAGCAAGCGTACAGTTGACCTTAGTAGAGAGGTGCTACAAAAGTCACATTTGATAGAATCGAAGAGAGACCAGTCTTATTTAGAGAGGTTGTATGTCAGTGAGTTGGTGGTGAAATCTATTACTGACTGGTCTTAATGGAACTGTGGGTTAATGTATCTCTGGTTGACCGTAGAATCTTGAAGGTACGTACATCAGGTTTCGGTTTCAGTTTAAGCCAGAGAGAGAGAATTTCCAATTTTGGGTTTACTTTCTTGAATGAGTCTGTTTGGTATTTAGTTTCATTTTGTTGAATTCGGCGGATTTCTTCTTCTTCTCTTCAATGAGTAAGTAGGTGTGGGCCTTCAGAGAGAGGTGTTCAATCGCCTTCTTCTTTCCATCATAATCCGTTCTGTTCATTACCACAGTGACGTTTCCCTTGTCGGCTTTCGTCATAACGAATTTCTTAAGGCTTCATATTCTTGTTTGGTGAGATTAGATGGCATGTTTCGTTGAGTGATTAATATGTGTGATATCTTTTGACGAAGAGATTGTGATTCTTCATTGGTGAATTGTGTATAGAGGAGGTTCGATCAGAGGTGCTATTTCCTCGACCGATCGATAATGGCTTTCTAGTGATATTGAAGTTCACACCTTTCTACAGAAAGTGATGAGATGTCATTTTCGGTCAGTATGTTTGTTGTCTGACATGTGTTATGTATGGCTCCAATATTCTTCATATCATGTTTTCGTGAGGTTTTCTTTGGTTGTTGGCTTCCTTACTTCGAGTTCCGAGAATGTTTGTCATTGTCTTCTTTCAGTGACATTATGGAAATGAGATTCTCGTTGATTAAACAAGTTTTGAAAGGATTCATCGATATGGCTTGTAACAAGTATTGTGTTGAACAGTCGTCTAAATTTGTTTGATTCTCGTTCGATAAGATTCAATCAAGTTGAAGGCTGCAGTTATGTATTCTTTCTCGTAAGAGTACATTAGAGATATGAGTTGCACAGCGAGTGTATGGATTTGTGCGAATATTCAAGAGGTTTAACTCGTAGTCAGTGACCTTGGGAAAATTCCACTTTGATAAAGCTATCAGAAGCAGCATTCAATAGCGAAACATCAGTGAAAACGACAATATCTCTTCGGTTTTCATTCATTCATTCACTGAGAAATACAAGAAAACCTTTATTACAACGAAACCAATCTTCCTTAAACTTGGATTCCAAATTGATAAAATATCGAGAGGAATCGAATCTAGAAAACATGGCGGCGAAATTATCGAGGTGGCAGGTAAGTCATCATTCATACAATGAAATGCTCATTGGGAAATTGTAAGGTTGACAAATGCCTATCTGACCTTACCTCCAACATCATACACACATATCTACATACACGTGTGAAAGCACATACAAACTGTAAATACACACCACATTCCAAGGAACTTGTGACTCATAGGTGCAAAAGTCTTCTTAGCAGTGCCGTTGCTCTTCAACTGTTGGACGGCCTTCATGAAATCCAAGCATCCATCGATGTTCTTTAAAATAAGCGAAGTTCAAAGCAGTTTCAGGTTAAAAAATATCACTGAGGCGATCTCGATTGAACAATTGAAAGCGAATTTACGCATAAAGGAAGAAAACGTGAATTATTCTTACTTTACCTGTTACAATCCCCCCTCAGCCTTTCCGATTGATCATAAGTCTCACAGCTTGTGAGTTCACGGTGATTATGGAACAGAGATGGAACACATAACTCGCTAGAGGGAGAAGGTATAATAATATATTTGTAAAGTTTGGGCACTGTGCTATGGTGGATAGAGGTTCTTCTGTCACTGTATCCCGATGGTGTTCAGTACTATGTCTCGAGCTAAACCAATGGTGTTTCCTGTTTCTTTTTGGTGTTGAATCATTCCTATTACACGTACTTTCAGGTGACTCGATAAACAGAGTACAAAAACTAAGTACTACCTCGTTAAGCCAGAAATAATGCTGGTTACGAGGATAGGTTGGTCATGAGGCTAGCAGCTCCATCCTGTAAAATAAGCACTGCTACACAAACTTCAAGCCACTAGCAACTGGAGCCCCTATGTTCGCCTGGGGAACGTGACAGAATAAATCCTGGGAAAACCTAAGACATGAAGTGATCTACATATCAGAGAAGCCTTGAAACTTAATCATTACCCTGATAAATTAGTCAGGAAATATGTAAGGAAATGTAAACTGAGAATAAATAGTGATAGAAGTGATAGTGATAATAATAATAATAATAATAATAATAATAATAATAATGAAGACACCAACAATGAGGAATCTAAATCATCAACAGTAATTCCATACAAGGAATGAACCTCGGAAACCACCTCACGCAGAATTCTCAACAATGCTGGCAGGAATAAAAGTGGCTGGAATTCAAACCAACCACAAACTCAATTAGAAAGATGCTTTGTCGGTTAAAGAATCAATCCTGACATTGGAGCCTTCAAAACAAAACAACAATTTATTTTATCTAATACCCTGTCTGCGATGATTGTCAGGTCAAATACATAGATGGGTGAAAGTAGTAGAACAGCGTCAGTCAGTGAGTCAGACTTAGCGAACATAAAAACCTAGCAGCGAAATCTAGATTGGTTGACGCGAATAAGAAAGATAAGAAATCTAGAGAATAGTTCAGAAGCTACCGCAACCACTACATGACATGCAATTACACACAACCTACCATACAATAGGCTGGATGAGATGGGACAAGATGACAGTTTTGAAATCGAATGTAACAAGATGGAGGGGGGAGAGATCGATAACAGAAGCTTTGTTTATCGAATCAAGTGCAGATCAACACGTGTAATAGGAATGATTCAACACCTGTCCAGGCAGATATCTGGAAAATTCTACTACCATAATGACGACGACAAATAGGAGAGGACAAAGAGGACAATGGAAAACACAAATTTCGAAGTCATGTGATCATAACTCATATGATTATCAACAGCATTAATGAATTGTGGTCGAAACTTTGTCATCCAGTAAATACCAATACTGTTTCACTCACTCACTCACTCACTGAATAGCTGTGTGATATATCCATCTAATAAACAAACTCATATGGAGAACGTGTATCCATCAGTATGTCAACTAATGTGTATTAAAAGTGACATAATTAGTGACAATAATAATAATAACAATCGGTGTGATCTGAAAAGGATGGAATCAATCGATAGAACATCGATATCGATCTCATGTCACCTAGCAGAGGTTGTTTGGAAAAAATGAAGTCAACTGATAGACGAAGTGTAGAGCCTCATATCACCTGCCATTTTCGGGAGAGAATTACCCGGGTTCAAATTGAAAGCGCATATTTTGTATCCTGTAGCACACTGCTTGACGTTGAGACAGTATGTCGTCGATGGTGTCCAGTAATATGTCTCACGCAAAATCAATGGTGTTTCCCGTTTCTGTTTGGTGCAATTCGCCGACGTAGTTGATCGGTTGGTGCATCTCAGTTCTTACTGTGACAGCATACATGATATTTCAACGTCCGCCGTTCATCACTCTTTCTATCCATTTACCGTGTCCTGCTCTGTGGTTTCCAGCCAATACAACTGATCTAACTGTGGAGTAATTCCGGATGACTGGCGAATTAGCTACAGGTTGGCTAGTTGTTAGCATGTTGTGTATCACTCGAAGCTGCCTTCCTATTAGTTCTTGTACCTCACCTGGATTATTCATACGGGCGAGAGTAGAGTTCCTGTGGACAGTTGAATGAGCACACGAGATAGCTATCAGGCTAAGCGACTAAACTTTTGATTGTGAATGGAATATGAAATGATGTCTGGAGGATGGTTGTGTTGAATGTCGTTGTGTGTGTGAGTCACAAAAGCTGTCTTCGTATTCAACAGTAATACAGTCTTGGCTTTGGTGTTGCTTACACACATACACACTGAGAGGGTCGAAGTTCAAGTCAAAGAAACAATCAGTTCCAATATAAGTAGCCGCCCACAACAAATCACGTGCAGGGCGGTCACCAGGAGTGGTGATGAATAAACTCGTGGAGAAATCTAAAAGATCACTTCAATTCAAATTGAAGTGTGCGCTGAAGGAAGATGTCGCCTAGTAGGGTGATGAAAGATTCGCAAATCAACTACCCAGCTAGCTCAGAGAAGACAACCACATGAAAAGAATTTGCTTTGATCATTTTCTATAAAGGCTTTTCCAAAATCCGTGTGTGATGAGGGATCAATCTCCACTTCCTGACGGTGATTTTAGAGTGTCTGACGGTGTAAGCAAAATATTCAATTCATAACTGGTAGTCACCAAGCTTTAATCAAGTCTGATACACTTTTCGGAAGTTCTGCACCTCTAGTGACTGACAGTCGTCTTACTCAGACTCGAACCTGGCCAGAACTTATGGTTTCAAACGCCTGGTTACTCAACTGGAACAGCCACCTATTCATCCTCATCATAAAATAGTGAATATGTGAAATAAATGAAGTGGAGACATGCATTATCACTGCCAGTGGGGTAGTTCAGAATAGCTTGTCACTTTCTTCATATGTGAGAAAATTCGACGGTGTTTTAAGAATGGTAGAAAACAACAATCGCCTATCACCAACTATCGACGACTTCCATCCCTAGATGATGATTTGTGATGAGAACGTAGCTAGACCTTGAGATCTCACTTCAAACATTCAGTGATGCCCAACAAAACATCGACTTTACTCTTGAAGCCAAATCCGACGAAATGTTGTTCTACGTCCTCGACGTCCATCTGACGGGAAACGCCAACAACTCTCTCAGAACATCCATATTTAAAATCGCACATGGACTGGACAATTCATCAACATTCAAAGCTTCGTGCGCCTACGCAGAAAGAAGAACCTGACTTACGCTCTTTCCATGAGGATTCGGAGAATGTGCAGCGAGGAAGTGATTGATGAAGAAATGAGTAATCTCCGAAGAACCCTGATGGAAAACGGTTTCCCATCCTGGTTCATAGACAAGAATCTCGAATCTAAGAAGATTTCGGAACAAGTTCAATCCGTCTCGAAGAAGATAATTCTGCAAAATCTAGAATTCAAAGGAGACATTGACGCCTGTCCTAATCTCTGAGGAAGACATACTTCGTCGGAAGCCTACGACTAACGTTTTCCTGCAAGGGACTGTTCAACCAGAACGCGAAAGGTAAGCGGTCGCATTGGGCCACCTCAACGTGCATATACCGTTTCACTTGCTTCCGCGAGACTGGCTACATCGACCGTATCATTCGCCGACTTGAAAAACGCGCTCGTCAACACTATCCAGCCTGACTAGTTAAACGGAGAACGAAAAGGTGTTTGTATAGTTCAGTGACAGAACATCTGGTCGCCTTTCGGCGCCTTTCGAATACTCCTTCAACAAAATACACAAGATTCGATCAAACTTATCAAAGGGAGTAAAATTAAGACATCTTGGCATAGACAAGGCACTAGGAACGCTATATATGCAAAGGAAATACATTCAACCCTCATGCAACGCTGACGTGGCCATCATAAACAGGTAATTCTTCTAATAGTGACTATCCCTTGACTTCCTTAAACAAACTTCCTGTTTATTCATGTTATTTTAGGTGTTTCTCCTAATCTCCCCTCCTATTTACACTACCATACTTTCATATCCGAACTTCCTGCTTATTTCGTCATTCTATTATTTCTACATATTTAATCCCTCATTGCATAGACAGTTATTCGCCACATTTATCATGATCATAGTAGATTTTGTTTATCCAAACATCCTGTCTATCTATTGTCGTTATTTCTACATTTCTAACCCGCGATTGCACAATCAATGTCAGTCTTCCTAGCAATTATGATGCTACTTTGTTTGCGCTTTATCCGTCTCACCACCCTGTCTTATTATGTCATATGAATTGCTGATTGTAATTTTTGTTAATTCGACCCTTGACCAGAAATAATTCTGGAAGTTTCCCATCCATTTGTGATTATTAATACACGAATGTACAGCCTAGTTAACGAAGACTTCATCGAAAAGAAAGATTTCTTCGCAGAAACTGTCTCTCTATTCCCAATGGTAGAATGGTAAAAGGGTAAATTATAAAACATTGAGATCGAATTAGTTTAGACAGTGGGGAATACAAGGAAGTCAACTTCAGTCCAAGTCTGGTCACGATGGGGATGACCTCAGGTTGCTCTCTCTCTCCCTCACTCTCTCTCTCCCTCTCTCTGAATACAGAGTTCTGACTTTGTTTAGCTTCTTAAGTCAACAGCTTCAGTCAGGTATGTGTGGAAGAGTGGTCGTACTGTTTATGATAATGACTGACGGGTGTGATGAATAACCCTGAATAATACGTTAACGTTAATCCGATGTCGTGTATCTGTTTAGTGTGATAGAATCGAACCTTCTATGCACCTAACTTCACTCTTTCTATATTAGGCTGGTGAATGTTCTCCGATCTGTAGACGAACGTCATGATGAAGTGTCCACCTCAGTGTCAATATTGTTTTGTTCCATTGCAGACTAGTCGCTCGGCTTACATGTTTGCAATATCCAAAGCCAACATGGGTATTATTATTATTGGGAAAAAGTGAAGTGGCAGTGGTGAAGAGAAGGCCATTAATTTTCACGTCTACAATTAGAGGGAGATACTACTCCTGAAGAGATTCTCCCCCAGAAGTCTAACTAGAATGATAAAGAACACTTTCTAGTCTGGACTTATCTCTCTTCGTATCTTTCAGTAGGCGTTCGATGTTCAACCAGAATTTTGAAGTCGTCCTACCGATGATGATAATAATAATACGTCCTCTTCCTAATGTATTTTCCATCTCAACCATCATTCTCTTGGTTTAAGTTGTATGAGGGGCGTACGAAGAGGCGGGTTTATCCATTGCATTCAGGGGCATCTTCCAACCTACTACACAAAGGGTTCAATCAAATCCATGAAATCTTCAATACTTGGTGGATAGAGGATGTCAGATTGACACAACCACAGCCTACAGGTCTACATGTATCTTTCCGGCCATTTCATCCTCAAAAGAAGCTTTACAGTCACATTCCGTAAGTATATTTAAATACATATAATTATTATTAGTATTTAATTTAACACAATAAGTTAGGAGAATAAATGATTAAATCGTTGACAAGATATATTTTCTGAACTCCTTGTTCTTTTATAGATGTCCAGATAAAGTTCACTTTTAACAGTTTGAAATTATTTGGGCATTGGGTATATGTCGTGCTAAAACGAGATCTACACAGTTCATTCTTAGACAAAATAAAAACAATCTATCTCCCAGAATCCAGTTTATTTTGGAAGTAGGCAGAATCAGACGTCGGTGAACAGTCTGGCATTTCTAGACTGGCTGTCTAGTGAAGAGGAGGGAAAACGGACATTTTGGTGTATCCATATTCAGGAAGAAAATCCATTACAGAAAATACTTAGACTTCGGATCATCACACACCACCAGTACTGACTGACTTCATATTGGAGTTGAAATTCCGGATCTTGTTTTCATTTTCAGGCTGAATAGTGCTGTCGTTTCACTACTTCCTATACGTCATCTCCTTTGAATGGCAAATTGATATAGACAGGTTTCTTTGGAACTGTCTGAATTGTTTTGCAGGGGGTAGTTTCTTTAGAGTATTTATTAACGAACTTCTCAGGATATCCATTCTTACATAAAATATCCTTCAGAGATTTTATTTCATGTTCAATAATACTGTCAGAACAAATTTTTCGTGCTCTATTGAACAGTGTTCTGACTAAGTTCTTTTTGTACTGGATTGGAACAAAGCTCTTGAAATGCATGTACTGTCTTGTCCATGAAGACTTTCTAAATATAGATCTTTCGATTGTGCCATCATTCATTTTGGTTAGAAAAACGTTTAGAAATTTCATAGTATCGTTTTCCTCGTGTTCTACTGTGAAATTGAGATTTGGATGGCATGAATTGAATTTATCAACATGTCTTCCGCTTTTGATCTGCTGTCGCAGACAATAAAAATGTCATCAACATATGTTAGGTATACATCTGTTTCTTGTATATGTTGCTGCAAAGTACAGGTTTCTAGGCGTGATAAGAATAAGTCGGCGAAAAGTGGTCCCAAAGGGCTTCCCATTGCGACACCATCAACTTGACGGAACAGACGCCCGTTGAATTGGAACTGGACATTTTTAGTACATAAAAGTAGTAATTTCCTCAATTCCGATGTTGGAATGGGTATGTCTTCAGCTTCTTTACATATGAAGTCGATAGTCTCAACGACTAGCACATTTGTGAAAAGGGAGGTAACATCGAAAGAGACCAAATGTTTATCGGATACATTGAAATCTTTAACTTGATTGACAAACTGAAATGAATCAGAGACTATATGTGTTCCGAAACATTTCAGCAAAGGCTGCAACAGTCCACATAGCCACTGTGCTAATCTGTGGCATGGTGAGTTTATCATAGAGAGTATGGGTCTTAACGGCGCTCCTGGTTTGTGTATTTTTATGCGTCCGTATAGTTTTTGGATTTGTGACCCAATCGGTTTGATATTTCTATATGTGTTTTCGTCAATGTATTTATTTTTGAAGAGTTACCGTAGATGCTGCACAATTTTCCTTTCGGTTGATAACGTTTGGTCTTTTGCATTGTTATCCTATTGGAATTTAGATTTATCAGAGAGAATTTGATGCATTTTTTCGAGATAATCTATCTTGTTCATTAGCACTACGCTTTGTCCTTTATCAGCTTGTAAGATAACAAGATTTTTGTCTTTTCGGAGCTTGTTTAAAGATCTCCAGTGTTCTTTGGTGATATGCGACTTTTGATTGGTTGGCATGACTCGAAATTGATGAGCAATATCAACCATCTTTGCTTTCAACCAGCTTTCGCTGTCACTGGACGTGGCATGTAGCCCCATAATTTGATCATAAAGATTTTCGAATTGGCATTCGATATCGATTTGCTTTATCTTTTTCATGGGAACACAGAATTTGAAATTTATCTATTTTACCTATTTTTGAATTTTATCTATTTGAACATGACCTGTAAAACATTCGAACGTGTCTTTCTGCATGACTAATTCAATGTAGATTATTTACTTATCAGTCTTATATCTCCCTATGCAATTTCAAAAGTATGCATATATCCGTGTATGTAGAGTATTCAGCTGACGAGTTCTACCGAAATTTGATGAATCCATCATTAAATCCTGCTTTATTAACCTTTATTGCTTGTTGCTTTTCACTTGTATATCTTCCAGTTTGTGGGAAATCAGGCTTATATATCATCGGCGAAGTACAAATCCTCCAAGTCTGCTTTTGTGTGAATCCATTTTATGCGTGTTTCGTCGTTGGCTGTCCCACTGTCTGTTGCATTATCCAATCTACTGCAATCAGGAAAATCATTGGCGATAGTAGGCAGCCAGCCGGCTTGTCTTACTCCCTTCTTTACTTCGAAGGATTCCGTATATGTGTATCTGCGTCGGTGGCGCAGCGGTGAGGACTCTCGCCGACCATACACATGTTACGAGGTTCGATCCTCTCCTGACGCACACCTGATATCTATGGTCGGCCTGACAAATTTCGGCTACCGACATCCATGCTGGAAATTCCATACTTGTATCAAAAATAAGATGTGGAATCAAGCTGTAATCGAAAAATAAAAGAAATCTATCCGTTTGCCTGATCCTGTTGAGACAGTCAGTTACTTAGGAAGAACAATGAGGAGCATGTATCGTTGGAATTCCGAATAGCACCGTCTGTAGGTAACCAATGGACAAACAAACTCTATTCATAATTCTATTTCACCTCACCTCGTGGAGTAGGAGAGAGAGAGAAAACACAAGATCAATGTGAACAAGGCTTGTAAGTCATCGACTGTATTCTGACTAATCGACATTTTACCACAAGAGTTCGTCTAGTATATACTGCTGAGGATGCTTGGATCCGCACTAACAAGCTCTAACTTATCTATCAAAAAGTACTTGCTGTAGGCGTGATGTGTAGTCACGTGATATCTGCCCTTGTTTTGCCAGTCTGATATATTTTGCTATATATCTGTCTATTTATACTTAGGAAAATGTATAGTGGTCTATTATTGAGTAATTGGGGGTGACATAATTGATATAATTGATCAGAAGTGGCTTTAGAAGTGAAAATTAAGAGTTGTAAATTACCCGGTACTCAACGGAACAAAGATAGAAGTTTGATGATGAGGTTAAAATTGCTATTGAGTAGTGAGAATAAAGGTGGTAGTTGAGTGTCAATTTAACAAGTGTGAAGAGGGTGTGAAAATGTACACAAAAGGAGCATATGAAAGTGATAATAGTGAATTAATTATTGAAACAAAAGCAAACTAAAAGTAAAATTACAAATTAAGAACAAAACAGAAAATCAAAAATCGTGTACAAGGAACGATTAGTGAAGAGGTTCAGGCCAAGGTAGAATAAGAGACTGGACAAACTTTCTCCGTATACAATTCATCAACCTCTTCACTAATCGTTCCTTGTAAACAATTTTTGATTTTCTGTTTTGTTCTTAATTTGTAATTTTACATTTAGTTTGCTTTTGTTTTAATAATTAATTCACTATTATCAGTTTCATATGCTCCTTTTGTGTACATTTTCACACCCTCTTCACACTTGTTAAATTGACACTCAACTACCACCTTTATTCTCACTACTCAAGAGCAATTTTAACCTCATCATCAAACTTCTATCTTTGTTCCGTTGAGTACCGTGTAATTTACAACTCTTAATTTTCACTTCTAAAGCCACTTATGGTTAATTATATCAATCTGTCTATTTATTGATCGTTATTCCAGCATAACTGACAATAGATCTATCGTGTCTGCCCATTAACTAAGCAAACTACGGATGTACGACCTTGGTCACGCGATATTACAACCAATCAGAATCCAGTCTGGGTGGGAGGGGTAAGAAAAACCACCTTATCTGTCGTCTGATTGGTTAATGTGTGTTAGTTGAGTTATTTTCTATATACTCTTGTATTGATTGAACAACAACAGTTAATTCACACACACACTTTCATACTCTGTCGTACTTTTCCACTAACAACACTTTTGTGTGACAGTTAATTTTCCTTGTTCGAAAATACTCGTATCTTCGTGAAGGTGAGGGTCTTCTGATTTTCCTCTTTCGCGTCAGGACAAATTAACTACTCAGAAATACCAATCTGTACACGTTACTGTCCGCCTTATATCTGATTAGCGTATATTTACACTCGGTCACACCATGATATCGTCAACGTCCCCATAATATATTGGCGACGAGTTCCTAACAAGACGCTTTCCTTAACTTTGCCATCAAGAAGCGAAACGATTACAATTGAACTATTAGAGACAAATTAGAGATATAAGAACAAGGATAAAGGGTTTTCTTGTGTTTCCCAATGAATGAAAAACGAAACGATAATGTCGTTTTTTCCGACGTTTCGCTATATAATGCTTGTAGCTTTATCAATGTATTATTGAACCAGAATTTACAAAATCCACTCAGCTTATGTATAACAACTGAATAATCGTTCCTCAGCATAGGATTACTTTTGCGTTGTCGAATTGGTCCATTGGTAAAGATAACAAAATCAGGTTTAGATTGTTGGATGAGATCAGTGTGTAAAATTATAAAAGCACTGTGTGTGTGTGTGTTTACATAGTGAACTTGCTTATCACATTCGTGTTGATTCCGTCACTTCACGGGGAAGGGGAGGGAGGTGTTGTAACCATGTCAGATTCTGTTTTAGTCCATCATTCCTATTGGGTTCAGACAATTTGGATTCCACTTGATGATATGAAGTGCTTCTGATGATATGTGACATTCTTTGTGATTTGTGAAATGCTTTTTCCGGATGACGATTTCAATATTGTCTAAATCAATTTTGTGGCCTGATTCTATGGAGTGTAGGCGAGCTTTGACTGATGATTTTTCCAGCTTATCTAGTTCAACTGCATTAATTTCGCATTGGTTGAAAAGATGCTCTACGGTGTTCATTTCTTCTGATTTTGGTTTCTCTCTAGCGATGTTTGTCCGATGTATATCGCATCACATTCCAAGCAGGCACTTTATTTCATAAACACCATTAGATAGAGAATGTTGAGGGATTCGCTCTTTTATGTGAACACGGTTGCTTCGCAGTGGGCGTGTCTGATGATTGAAGAAAACTCTAATGTCGAGTTTATTGAGTACTCTTCTGATATCGTCCTACGCCTTCACTTTATTTAAAATGATAAAAGTTGGTGTCCACGTTTTCGAACATACCTAATGTCAGTGTTGGATTTATTGATAAAGTTCCTTGGGTTGTTGTTTTCCTTGAGAAGAGTTTCAGTATTATTAAATATTTCTTCGTATTTCTCTACTTTCTCATCCGCAAACATCAGAGAGTGTGCTAGTCTAAGAAGACGTGAAACAACTGATACTTTGGCGCTGCTGGTGTGTGATGATCCGAAGTCTAAGTATTTGCTGTAATGGATTTTCTTCCTGAATATGAATATACCAAAATGTCCGTTTCCCCTCCTCTTAACTAGACAGCCAGTCTAGAAATGCTAGTTCACCGACGTCTGATTCTGCCTACTTCCGAAATAAACTGGATTCTGAGAGATAGATTGTTTTTATTTTGTCTAAGAATGAACTGTGTAGATCTCGTTTCAGCACAACATATACCCAATGCCCAAATGTTTTCAAACTGTTAAAAGTGAACTTTACAGACATCGACGGACACCAATTCCACTAGGACAACCCACGTTCAAATATTAGACAGAGAAAACGACGAAAGTGTTAGAGAATATTTAGAAGGCTGCCTTGCATTCCAGTGAATCATCGATCAGTAGACACATCAGGATAGACAAAATTTATCAGCCGATAACAAGGAAACCTCACACAAACACACACACATACACTCTCAAAGGGTCGAACTCAAGTCAAAGAAACAATCAGTTCCAAATTAAATAGCCGCCTATAACAAATCAGGTCCACACCAGGAGTGGTGAAGAATAAACTCGAACATTCACTGGTGCCCACAAAAACATCGATTTTATTCTTGAAGGCAAATCCGACGGAATGTTGAGGCAGTCAATATTGTCACTAGAGAATTTGAAACATACATTATTAGACGTACACCAGTGTGAATTAATGAAGATGGCGACACCGCCACCGCGTTTCTTCCTTCAACTACACCGATCTTGTCTAAATAATTTGAAGTCATTTAGATACACTAGATTGTCATCATATAGATCATGTAGCCATGTTTCTCGAAGTGATATGATTCCAGTATTACGATATATAATGGAAGAAACAAGTGATTGAAGACAGTTAATTTTAGCTGACAGGGAGCGACAATTAGTACTCATAATTGCGAGAAACAGTCATGAATTGAATAGGAGTTTGTTTTCAAGGCTCTTTGACACCCGGAATGATGCTCTGTTTGTCTGTTTCATGGAATTGCAGATCAGGAGGTTTTAAGGATAATAAATAGTCGCGAGAATAAATAATCCGATTAGAGGTCATAATTGAATCAGATTTAGTAATTTAAAACGATGAATTGGAAATGAGAAATTAGATGCAATATGATTTGTAATGTTTAAGGTATTTGGTAGCCGAAGATTTAAGCAGGCCGCCAAGGTCAGTGAAGAATTAGTTGAAAAGTCGTTTGTAGAAAACAAATTAGCAAAACTTATACAAACTGAATATATATCGAAGAGTGAGGCAAAATGGTGATCCTTACCACGAGAAAATGCAGGTTCCTCGTTGACACAACACAATGAAATCACTTCAAAATATGTGATATGTATAGATCCACGGGTGTGAGAATGATGATAATAATCCGGAAAGTGTTTCGATATGATCGGTTCACCAATCTCCAGTATTTCCACGATTTTACCCTCTGATATGTGGTGCTAAATTCGCTGTTCACGGTCAACGACGAACAACGTTTTTTCATGAAAAACGAGTGAAAACTTGGAAAGATTGTTGCTGAATTGTTAACGAAATTGAATTTCGAAAACGCATGGGGCCGACGAAAACGTACGTAGCCGCGAACTATATATTTGTATTTGTATATAAGAAACGAAATGCAATATTGAGTAATAATACAATGGGATATAAATAATGAACAAGCATAAGAAAAAATCGAAAGTAGGTCCAATATGTCCAAAATCAATCGCCTCCAACAATCAAGCGTACATTACTTGTACAGTCAGCACAGCATCGTATTCAAATCTGATGGTCACACGCAAGCCGACTTCTCCGTTTACCGAATGAGTGGATCAGTTCCGCGATCTTCCCCAACCTTCCTTCGGAGAAGACAAATTGAGACATTACTCGTTCACCATATTAAAACCAATTGGCCACAGTTTTCGCACGGCCTCGATGCATCAATTAAAACAACCTTTTTCTCAAAGACAGAATTCGCAAACTTAAGCTTAGAACCATCTGGCCGCTCGTGGAAGCTCTTCACCAGTTCATATAGTGCCTAAAAGTCTTCCGGTGTAATACAGCCATGTGGCGATTACCGAGCTTTGAAGAAGCGAACGGTACTCGACAGGTAGCCACTACCATTCACAAACTGTTTCGCCAGCTGTTTACCGAGTGTTAAAGCTTTCTCCAAGATCGACCTCGTAAGAGTCTGTCATCACATTCCCATTCATCCTGATGACGTTCCGAAAACGCCAATACCGCACCATTTGGCTCATACAAATACGTTCCCATCTCGATTGGGCTAATGAATACAGACAGTCCAGATATTCCAACGCTTAACCGATCTAGTACTCCGTCGTCTCTCCTTTGTGGCTTGATCAATTCGAGTGCAGATAAGGTAGAACATTTCGAAGATGTCGAGAATATATTCGAAAGAGAGTGTTATCCACCAAATCACTTGAGCCACTTTGGCGTTTGAAACTGTGGACACTGGGTTCTAGCCTCGGTAGGAACATGATCACTCACTGGGGAATTCAGGTATATATTTAGCTGACCACGAGTCCCAAATAGGACGAAATTCGCGTTATCCTGGATTCCACTAGTAGTCACCATCCAAAAGTTGAATTCTGATTTCATTCCCAGACATTGTCGAAGCATCTACACAAGAAGCCAACAGACATGTCAACCTGAGACCAAGTACTTCGGTCCAATCAATCGACGGGAAAGTCTACCATTCAATTATTACAAGTTGTAAGTGAGGATTAGCTGAGACAATAAAATGAACAAGCTTTCTAGTAGAACACTAGAATAGGAGTTGTTTAGTAACTTCCAAACAGAGTTTGTTTCAAAATTATTTTCTCTCTCTCTCTCTCTCCCTCCCTCTCTCTCTCTGTCTGTCTCTCTCATTAAAACAAACTTGTTAATTATTCCAATTATTTCATTTAGGCGAATTGTTTAACTAAAATGGCTTAAGTTTGTTCTAAATTTTTAATGATAATTGACATCAGGGATTAGTGTGAGATGACAATCTGCCAATATTGATGAGGACTCTTCTCATCTGTTAGTGGTCCCAGTGTTTGTGTGTGAATGTGTGTGAAGACATTTACACCCTCACTGGTATAAATAATTGACGTGTTTATACTTTTGAACTTTGTGAACCGTAAATTTGGTAGTTTCATTTCGTCAAGTCATGAGTAGTTAAACGAGATTGCAAAAGAATTTACAACAGACACATAAGTGAATACATTTGCACAGCATTGAGAGAGATTTTGAGTCAGTTTACTGACAGTCTGAAGCCACTGGGGTTTCGTCGGTTTCGGACCACGGCCAGTCAGTCAGTCAGCTTACCTGTCTCTAAGCGTTTCAGGTTAACTCTCAAGGACTTCATGAATTGACTGGATGTTTTGCTTTGGTCACTGCCAACTCATTTCCAACCTAATTCGATGTCAGCTCAGATTGATTGTTGAGGGAGCTGGCAGTTTGGAATGAGTAACACATGAGTCATCGTCATCAGGATGCATACAGCTGCATAACCTATTCGATTAGTTCTCTCCGCTTCCTTGCCTAACACTGTCTTAGTATTTGTAACCTACTTAGCTGACAACATTCGAGTCAGTTCATTATTATTGCAGCTTTTACATCTGTCAATAGTATCACGATGTCTTCTACTAGTATCATGTATTTTCTCCATGTTGAAGAGGTGCAATTTCTCATAATTTTAAACACTCATCTGAAGCTGCAAGCACAACTCTCTTTCCAATTACTTATTCATACTAAGTAGTTTAATGTGAATAGATAGAGTTCATATGAACTGTGTGATCTAGATTTGATCAGATTCTTTTTCCCTTCAAGTTCCCCAGTTGAATATACGGCTCCAAGCTATTGACTTGAAGTTTCTGTAGCAGTGTTAATTTTACAAGATGGGGTTTCTAGCCTCATGCCCGTCCTTTCCTCTCTACCAGAATTATTTCTGGCTTAGCGAGGTAGTACCTAATTTTTTGTACTATGTTTATCGAATCACCTGAAAATACATGTAATAGGAATGATTCAACACTTGTCCAGCCAGATATCTGGAAATGTTCACTACCCCAATGAAGACGACAAATAGGAGAGAACAAAGAAGACTATAAATCTCAAGTTTCGAAGTCGTGTGATCATAATTCATATGATTATCAACAGCATTAATGAATTGTGGTCGAAACTTTGTCATCCAGTAAATACCAATACTGTTTCACTCACTCACTCACTCACTGAATAGCTCTGTGATATATCCATCTAATAAACAAACTCATATGGAGAACGTGTATCCATCAGTATGTCAACTAATGTGTATTAAAAGTGACATAATTAATGACAATAATAATAATAACCGGTGTGATCTGAAAAGGATGGAATCAATCGATAGAACATCGATATCGATCTCATGTCACCTAGCACAGGTTGTTTGGAAAAAATGAAATCAACTGATAGACGAAGTGTAGAGCCTCATATCACCTGCTATTTTCGGGAGAGAATTACCCGGGTTCAAATTGAAAGCGCATATTTTGTATCCTGTAGCAGACTGCTTGACGTCGAGACAGTATTTCGTTGCTATGGGGGATAGAGTTTCTTCTGTCACTGTATCCCGATGGTGTCCAGTACTATGTCTCGTGCAAAATAAATGGTGTTTCCTGTTTCTGTTTGGTGCAATTCGCCGACGTAGTTGATCGGTTGGTTCATCTCTGTTCTCACTGTGACAGCATATATGATATTTCAACGTCCGCCGTTCATCACTCCTTCTATCCATTTACCGTGTCCTGCTCTGTGGTTTCCAGCCAATACAACTGATCTAACTGTGGAGTAATTCCGGACGACTGGCGAATTAGCTACAGGTTGGCTAGTTGTTAGCATGTCGTGTATCACTCGAAGCTGCCTTCCTATTAGTTCTTGTACCTCACCTGGATTATTCATACGGGCGAGAGTAGAGTTCCTGTCGACAGTTGAATGAGCACACGAGAAAGCTATCAGGCTAAGCGACTAAACTTTTGATTGTGAATGGAATATGAAATGATGTCTGGAGGATGGTTGTGTTGAATGTCGTTGTGTATGTGAGTCACAAAAGCTGTCTTCGTATTCAACAGTATAACAGTCTTTGCTTTGGTGTTGCTTACACACATACACACAGAGTGGGTCGAAGTTCAAGTCAAAGAAACAATCAGTTCCAATATAAGTAGCCGCCCACAACAAATCACGTTTAGGGCGGTCACCAGGAGTGGTGATGAATAAACTCGTGGAGAAATCTAAAAGATCACTTCAATTCAAATTGAAGCATGCGCTGAAGGGAGATGTCACCTAGTAGGGTGATGAAAGATTCGCAAATCAACTACCCAGCTAGCTCAGAGAAGACAACCACATGAAAAGAATTTGCTTTGATCATTTTGTATAAAGGAT
This sequence comes from Trichobilharzia regenti, assembly GCA_944472135.2. NCBI lineage: Eukaryota > Metazoa > Platyhelminthes > Trematoda > Strigeidida > Schistosomatidae > Trichobilharzia > Trichobilharzia regenti. The sequence goes on from OX235270.1 coordinate 165,252,570, forward strand.
TTTTCAAAATCCGTGTGTGATGAGGGATCAATCTCCACTTCCTGACGGTGATTTTAGAGTGTCTGACGGTGTAAGCAAAATATTCAATTCAGAACTGGTAGCTTTAATCAAGTCTGATACACTTTTCGGAAGTTCTGCACCTCTAGTGACTGACAGTCTTCTTACTCAGACTCGAACCTGGCCAGAAATTATGGTTTCAAACGCCTGGTTACTCAACTGGAACAGCCACCTATTCCTCCTCATCATAAAATAGTGAATATGTGAAATAAATGAAGTGGATTCATGCATTATCACTGCCAGTGGGGTAGTTCAGAATAGCTTGTCACTTTCTACATATGTGAGAAATTTCGGCGGTGTTTTAAGAATGGTAGGAAACAACAATCGCCTATCATCAACTATCGACGACTTCCATCCCTAGATGATGATTTGTGATGAGAACGTAGCTAGACCTTGAGATCTCACTTCAAACATTCAGTGATGCCCACCAAAACATCGACTTTACTCTTGAAGCCAAATCCGACGAAATGTTGTTCCACTTCCTCGACGTCCATCTGACAAGAAACGCCAACAACTCTCTGAGAACATCCATATACTAAAATCGCACATGGAGTGGACAATTCATCAACGTTCAAAGCTTCGTTTGCCTACGGAGAAAGAAGAACCTGACTTACACTCTTTCCATGAGGATTCGGAGGATGTGCAGCGAGGAGGTGATTGATGAAGAACTGAGTAATCTCCGAAGAACCCTGATGGAAAACGGTTTCCCATCCTGGTTCATAGACAAGAATCTCGAATCTAAGAAGATTTCGGAACAAGTTCAATACGTCTCGAAGAAGATAATTCTTGACTTCCTTAAACAAACTTCCTGTTTATTCATGTTATTTAAGTTGTTTCTCCTAATCTCCCCTCCTATTTACACTACCATACTTTCATATCCGAACTTCCTGCTTATTTCGTCATTCTATTATTTCTACATATTTAATCCCTCATTGCATAGACAGTTGTTCGCCACATTAGTCATGATCATAGTAGATTTTGTTTATCCAAACATCCTGTCTATCTATTGTCGTTATTTCTACATTTCTAACCCGCGATTGCACAAACAATGTCAGTCTTCCTAGCAATTATGATGCTACTTTGTTTGCGCTTTATCCGTCTCACCACCCTGTTTATTATGTCATTTGAATTGCTGATTGTAATTTTTGTTAATTCGACCCTTGACCAGAAATAATTCTGGAAGTTTCGCATCCATTTGTGATTATGAATACACGAATGTACAGCCTAGTTAACGAAGACTTCATCGAAAAGAAAGATTTCTTCGCAGAAACTGAGCAAATTAGTTTAGACAGTGGGGAATACAAGGAAGTCAACTTCAGTCCAAGTCTGGTCACGATGGGGATGACCTCAGGTTCCCCTATCTCTCTCTCTCTCTGAATACAGAGTTCTGACTTTGTTTAGCTTCTTAAGTCAACAGCTTCAGTCAGGTATGTGTGGAAGAGTGGTCGTACTGTTTATGATAATGACTGACGGGTGTGATGAATAACCCTGAATAATACGTTAACGTTAATCCGATGTCGTGTATCTGTTTAGTGTGATAGAATCGAACCTTCTATGCACCTAACTTCACTCTTTCTATATTAGGCTGGTGAATGTTCTCCGATCTGTAGACGAACGTCATGATGAAGTGTCCACCTCAGTGTCAATATTGTTTTGTTCCATTGCAGACTAGTCGCTCGGCTTACATGTTTGCAATATCCAAAGCCAACATGGGTATTATTATTATTGGGAAAAAGTGAAGTGGCAGTGGTGAAGAGAAGGCCATTAATTTTCACGTCTACAATTAGAGGGAGATACTACTCCTGAAGAGATTCTCCCCCCAGAAGTCTAACTAGAATGATAAAGAACACTTTCTAGTCTGGACTTATCTCTCTTCGTATCTTTCAGTAGGCGTTCGATGTTCAACCAGAATTTTGAAGTCGTCCTACCGATGATGATAATAATAATACGTCCTCTTCCTAATGTATTTTCCATCTCAACCATCATTCTCTTGGTTTAAGTTGTATGAGGGGCGTACGAAGAGGCGGGTTTATCCATTGCATTCAGGGGCATCTTCCAACCTACTACACAAAGGGTTCAATCAAATCCATGAAATCTTCAATACTTGGTGGATAGAGGATGTCGAATTGACACAACCACAGCCTACAGGTCTACATGTATCTTTCCGGCCATTTCATCCTCAAAAGAAGCTTTACAGTCACATTCCGTAAGTATATTTAAATACATATAATTATTATTAGTATTTAATTTAACACATCAAGTTAGGAGAATAAATGATTAAATCGTTGACAAGATATATTTTCTGAACTCCTTGTTCTTTTATAGATGTCCAGATAAAGTTCACTTTTAACAGTTTGAAATTATTTGGGCATTGGGTATTTGTTGTGCTAAAACGAGATCTACACAGTTCATTCTTAGAGAAAATAAAAAACAATCTATCTCCCAGAATCCAGTTTATTTTGGAAGTAGGCAGAATCAGACGTCGGTGAACAGTCTGGCATTTCTAGACTGGCTGTCTAGTGAAGAGGAGGGAAAACGGACATTTTGGTGTATCCATATTCAGGAAGAAAATCCATTACAGCAAATACTTAGACTTCGGATCATCACACACCAGCAGCGCCAAAGTATCAGTTGTTTCACTTCTTCTTAGACCAGCGCACTCTCTGATGTTAACGGAGAAGAAGGTAGAAAAAAGAAGAAGAAATATGAAATATTACTGAAACTCTCCTCAAGTGAAACAACTTCCCAAGGAACTTCATCAATACAATCAACACTGACATTAGGTATGTTCGAAAACGTGGACCCCAACAGTTGTCATTTTAAATAGAACGGAGACGTCGGACGATATCAGAAGATTACTCAATAAACTAGACCAAATCCTTAAACATTCTCGATCTAATGGTGTTTATGAAATAAAATGCCTGCTTGGAATGTGATGCGATATACGTCGGACAAACATCGCTAGAGAGAAATCAAAATCAGAAGAAATGAACACCGTAGAGCATCTTTCCGATCAAAACGAAATAGAAAAGCTGGAAAAATCATCAGTCAAAGCTCGCCTACACTCCATAGAATCAGGCCACAAAATTGATTTAGACAATATTGAAATCGTCATCCGGAAAAAGCATTTCACAAATCACAAAGAATGTCACATATCATCAGAAGCACTTCATATCATCAAGTGGAATCCAAATTGTCTGAACCCAAAAGGAATGACGGACTAAATCAAAATCTGACCTGGTTACAGCACCTCTCTCACCTTCCCCGTGAAGTGACGAAATCAACATGAATGTGATAAGCAAGTTCACTATGTAAACACACACACACACACACAGTGCTTTTATAATTTTACACACTGATCTCATCCAACAATCTAAACCTGATTTTGTTATCTTTACCAATGGACCAATTCGACAACGCAAAAGTAATCCTATGCTGAGCAACCATTATTCAGTTGTTATAGATAAGCTGAGTGGATTTTGTAAATTCTGGTTCAATAATACATTGATAAAGCTACAAGCATTATATAGCGTAACGTCGGAAAAAACGACATTATCGTTTCATTTTTCATTCATTGGGAAACACAAGAAAACCCTTTATCCTTGTTCTTATATCTCTAATTTGTCTCTAATAGTTCAATTGTAATCGTTTCGCTTCTTGATGGCAAAGTTAAGGAAAGCGTCTTGTTAGGAAGTCGTCGCCAATATAATATGGGGACGTTGACGATATCATGGTGTGACCGAGTGTGAATATACGCTAATCAGATATAAGGCGGACAATAACGTGTACAGATTGGTATTTCTGAGTAGTTAATTTGTCCTGACGCGAAAGAGGAAAATCAGAAGACCCTCACCTTCACGAAGATACGAGTATTTTCGAACAAGGAAAATTAACTGTCACACAAAAGTGTTGTTAGTGGAAAAGTACGACAGAGTATGAAATTGTGTGTGTGAATTAACTGTTGTTGTTCAATCAATACAAGAGTATATAGAAAATAACTCGACTAACACACATTAACCAATCAGACGACAGATAAGGTGTTTTTTCTTACCACTCCCACCCATACTGGATTCTGATTGGTTGTAATATCACGTGACCAAGGTCGTACATACATAGTTTGCTTAGTTAATGGGCAGACACGATAGATCTATTGTCAGTTATGCTGGAATAACGATCAATAAATAGACAGATTGATATAATTAACCATAAGTGGCTTTAGAAGTGAAAATTAAGAGTTGTAAATTACACGGTACTCAACGGAACAAAGATAGAAGTTTGATGATAAGGTTAAAATTGCTATTGAATAGTGAGAATAAAGGTGGTAGTTGAGTGTCAATTTAACAAGTGTGAAGAGGGTGTGAAAATGTACACAAAAGGAGCATATGAAACTGATAATAGTGAATTATTTATTAAAACAAAAGCAAACTAAATGTAAAATTACAAATTAAGAACAAAACAGAAAATCAAAAATTGTTTACAAGGAACGATTAGTGAAGAGGTTAGGGCCAAGGTAGAATAAGAGACTGAACAAACCTTTCCTGTATACAATTCATCAATACAACCCTGAACTCTTCATATTTATGTACTAAAAATGTCCAATTCCAATTCAACGGGCGTCTGTTCCGTCAAGTTGATGGTGTCGCAATGGGAAGCCCTCTGGGACCACTTTTCGCCGACTTATTCTTATCACGCCTAGAAACCTGTACTTTGCAGCAACATATACAAGAAACAGATGCATACCTAAGATATGTTGATGACATTTTTATTGTCTGCGAAAGCAGATCAAAGGCGGAAGACCTGTTGATAAAATTCAATTCATGCCATCCAAATCTCAATTTCACAGTAGAACACGAGGAAAACGGTACTATTAAATTTCTAGACGTTCTTATGACCAAAATGAATAATGGCACAATCGAAAGATCTATATTTAGAAAGTCTTCATGGACAAGACAGTACATGCATTTCAAGAGCTTTGTCCCAATCCAGTACAAAAAGTACCTAGTCAGAACACTCTTCAATAGAGCACGAAAAATTTGTTCTGACAGTACTATTGAACATGAAATAAAATCTCTGAAGGATATTTTATGTAAGAATGGATATCCTGAGAAGTTCAAAGAAACTACCCCTTGCAAAACAATTCAGACGGTTCCAAAGAAACCTGTCTATATCAATTTGCCATTCAAAGGAGATGACGTACATGGAGAAGTGAAACGAAGACTCGACAAAGCCATCAAGAGAACTTATTATGCTGCAAAACTTGTTATCCTTTACACCACCAAGCGAGTGCTTCAACAATCTGGGAAAGACCAGTCACCAATTCTCGACACTTCAAACTGCATATATCAATTTGAGTGTGTTTGTGGCAGCAAATACATAGGTCGTACAGAAAGGCGATTATCTACTCGAACGATGGAGCATTCGCCAAAATGGTTGAAAATAGCTGAGTGCAAAGTCCCAAAATCCTCAATAACAAAACCCCTTGTAGATTACGGACATGATATCGACGCCGTCAAGTCATTCACCATCGTCAGCAAACAAACAAACAAGAAGATGCTTGCAATTGCAGAGGCTTGTGCAATTCGAATTTACAAACCAGCTCTCTGTATACAAAAGGAGATGGTCTTCACTCTGAATCTACCAAGGTAATACGCTTTACTTATTATTCTCTACTTGTTACTACTATTTTTCTACCTCTTCTTCTTACCATTATTGTTATTATTATTATCATGATTTTTATTCTTGATTCATTTAAATCTGTGCTTTATCCGTAAGATTATCTTAACTCACTTCAACACTATTATTATTATTGTTATTAAAACTATTACTATCGATATTAGTCTGTTTGCAATTCTCGTTATATTCCCTAATGACTAATTGTTTATCTAAGTGATGTAATTGAAGCGTAATGCAATTTATCTTAATTTTGATCTCTCATACTCTCTCTCTCCCCTTATCTATTTGAACATGACCTGGAAAACATTCGAACGTGTCTTTCTGCATGACTAATTCAATGTAGATTATTTACTTATCAGTCGTATATCTCCCTATGCAATTTCAAAAGTATGCATATATCCGTGTATGTCGAGTATTCAGCTGACGAGTTCTACCGAAATTTGATGAATCCATCATTAAATCCTGCTTTATTAACCTCTATTACTTGTTTGGAATTCGAATCGCGAAATAAATGATTTCGATTCGAAAAGCAATAAGTTGGCAGAACAAGCATCCAGAGATGAGAGGACTCCAAGTTAACATAGAGGTGATGAAGATTCCTGGCCTACACCAACATCATCAACAACAGACAACAGACAAAAATCAGCCAGCATCAATGGGAGGAACCTGAAAGAAACAACCTCGTTTACGCCCGTACCTGCGTAGTATCGTTTTAACTACAGGTGGAAGTGACGAGGATATCAAACCAGCGACGATCGAGAAAGCTTTCATTATACTCAAGTCTGTGTGGAGGTCAACAGCACTACTCAGCCTGAAAATGAAAATAAGATCCGGAATTTCAACTCCAATATGAAGTCAGTCAGTACTGCTGGTGTGTGATGATCCGAAGTCTAAATATTTTCTGTAATGGATTTTCTTCCTGAATATGGATACACCAAAATGTCCGTTTTCCCTCCTCTTCACTAGACAGCCAGTCTAGAAATGCCAGACTGTTCACCGACGTCTGATTCTGCCTACTTCCTAAATAAACTGGATTCTGGGAGATAGATTGTTTTTTATTTTGTCTAAGAATGAACTGTGTAGATCTCGTTTTAGCACGACATATACCCAATGCCCAAATGTTTTCAAACTGTTAAAAGTGAACTTTATCTGGACATCTATAAAAGAACAAGGAGTTCAGAAAATATATCTTGTCAACGATTTAATCATTTATTCTCCTAACTTGATGTGTTAAATTAAATACTAATAATAATTATATGTATTTAAATATACTTACGGAATGTGACTGTAAAGCTTCTTTTGAGGATGAAATGGCCGGAAAGATACATGTAGACCTGTAGGCTGTGGTTGTGTCAATCCGACATCCTCTATCCACCAAGTATTGAACATTTCATGGATTTGATTGAACCCTTTGTGTAGTAGGTTGGAAGATGCCCCTGAATCCAATGGATAAACCCGCCTCTTCGTACGCCCCTCATACAACTTAAACCAAGAGAATGATGGTTGAGATGGAAAATACATTAGGAAGAGGACGTATTATTATCATCATCATCATCGGTAGGACGACTTCAAAATTCTGGTTGAACATCGAACGCCTACTGAAAGATACGAAGAGAGATAAGTCCAGACTAGGAAGTGTTCTTTATCATTCTAGTTAGACTTCTGGGGAGAGAATCTCTTCAGGAGTAGTATCTCCCTCTAATTGTAGACCTGGAAATTAATGGCCTTCTCTTCACCATTGGCACTTCACTTTTTCCCAATAATAATAATACCCATGTTGGCTTTGGATATTGCAAACATGTAAGCCGAGCGACTAGTCTGCAATGGAACAAAACAATATTGACACTGAGGTGGACACTTCATCATGACGTTCGTCTACAGATCGGAGAACATTCACCAGCCTAATATAGAAAGAGTGAAGTTAGGTGCATAGAAAGTTCGATTCTATCACACTAAACAGATACACGACATCGGATTAACGTTAACGTATTATTCAGGGTTATTCATCACACCCGTCAGTCATTATCATAAACAGTACGACCACTCTTCCACACATACCTGACTGAAGCTGTTGACTTAAGAAGCTAAACAAAGTCAGAACTCTGTATTCAGAGACAGAGAGAGAGATAGGGGAACCTGAGGTCATCCCCATCGTGACCAGACTTGGACTGAAGTTGACTTCCTTGTATTCCCCACTGTCTAAACTAATTTGCTCAGTTTCTGCGAAGAAATCTTTCTTTTCGATGAAGTCTTCGTTAACTAGGCTGTACATTCGTGTATTCATAATCACAAATGGATGGGAAACTTCCAGAATTATTTCTGGTCAAGGGTCGAATTAACAAAAATTACAATTAGGAATGCAAATGACATGACACGGTGGCGAGACGGATAAAGCCCAAACAAAGTGTAGCATCATAATTGCTAGGATGACTGACATTGATTGTGCAATCGCGGGTTAGAAATGTAGAAATAACGACAATAGTTAGACAGGATGTTTGGATAAACAAAATCTAGTAGGATCATGACAAATGTGGCGAACAACTGTCTATGCAATGAGGGATTAAATATGTAGAAATAATAGAATGACGAAATAAGCAGGAAGTTCGGATATGAAAGTATGGTAGTGTAAATAGGAGGGGAGATTAGGAGAAACACCTAAAATAACATGAATAAACAGGAAGTTTGTTTAAGGAAGTCAAGGCATAGTCACTATTAGAAAAATTACCTGTTTATGGTGGCCACGTCAGCGTTGGACGAGGGTTGAATGTATTTCTTTTGCATATATAGCGTTCCTAGTGCCTTGTCTATGCCAAGATGTCTTAATTTTACTCCCTTTGATAAGTTTGATCGAATCTTGTGTATTTTGTTGAAGGAGTATTCGAAAGGCGCCGAAAGGCGACCAGATGTTCTGTCACTGAACTATACAAACACCTTTTCGTTCTCCGTTTTACTAGTCAGGCTGGATAGTGTTGACGAGCGCGTTTTTCAAGTCGGCGAATGATACGGTCGATGTAGCCAGTCTCGCGGAAGCAAGAGAAACGGTATATGCACGTTGGGATGGCTCAATGCGACCGCTTACCTTTCGCGTTCTGGTTGAACAGTTTCTTGCAGAAAAACGTTAGTCGTAGGCTTCCGACGAAGTATGTCTTCCTCAGAGATTAGGACAGGCGTCAATGTCTCCTTTGAATTCTAGATTGTGCAGAATTATCTTCTTCGAGACGGATTGAACTTGTTGCGAAATCTTCTTAGATTCGAGATTCTTGTCTATGAACCAGGATGGGAAACCGTTTTCCATCAGGGTTCTTCGGAGATTACTCAGTTCTTCATCAATCACCTCCTCGCTGCATATCCTCCGAATCCTCGTGGAAAGAGCGTAAGTCAGGTTCTTCTTTCTGCTTAGGCGCACGAAGCTTTGAACGTTGATGAATTGTCCAGTCCATGTAGGCTTTGTTTATATGGATGTTTTCAGAGAGTTGTTGGCGTTTCTTGTCAGATGGACGTCGAGGAAGTGGAACAACATTTCGTCGGATTTGGCTTCAAGAGTAAAGTCGATGTTTTGGTGGGCATCGTTGAATGTTTGAAGTGAGATCTCAAGGTCTAGCTACGTTCTCATCACAAATCATCATCTAGGGATGGAAGTCGTCGATAGTTGGTGATAAGCGATTGTTGTTTTCTACCATTTTTAAAACACCGTCGAAATTTCTCACATATGTAGAAACTGACAAGCTATTCTGAACTACCCCACTGGCAGTGATAATGCATGACTCCACTTCATTTATTTCACATATTCATTATTTTATGATGAGGATGAATAGGTGGCTGTTCCAGTTGAGTAACCAGGCGTTTGAAACCATAAGTTCTGGCCAGGTTCGAGTCTGAGTAAGAAGACTGTCAGTCACTAGAGGTGCAGAACTTCCGAAAAGTGTATCAGACTTGATTAAAGCTTGGTGACTACCAGTTATGAATTGAATATTTTGCTTACACCGTCAGACACTCTAAAATCACCGTCAGGAAGTAGAGATAGATCCCTCATCACACACGGATTTTGAAAAGCCTTTATAGGAAATGATCAAAGCAAATTCTTTTCATGTGGTTGTCTTCTCTGAGCTAGCTGGGTAGTTAATTTGCGAATCTTTCATCACCCCACTAGGTGACATCTTCCTTCAGCGCATGCTTCAATTTGAATTGAAGTGATCTTTTAGATTTCTCCACGAGTTTATTCATCACCACTCCTGGTGACCACCCTGCACGTGATTTGTTGTGGGCGGCTACTTATATTGGAACTGATTGTTTCTTTGACTTGAACTTCGACCCTCTCAGTGTGTATGTGTGTAAGCAACACCAACGCCAAGACTGTATTACTGTTGAATACGAAGACAGCTTTTGTGACCCACATACACAACGACATTCAACACAACCATCCTCCAGACATCATTTCATATTCCATTCACAATCAAAAGTTTAGTCGCTTAGCCTGATAGCTATCTCGTGTGCTCATTCAACTGTCCACAGGAACTCTACTCTCGCCCGTATGAATAATCCAGGTGAGGTACAAGAACTAATAGGAAGGCAGCTTCGAGTGATACACGACATGCTAACAACTAGCCAACCTGTAGCTAATTCGCCAGTCATCCGGAATTACTCCACAGTTAGATCAGTTGTATTGGCTGGAAACCACAGAGCAGGACACGGTAAATGGATAGAAGGAGTGATTAACGGCGGACGTTGAAATATCATGTATGCTGTCACAGTGAGAACAGAGATGAACCAACCGATCAACTACGTCGGCGAATTGCACCAAACAGAAACAGGAAACACCATTGATTTTGCACGAGACATAGTACTGGACACCATCGGGATACAGTGACAGAAGAAACTCTACCCCCCATAGCAACGAAATACTGTCTCAACGTCAAGCAGTCTGCTACAGGATACAAAATATGCGCTTTCAAGTTGAACCCGGATAATTCTCTCCTGAAAATGGCAGGTGATATGAGGCTCTACACTTGGTCTATCAGTTGATTTCATTTTTCCAAACAACCTCTGCTAGGTGACATGAGATCGATATCGATGTTCTATCGATTGATTCCATCCTTTCCAGATCACACCGGTTATTATTATTATTATTGTCACTAATTATGTCACTTTTAATACACATTAGTTGACATACTGATGAATACACGTTCTCCATATGAGTTTGTTTATTAGATGGATATATCACACAGCTACTCAGTGAGTGAGTGAGTGAGTGAGTGAGTGAGTGAGTGAGTGAGTGATTGAAACAGTATTGGTATTTACTGGACGACAAAGTTTCGACCACAATTCATTAATGCTGTTGATAATCATATGAATTATGATCACACGACTTCGAAATTTGTGTTTTCCATTGTCCTCTTTGTTCTCTCCTATTTGTCGTCGTCATTGGGGTGGTAGAATTTTCCAGATATCTGGCTGGACAAGTGTTGATTCATTCCTATTACACGTGTTGATCTGCATTTGATTCGATAAACAAAGTTTCTGTTATCGATCTCTCCCTCCCTCCATCTTGTTACATTCGATTTCAAAACTGTCATCTTGTCCCATCTCATCCAGCCTATTGTATGGTAGGTTGTGTGTAATTGCATGTCATGTAGTGGTTGCGGTAGCTTCTGAACTATTCTCTAGATTTCTTATCTTTCTTATTCGCGTCAACCAATCTAGATTTCGCTGCTAGGTTTTTATGTTCGCTAAGTCTGACTCAGTGACTGACACTGTTCTACTACTTTCACCCATCTATATATTTGACCTGACAATCATCGCAGACAGGGTATTAGATAAAATAAATTGTTGTTTTGTTTTGAAGGCTCCAATGTCAGGATTGATTCTTTAACCGACAAAGCATCTTTCTAATTGAGTTTGTGGTTGGTTTGAATTCCAGCCACTTTTATTCCTGCCAGCATTGTTGAGAATTCTGCGTGAGGTGGTTTCCGAGGTTCCTTCCTTGTATGGAATCACTGTTGATGATTTAGATTTAGTCGTCAAGAGTTTTTCACTCTTTTGTTCTGAATTGTTGCCCAAGCCATACGACAGTTTTCAATGGACCACCAGGATCACTCTTCTCTATTATCTACAGCCCAGCTCAGTGTTCTCAACATGCGTGATCTGCCTCGACAGTTCACATAGGACAAGGCCACATATCTATGTCATTGGACGGGATCATCATATATACTTCCCTCTCTCAGAATCATGTTTAATCTTTCGGGTTTATATGCTTTGCTGCTTTCGACCTTGGGGACTGACGCCAACTGGCACGTCTCAGCCTACCAAAACAATATCCGTGCTTCAATTGGGTACATGTTAGGAAATCTTGTAATGATCCTTCTGCAGGATTTAAATTGTACTCAGTCGAATTACGGAGCCTCATTGAGTCCCGTATTCGTATTTTTCGTCACTATCTCCCTGTGCCGGGTGTGGGTAATTTTCGTGCCTGCTGCCGTCCTTGGATGTGGCAGCCATTTCTCAGGCTCCCACTACGGAATCGAACCCTGATTCCCCGTTACCCGTTATCATCACGGTAGGCAGATCACCTACCAACAAATTGATAGGGCAGACATTTGAAAGATCCGTCGCCGACACAAGGCCGACTGCGATCATTAAAGTTATCCAGATTCATCACAGAATTCAACAGGGACAGCCGAAACTGCCCCGGTTGGTTCTCTTCTAATAAATGCACCTGTTTCCTTGCGGGTCAGGGCATAATTGCATGTATTAGCTCTAGAATTACTACAGTTATCCATGTAGCATATATGATCTAAGGAACCATAGCTGATTTAATGAGCCATTCGCGGTTTCACCGTTTTAAGGTATGTACTTAGACATGCATGGCTTAATCTCTGAGACAAGCATATGACTACTGGCAGGATCAACCAGTTTACTCACACCACGATACACCCATTGACTGGGTATTGGTTTTCAGGAGAACCACACACACGCATCCCCGCCTCTTGCGAGACGAGAACGGCATGCAGGATCAACCTGTGGCGCAACCACTCGAGAGCCCTCTCCCTCGGTGGACCATTCGCACCGTTTGTATATATAGCAATACATAGGTAAGCACTGTTACGCCGACCACTGATCGCGTCAATCAATTAAGCACTGCATAGACAAGCTCAATAGGACCCATCTCGCATACAAGACCAGCCAAACGTATTATTATATGCAAAAGTAGCACGCATAGCGACGCTATAGTGACAATAGGCCCCTATAAACGAAGCCAGCAGCCACCAAATTCAATGAAATCGTTATCCCTGCCAACCAATTTAGCATGCAAATAGCTTCCATACGTCTACCAAGACTATAGAAAACCATAACACAGTCAATAAGCGAGCCATGAGATCAATTTAACCCACGCTCATATCGTCTATATAGCTTATGCTGTGTTTACTATAGGATTTTTAGGGTTATAAGCTAGTAGCCTTGCATCGAGCTTTTGAGGCCTTAGACAAGCTCAAAACCCCTTGCTGACACATACCAAAACTCGTTTCACGCCTTCCTCTATCATTTGGAAGCGTTTTCTAAATTTTCAATTTTTTGAACTTTGAGACCTGAGTTAGGGTAGTATCCCTATAATACATATAGAGTTTAAAACTACGCAGTCAAACTTTTTTTTGGGAATTTAGACCAGTGTTATACATCATTCGATAGGTCTTGATAAATGTAGTCACCTCAGAAAATTTCAGGCAAATGGGTTTGGCCATTTTATAAATATTCAAATATTTTTAATATTTCTCCTATACTTTCTATAGTAAAAAGCGGAGAAAATTGAAATTTTACGAATTTTTGAATTTCTTTTCAGTGGATGAATATTTTGGCGTAATTCCTTTTGAGCACCACTTTTCAAACGATTCTCTATCGAATGATATATAGCATGGTACAGGTGTGTAAAATTTTCATTATGTGGACGCTATTTTCGCATTTTTCGATCCAAAATCGTGGACGCACACTTTTGCGCCATCTGCCTTTGTTTCCGAGGAAATTTATTTTGTGATGATTTTTGGAAATTTGGACATGGCTGCAGAATGAAATGGTATATATATTCCCTATGGGAGTTTTAAACTTTCATTCATAACTTTCGAACGGATCAATATTATTCAATGAGGTTTATTTAATTGTGTAGATCTCGTAAATATCCATCATTCATACCATATACACGTTTGCGCTATCTGCTTTCGTTTCAAGGATAATTAATTTTGAAAATTTGAAAAAATTAACCTCCTGAAAATTCTATAGAGATCGTATAGAAATTGTGTCACAATTTCAAACTTTTTTCAATAACTTTTGACCTGACAGTCCTCGCAGACAGAGTATTAGATAAAATAAATTGTTGTTTCGTTTCGAAGACTCCAATGTCAGGATTGATCCTTCAACTGACAAAGCATCTTTCTAATTGAGTTTGTGGTTGGTTTGAATTCCAGCCACTTTTATTCCTGCCAGCATTGTTGAGAATTCTGCGTAAGGTGGTTTCCGGGGTTCATTCCTTGTATGGAATTACTGTTGATGATTTAGATTCCTCATTGTTGGTGTCGTTATTATTATTATTATTATTAGTAGTAGTAGTAGTATTAGTAGTATGTGGATCACTTCCTGTCTTAGGTTTTTCCCAGGTTATTTTTCTTTCACGTTCCCTAGATGAACATAAGGCTTCCAGTTTCTGGTGGCTTGAAGTTACTGTCGCAGTGTACAATTTACAGCATGGGGCTGCTAGCCTCATGACCAACCTTTCCTCGTTACCAGGATTATTTCTGGCTTAGCGAGGTAGTACCTAGTTTTTATACTCTGTATATCGAATCACCTGAAATTACATGCAGTAGGAATGACTAAACACCTGTCCAGCCAGATATCTGGAAAATCCTAAAACCACAAAGACGACGACAAATAGGAGAGAACAAAGAAGACTATAAATCTGAAGTTTCGTAGTCGTGTCATCATAATTGACATGGTAATAAAAAACAATAATGAATTGTGGTCGAAACTTTGTCGTCCAGTAAATACTAATACTGTCTCACTCATTCACTGACTTACTGTGGTATAGAAATCCTAACATGTTTAAAAATATTGAATATAATGTTCTTTCTACATGATATGGTGAAGGAAAAAACATAGCTGCGACCTTCTAACTGATTCTGTGATATTATTTTCATCAGTATTATCTGGACTTATTTCTGAATTATCTACAAAATCAGGATTAGCAGCGGAATCAATAATATTATAATTGGAACGACCTACTTCATTTATTGTCACTTTGTCCAGGTGTCCGTTATGAACTGAGTGATCTTTGATGTCTAATATCTTCGCCATTCGATTTCCAATTTTTTGTAGTATAATTCCAACAGAAGGTCTATAGTTATTACCTTTGTAATAATGTACATTAGAAGTCGTGGACATCAGATGCTTTCTGAGAATTCGAGATTTGAAAAGTTTTGCAGGACTTTCACGGGTACTTGTATGCTCTGCATTCGACAGACGCAGTCTATGCATATGCAGTAATTCCTCAATTTTAATCAGTTGCTCTCTCATCTCATTCAGGTCTTCTCGTGTTTTCGACAGTTCACATTTCAACTCGGCTACCTCATTTCTGAAAACAGTTGCCACTTGAGTTGCCAAACTTGTAGTGGAGATTTTCATTGGATTAGCTTGAGTATTTTGAAAGGTTGAAAGACACATTGACTCCATTTTACTAGACAGCTTGGGAGAATTATAAGAATGTTGAGCAACATAAGTATTCGAACTTCTGCAAACAGTCTTGATGTGTCCAACTTTACCACATTTGTGACACTTAGCACCCCGAAAACGGCAAGTGCTTCGTAGATGTAACTTTCCACAGGAAAAACACGGTTTAATGTTTTTGATCTCTGGCTGCATTCTATTACCTGTGGACGGCATTTTGGATTGCTTTCCATGAACACTTGTATTTTCGACTTTAGAAAGCATAACATCAGACACTGACGTAGTGGGAGCAGAGTATTCACTGTTGACATCTTCATATGTAATACATAAATCTTAAGCAGTTTGAAAAGTACAAGAAGGAATCTGAATTAACTCTTTCTCTAACTTAGGAATATTGATTCCAGCAATTAGACGATCATGTAGTTGAGTATGCAGCTGATCTCCAAAGTTACACTTCGAAGCTTGTGTTTGGAGTTGAAGAATAAAGTCTCTAATCTTCTGGTTATGAGAACGTACCAGTTTGTTGAAGTGAGCCCTCTCTCTGGTCTCAAAAGTAGTTACATGAAAGTGATGTATCAGAAGTTCACGGATCTTGTCATATGACAGAGAAATGGGTTTATCTGGAAACGCCAGATTCATCAAGACGGGTGAAATCCAAAGCTTAGAATTCGTCGGTGCTTCTTAAAAACCGAATGATGTCCACAAGGGACATCCCTTACTTACTTCACAACAAAGTAGTCTAAAGTAACCCAGCCATCATCTGTGAACATTTCAGTGACTGATCTGCGAATTTTAGTTTAGAAACATGCACCTCTAATGAAACTGCACCCCTGACTAGATTCTCTCTCAGGAGCATCGTGTTCACTAGTGAGCTAATAGTACAAGCCATTTAATACCTTAGACATTCTACTGGAACTGGACCGGATGGAATCTCCTCGATAATTTTCAAAACGGTTGGTGTGAAATTTCTCTCCCACTTCGTATTCTCCTCGTTTATGGACACTGGCACTTACCACATTGAGTTGAAAACCAGCTTTATAATCCTACACTACAAATCTGGTCCTTAGGCTGACGTTCACAATTATAGACCTATAAACATAACACCAGTTATCTTGCAAGTTTTCGGGAGAGTTGTTAAAGTACAACAATCTACTTAGGGAAGATCTTGTTGCAAGGTGTCAACATGAGCCTCTCAAAAATGGGATCTGAGCTACTTGTCACACTAATATCTCCGTCTACATTACTGGGAGTCACGAAGGAAGTAAGAAACTAGCAATCGTTCTCTACTACAATATATCGAAGGTATTTCACATGGTTTCTCAAAGTATTCTCTTGAAGAAGCTGCATTCCTGTGGAACTCGTAATCCATTGCTTGGCTGACTGAAGATGTGTCTAAGCGATAGGATACAAATAACCAGATTCGAATCCGTGTTTCTCATCCTAGGCAGATCACAAATGGTTTTGTAGAGGGTAGTGTCCTAGGACCCCTTCTATTTATAGTCTACATTAATAGTATTTATGACTGCTTCACTTCACGTAAATCACTCCTATATACTGATGAACTCGGAGTCTTTTACTCCTACAATGGCCATGAATTATACGACTTGACAAATGATATTTTTCCTGGACTAATTAGTTTCAGATAATGGTGGGCTTATTTCTGTCTGAAGTATAACACTGACAAATGCGTCTGAATTTGCTTTGGTGACATTAATCTTTGCCTAGATACTGAAATGAATTGGCAAAATCTGACCGAAGTTAACCTTATCGTAGATCTCGACATCAGAAACTCTAGTAATTCAACCTTCTCTGAACAAACCAATTACAGTGGATATAAAACACAGAGGCTTCTACGTTGTATCACTTTCAGTTTCGTTTGCTATCAAATAGGAGTTTTATCATACAAAGTGTGCGTTCGACATATTTTAGAATTGCGCCCGCTTATTCTCAGTATAATCCGGCTGAATGACAAGCTTAATTAAAAGGGAGTGCGACGACAATCTACTTCTGAAGCTCTTGGCTCAGAATGTGGTCTGGACTCCGCTGAGTGTTGCAATAGACTAAATAAAGGTAGAGACTCTCTGGAAAAGATATCTGAACTAATCTTCTTCTCCACTCTTGTAGATCAATAACTAAACCTACCTCTGTAATCAGTTACAATCTTAGAAACCGTAACAGCTTGGTTGCTACAGTGCACTGACAGAACTACATGCAGGCTAACTTCTTCTTAAATACGTTTTCAGTCATTTGGAATAGACCAAAAGTTAGTTAGTTGTGTGGCTCAAACACAGTTCCGGTATTCATTTATTCAGTCATCAGACTCCTCAAAGATGACAACGCTATCCTCCATCTGACTCCTATGCGTTCTTCTTTGCCTCACATAGGTGTGCTAGGTTCGAAAAAATGTACAAGTAGCAACATAATTCACTAATAAATGTTAATATGATTGGAGAAATGTGTTCAATGTTTGCAGACATGGCATGAATATTAGCTCACACATGTAATATAAATACAAAATTTGCTGTGAAGTGAGTTTGGTGCCGTAGGATGAATTCCAGTGCAACAAGAGCCTGAGGAAAATCACGGATAATCTTTGAACTAGCATTATAATCATCATATCTATAGAGTATCGAACGGCCTTCACGTTCTTTCAGTATAGTAGAGAGATCTATCCACCTCCAGATCGTCTGAAATACATAAGAGGTGTATTTCAGGGTCAAAATCGTTGAGCTATGATGATTGCTAAGGTGAATGCACGAACAAATGAATATGACACGACTGTGTCAAATGGTGTGGATGCTTATCCGTGTGCCATCAGCTTAAGAAGTTGACTTAAAACAATGAATGTCAGTATGCAGTGCTGAATAAAGAATTCTGTAGACTAATAAATTCGGGGAATTATTTGTTGTTACACCATGTCTACACTGAATACAGTATATAGGCTTCAATCGTATGCCTAGCAAAGATATGCACTTTATGTGTACAGTCTCTTCAATGACAATGGGAAAAACAATAGGGTTTAATGGATAGAGAAGTTCACAGCGCCACTGACAGCAATTTCGATCTGTATCACCAATCATCTCCACCCGTTGGTTCTTAGAATCTCGAGGACCTCAACTAGGAAGTCTACACTTCCCTACGTGGTTGGCGTGAACTTACTGTCATGGATTTCATTGACTGATGAAGCCATGTTCTGGTTTGACAACTACCAACTGGTCTCTGTCCGCTTGATCCTTTGTCAGCTAACAAGGCAAATTGATATAGACAGGTTTCTTTGGAACTGTCTGAATTGTTTTGCAGGGTTTAGTTTCTTTAGAGTATTTATTAATGAACTTCTCAGGATATCCATTCTTACATAAAATATCCTTCAGAGATTTTATTTCATGTTCAATAATACTGTCAGAACAAATTTTTCGTGCTCTATTGAACAGTGTTCTGACTAAGTTCTTTTTGTGCTGGATTGGAACAAAGCTCTTGAAATGCATGTACTGTCTCGTCCATGAAGACTTTCTAAATATAGATCTTTCGATTGTGCCATTATTCATTTTGGTCAGAAGAACGTCTAGAAATTTAATAGTATCGTTTTCCTCGTGTTCTACTGTGAAATTGAGATTTGGATGGCATGAATTGAATTTATCAACATGTCTTCCGCTTTTGATCTGCTTTGGCAGACAATAAAAATGTCATCAACATATCTTAGGTATACATCTGTTTCTTGTATATGTTGCTGCAAAGTACAGGTTTCCAGGCGTGACAAGAATAAGTCGGCGAAAAGTGGTCCCAAAGGGCTTCCCATTGCGACACCATCAACTTGACGGAACAGACGCCCGTTGAATTGGAACTGGACATTTTTAGTACATAAAAGTAGTAATTTCCTCAATTCCGATGTTAGACTGGGTATGTCTTCAGCTTTTTTACATATGAAGTCGATAGTCTCAACGACTAGCACATTTGTGAAAAGGGAGGTAACATCGAAAGAGACCAAATGTTTATCGGATACATTGAAATCTTTAACTTGATTGACAAATTGAAATGAATCAGAGACTATATGTGTTCCGAAACGTTTCAGCAAGGGCTACAACAGTCCACATAGCCACTGTGCTAATCTGTGGTATGGTGAGTTTATCATAGATAGTATGGGTCTTAACGGCGCTCCTGGTTTGTGTATTTTTATGCGTCCGTATAGTTTTTGAATTTGTGACCCAATCGGTTTGATATTTCTATATGTGTTTTCGTCAATGTATTTATTTTTAAAGAGTTACCGTAGATGCTACACAATTTTCCTTTCGGTTGATAACGTTTGGTCTTTTGCATGGTTATCCAATTGGAATTTAGATTTATCAGAGAGAATTTGATGCATTTTTTCGAGATAGTCTATCTTGTTCATTAGCACTACACTTTGTCCTTTATCAGCTTGTAAGATAACAAGATTTTTGTCTTTTCGGAGCTTGTTTAAAGATATCCAGTGTTCTTTGGTGATATGCGACTTTTGATTGGTTGGCATGACTCGAAATTGATGAGCAATATCAACCATCTTTGCTTTCAACCAGCTTTCGCTGTCACTGGACGTGGCATGTAGACCCATAAGTTGATCATAAAGATTTTCGAATTGGCATTCGATATCGATTTGCTTTATCTTTTTCATGGGTACACAGAATTTGAAATTTATATATTTTACCTATTTTTGAATTTTATCTATTTGAACATGACCTGTAAAACATTCGAACGTGTCTTTCTGCATGACTAATTCAATGTAGATTATTTACTTATCAGTCTTATATCTCCCTATGCAATTTCAAAAGTATGCATATATCCGTGTATGTCGAGTATTCAGCTGACGAGTTCTACCGAAATTTGATGAATCCATCATTAAATCCTGCTTTATTAACCTTTATTGCTTGTTGCTTTTCACTTGTATATCTTCCAGTTTGTGGGAAATCATGCTTATATATCATCGGCGAAGTCCAGATCCTCCAAGTCTGCTTTTGTGTGAATCCATTTTATGCGTGTTTCCTCGTTGCCTGGCTCACTGTCTGTTGCATTATCCAATCTACTGCAATCAGGAAAATCATTGGCGATAGTAGGCAGCCAGCCGGCTTGTCTTACTCCCGTCTTTACTTCGAAGGATTCCGTATATGTGTATCTGCGTCGGTGGCGCAGCGGTGAGGACTCTCGCCGACCATACACATGTTACGAGGTTCGATCCTCTTCTGACGCACACCTGATGTCTATGGTCGGCCTGACAAATTTCGGCTACCGACATCCATGCTGGAAATTCCATACTTGTATCAAAAATAAGATGTGGAATCAAGCTGTAATCGAAAAATAAAAGAAATCTATCCGTTTGCCTGATCCTGTTGAGACAGTCAGTTACTTAGGAAGAACAATGAGGAGCATGTATCGTTGGAATTCCGAATAGCACCGTCTGTAGGTAACCAATGGACAAACAAACTCTATTCATAATTCTATTTCACCTCACCTCGTGGAGTAGGAGAGAGAGAGAAAACACAAGATCAATGTGAACAAGGCTTGTAAGTCATCGACTGTATACTGACTAATCGACATTTTACCACAAGAGTTCGTCTAGTATATACTGCTGAGGAAGCTTGGATCCGCACTAACAAGCTCTAACTTATCTATCAAAAAGTACTTGCTGTAGGCGTGATGTGTAGTCACGTGATGTCTGCCCTTGTTTTGCCAGTCTGATATATTTTGCTATATATCTGTCTATTTATACTTAGGAAAATGTATAGTGGTCTATTATTGAGTAATTGGGGGTGACATAATTGATATAATTGACCAGAAGTGGCTTTAGAAGTGAAAATTAAGAGTTGTAAATTACACGGTACTCAACGGAACAAAGATAGAAGTTTGATGATGAGGTTAAAATTGCTCTTGAGTAGTGAGAATAAAGGTGGTAGTTGAGTGTCAATTTAACAAGTGTGAAGAGGGTGTGAAAATGTACACAAAAGGAGCATATGAAACTGATAATAGTGAATTAATTATTAAAACAAAAGCAAACTAAAAGTAAAATTACAAATTAAGAACAAAACAGAAAATCAAAAATCGTGTACAAGGAACGATAAGTGAAGAGGTTCAGGCCAAGGTAGAATAAAAGACTGGACAAACTTTCTCCGTATACAATTCATCAACCTCTTCACTAATCGTTCCTTGTAAACAATTTTTGATTTTCTGTTTTGTTCTTAATTTGTAATTTTACATTTAGTTTGCTTTTGTTTTAATAATTAATTCACTATTATCAGTTTCATATGCTCCTTTTGTGTACATTTTCACACCCTCTTCACACTTGTTAAATTGACACTCAACTACCACCTTTATTCTCACTACTCAAGAGCAATTTTAACCTCCTTATCAAACTTCTATCTTTGTTCCGTTGAGTACCGTGTAATTTACAACTTTTATTTTTTACTTCTAAAGCCACTTATGGTTAATTATATCAATCTGTCTATTTATTGATCGTTATTCCAGCATAACTGACAATAGATCTATCGTGTCTGCCCATTAACTAAGCAAACTATGGATGTACGACCTTGGTCACGTGATATTACAACCAATCAGAATCGAGTATGGGTGGGAGGGGTAAGAAAAACCACCTTATCTGTCGTCTGATTGGTTAATGTGTGTTAGTTGAGTTATTTTCTATATACTCTTGTATTGATTGAACAACAACAGTTAATTCACACACACACTTTCATACTCTGTCGTACTTTTCCACTAGCAACACTTTTGTGTGACAGTTAATTTTCCTTGTTCGAAAATACTCGTATCTTCGTGAAGGTGAGGGTCTTCTGATTTTCCTCTTTCGCGTCAGGACAAATTAACTACTCAGAAATACCAATCTGTACACGTTACTGTCCGCCTTATATCTGATTAGCGTATATTCACACTCGGTCACACCATGATATCGTCAACGACCGCATATTATGTTGGCGACGAGTTCCTAACAAGACGCTATCCTCAACTCTGCCGTCAAGAAGCGAAACGATTACAATTGAACTATTAGAGGCAAATTAGAGATATAAGAACAAGGATAAAGGGTTTTCTTGTGTTTCCCAATGAATGAAAAACAAAACGATAATGTCGTTTTTGCCGATGTCTCGCTATATAATGCTTGTAGCTTTATCAATGTATTATTAAACCAGAATTTACAAAATCCACTCAGCTTATGTATAACAACTGAATAATCGTTCCTCAGCATAGGATTACTTTTGCGTTGTCGAATTGGTCCATTGGTAAAGATAACAAAATCAGGTTTAGATTGTTGGATGAGATCAGTGTGTAAAATTATAAAAGCACTGTGTGTGTGTGTGTTTACATAGTGAACTTGCTTATCACATTCATGTTGATTCCGTCACTTCACGGGAAAGGTGAGAGAGGTGTTTTAACCAGGTCAGATTTTGATTTAGTCCGTCATTCCTATTGGGTTCAGACAATTTGGATTCCACTTGATGATATGAAGTGCTTCTGATGATATGTGACATTCTTTGTGATTTGTGAAATGCTTTTTCCGGATGACGATTTCAATATTGTCCAAATCAATTTTGTGGCCTGATTCTATAGAGTGTAGGCGAGCTTTGGCTGATGATTATTCCAGCTTTTCTATTTCGCTTTGGTCGGAAAGATGCTCTACGGTGTTCATTTCTTCTGATTTTGATTTCTCTCTAGCGATGTTTGTCCGATGTATATCGCATCACATTCCAAGCCAGCACCTTATTTCATTAACACCATTAGATCGAGAATGTTTAGGGATTTGGTCTAGTTTATTGAGTAATCTTCTGATATCGTCCGACGTCTCCGCTCTATTTAAAATGACAAATGTTGGGGTCCACATTTTCGAACATACCTAATGTCAGTGTTGATTGTATTGATGAAGTTCCTTGGGAAGTTGTTTCACTTGAGGAGAATTTCAGTAATATTTGATATTTCTTCTTCTTTTTTCTACCTTCTCCTCCGTTAACATCAGAGAGTGTGCTGGTCTAAGAAGAAGTGAAACAACTGATACTTTGGCGCTGCTGGTGTGTGATGATCCGAAGTCTAAGTATTTGCTGTAATGGATTTTCTTCCTGAATATGGATACACCTAAATGTCCGTTTTCCCTCCTCTTCACTAGACAGCCAGTCTAGAAATGCCAGACTGTTCACCGACGTCTGATTCTGCCTACTTCCGAAATAAACTGGATTCTGGGAGATAGATTGTTTTTTATTTTGTCTAAGAATGAACTGTGTAGATCTCGTTTTAGCACGACATATACCCAATGCCCAAATGTTTTCAAACTGTTAAAAGTGAACTTTATCTGGACATCTATAAAAGAACAAGGAGTTCAGAAAATATATCTTGTCAACGATTTAATCATTTATTCTCCTAACTTATTGTGTTAAATTAAATACTAATAATAATTATATGTATTCAAATATACTTACGGAATGTGACTGTAAAGCTTCTTTTGAGGATGAAATGGCCGGAAAGATACATGTAGACCTGTAGGCTGTGGTTGTGTCAATCCGACATCCTCTATCCACCAAGTATTGAAGATTTCATGGATTTGATTGAACCCTTTGTGTAGTAGGTTGGAAGATGCCCCTGAATGCAATGGATAAACCCGCCTCTTCGTACGCCCCTCATACAACTTAAACCAAGAGAATGATGGTTGAGATGGAAAATACATTAGGAAGAGGACGTATTATTATCATCATCATCATCGGTAGGACGACTTCAAAATTCTGGTTGAACATCGAACGCCTACTGAAAGATAAGAAGAGAGATAAGTCCAGACTAGGAAGTGTTCTTTATCATTCTAGTTAGACTTCTGGGGGAGAATCTCTTCAGGAGTAGTATCTCCCTCTAATTGTAGACGTGAAAATTAATGGCCTTCTCTTCACCACTGGCACTTCACTCTTTCCCAATAATAATAATACCCATGTTGGCTTTGGATATTGCAAACATGTAAGCCGAGCGACTAGTCTGCAATGGAACAAAACAATATTGACACTGAGGTGGACACTTCATCATGACGTTCGTCTACAGATCGGAGAACATTCACCAGCCTAATATAGAAAGAGTGAAGTTAGGTGCATAGAAAGTTCGATTCTATCACACTAAACAGATACACGACATCGGATTAACGTTAACGTATTATTCAGGGTTATTCATCACACCCGTCAGTCATTATCATAAACAGTACGACCACTCTTCCACACATACCTGACTGAAGCTGTTGACTTAAGAAGCTAAACAAAGTCAGAACTCTGTATTCAGAGAGAGAGAGAGAGAGAGGAACCTGAGGTCATCCCCATCGTGACCAGACTTGGACTAAAGTTGACTTCCTTGTATTCCCCACTGTCTAAACTAATTCGGTCTCAGTGTTTTATAATTTACCCTTTTACCATTCTACCATTGGGAATAGAAAGACAGTTTCTGCGAAGAAATCTTTCTTTTCGATGAAGTCTTCGTTAACTAGGCTGTACATTCGTGTATTCATAATCACAAATGGATGGGAAACTTCCAGAATTATTTCTGGTCAAGGGTCGAATTAACAAAAATTACAATTAGGAATGCAAATGACATAATGACATGACACGGTGGCGAGACGGATAAAGCGCAAACAAAGTAGCATCATAATTACTAGGAAGATTGACATTGATTGTGCAATCGCGGGTTAGAAATGTAGAAATAACGACAATAGATAGACAGGATGTTTGGATAAAAAAAATCTACTAGGATCATGACTAATGTGGCGAACAACTGTCTATGCAATGAGGGATTAAATATGTAGAAATAATAGAATGACGAAATAAGCAGGAAGTTCGGATATGAAAGTATGGTAGTGTAAATAGGAGGGGAGATTAGGAGAAACACCTAAAATAACATGAATAAACAGGAAGTTTGTTTAAGGAAGTCAAGGCATAGTCACTATTAGAAGAATTACCTGTTTATGATGGCCACGTCAGCGTTGGACGAGGGTTGAATGTATTTCTTTTGCATATATAGCGTTCCTAGTGCCTTGTCTATGCCAAGATGTCTTAATTTTACTCCCTTTGATAAGTTTGATCGAATCTTGTGTATTATTATGAAGGAGTATTCGAAAGGCGCCGAAAGGCGACCAGATGTTCTGTCACTGAACTATACAAACACCTTTTCATTCTCCGTTTTACTAGTCAGGCTGGATAGTGTTGAAGAGCGCGTTTTTCAAGTCGGCGAATGAGACGGTCGATGGAGCCAGCTTCGCAAAAGCAAGTGAAACGGTATATGCACGTTGAGGTGGCCCAATGCGACAGCTTGTCTTTCGCGTTCTGGTTGAACAGTTTCTTACAGAAAAACGTTAGTCGTAGGCTTCCGACGAAGTATGTCTTCCTCAGAGATTAGGACAGGCGTCAATGTCACCTTTGAATTCTAGATTGTGCAGAATTATCTTCTTCGAGACGGATTGAACTTGTTTGGAAATCATCTTAGATTCGAGATTCTTGTCTATGAACCAGGGTGGGAAACCGTTTTCCATCAGGGTTCTTCGGAGATTACTCAGTTCTTTATCAATCACATCCTCGCTGCATATCCTCCGAATCCTCGTGGAAAGAGCGTAAGTCAGGTTCATGCTTCTGCTTAAGTGCACGAAGCTTTGAATATTGATGAATTGTCCACTCCATGTAGGCCTTTTGTATATGGACGTTTTCAGAGAGTTGTTGGCGTTTCTTGTCAGATGGACATTGAGGAAGTGGAACATTCCGTCGGATTTAGCTTCAAGAGTAAAGTCGATGTTTTGGTGGGCATCGTTGAATGTTTGAAGTGAGATCTCAAGGTCTAGCTACGTTCTCATCACAAATCATCATCTAGGGATGGAAGTCGTCGATAGTTGATGATAGGCGATTGTTGTTTCCTAACATTTCTAAAACACCGTCGAATTTTCTCACATATGTAGAAACTGACAAGCTATTCTGAATTACCCCACTGGCAGTGATAATGCATGACTCCACTTCATTTATTTCACATATTCACTATTTTATGATGAGGATGAATAGGTGGCTGTTCCAGTTGAGTAACCAGGCGTTTGAAACCATAAGTTCTGGCCAGGTTCGAGTCTGAGTAAGAAGACTGTCAGTCACTAGAGGTGCAGAACTTCCGAAAAGTGTATCAGACTTGATTAAAGCTTGGTGACTACCAGTTATGAATTGAATATTTTGCTTACACCGTCAGACACTCTAAAATCACCGTCAGGAAGTAGAGATAGATCCCTTATCACGCACGGATTTTGAAAAGCCTTTATACAAAATGATCAAAGCAAATTCTTTTCATGTGGTTGTCTTCTCTGAGCTAGCTGGGTAGTTAATTTGCGAATCTTTCATCACCCCACTAGGTGACATCTTCCTTCAGCGCATGCTTCAATTTGAATTGAAGTGATCTTTTAGATTTCTCCACGAGTTTATTCATCACCACTCCTGGTGACCACCCTGCACGTGATTTGTTGTGGGCGGCTACTTATATTGGAACTGATTGTTTCTTTGACTTGAACTTCGACCCTCTCAGTGTGTATTTGTGTAAGCAACACCAACGCCAAGACTGTATTACTGTTGAATACGAAGACAGCTTTTGTGACCCACATACACAACGACATTCAACACAACCATCCTCCAGACATCATTTCATATTCCATTCACAATCAAAAGTTTAGTCGCTTAGCCTGATAGCTATCTCGTGTGCTCATTCAACTGTCCACAGGAACTCTACTCTCGCCCGTATGAATAATCCAGGTGAGGTACAAGAACTAATAGGAAGGCAGCTTCGAGTGATACACGACATGCTAACAACTAGCCAACCTGTAGCTAATTCGCCAGTCATTCGGAATTACTCCACAGTTAGATCAGTTTTATTCACTGGAAACCACAGAGCAGGACACGGTAAATGGATAGAAGGAGTGATGAACGGCGGACGTTGAAATATCATGTATGCTGTCACAGTGAGAACAGAGATGAACCAACCGATCAACTACGTCGGCGAATTGCACCAAACAGAAACAGGAAACACCATTGATTTTGCACGAGACATAGTACTGGACACCATCGGGATACAGTGACAGAAGAAACTCTATCCCCCATAGCAACGAAATACTATCTCGTCTTCAAGCAATCTGCTACAGGATACAAAATATGCGCTTTCAATTTGAACCCGGGTAATTCTCTCCCGAAAATAGCAGGTGATATGAGGCTCTACACTTGGTCTATCAGTTGATTTCATTTTTCCAAACAACCTCTGCTAGGTGACATGAGATCGATATCGATGTTCTATCGATTGATTCCATCCTTTTCAGATCACACTGGTTGTTATTATTATTGTCACTAATTATGTCACTTTTAATACACATTAGTTGACATACTGATGAATACACGTTCTCCATATGAGTTTGTTTATTAGATGGATATATCACACAGCTATTCAGTCAGTGAGTGAGTGAGTGAAACTGTATTAGTAATAACTGGATGACAAAGTTTTGACCACAATTCATTAATGCTGTTCATAATCATATGAATTATGATCACACGACTTCGAAACTTGAGATTTATAGTCTTCTTTGTTCTCTCCTATTTGTCGTCGTCATTGGGGTGGTAGAATTTTCCAGATATCTGGCTGGACAAGTGTTGATTCATTCCTATTACACGTGTTGATCTGCACTTGATTCGATAAACAAAGTTTCTGTTATCGATCTCTCCCTCCCTCCATCTTGTTACATTCGATTTCAAAACTTTCATCTCGTCCCATCTCATCCAGCCTATTGTATGGTAGGTTGTGTGTAATTGCATGTCATGTAGTGGTTGCGAAAGCTGCTGAACTATTCTCTAGATTTCTTATCTTTCTTATTCGCGTCAACCAATCTAGATTTCGCTGCTAGGTTTTTATGTTCGCTAAGTCTGACTCACTGACTGACGCTGTTCTACTACTTTCACCCATCTATGTATTTGACCTGACAATCATCGCAGACAGGGTATTGGATAAAATAAATTGTTGTTTTGTTTTGAAGGCTCCAATGTCAGGATTGATTCTTTAACCGACAAAGCATCTTTCTAATTGAGTTTGTGGTTGGTTTGAATTCCAGCCACTTTTATTCCTGCCAGCATTGTTGAGAATTCTGCGTGAGGTGGTTTCCGAGGTTCATTCCTTGTATGGAATTACTGTTGATGATTTAGATTCCTCATTGTTGGTGTCGTCATTATTATTATTATTATCACTATCACTACTATCACTATTTATTCTAAGTTTACATTTCCTTACATATTTCCTGACTAATTTATCATCGTAATGATTAAGTTTCAAGGCTTCTCTTATATGTAGATCACTTCATGTCTTAGGTTTTCCCAGGATTTAGTCTGTCACGTTCCCCAGGCGAACATAGGGGCTCCAGCTGCTAGTGGCTTGAAGTTTGTGTAGCAGTGCTTATTTTACAGGATGGAGCTGCTAGCCTCATGACCAACCTATCCTCGTAACCAGCATTATTTCTGGCTTAACGAGGTAGTACTTAGTTTTTGTACTCTGTTTATCGAATCACCTGAAAGTACGTGTATTAGGAATGATTCAACACCAAAAAGAAACAGGAAACACCATTGGTTTAGCTCGAGACATAGTACTGAACACCATCGGGATACAGTGACAGAAGAACCACAATCCACCATAGCACAGTGCCCAAACTTGACAAATATATTATTATACCTTCTCCCTCTAGCGAGTTATGTGTTCCATCTCTGTTCCATGATCACCGTGAACTAACAAGCTGTGAGACTTATGATCAATCGGAAAGGCTGAGGGGGGATTGTAACAGGTAAAGTAAGAATAATTCACGTTTCCTTCCTTTATGCGTAAATTCGCTTTCAATTGTTCAATCGAGATCGCCTCAGTGATATTTTTCAACCTGAAACTGCTTTGAACTTCGCTTATTTTAAAGAGCATCGATGGATGCTTGGATTTCATGAAGGCCGTCCAACAGTTGAAGAGCAACGGCACTGCTATGAAGAGTTTTGCACCTATGAGTCACAAGTTTCTTGGAATGTGGTGTGTATTTACAGTTTGTATGTGCTTTCACACGTGTATGTAGATACGTGTGTATGATGTTGGAGGTAAGGTCAGATAGGCATTTGTCAACCTTACAATTTCCCAATGAGCATTTCATTGTATGAATGATGACTTACCTGCCACCTCGATAATTTCGCTTTCCGCCGCCATGTTTTCTAGATTTGATTCCTCTCGATATTTTATCAATTTAGAATCCAAGTTTAAGGAAGATTGGTTTCTTTATGATAAAGGTTTTCTCGTATTTGCCAGTGAACGAATGAATGAAAACCGAAGGGATATTGTCGTTTTCACTGATGTTTCGCTCTTGAATGCTGCTTCTGATAGCTTTATCAATGTGGAATTATCCCAAGGTCACTGACTACGAGTTAAACCTCTTGAATATTCACACAAATCCATACACTCGCTGTGCAACTCATACCTACAAAATATTTTTACGAGAACGAATACATAACTGCAGCCTTCAACTTGATTGAATCTTATCGAACGAGAATCAAACAAATTTAGACGACTGTTCAACACAATACTTGTTACAAGCCATATCGATGAATCCTTTCAAAACTTGTTTAATCAACGAGAATCTCATTTCCATAATGTCACTGAAAGAAGACAATGACAAACATTCTCGGAACTCGAAGTAAGGAAGCCAATAACCAAAGAAAACCTCAGGAAAACATGATATGAAGAATATTGGAGCCATACATAACACATGTCAGACAACAAACATACTGACCGAAAATGACATCTCATCACTTTCTGTAGAAAGGTGTGAACTTCAATGTCACTAGAAAGCCATTATCGATCGGTCGAGGAAATACCACCTCTGATCGAACCTCCTCTATACACAATTCACCAATGAAGAATCACAATCTGTTCGTCAAAAGATATCACACATATTAATCACTCAACGAAACATGCCATCTAATCTCACCAAACAAGAATATGAAGCCTTAAGAAATTCGTTATGACGAAAGCCGACAAGGGAAACGTCACTGTGGTAATGAACAGAACGGATTATGATGGAAAGAAGAAGGCGATTGAACACCTCTCTCTGAAGGCCCACAACTACTTACTCATTGAAGAGAAGAAGAAGAAATCCGCCGAATTCAACAAAATGAAACTAAATACCAAACAGACTCATACAACAAATGAAATGATATACGTACCTTCAAGATTCTACGGTCAACCAGAGATACATAAACCCACAGTTCTTCAATATCGCATTTCGTTTCTTATACATAAATACAAAAATATATTTCGGGGCTACGTACGTTTTCGTCGACCCCACGCGTTTTTCAAATTCAATTTCGTTAACAATACAACAACAATCTTCCCAAGTTTTCACCCTTTCTTCATCAAAAAACCGTTGTTCGTCGTTGACCGTGAACAGCGAATCTAGCACCACATATCAGAGGGTAAAATCGTGGAAATACTGGAGATTGGTGAACCGATCATATCGAAACACTTTCCGGATTATTATCATCATTCTCACACCCGTGGATCTATACATATCACATATTTTGAAGTGATTTCATTGTGTTGTGTCAACGAGGAACCTGCATATTCTCGTGGTAAGCATCACCATTTTGTCTCACTCTTCGATATATATCCAGTTTGTATAATTTTTGCTATTTTGTTATCTACAAACCACTTTTCAACTAATTCTACACTGACCTTGGCGGCCTGCTTAAATCTTCGGCTACCAAATACCTTAAACATTACAAATCATATTGCATCTAATTTCTCATTTCCAATTCATCATTTTAAATTACTAAATCTGATTCAATTATGACCTCTAATCGGATTATTTATTCTCGCGACTATTTATTATCCTTAAAACCTCCTGATCTGCAATTCCATAAAACAGACAAACAGAGCATCATTCCGGGTGTCAAAGAGCCTTGAAAACAAACTCCTATTCAATTCATGACTGTTTCTCTCAATTATGAGTACTAATTGTTGCTCCCTGTCAGCTAAAATTAACTGTCTTCAATCACTTGTGTCTTCTATTATATATCGTATTAATCGGATCATATCACTTCGAGAAACATGGCTACATGATCTATGTGATGACAATCTAGTGTATCTAAATGACTTCAAATTATTTAGACAAGATCGGTGTAGTTGAAGGAAGAAACGCTGTGGCGGTGTCGCCATCTTCATTAATTCACACTGGTGTAAGTCTAATAATGTATGTTTCAAATTCTCTAGTGACAATATTGACTGCCTCACCGTTAAGTGTCGACCTAAACATTTGTCAAAATATAACTACATTTACATCTCGAAGATTAATATTGCTCCTGGATGCATTTCCACAGAATTGTCTTTATTTGTGGATGAATTTACCTCGCTTGCTGCCACCTCTTTCGGAAATTCCTTGTCTATAGTTACTGGAGATTTCGATTCCAGTGACAAATTCCTGCATATATCACTTGGACCCGAAAACATTGTCAAATTCTCGACTCAACTGCATGATTCTCTTGATCTTGTGATTACAAATGACACACAAATATTTTGATTACTGTATCATACGAATATAGCACAAAGTATACGGAAAGCAGCACAAAATGGTATTCCCATACCTTGGAAAGAAAAGACAGCACACATGTTATTCTCGTTACCAGCATCATTTCTGGCTAAGCGAGGTAGTACTTAGTTTTTTTACCCTGTATATCGAAAAACCTGAAAACACATGTAATAGGAATGATTCAACACCTGTCCAGCCAGATATCTGGAAATGTTCACTACCCCAATGAAGACGACAAATAGGAGAGAACAAAGAAGACTATAAATCTCAAGTTTCGAAGTCGTGTGATCATAACTCATATGATTATGAACAGCATTAATGAATTGTGGTCGAAACTTTGTCATCCAGTAAATACCAATACTGTTACACTCACTCACTGACTGTCTGTGTGATATATCCATCTAATAAACAAACTCATATGGAGAACGTGTATTCATCAGTATGTCAACTAATGTGTATTAAAAGTGACATAATTAGTGACAATAATAATAACAACCAGTGTGATCTGAAAAGGATGGAATCAATCGATAGAACATCGATATCGATCTCATGTCACCTAGCAGAGGTTGTTTGGAAAAAATGAAATCAACTGATAGACCAAGTGTAGAGCCTCATATCACCTGCTATTTTCGGGAGAGAATTACCCGGGTTCAAATTGAAAGCGCATATTTTGTATCCTGTAGCAGACTGCTTGAAGACGAGATAGTATTTCGTTGCTATGGGGGATAGAGTTTCTTCTGTCACTGTATCCCGATGGTGTCCAGTACTATGTCTCGTGCAAAATCAATGGTGTTTCCTGTTTCTGTTTGGTGCAATTCGCCGACGTAGTTGATCGGTTGGTTCATCTCTGTTCTCACTGTGACAGCATACATGATATTTCAACGTCCGCCGTTCATCACTCCTTCTATCCATTTACCGTGTCCTGCTCTGTGGTTTCCAGTGAATAAAACTGATCTAACTGTGGAGTAATTCCGAATGACTGGCGAATTAGCTACAGGTTGGCTAGTTGTTAGCATGTCGTGTATCACTCGAAGCTGCCTTCCTATTAGTTCTTGTACCTCACCTGGATTATTCATACGGGCGAGAGTAGAGTTCCTGTGGACAGTTGAATGAGCACACGAGATATCTATCAGGCTAAGCGACTAAACTTTTGATTGTGAATGGAATATGAAATGATGTCTGGAGGATGGTTGTGTTGAATGTCGTTGTGTATGTGGGTCACAAAAGCTGTCTTCGTATTCAACAGTATACAGTCTTGGCGTTGGTGTTGCTTACACACATACACACTGAGAGGGTCGAAGTTCAAGTCAAAGAAACAATCAGTTCCAATATAAGTAGCCGCCCACAACAAATCACGTGCAGGGTGGTCACCAGGAGTGGTGATGAATAAACTCGTGGAGAAATCTAAAAGATGACTTCAATTCAAATTGAAGTATGCGCTGATGGAAGATGTCGCCTAGTAGGGTGATGAAAGATTCGCAAATCAACTACCCAGCTAGCTCAGAGAAGACAACCACATGAAAAGAATTTGCTTTGATCATTTTGTATAAAGGCCTTTTCAAAATCCGTGCGTGATAAGGGATCTATCTCTACTTCCTGACGGTGATTTTAGAGTGTCTGACGGTGTAAGCAAAATATTCAATTCATAACTGGTAGCTTTAATCAAGTCTGATACACTTTTCGGAAGTTCTGCACCTCTAGTGACCGACAGTCTTCTTACTCAGACTCGAACCTGGCCAGAACTTATGGTTTCAAACGCCTGGTTACTCAACTGGAACAGCCACCTATTCATCCTCATCATAAAATAGTGAATATGTGAAATAAATGAAGTGGAGTCATGCATTATCACTGCCAGTGGGGTAATTCAGAATAGCTTGTCAGTTTCTACATATGTGAGAAAATTCGACGGTGTTTTAAGAATGGTAGGAAACAACAATCGCTTATCACCAACTATCGACGACCTCCATCTCTACATTATCATTTGTGATGAGAACGTAGCTAGACCTTGAGATCTCACTTCAAACATTCAACGATGCCCACCAAAACATCGACTTTACTCTTGAAGCTAAATCCGACGGAATGTTCCACTTCCTCAATGTCCATCTGACAAGAAACGCCAACAACTCTCTGAAAACATCCATATACAAAAATCCCACATGGAGTGGACAATTCATCAATATTCAAAGCTTCGTGCACCTACGCAGAAGCATGAACCTGACTTACGCTCTTTCCTCGAGGATTCGGAGGATATGCAGCGAGGATGTGATTGATAAAGAACTGAGTAATCTCCAAAGAACCCTGATGGAAAACGGTTTCCCTCGCTGTCAACAGTATTTACAATCAGGAGATATATTTCGGGAATAATAATTTGGAAGACGCACGGTTCTTGATTCATCCGTTGACGCTTCAAATCCACAGACAGAGCCATCAGTAATAAAAGTCAATCCATCCACCTTATGGTAGATGGATCGCAAATGATGGCAAATGTATAAACAATGACATAGTTCAAATGTTTGCTAAATGCTTTTCTAAATTAAATGAAAATATATAAATAAAATAAACCAACTGATAATATTTTCTTGTATGTTTTATAATAGAAAATCAAAACAAGAGCCTTCTTTGAAATATTTTATTTAATAATGTAAATGACACTGTCATGATCTCACGCACACAACGGAATTGGGTTAGTACAGCGTTGATTCCTTACCGCCGCTAAGAGACATCCGATGACATCCGATAAAGCGAATCCTTAACGATCATGACAACATGAGAGTGTATTTTCATGCTAGTAACACATCTTACGCTCCTCTTCTCTGGTGAAGTTTAAGGATAAAATAGAAGAAGAGAACCAACAAAATTGTGTATACCAGATAAACTGTGATGACTGTAACGCCGTATATGTAGGAGAAACTTCCAGACAGGTAAATATAAGAGTGAAAGAGCAAAAGTAATGTCTAAAGGTAGTTCCAAAGACCTTTAAAGACTTAAAGATGCTAGAAAACAACTAACTCAGCATTTGCACTCGACTGCACTGCACTGCATTGCACGAAGTGGTGGGTTTATCCATTGGATTGAGGGGCATCTTCCAACCTACTACACAAAGGGTTCAATCAAATCCATAAAATCTTCAATACTTGGTGGATAGAGGATGTCGGATTGACACAACCACAGCCTACAGGTCTACATGTATCTTTCCGGCCATTTCATCCTCAAAAGAAGCTTTACAGTCACATTCCGTAAGTATATTTGAATACATATAATTATTATTAGTATTTAATTTAACACAATAAGTTAGGAGAATAAATGATTAAATCGTTGACAAGATATATTTTCTGAACTCCTTGTTCTTTTATAGATGTCCAGATAAAGTTCACTTTTAACAGTTTGAAAACATTTGGGCATTGGGTATATGTCGTGCTAAAACGAGATCTACACAGTTCATTCTTAGACAAAATAAAAACAATCTATCTCCCAGAATCCAGTTTATTTAGGAAGTAGGCAGAATCAGACGTCGGTGAACAGTCTGGCATTTCTAGACTGGCTGTCTAGTTAAGAGGAGGGAAAACGGACATTTAGGTGTATCCATATTCAGGAAGAAAATCCATTACAGCAAATACTTAGACTTCGGATCATCACACACCAGCAGCGCCAAAGTATCAGTTGTTTCACTTCTTCTTAGACCAGCACACTCTCTGATGTTAACGGAGGAGAAGGTAGAAAAAAGAAGAAGAAATATCAAATATTACTGAAATTCTCCTCAAGTGAAACAACTTCCCAAGGAACTTCATCAATACAATCAACACTGACATTAGGTATGTTCGAAAATGTGGACCCCAACATTTGTCATTTTAAATAGAACGGAGACGTCGGACGATATCAGAAGATTACTCAATAAACTAGACCAAATCCTTAAACATTCTCGATCTAATGGTGTTAATGAAATAAAATGCCTGCTTGGAATGTGATGCGATATACATCGGACAAACATTGCTAGAGAGAAATCAAAATCAGAAGAAATGAACACCGTAGAGCATCTTTCCGATCAAAACGAAATAGAAAAAACCTCAGCCAAAGCTCGCCTACACTCTATAGAATCAGGCCACAAAATTGATTTGGACAATTTTGAAATCGTCATCCAGAAAAAGCATTTCACAAATCACAAAGAATGTCACATATCATCAGAAGCACTTCATATCATCAAGTGGAATCCAAATTGTCTGAACTCAATAGGGATGATCGACTAAAACAGAATCTGACATGGTTACAACACCTCCCTCCCCTTCCCCGTGAAGTGACGGAATCAACATGAATGTGATAAGCAAGTTCACTATGTAAACACACACACACACAGTGCTTCTATAATTTTACACACTGATCTCATCCAACAATCTAAACCTGATTTTGTTATCTTTACCAATGGACCAATTCGACAACGCAAAAGTAATCCTATGCTGAGGAACGATTATTCAGTTGTTATACATAAGCTGAGTGGATTTTGTAAATTCTGTTTTAATAATACATTGATAAAGCTACAAGCATTATATAGTGAGACGTCGGTAAAAACGACAATATCGTTTTGTTTTTCATTCATTGGGAAACACAAGAAAACCCTTTATCCTTGTTCTTATATCTCTAATTTGTCTCTAATAGTTCAATTGTAATCGTTTCGCTTCTTGATGGCAAAGTTAAGGAAAGCGTCTTGTTAGGAACTCGTCGCCAATATATTGTGGGGACGTTGACGATATCATGGTGTGACCGAGTGTGAATATACGCTAATCAGATATAAGGCGGACAGTAACGTGTACAGATTGGTATTTCTGAGTAGTTAATTTGTCCTGACGCGAAAGAGGAAAATCAGAAGACCCTCACGATCATGAAGATACGAGTATTTTCGAACAAGGAAAATTAACTGTCACACAAAAGTGTTGTTAGTGGAAAAGTACGACAGAGTATGAAAGTGTGTGTGTGAATTAACTGTTGTTGTTCAATCAATACAAGAGTATATAGAAAATAACTCAACTAACACACATTAACCAATCAGACGACAGATAAGGTGGTTTTTCTTACCCCTCCCACCCATACTGGATTCTGATTGGTTGTAATATCACGTGACCAAGGTCGTACATCCGTAGTTTGCTTAGTTTAATGGTTAATGGGCAGTTAATGGGCAGACACGATAGATCTATTGTCAGTTATGCTGGAATAACGATCAATAAATAGACAGATTGATATAATTAACCATAAGTGGCTTTAGAAGTGAAAATTAAGAGTTGTAAATTACCCGGTACTCAACGGAACAAAGATAGAAGTTTGATGATGAGGTTAAAATTGCTCTTGAGTAGTGAGAATAAAGGTGGTAGTTGAGTGTCAATTTAACAAGTGTGAAGAGGGTGTGAAAATGTACACAAAAGGAGCATATGAAACTGATAATAGTGAATTAATTATTAAAACAAAAGCAAACTAAATGTAAAATTACAAAAAAATTAAAAACCGAAAAAATCAAACTGTTTTACAAGGAACGATTAGTGAAGAGGTTGATGAATTGTATACGGAGAAAGTTTGTCCAGTCTTTTATTCTACCTTGGCCTGAACCTCTTCACTTATCGTTCCTTGTACACGATTTTTGATTTTCTGTTTTGTTCTTAATTTGTAATTTTACTTTTAGTTTGCTTTTGTTTTAATAATTAATTCACTATTATCAGTTTCATATGCTCCTTTTGTGTATATTTTCACACCCTCTTCACACTTGTTAAATTGACACTCAACTACCACCTTTATTCTCACTACTCAAGAGCAATTTTAACCTCATCATCAAACTTCTATCTTTGTTCCGTTGAGTACCGTGTAATTTACAACTCTTAATTTTCACTTCTAAAGCCACTTCTGATCAATTATATCAATTATGTCACCCCCAATTACTCAATAATAGACCACTATACATTTTCCTAAGTATAAATAGACAGATATATAGCAAAATATATCAGACTGGCAAAACAAGGGCAGACATCACGTGACTACACATCACGCCTACAGCAAGTACTTTTTGATAGATTAGTTAGAGCTTGTTAGTGCGGATCCAAGCTTCCTCAGCAGTATATACTAGACGAACTCTTGTGGTAAAATGTCGATTAGTCAGTATACAGTCGATGACTTACAAGCCTTGTTCACATTGATCTTGTGTTTTCTCTCTCTCTCCTACTCCACGAGGTGAGGTGAAATAGAATTATGAATAGAGTTTGTTTGTCCATTGGTTACCTACAGACGGTGCTATTCGGAATTCCAACGATACATGCTCCTCATTGTTCTTCCTAAGTAACTGACTCTCTCAACCGGATCAGGCAAACGGATAGATTTCTTTTATTTTTCGATTACAGCTTGATTCCACATCTTATTTTTGATACAAGTATGGAATTTCCAGCATGGATGTCGGTAGCCGAAATTTGTCAGGCCGACCATAGACATCAGGTGTGCGTCAGGAGAGGATCGAACCTCGTAACATGTGTATGGTCGGCGAGAGTCCTCACCACTGCGCCACCGACGCAGATACACATATACGGAATCCTTCGAAGTAAAGACGGGAGTAAGACAAGCCGGCTGGCTGCCTACTATCGCCAATGATTTTCCTGATTGCAGTAGATTGGATAATGCAACAGACAGTGAGCCAGGCAACGAGGAAACACGCATAAAATGGATTCACACAAAAGCAGACTTGGAGGATCTGGACTTCGCCGATGATATATGAGCATGATTTCCCACAAACTGGAAGATATACAAGTGAAAAGCAACAAGCAATAAAGGTCAATAAAGCAGGATTCAATGATGGATTCATCAAATTTCGGTAGAACTCGTCAGCTGAATACTCTACATACACGGATATATGCATACTTTTGAAATCACATAGAGAGATATAAGACTGATAAGTAAATAATCTACATTGAATTAGTCATGCAGAAAGACACGTTCGAATGTTTTACAGGTCATGTTCAAATAGATAAAATTCAAAAATAGGTAAAATATATAAATTTCAAATTCTGTGTACCCATGAAAAAGATAAAGCAAATCGATATCGAATGCCAATTCGAAAATCTTTATGATCA
This sequence comes from Trichobilharzia regenti, assembly GCA_944472135.2. Lineage (NCBI taxonomy): Eukaryota > Metazoa > Platyhelminthes > Trematoda > Strigeidida > Schistosomatidae > Trichobilharzia > Trichobilharzia regenti. Next base: position 165,291,699 of record OX235270.1, read on the forward strand.
AATTATGGGGCTACATGCCACGTCCAGTGACAGCGAAAGCTGGTTGAAAGCAAAGATGGTTGATATTGCTCATCAATTTCGAGTCATGCCAACCAATCAAAAGTCGCATATCACCAAAGAACACTGGAGATCTTTAAACAAGCTCCGAAAAGACAAAAATCTTGTTATCTTACAAGCTGATAAAGGACAAAGTGTAGTGCTAATGAACAAGATAGATTATCTCGAAAAAATGCATCAAATTCTCTCTGATGAATCTAAATTCAAATTGGATAACCATGCAAAAGACCAAACGTTATCAACCGAAAGGAAAATTGTGCAGCATCTACGGTAACTCTTCAAAAATAAATACATTGACGAAACACATATAGAAATATCAAACCGATTGGGTCACAAATCCAAAAACTATACGGACGCATAAAAATACACAAACCAGGAGCGCCGTTAAGACCCATACTCTCTATGATAAACTCACCATACCACAGATTAGCACAGTGGCTATGTGGACTGTTGCAGCCTTGCTGAAACGTTTCGGAACACATATAGTCTCTGATTCATTTCAATCTGTCAATCAAGTTAAAGATTTCAATGTATCCGATAAACATTTGGTCTCTTTCGATGTTACCTCCCTTTTCACAAATGTGCTAGTCGTTGAGACTATCGACTTCATATGTAAAGAAGCTGAAGACATACCCAAACCAACATCGGAATTGAGGAAATTACTACTTTTATGTACTAAAAATGTCCAGTTCCAATTCAACGGGCGTCTGTTCCGTCAAGTTGATGGTGTCGCAATGGGAAGCCCTTTGGGACCACTTTTCGCCGACTTATTCTTATCACGCCTAGAAACCTGTACTTTGCAGCAACATATACAAGAAACAGATGTATACCTAAGATATGTTGATGACATTTTTATTGTCTGCGAAAGCAGATCAAAAGCGGAAGATCCGTTGATAAATTCAATTCATGCCATCCAAATCTCAATTTCACAGTAGAACACGAGGAAAACGATACTATTAAATTTCTAGACGTTCTTCTGACCAAAATGAATAATGGCACAATCGAAAGATCTATATTTAGAAAGTCTTCATGGACAAGACAGTACATGCATTTCAAGAGCTTTGTTCCAATCCAGCACAAAAAGAACTTAGTCAGAACACTGTTCAATAGAGCACGAAAAATTTGTTCTGACAGTACTATTGAACATGAAATAAAATCTCTGAAGGATATTTTATGTAAGAATGGATATCCTGAGAAGTTCATTAATAAATACTCCAAAGAAACTACCCCTTGCAAAACAATTCAGACAGTTCCAAAGAAACCTGTCTATATCAATTCGCCATTCAAAGGAGATGACGTACAGGAAGAAGTGAAACGAAGACTCGACAAAGCCATCAAGAGAACTTATTATGCTGCAAAACTTGTTATCCTTAACACCACCAAGCGAGTGCTTCAACAATCTGGGAAAGACCAGTCGCCAATCCTCGACACTTCAAACTGCATATATCAATTTGAGTGTGTTTGTGGCAGCAAATACATAGGTCGTACAGAAAGGCGATTGTCTACTCGCACGATGGAGCATTCGCCAAAATGGTTGAAAATAGCTGAGTGCAAAGTCCCAAAATCCTCAATAACAAAACCCCTTGTAGATTACGGACATGATATCGACGCCGTCAAGTCATTCACCATCGTCAGCAAACAAACAAACAAGAAGATGCTTGCAATTGCAGAGGCTTGTGCAATTCGAATTTACAAACCAGCTCTCTGTATACAAAAGGAGATGGTCGTCACTCTGAATCTATCATGGTAATACGCTTTACTTATTATTCTCTACTTGTTATTACTATTATTCTACCTCTTCTTCTTACTATTATTGTTATTATTATTCATGATTTTTATTCTTGATTCATTTAAATCTGTGCTTTATCCGTAAGATTATCTTAACTCACATCAACATTATTAAAATTGTTATTATAACTATTACTATTGATATTAGTCTGTTTGGAATTCTCGTTATATTCCCTAATGACTAATTGTTTATCTAAGTGATGTAATTGAAGCGTAATGCAATTTATCTTAATTTCGATCTCTCATACTCTCTCGCCCTCGCCTTATCTTTTTGAACATGACCTGGAAAACATTCGCATGTGTCTGTCTGCATGACTAATTCAATGTAGATTATTTACTTATCAGTCTTATATCTCCCAATATAATTTCAAAAGTATATATATATCCGTGTATGTAGAGTATTCAGCTGACGATGAGTTCTACCGAAATTTGATGAATCCATAATTAAATCCTGCTTTATTGACCTCTATTACTAGTTTCAAATTCGCATCACGAAATAAATGTTTTCCATTCGAAAAGCAATAAGTTGGCAGAACAAGCATCCAGAGATGAGAGGACTCCAAGTTAACGTAGAGGTGATGAAGATTCCTGGCCAACACCAACATCATCAACAACAGACAACAGACAAAAATCAGCCAGCATCAATGGGAGGAACCTGAAAGAAACAACCTCGTTTACGTACGTACCTGCGAAGCACCGTTTCAACTACAGGCGGAACTGACGAGGATATCAAACCAGCTAGGATCGGGAAAGGTTTCATTACTCTCAAGTCTGTGTGGAGGTCAACAGCACTATTCAGCCTGAAAATGAAAACAAGATCCGGAATTTCAACTCCGACCATTCTTAAAACACCGTCGACTTCTCTCACAAATGTAGAAACTGACAAGCTATTCTGAACTACCCCACTGGCAGTGATAATGCATGACTCCACTTCATTTATTTCACATATTCATTATTTTATGATGAGGATGAATAGGTGGCTGTTCCAGTTGAGTAACCAGGCGTTTGAAACCATAAGTTCTGGCCAGGTTCGAGTCTGAGTAAGAAGACTGTCAGTCACTAGAGGTGCAGAACTTCCGAAAAGTGTATCAGACTTGATTAAACCTTGGTGACTACCAGTTATGAATTGAATATTTTGCTTACACCGTCAGACACTCTAAAATCACCGTCAGGAAGTAGAGATAGATCTCTCATCACGCACGGATTTCGAAAAGGTCTTTATACAAAATGATCAAAGCAAATTCTTTTCATGTGGTTGTCTTCTCTGAGCTAGCTGGGTAGTTGATTTGCGAATCTTTCATCACCCTAGTAGGCGAAATCTTCCTTCAGCGCATACTTCAATTTGAATTGAAGTCATCTTTCAGATTTCTCCACGAGTTTATTCATCACCACTCCTGATGACCACCTTGGACGTGATTTGTTATTTTTGTGTGTTTTCATAACCCCTGTGGGCGGCTAGTTATATTGGAACTGATTGTTTCTTTGACTTGAACTTCGACCCTCTCAGTGTGTATGGGTGTATAGAAGGAGTGATGAACGGCGGACGTTGAAATGTCATGTATGCTGTCACAGTAAGAACAGAGATGCACCAAACAATCAACTACGTCGGCGAATTGCACCAAACAGAAACAGGAAACATCATTGATTTTGCACGAGACATAGTACTGGACACCATCGGGATACAGTGACAGAAGAAACTCTATCCCCCATAGCAACGAAATACTATCTCGTCTTCAAGCAATCTGCTACAGGATACAAAATATGCGCTTTCAATTTGAACCCGGGTAATTCTCTCCCGAAAATAGCAGGTGATATGAGGCTCTACACTTGGTCTATCAGTTGATTTCATTTTTTCCAAACAACCTCTGCTAGGTGACATGAGATCGATATCGATGTTCTATCGATTGATTCCATCCTTTTCAGATCACACTGGTTGTTATTATTATTGTCACTAATTATGTCACTTTTAATACACATTAGTTGACATACTGATGGATACACGTTCTCCATATGAGTTTGTTTATTAGATGGATATATCACACAGACAGTCAGTGAGTGATTGAGTGAGTGAGTGAGTGAAACAGTATTGGTATTTACTGGATGACAAAGTTTCGACCACAATTCATTAATGCTGTTCATAATCATATGAGTTATGATCACACGACTTCGAAACTTGAGATTTATAGTCTTCTTTGTTCTCTCCTATTTGTCGTCTTCATTGGGGTAGTGAACATTTCCAGATATCTGGCTGGACAAGTGTTGAATCATTCCTATTACATGTATTTTCAAATGATTCGACAAACATAGTACAAAAAATTAGGTACTACCTCGCTAAGCCAGAAATAATTCTGGTAGATAGGAAAGGACGGGCATGAGGCTAGAAACCACATCTTGTAAAATTAACACTGCTACAGAAACTTCAAGTCAATAGCTTGGAGCCGTATATTCAACTGGGGAACTTGAAGGGAAAAAGAATCTGATCAAATCTAGATCACACAGTTCATATGAACTCTACCTATTCACGTTAAACTACTTAGTATGAATAAGTAATTGGAAAGAGAGTTGTGCTTGCAGCTTCAGATGAGTGTTTAAAATTATGCAAAATTGCACCTCTTCAACATGGAGAAAATACATGATACTAGTAGAAGACATCGTGATACTATTGACAGATGTAAAAGCTGCAATAATAATGAAATGACTCGAATGTTGTCAGCTAAGTAGGTTACAAATACTAAGACAGTGTTAGGCAAGGAAGCGGAGAGAACTAATCGAATAGGTTATGCAGCTGTATGCATCCTGATGACGATGACTCATGTGTTACTCATTCCAAACTGCCAGCTCCCTCAACAAGCAATCTGAGCTGACATCGAATTAGGTTGGAAATGAGTTGGCAGTGACTAAAGCAAAACATCCAGTCAATTCATGAAGTCCTTGAGAGTTAACCTGAAACGCTTAGAGACAGGTAAGCTGACTGACTGACTGACTGGCCGTGGTCCGAAACCGACGAAACCCCAGTGGCTTCAGACTGTCAGTAAACTGACTCAAAATCTCTCTCAATGCTGTGCATATGTATTCACTTATGTGTCTGTTGTAAATTATTTTGCAATCTCGTTTAACTACTCATGACTAGACGAAATGAAACTACCAAATTTACGGTTCACACAGTTCAAAAGTATAAACACGTCAATTATTTATACCAGTGAGGGTGTAAATGTCTTCACACACACACACACATTCACACACAAACACTGGGACCACTAACAGATGAGAAGAGTCCTCATCAATATTGGCATATTGTCATCTCACACTGATCCCTGATGTCAATTATCATTAAACATTTAGAACAAACTTAAGCCATTTTAGTTAAACAATTCGCCTAAATGAAATAATTGGAATAATTAACAAGTTTGTTTCAATGAGAGAGACAGACAGAGAGAGAGAGCGAGGGAGAGAGAAAATAATTTTGAAACAAACTCTGTTTGGTAGTTACTGAACAACTCCTAATTCTAGTGTTCTACTAGAAAGCTTGTTCATTTTATAGTCTCAGCTAATCCTCACTTACAACTTGTAATAATTGAATGGTAGACTTTCCCGTCGATTGATTGGACCGAAGTACTTGGTCTCAGGTTGACATGTCTGTTGGCTTCTTGTGTAGATGCTTCGACAATGTCTGGGAATGAAATCAGAATTCAACTTTTGGATGGTGACTACTAGTGGAATCCAGGATAACGCGAATTTCGTCCTATTTGGGACTCGTGGTCAGCTAAATATATACCTGCATTCCCTAGTGAGTGATCATGTTCCTACCGAGGCTAGAACCCAGTGTCCACAGTTTCAAACGCCAAAGTGGCTCAAGTGATTTGGTGGATAACACTCTCTTTCGAATATATTCTCGACATCTTCGAAATGTTCTACCTTATCTGCACTCGAATTGATCAAGCCACAAAGGAGAGACGACGGAGTACTAGATCGGTTAAGCGTTGGAATATCTGGACTGTCTGTATTCATTAGCCCCAAAGGCATGGGAACGTGTTTGTATAAGTCAACTGGTGCGGTATTGGCCGTTTTCGGAACGCCATCAGGATGAATGGGAATGTGATGACAGACTCTTACGAGGTCGATCTTGGAGAAAGCTTTAACACTCGGTATACAGCTAGCGAAACAGTTTGTGAATAGTAGTGGCTACCTGTCAAGTACCGTTCGCTTCTTCAAAGCTCGGTAATCGCCACATGGCTGTATTTCACCGGAAGACTTTTAGGCACTATATGAACTGGTGAAGAGCTTCCACGAGCAGCCAGATGGTTCTAAGCTTAAGCATTTTGCAGAATTCTGTCTTTGAGAAAAAAGGTTGTTTTAGATTGATGCATCGAGGCCGTGCGAAAACTAGTGGCCAATTGGTTTTAATATGGTGAACGAGTAATGTCTCAATTTGTCTTCTCCGAAGGAAGGTTGGGGAAGATCGCGGAACTGATCCACTCATTCGGTAAACGGAGAAGTCGGCTTGCGTGTGACCATCAGATTTGAATACGATGCTGTGCTGATTGTACAAGTAATGTACGCTTGATTGTTGGAGGCAATCGATTTTGGACATATTGGACCTACTTTCGATTTTTTCTTAGGCTTGTTCATTATTTATATCCCATTGTATTATTACTCAATATTGCATTTCGTTTCTTATATACAAATACAAATATATAGTTCGCGGCTACGTACGTTTTCGTCGGCCCCACGCGTTGTCGAAATTCAATTTCGTTAACAATTCAGCAACAATCTTCCCAAGTTTTCACCCTTTCTTCATCAAAAAACGTTGTTCGTCGTTGACCGTGAACAGCGACGTTAGCACAACATACATATCAGAGGACAAGAACGTGGATATACTGGAAATTGGTGAACCGATCATATCGAAACACTTTCCGGATTATTATCATCATTCTCACACCCGTGGATCTATACATATCACATATTTTGAAGTGATTTCATTGTGTTGTGTCAACGAGGAACCCGCATTTTCTCGTGGTAAGGATCACCATTTTGTCTCACTCTTCGATATATATTCAGTTTGTATAAGTTTTGCTAATTTGTTTTCTACAAACGACTTTTCAACTAATTCTACACTGACCTTGGCGGCCTGCTTAAATCTTCGGCTACCAAATACCTTAAACACTACAAATCATATTGCATCTAATTTCTCATTTCCGATTCATCATTTTAAATTACTAAATCTGATTCAATTATGACCTCTAATCGGATTATTTATTCTCGCGACTATTTATTATCCTTAAAACCTCCTGATCTGCAATTCCATGAAACAGACAAACAGAGCATCATTCCGGGTGTCAAAGAGCCTTGAAAACAAACTCCTATTCAATTCATGACTGTTTCTCGCAATTATGAGTACTAATTGTCGCTCCCTGTCCGTCAAAATTAACTGTATTCAATCACTTGTTTCTTCCATTATATATCGTATTAATCGGATCATATCACTTCGAGAAACATGGCTACATGATCTATATGATGACAATCTGGTGTATCTAAATGACTTCAAATTATTTAGACAAGATCGGTGTAGTTGAAGGAAGAAACGCGGTGGCGGTGTCACCATTTTCTTTACTTCACACTGGTGTAAGTCTAATAATGTATGTTTCAAATTCTCTAGTGACAATATTGACTGCCTCAACATTCCGTCGGATTTGCCTTCAAGAATAAAATCGATGTTTTTGTGGGCACCAGTGAATGTTCGAGTTTATTCTTCACCACTCCTGGTGTGGACCTGATTTGTTATAGGCGGCTATTTAATTTGGAACTGATTGTTTCTTTGACTTGAGCTTCGACCCTTTGAGAGTGTATGTGTGTGTGTTTGTGTGAGGTTTCCTTGTTATCGGCTGATAAATTTTGTCTATCCTGATGTGTCTACTGATCGATGATTCACTGGAATGCAAGGCAGCCTTCTAAATATTCTCTAACACTTTCGTCGTTTTCTCTGTCTAATATTTGAACGTGGGTTGTCCTAGTGGAATTGGTGTCCGTCGATGTCTGTAAAGTTCACTTTTAACAGTTTGAAATTATTTGGGCATTGGGTATATGTCGTGCTAAAACGGGATCTACACAGTTCATTCTTAGAGAAAATAAAAACAATCTATCTCCCAGAATCCAGTTTATTTCGGAAGTAGGCAGAATCAGACGTCGGTGAACAGTCTGGCATTTCTAGACTGGCTGTGTAGTGAAGAGGAGGGTAAACGGACATTTTGGTATATCCATATTCAGGAAGAAAATCCATTACAGCAAATACTTAGACTTCGGATCATCACACACCAGCAGCGCCAAAGTATCAGTTGTTCCACGTCTTCTTAGACTAGCACACTCTCTGATGTTAACGGAGGAGAAGGTAGAAAAAAGAAGAAGAAATATCAAATATTACTGAAATTCTCCTCAAGTGAAACAACTTCCCAAGGAACTTTATCAATAAATCCAACACTGACATTAGGTATGTTCGAAAACGTGGACCCCAACAGTGGTCATTTTAAATAGAACGGAGACGTCGGACGATATCAGAAGAGTACTCAATAAACTCGACATTAGAGGTTTCTTCAATCATCAAACACGCCCACTGCGAAGCAACCGTGTTCACATAAAAGAGCGAATCCCTCAACATTCTCTATCTAATGGTGTTTATGAAATAAAGTGCCTGCTTGGAATGTGATGCGATATACATCGGACAAACATCGCTAGAGAGAAACCAAAATCAGAAGAAATGAACACCGTAGAGCATCTTTTCAACCAATGCGAAATTAATGCAGTTGAACTAGATAAGCTGGAAAAATCATCAGTCAAAGCTCGCCTACACTCCATAGAATCAGGCCACAAAATTGATTTAGACAATATTGAAATCGTAATCCAGAAAAAGCATTTCACAAATCACAAAGAATGTCACATATCATCAGAAGCACTTCAAATCATCAAGTGGAATCCAAATTGTCTGAACCCAATAGGAATGATGGACTAAAACAGTATCTGACATGGTTACAACACCTCCCTCCCCTTCCCCTTGAAGTGACGAAATCAACACGAATGTGATAAGCAAGTTCACTATGTAAACACACACACACACACAGTGCTTCTATAATTTTACACACTGATCTCATCCAACAATCTAAACCTGATTTTGTTATCTTTACCAATGGACCAATTCGACAACGCAAAAGTAATCCTATGCTGAGGAACGATTATTCAGTTGTTATAGATAAGCTGAGTGGATTTTGTAAATTCTGGTTCAATAATACATTGATAAAGCTACAAGCATTATATAGCGAAACGTCGGTAAAAATGACAATATCGTTTCGTTTTTCATTCATTGGGAAACACAAGAAAACCCTTTATCCTTGTTCTTATATCTCTAATTTGTCTCTAATAGTTCAATTGTAATCGTTTCGCTTCTTGATGGCAAAGTTAAGGAAAGCGTCTTGTTAGGAACTCGTCGCCAATATATTATGGGGACGTTGACGATATCATGGTGTGACCGAGTGTGAATATACGCTAATCAGATATAAGGCGGACAGTAACGTGTACAGATTGGTATTTCTGAGTAGTTAATTTGTCCTGACGCGAAAGAGGAAAATCAGAAGACCCTCACGTTCATGAAGATACGAGTATTTTCGAACAAGGAAAATTAACTGTCACACAAAAGTGTTGTTAGTGGAAAAGTACGACAGAGTATGAAAGTGTGTGTGTGAATTAACTGTTGTTGTTCAATCAATACAAGAGTATATAGAAAATAACTCAACTAACACACATTAACCAATCAGACGACAGATAAGGTGGTTTTTCTTACCCCTCCCACCCATACTGGATTCTGATTGGTTGTAATATCACGTGACCAAGGTCGTACATCCATAGTTTGCTTAGTTAATGGGCAGACACGATAGATCTATTGTCAGTTATGCTGGAATAACGATCAATAAATAGACAGATTGATATAATTAACCATAAGTGGCTTTAGAAGTGAAAATTAAGAGTTGTAAATTACACGGTACTCAACGGAACAAAGATAGAAGTTTGATGATGAGGTTAAAATTGCTCTTGAGTAGTGAGAATAAAGGTGGTAGTTGAGTGTCAATTTAACAAGTGTGAAGAGGGTGTGAAAATGTACACAAAAGGAGCATATGAAACTGATAATAGTGAATTAATTATTAAAACAAAAGCAAACTAAAAGTAATATTAAAGATTAAGAACAAAACAAAAAATCAACATTTTTTTACAGGGAACGATTAGTGAAGAGGTTAGGGCCAAGGTAGAATAAGAGACTGAACAAACCTTTCCTTCATACAATTCATCAATACAACCCTGAACTCTGCATATTTAGATATTAAGTGTCGAGTATTATGTAATGAAGGGAAGTCAGTCGACGGAGTTGTGAATCTATATCGATTGAGATGGCTAGGACATGTGTTGCGCAAGAAGAGTCGTCTGCTTCCTCGACGCGCATTGTTAGCTGACAAAGGATCAAGCGGACAGAGACCAGTTGGTGGTTGTCAAACCAGAACATGGCTTCATCAGTCAATGAAATCCATAACAGTAAGTTCACGCCAACCACGTAGGGAAGTGTAGACTTCCTAGTTGAGGTCCTCGAGATTCTAAGAACCAACGGGTGGAGATGATTGGTGATACAGATCGAAATTGCTGTCAGTGGCGCTGTGAACTTCTCTATCCATTAAACCCTATTGTTTTTCCCATTGTCATTGAAGAGACTGTACACATAAAGTGCATATCTTTGCTAGGCATACGATTGAAGCCTATATACTGTATTCAGTGTAGACATGGTGTAACAACAAATAATTCCCCGAATTTATTAGTCTACAGAATTCTTTATTCAGCACTGCATACTGACATTCATTGTTTTAAGTCAACTTCTTAAGCTGATGGCACACGGATAAGCATCCACACCATTTGACACACAGTCGTGTCATATTCATTTGTTCGTGCATTCACCTAAGCAATCATCATAGCTCAACGATTTTGACCCTGAAATACACCTCTTATGTATTTCAGACGATCTGGAGGTGGATAGATCTCTCTACTATACTGAAAGAACGTGAAGGCCGTTCGATACTCTATAGATATGATGATTATAATGCTAGTTCAAAGATTATCCGTGATTTTCCTCAGGCTCTTGTTGCACTGGAATTCATCCTACGGCACCAAACTCACTTCACAGCAAATTTTGTATTTATATTACATGTGTGAGCTAATATTCATGCCGTGTCTGCAAACAGTGAACACATTTCTCCAATAATATTAACATTTATTAGTGAATTATGTTGCTACTTGTACATTTTTTCGAACCTAGCACACCTATGTGAGGCAAAGAAGAACGCATAGGAGTCAGATGGAGGATAGCGTTGTCATCTTTGAGGAGTCTGATGACTGAATAAATGAATACTGGAACTGTGTTTGAGCCACACAACTAACTAACTTTTGGTCTATTCCAAATGACTGAAAACGTATTTAAGAAGAAGTTAGCCTGCATGTAGTTCTGTCAGTGCACTGTAGCAACCAAGCTGTTACGGTTTCTAAGATTGTAACTGATTACAGAGGTAGGTTTAGTTATTGATCTACAAGAGTGGAGAAGAAGATTAGTTCAGATATCTTTTCCAGAGAGTCTCTACCTTTATTTAGTCTATTGCAACACTCAGCGGAGTCCAGACCACATTCTGAGCCAAGAGCTTCAGAAGTAGATTGTCGTCGCACTCCCTTTTAATTAAGCTTGTCATTCAGCCGGATTATACTGAGAATAAGCGGGCGCAATTCTAAAATATGTCGAACGCACACTTTGTATGATAAAACTCCTATTTGATAGCAAAAGAAACTGAAAGTGATACAACGTAGAAGCCTCTGTGTTTTATATCCACTGTAATTGGTTTGTTCAGAGAAGGTTGAATTACTAGAGTTTCTGATGCCGAGATCTACGATAAGGTTAACTTCGGTCAGATTTCGCCAATTCATTTCAGTATCTAGGCAAAGATTAATGTCGCCAAAGCAAATTCAGACGCATTTGTCAGTGTTATACTTCAGACAGAAATAAGCCCACCATTATCTGAAACTAATTAGTCCAGGAAAAATATCATTTGTCAAGTCGTATAATTCATGGCCATTGTAGGAGTAAAAGACTCCGAGTTCATCAGTATATAGGAGTGATTTACGTGAAGTGAAGCAGTCATAAATACTATTAATGTAGACTATAAATAGAAGGGGTCCTAGGACACTACCCTCTACAAAACCATTTGTGATCTGCCTAGGATGAGAAACACGGATTCGAATCTGGTTATTTTTATCCTATCGCTTAGACACGGCTTCAGTCAGCCAAGCAATGGATTACGAGTTCCACAGGAATGCAGCTTCTTCAAGAGAATACTTTGAGAAACCATGTGAAATACCTTCGATATATTGTAGTAGAGAACGATTGCTAGTTTCTTACTTCCTTCGTGACTCCCAGTAATGTAGACGGAGATATTAGTGTGACAAGTAGCTCAGATCCCATTTTTGAGAGGCTCATGTTGACACCTTGCAACAAGATCTTCCCTAAGTAGATTGTTGTACTTTAACAACTCTCCCGAAAACTTGCAAGATAACTGGTGTTATGTTTATAGGTCTAAAATTGTGAACGTCAGCCTAAGGACCAGATTTGTAGTGTAGGATTATAAAGCTGGTTTTCAACTCAATGTGGTAAGTGCCAGTGTCCATAAACGAGGAGAATACGAAGTGGGAGAGAAATTTCACACCAACCGTTTTGAAAATTATCGAGGAGATTCCATCCGGTCCAGTTCTAGTAGAATGTCTAAGGTATTAAATGGCTTGTACTATTAGCTCACTGGTGAACACGATGCTCCTGAGAGAGAAGCTAGTCAGGGGTGCAGTTTCATTAGAGGTGCATATTTCTAAACTAAAATTCGCAGATCAGTCACTGAAATGTTCACAGATGATGGCTGGGTTACTTTAGACTACTTTGTTGTGAAGTAAGCAAGGGCTGTCATTTGTGGACATCATTCGGTTTTTAAGAAGCACTGACGAATTCTAAGCTTTGGATTTTACTCGTCTTGATGTTTAGGTAAATTTACAGTCTTCTTATGAGCTGCAGTATATAGGAACAGGGTTACATTCTTATAAGAGAGAGATATCACAGTCTCCAGGATGCCAGTAGTAAAGTAATCGTCCCACTGATTGCATCGAGTGAGTTCTTGGACTATTCCCCAATCTATGTGCTCGTAACTACGCTATCTCATGATCCATGAATCGTGTTTGCTCCTTGTATTTAGTGATGAGAGAGTCAGAGAGCAGAGTCCCATTGGTAAGTCGCTACTGGAAAATATGTCACCAACATATATGAAACGAGTATTATGTCATAGCAGAACACAGGGTTTACAATATTACCACGGACAGGTTCCTGGACGCATTGCTTCCAACCATAGCAAGCAATGGTATAAGGTATTTAGCCGGATCATCGGGGGAAAGAACCATTTAAGCAGTTAATTTCTTCAAGGCTTAAGTGCCCTTCATTTATTTTACAAGCAGTACTAAACGAGGAGACATTGGCACACAGTTTAGTCATCAATGAATCAGTTGTTATCAGACTTGATTAAACCTTGGTGACTACCAGTTATGAATTCAATATTTTGCTTACACCGTCAGACACTCTAAAATCACCGTCAGGAAGTAGAGATAGATCCCTTATCACGCACGGATTTTGAAAAAGCCTTCATAGAAAATGATCAAAGCAAATTCTTTTCATGTGGTTGTCTTCTCTGAGCTAGCTGGGTAGTTGATTTGCGAATCTTTCATCACCTACTAGGCGACATCTTCTTTCAGCGCATACTTCAATTTGAATTGAAGTCATCTTTTAGATTTCTCCACGAGTTTATTCATCACCACTCCTGGTGACCACCCTGCACGTGATTTGTTGTGGGCGGCTACTTATATTGGAACTGATTGTTTCTTTGACTTGAACTTCGACCCTCTCAGTGTGTATTTGTGTAAGCAACACCAACGCCAAGACTGTTATACTGTTGAATACGAAGACAGCTTTTGTGACCCACATACACAACGACATTCAACACAACCATCCTCCAGACATCATTTCATATTCCATTCACAATCAAAAGTTTAGTCGCTTAGCCTGATAGCTATCTCGTGTGCTCATTCAACTGTCCACAGGAACTCTACTCTCGCCCGTATGAATAATCCAGGTGAGGTACAAGAACTAATAGGAAGGCAGCTTCGAGTGATACACGACATGCTAACAACTAGCCAACCTGTAGCTAATTCGCCAGTCATCCGGAATTACTCCACAGTTAGATCAGTTGTATTGGCTGGAAACCACAGAGCAGGACACGGTAAATGGATAGAAGGAGTGATGAACGGCGGACGTTGAAATATCATGTATGCTGTCACAGTGAGAACAGAGATGAACCAACCGATCAACTACGTCGGCGAATTGCACCAAACAGAAACAGGAAACACCATTGATTTTGCACGAGACATAGTACTGGACACCATCGGGATACAGTGACAGAAGAAACTCTATCCCCCATAGCAACGACATACTGTCTCGACGTCAAGCAGTGTGCTACAGGATACAAAATATGCGCTTTCAATTTGAACCCGGGTAATTCTCTCCCGAAAATAGCAGGTGATATGAGGCTCTACACTTGGTCTATCAGTTGATTTCATTTTTTCCAAACAACCTCTGCTAGGTGACATGAGATCGATATCGATGTTCTATCGATTGATTCCATCCTTTTCAGATCACACCGATTGTTATTATTATTATTGTCACTAATTATGTCACTTTTAATACACATTAGTTGACATACTGATGGATACACGTTCTCCATATGAGTTTGTTTATTAGATGGATATATCACACAGCTATTCAGTGAGTGAGTGAGTGAGTGAGTGAGTGAAACAGTATTGGTATTTACTGGATGACAAAGTTTCGACCACAATTCATTAATGCTGTTGAAGCTCATATGAATTATGATCACACGACTTCGAAACTTGAGATTTATAGTCTTCTTTGTTCTCTCCTATTTGTCGTCTTTATTGGGGTAGTGAACATTTCCAGATATCTGGCTGGACAAGTGTTGAATCATTCCTATTACATGTATTTTCAGGTGATTCGATAAATATAGTACAAAAAATTAGGTACTACCTCGCTAAGCCAGAAATAATTCTGGTAGAGAGGAAAGGTTGGTCATGAGGCTAGAAACCCCATCTTGTAAAATGAACGCTCCTACAGAAACTTCAAGCCAATAGCTTGGAGTCGTATATTCAACTGGGGAACTTGAAGGGAAAAAGAATCTGATGAAATCTAGATCACACAGTTCATATGAACTCTATCTATTCACATTAAACTACTTAGTATGAATAAGTAATTGGAAAGAGAGTTGTGCCTGCAGCTTCAGATGAGTGTTTAAAATTATGCGAAATTGCACCTCTTCAACATGGAAAAAATACATGATACTAGTAGAAGACATCGTGATACTATTGACAGATGTAAAATCTGCAATAATAATGAAATGACTCGAATGTTGTCAGCTAAGTAGGTTACAAATACTAAGACAGTGTTAGGCAAGGAAGCGGAGAGAACTAATCGAATAGGTTATGCAGCTGTATGCATCCTGATGACGATGACTCATGTGTTACTCATTCCAAACTGCCAGCTCCCTCAACAAGCAATCTGAGCTGACATCGAATTAGGTTGGAAATGAGTTGGCAGTGACCAAAGCAAAACATCCAGTTGTAACAACAGAAGACAAGGGCGAAGCAACAGATCGTTTTATTATGAAAATCAACACGTATTTATACATCTTTCAACTACATTATTATAGACAAACGCAGTCATCTGATTGGTTGTTTAGGTAGACAAACTCAGGCTTCTGATTGGTTGTTTCGGGATTCCTTGACAAATAGAGTTCTCTCTGCGAATCATATTTTGCCACGTTAACTTTGCTGTGATTGGTTGTTGACTCAGGCTTGTTCATATTTTCTCACGGCCCATATTAGTGACCTAGACCTTAACGTAGATTAGTGCCAACCAATCGGCTAGCAGCCTGCTCTCACCACACTCGTCCCCCCGTCAAATAGCTTCGTGCGCAGACGTTCCGACCTTCTGGGTGCTACATCCTCTAGTTGAGGATTGTTACTGACCGGCTTGTCACACTGTACCCATCTTTGGAGCTGACTGGCGTTAACTCGTTTCTGTTTATCACCTACGGCGTCTACCCATCGTGTCGCGTGTTCCGTCATTACCAAGAGGTACTGATTACCATTGGATGTCTGAGGAAATGGACCCATGACATCTACGGACCACAAGTCACCTATCGCGGTAACTGGAATCGACTGAAGTGGTGGTCGTATATACCGGTCACCTTTCATCAGCT
Source organism: Trichobilharzia regenti (assembly GCA_944472135.2). Classification (NCBI taxonomy): domain Eukaryota; kingdom Metazoa; phylum Platyhelminthes; class Trematoda; order Strigeidida; family Schistosomatidae; genus Trichobilharzia; species Trichobilharzia regenti. The sequence continues at coordinate 165,307,976 of OX235270.1, forward strand.
GGCACCGTGGACATCCAAGTACGTATCTTGCTACGTCTTCTCTCATACCTGGCCAGTACATACTTTGTCTTAGGAGATCGGTCGTTCTGGCCACGCCTGTATGCGCTAGCTGGTGACATTCTTCTATCATGTCGTGGCGCGACGATTGAGGTATGACAGCCAGCCAGCTTCCGTCGTTCTCTCGCCAGGTCAGAGTCCCGTAGGCATTCACTCTGAGTCGATCCCTCTGTCTGAGTAGTGTGGTTAGCTCCTTACTCGCCGTAGTTTGATCCACTTCTATTCCGTTGGTGATCACCTGTATTACTGTATTCAGCGTATCGTCCAACCTCTGCCTACGTGCAAGTCTTAGTGGGTCTTGTTCTACTGCATGCACTCCGTAAGCGACCTCGGGCAACTCAGACTCATCTTCTGGTCTCGATAACAAATCTGCCAAGACATTTTCACTTCCAGGAACGTGTGAGATCGTAAAATCGTACTCCTGAAGACGCAACATCCACCGTGACAACTTCCCCCGTGGGTCTCTCGCTGTCTTCAAAAATTGTAGCGGCTTATGATCAGTTTCGATGTGGAACCGCCGGCCGAGTAAATAAGGTCTCCATTTGTCGACTGCCCATACCATTGCTAAACATTCTTTTTCTATCGTTGAATACTTTCTCTCTGCGAGTGTCAAAACCCTACTGGCATACTCAACGATTCCCTCGTCCTGTCTTAGGACCGCACCTATAGCGTAGTCACTGGCATCTGTGCACACTGTGAACTGTCTTCCTGGCACAGGTAGTTTTAGCGTCATTTGTTGGTGGTCGAGCAGCTGTTTAATTCTGTCGAATGTCCTCTGCGATTCTTCCGACCAAACAAACTTTGGCTCACCTAGTAGCCTGTATAGAGGGGCTGCTATCTCATTGAAGTTCTTCACGAAGCGGCTATAAAACGCTGCTCTACCCAAGAATTGTCTCAGTTTTCTCTTTGAATTCGGGGCTGGAATCGTTTTAATCGTCAAAATTTTCTCCGGCAGTGGTTTAATCTCACCATTTCCCACTTTATGTCCCAACAGAGTAACATTCTTTTTGGCTATCTGGGACTTGGTTTTGTTGACGCGTAGTCCAAACTCTTCGATGCGTCGCAGCACGGCTTCTACATGGTTGACGTGATCGTTTTCGTTTTGACTGTATATGACGAGATCATCACCATAAACCTCCACGTTTTTCAAGTTCCTAAGTAATAGCTTCATCAGTCGTCTGAACGTAAACGGTGCACCTGCTAGTCCAAACGGCATGCGTTTAAATCGATATTGTGTCTGACCCACGATGAAAGCCGTCTTATCTCTATCACCTTGTTTTATCGGTATCTGCCAGTATCCTGAGCGAAGATCGAGAACCGAAAACACATTCGCGCCTTGTAGGCGATCTAAAGTTTCTACCACTGTTGGCATGGCACACGGTCTTAACTCTGTCATACTGTTTAACTGTCGAAAATCAACACAGAATCTATACTTCCCATTCGCTTTTTTTACTAACAGCACTGGAGAGTTGTACGGGCTATCAGCTTCCTCAATAATGTCATCTTTTAACATCTCTTGCACTTGTCGCTCCACTTCGCCTTCCAGATGACATGGAACTCTTCGCGTTGTAAATGACCTTACTTTCGGATCACTTAACGGAATTTCATGATTCACCTTATCGCAATAACCGTATGGGTCGCCATCTCCAGTGAACAGATGATCGTATTTACTAATTAACTCTGTCACATTGTGTACCGTCGGCAGCTTAATCGCTGCTATCTCGCTGGTCTCATACATGTTGATATGCCCGTATTTCGTGACCACCACGTTCGCTTGCGTGTCGATTATGGCACCAATCTCACGCAGAAAATCCGCTCCTAATATCGTTCGCTGTAGTTCGGGTACAACAATGAAAGGAAACGTCACCTCGCAGCCACCAACAACGACCGTACAGTTCGATCTACCCGTTATACGCAACACATACCCGCCTACTGTTTGTACTGTCAATGAACACGGGCTAACACTCTTACATAAATTCTTATCTATTAACGACACGGCCGCCCCTGTATCTATCAAACATACTACTTCTCGATCATTCACTCGCAACTTCGAATACAGAGCGCCTTTCTCAATAGCCCCCACTAAATCTAGGTTCATACGAAAGAAAGAACAAGCATTATACCGTCTGAAATTTTTTCTTTTCCGCCTTTCTGGGCAGTATCTTCTCCAGTGTCCCGGCTTACCGCATTCAAAACACCGGTCTTTTCTATCAGCCAACTTTAACGCCGCCACTTCCCGCTGCAATGCTTCAATTTTCTGCTCATATTCGTTTGGTTTTGGTTGGTCTATAGCGGCTACCGTTGTGCTCAGCAGCTGTCTGGTCACCTTCGCCAGCTCACTAATATCCATCGGCTGCGTTGCGTTAACCAGTTGTAATCGCTGAGAAATGTGGTCTGGGACACTCTCGATGAATTGGGAAGACAGTAACTGCGCTTCTGATTCTTCATCTAAAGTGGGAAGCGCGCGTCGAAGTAGATTAGTCAGTTTCACCGCCAACACTAGCGGGTCTCCATCAGGTCCAAGCTTCATTGACCGGAACTGCTGCATTGCTAGCTGTCTGTCTGTTTCGCTGTCAAACTCGGACACTAGTCGTTCAACCAATTTCTTCCAAGACGCTGTGCCATTTGACCTGTCTACGCTGTCATATGCAGCCTTCGCTCGGCCTCTCAACAGCGTCCCCAAGACAACTGCCTTCGCTGCCTGCTCCTTGACACCCACCAGCTCAGCAACAGCCTCGAAGTCACGTAAGAAGCTCCTTATGTCTCCTTCTTCAAACGCAGCTGGCCACGGGATCTTCATTTTCTGGAGGCAGCGACACCAAATGTAACAACAGAAGACAAGGGCGAAGCAACAGATCGTTTTATTATGAAAATCAACACGTATTTATACATCTTTCAACTACATTATTATAGACAAGCGCAGTCATCTGATTGGTTGTTTAGGTAGACAAACGCAGGCTTCTGATTGGTTGTTTCGGGATTCCTTGACAAATAGAGTTCTCAATCTGCGAATCATATTTTGCCACGTTAACTTTGCTGTGATTGGTTGTTGACTCAGGCTTGTTCATATTTTCTCACGGCCCATATTAGTGACCTAGACCTTAACGTAGATTAGTGCCAACCAATCGGCTAGCAGCCTGCTCTCACCACACAGTCAATTCATGAAGTCCTTGAGAGTTAACCTGAAACGCTTAGAGACAGGTAAGCTGACTGACTGACTGGCCGTGGTCCGAAACCGACGAAACCCCAGTGGCTTCAGACTGTCAGTAAACTGACTCAAAATCTCTCTCAATGCTGTGCATATGTATTCACTTATGTGTCTGTTGTAAATTCTTTTGCAATCTCGTTTAACTACTCATGACTAGACGAAATGAAACTACGAAATTTACGGTTCACAAAGTTCAAAAGTATAAACACGTCAATTATTTATACCAGTGAGGGTGTAAATCTCTTCACACACACACACACACACAAAAAACACTGGGACCACTAACAGATGAGAAGAGTCCTCATCAATATTGGCAGATTGTCATCTCACACTAATCCTTGATGTCAATTATCATTAAAAATATAGAACAAAATGTAAGTCATTTTAGTTAAACAATTCGCCTAAATGAAATAATTGGAATAATTAACAAGTTTGTTTTAATGAGAGAGACAGGCAGAGAGAGAGAGAGAGAGAGGGAGAGAGAAAATAATTTTGAAACAAACTCTGTTTGGAAGTTACTGAACAACTCGTAATTCCAGTGTTCTACTAGAAAGCTTGTTCATTTTATAGTCTCAGCTAATCCTCACTTACAACTTGTAATAATTGAATGGTAGACTTTCCCGTCGATTGATTGGACCGAAGTACTTGGTCTCAGGTTGGCATGTCTGTTGGCTTCTTGTGTAGATGCTTCGACAATGTCTGGGAATGCAATTAGAATTCAACTTTTGGATGGTGACTACTAGTGGAATCCAGGATAACGCGAATTTCGTCCTATTTGGGACTCGTGGTCAGCTAAATATATACCTGAATTCCCCAGTGAGTGATCATGTTCCTACCGAGGCTAGAACCCAGTGTCCACAGTTTCAAACGCCAAAGTGGCTCAAGTGATTTGGTGGATAACACTCCCGTTCGAATTTATTCTCGACATCTTCGAAATGTTGTGCCTTATCTGCACTCGAATTGATTGAGCCACAAAGGAGAGACGACGGAGTACTAGATCGGTTAAGCGTTGGAATATCTGGACTGTCTGTATTCATTAGCCCAATCGACATGGGAACGTATTTGTATAAGTCAACTGGTGCGGTATTGGCGGTTTTCGGAACGTCATCAGGATGAATGGGAATGTGATGACAGACTCTTACGAGGTCGATCTTGGAGAAAGCTTTAACACTCGGTAAACAGCTGGCGAAATAGTTTGTGAATGACTTTTAGACACCATATGAACTGGTGAAGAGCTTCCACGAGCGGCCAGATGGTCAGATGGTTCTAAGCTTAAGAATTTTGCAGAATTCTGTCTTTGAGAAAAAAGGTTGTTTTAGATTGATGCATCGAGGCCGTGCGAAAACTTGTGGCCAATTGGTTTTAATATGGTGAACGAGTAATGTCTCAATTTGTCTTCTCCGAAGGAAGGTTGGAGAAGATCGCGGAACTGATCCACTCATTCGGTAAACGGAGAAGTCGGCTTGCGTGTGACCATCAGATTTGAATACGATGCTGTGCTGACTGTACCAGTAATGTACGCTTGATTGTTGGAGGCGATTGATTTTGGACATATTGGACCTACGTTCGATTTTTTCTTAGGCTTGTTCATTATTTATATCCCATTGTATTATTATTCAATATTGCATTTCGTTTCTTATATACAAATACAAATATATAGTTCGCGGCTACGTACGTTTTCGTCGGCCCCACGCGTTTTCGAAATTCAATTTCGTTAACAATTCAGCAACAATCTTTCCAAGTTTTCACTCGTGCTTCATGAAAAAACGTTGTTCGTCGTTGACCGTGAACAGCGAATTTAGCACCACATATCAGAGTGTAAAATCGTGGAAATACTGGAGATTGGTGAACCGATCATATCGAAACACTTTCCGGATTATTATCATCATTCTCACACCCGTGGATCTATACATATCACATATTTTGAAGTGATTTCATTGTGTTGTGTCAACGAGGAACCTGCATTTTCTCGTGGTAAGCATCACCATTTTGTCTCACTCTTCGATATATATTCAGTTTGTATAATTTTTCTATTTTGTTATCCACAAACCACTTTTCAACTAATTCTTCACTGACCTTGGCGGCCTGCTTAAATCTTCGGCTACCAAATACCTTAAACATCACAAATCATATTGCATCTAATTTCTCATTTCCGATTCATCATTTTAAATTACTAAATCTGATTCAATTATGACCTCTAATCGGATTATTTATTCTCGCGACTATTTATTATCCTTAAAACCTCCTGATCTGCAATTCCACAAAACAGACAAACAGAGCATCATTCCGGGTGTCAAAGAGCCTTGAAAACAAACTCCTATTCAATTCGTGACTGTTCCCGAAATTATGAGTACTAATTGTCGCTCCCTGTCAGCTAAAATTAACTGTATTCAATCACTTGTTTCTTCCATTATATATCGTAATACTGGGATCAAATCACTTCGAGAAACATGACTACATGATCTATATGATGACAATCTGGTGTATCTAAATGACTTCAAATTATTTAGACAAGATCGGTGTAGTTGAAGGAAGAAACGCGGTGGCGGTGTCGCCATTTTCTTTAATTCACACTGGTGTACGTCTAATAATGTATGTTTCAAATTCTCTATTGACAATATTAACTGCCTCAACATTCCGTCGGATTTGGCTTCAAGAGTAAAATCGATGTTTTGGTGGGCACCAGTGAATGTTCGAGTTTATTCTTCACCACTCCTGGTGTGGACCTGATTTGTTATAGGCGGCTATTTAATTTGGAACTGACTGTTTCTTTGACTAAAATTCGACCCTCTGAGAGTGTATGTGTGTGTGTTTGTGTGAGGTTTCCTTCTTATCGGCTGATAAATTTTGTCTATCCTGATGTGTCTTCTGATCGATGATTCACTGGAATGCAAGGCAGGCTTCTAAATATTCTCTAACGCTTTTGTCGTTTTCTCTGTCTAATATTTGAACGTGGGTTGTCCTAGTGGAATTGGGGTCCGTCGGTGTCTGTAAAGTTCAATTTTAACAGTTTGAAAAAATTTGGGCATTGGGTATATGTTGTGCTAAAACGAGATCTACACAGTTCATTCTTACAGAAAATAAAAACAATCTATCTCTCAGAATCCAGTTTATTTCGGAAGTAGGCAGAATCAGACGTCAGTGAACACTAGCATTTCTAGACTGGCTGTCTAGTTAAGAGGAGGGTAAACGGACATTTTGGTATATCCATATTCAGGAAGAAAATCCATTACAGCAAATACTTAGACTTCGGATCATCACACACCAGCAGCGCCAAAGTATCAGTTGTTCCACGTCTTCTTAGACTAGCACACTCTCTGATGTTTGCGGATGAGAAAGTAGAGAAATAAGAAGAAATATTTAATAATACTGAAACTCTTCTCAAGGAAAACAACAACCCAAGGAACTTTATCAATAAATCCAACACTGACATTAGGTATGTTCGAAAACGTGGACCCCAACTTTTATCATTTTAAATAAAGTGAAGGCGTAGGACGATATCAGAAGAGTACTCAATAAACTCGACATTAGAGGTTTCTTCAATCATCAGACACGCCCACTGCGAAGCAACCGTGTTCACATAAAAGAGCGAATCCCTCAACATTCTCTATCTAATGGTGTTTATGAAATAAAGTGCCTGCTTGGAATGTGATGCGATATACATCGGACAAACATCGCTAGAGTCAAATCAAAATCAGAAGAAATGAACACCGTAGAGCATCTTTTCAACCAATGCGAAATTAATGCAGTTGAACTAGATAAGCGGGAAAAATCATCAGTCAAAGCTCGCCTACACTCCATAGAATCAGGCCACAAAATTGATTTAGACAATATTGAAATCGTCATCCGGAAAAAGCATTTCACAAATCACAAAGAATGTCACATATCATCAGAAGCACTTCATATCATCAAGTGGAATCCAAATTGTCTGAACCCAATAGGAATGATGGACTAAAAAAGTATCTGACATGGTTACAACACCTCCCTCCCCTTCCCCTTGAAGTGACGAAATCAACACGAATGTGATAAGCAAGTTCACTATGTAAACACACACACACACAGTGCTTTTATAATTTTACACACTGATCTAATCCAACAATCTAAACCTGATTTTGTTATCTTTACCAATGGACCAATTCGACAACGCAAAAGTAATCCTATGCTGAGCAACCATTATTCAGTTGTTACAGATAAGCTGAGTGGATTTTGTAAATTCTGGCCTAATAATACATTGATAAAGCTACAAGCATTATATAGTGAGACATCGGTAAAAACGACAATATCGTTTCGTTTTTCATTCATTGGGAGACACAAGAAAACCCTTTATCCTTGTTCTTATATCTCTAATTTGCCTCTAATAGTTCAATTGTAATCGTTTCGCTTCTTGGTAGCAAAGTTAAGGAAAGCGTCTTGTTAGGAACTCGTCGCCAATATATTATGGGGACGTTGACGATATCATGGTGTGACCGAGTGTGAATATACGCTAATCAGATGTAAGGTGGACAATAACGTGTACAGATTGGTATTTCTGAGTAGTTAATTTGTCCTGACGCGAAAGAGGAAAATCAGAAGACCCTCACGATCATGGAGATACGAGTATTTTCGAACAAGGAAAATTAACTGTCACACAAAAGTGTTGTTAGTGGAAAAGTACGACAGAGTATGAAAGTGTGTGTGTGAATTAACTGTTGTTGTTCAATCAATACAAGAGTATATAGAAAATAACTCAACTAACACACATTACATGGAGGATTTAATCATGAGCTGACATCAGTTAGAGAACCACTGGAAAACCTGGGAGTACTGGACAGCCGTTTCGTCCTAGTTTGGGACTCCTCAGCAGTACGCACCCACCGGGATTCGAACCCAGGACCTTCTGGTTACAAGGCGAGCTCGTAGACCATTGAGCCACTGGGACCCGATCCAATGGTCCTTGAATTCTAACTTCTGCCAGTTCTAGTGGGTTCTAGTGGGAAGCCGTGACCAGTAGGGTACAGCAGGTCGAAGATGATGCAGTAACTCATCGAAGAAGACATTGCGAAGTGGTCGCGCTATGTCGTGAACTGGCAGAAGTTAGAATTCAAGGACCATTGGATCGGGTCCCAGTGGCTCAATGGTCAACGAGCTCGCCTTGTAACCAGAAGGTCCTGGGTTCGAATCCCGGTGGGTGCGTACTGCTGAGGAGTCCCAAACTAGGACGAAACGGCTGTCCAGTACTCCCAGGTTTTCCAGTGGTTCTCTAACTGATGTCAGCTCATGATTAAATCCTCCATGCAATCAAACAAAATCCCTACAAAAACCAATACTTGAAAATTCATCTGATGCTCACTAGTGACTGGCCCTATTCAGGCAGTTAACCTGGGGTTCTAGTGGGAAGCCGTGACCAGTAGGGTACAGCAGGTCGAAGATGAGGCAGTAACTCATCGAAGAAGACATTGCGAAGTGGTCGCGCTATGTCGTGAACTGGCAGAAGTTAGAATTCAAGGACCATTGGATCGGGTCCCAGTGGCTCAATGGTCTACGAGCTCGCCTTGTAACCAGAAGGTCCTGGGTTCGAATCCCGGTGGGTGCGTACTGCTGAGGAGTCCCAAACTAGGACGAAACGGCTGTCCAGTACTCCCAGGTTTTCCAGTGGTTCTCTAACTGATGTCAGCTCATGATTAAATCCTCCATGCAATCAAACAAAATCCCTACAAAAACCAATACTTGAAAATTCATCTGATGCTCACTAGTGACTGGCCCTATTCAGGCAGTTAACCTGGGGTTCTAGTGGGAAGCCGTGACCAGTAGGGTACAGCAGGTCGAAGATGAGGCAGTAACTCATCGAAGAAGACATTGCGAAGTGGTCGCGCTATGTCGTGAACTGGCAGAAGTTAGAATTCAAGGACCATTGGATCGGGTCCCAGTGGCTCAATGGTCTACGAGCTCGCCTTGTAACCAGAAGGTCCTGGGTTCGAATCCCGGTGGGTGCGTACTGCTGAGGAGTCCCAAACTAGGACGAAACGGCTGTCCAGTACTCCCAGGTTTTCCAGTGGTTCTCTAACTGATGTCAGCTCATGATTAAATCCTCCATGCAATCAAACAAAATCCCTACAAAAACCAATACTTGAAAATTCATCTGATGCTCACTAGTGACTGGCCCTATTCAGGCAGTTAACCTGGGGTTCTAGTGGGAAGCCGTGACCAGTAGGGTACAGCAGGTCGAAGATGAGGCAGTAACTCATCGAAGAAGACATTGCGAAGTGGTCGCGCTATGTCGTGAACTGGCAGAAGTTAGAATTCAAGGACCATTGGATCGGGTCCCAGTGGCTCAATGGTCTACGAGCTCGCCTTGTAACCAGAAGGTCCTGGGTTCGAATCCCGGTGGGTGCGTACTGCTGAGGAGTCCCAAACTAGGACGAAACGGCTGTCCAGTACTCCCAGGTTTTCCAGTGGTTCTCTAACTGATGTCAGCTCATGATTAAATCCTCCATGCAATCAAACAAAATCCCTACAAAAACCAATACTTGAAAATTCATCTGATGCTCACTAGTGACTGGCCCTATTCAGGCAGTTAACCTGGGGTTCTAGTGGGAAGCCGTGACCAGTAGGGTACAGCAGGTCGAAGATGAGGCAGTAACTCATCGAAGAAGACATTGCGAAGTGGTCGCGCTATGTCGTGAACTGGCAGAAGTTAGAATTCAAGGACCATTGGATCGGGTCCCAGTGGCTCAATGGTCTACGAGCTCGCCTTGTAACCAGAAGGTCCTGGGTTCGAATCCCGGTGGGTGCGTACTGCTGAGGAGTCCCAAACTAGGACGAAACGGCTGTCCAGTACTCCCAGGTTTTCCAGTGGTTCTCTAACTGATGTCAGCTCATGATTAAATCCTCCATGCAATCAAACAAAATCCCTACAAAAACCAATAACACACATTAACCAATCAGACGACAGATAAGGTGGTTTTTCTTACCCCTCCCACCCATACTCGATTCTGATTGGTTGTAATATCACGTGACCAAGGTCGTACACCCGTAGTTTGCTTAGTTAATGGGCAGACACGATAGATCTATTGTCAGTTATGCTGGAATAACGATCAATAAATAGACAGATTGATATAATTAACCATAAGTGGCTTTAGAAGTGAAAATTAAGAGTTGTAAATTACCCGGTACTCAACGGAACAAAGATAGAAGTTTGATGATGAGGTTAAAATTGCTATTGAGTGAGAGAGAATAAAGGTGGTAGTTGAGTGTCAATTTAACAAGTGTGAAGACGGTGTGAAAATGTACACAAAAGGAGCATATGAAAGTGATATAATAGTGAATTATTTATTAAAACAAAAGCAAACAAAGTAATATTAAACATTAAGAACAAAAGAAAAAATCAAAAATTGTTTACAAGGAACGATTAGTGAAGAGGTTAAGACCAAGGTAGAATAAGAGACTGAACAAACCTTTCCTTCATACAATTCATCAATACAACCCTGAACTCTGCATATTTAGATATTAAGTGTCGAGTATTATGTAGCGAGGGGAAGTCAGTCGACGGAGTTGTGAATCTATATCGATTGAGATGGCTAGGACATGTGTTGCGCAAGAAGAGTCGTCTGCTTCCTCGACGCGCATTGTTAGCTGACAAAGGATCAAGCGGACAGAGACCAGTTGGTGGTTGTCAAACCAGAACATGGCTTCGTCAGTCAATGAAATCCATAAGAGTAAGTTCACGCCAACCACGTAGGGAAGTGTAGACTTCCTAGTTGAGGTCCTCGAGATTCTAAGAACCAACGGGTGGAGATGATTGGTGATACAGATCGAAATTGCTGTCAGTGGCGCTGTGAACTTCTCTATCCATTAAACCCTATTGTTTTTCCCATTGTCATTGAAGAGACTGTACACATAAAGTGCATATCTTTGCTAGGCATACGATTGAAGCCTATATACTGTATTCAGTGTAGACATGGTGTAACAACAAATAATTCCCCGAATTTATTAGTCTACAGAATTCTTTATTCAGCACTGCATACTGACATTCATTGTTTTAAGTCAACTTCTTAAGCTGATGGCACACGGATAAGCATCCACACCATTTGACACACAGTCGTGTCATATTCATTTGTTCGTGCATTCACCTTAGCAATCATCATAGCTCAACGATTTTGACCCTGAAATACACCTCTTATGTATTTCAGACGATCTGGAGGTGGATAGATCGTTTTCACCTTATTCTGTCTGCGCCTGAACTAATCTGCCTATCTGCTCGTCGTACCTTCCGATTTAGTAAAGCACGCAAATATCAAAAGACAAAGGCTGGACTGTGACTGTGTATTGAAGTGCAACAACGATAAAGAAAGCCATGGTATTTATACATTTTACAACAATATGGACAGCTAACAGCATTTGAAATAATTTATCTTAATAGCCAATAACAAAGTGCGTGAGAGATGATAATATACCATATGTGCGAGGTTGACAGTCAGTAACAAAATGTGTGGGAATGATAATATACCATATATACAAGATTAGCAGTCACTACCAAAATGCGTGAGAATGATAATATACCATATATACAAGATTAACCGTAAATACCAAAATGCGTGATAATGATAATATAGCATATATACAAATTTAAACAGTCAATACCAAAATATGTGGGATCCTATCACCTCCCCCCGTAAAGAGTGTAGGACTTGCTTTTTGGATCTATTTGAAAAGGTTTCGGAGCTCTTCTTTGTCGAGTTGACCTTCGCATGGTACTGGATAGAGCGTGATCTGTGTGTCTGACACATAACTGTCCTTTTTCATTCGTACGATAATGCAGCAAGAATTTATCCAAAATTTCTTCTGTTGTTCCCTCCCCCTTCGCTTTTGCATAAGCACGCTTAAGGGTGTCGACGAAACGTTCAGTCTGTCCATTCGATTGGGGATGATACGGGGGGCTACGATTATGCTGGATGCCAAACAGTTTGCAGCAACCAAGTTTGTCCTGGAAGACAGAAGCGTGCTTTTGACGACGGCGTTGCAAGAGAGATTGATCAGATACATCTCCGGGAACAACGTTGTGTGGTGAAGACGAAACATTAGAGCATACTGAATTTAATGGTACATTAAAGATATGGAGCTTGTCTAACCAGTCAAGACCAAGCAAATCCAAATCATGGTAGTTTGTAACGTAACATACACCATTGAAGTGATGCTCACCAAACTGAACCTGGCAATTGATCTCACCCACAAGTTTCAGTATATCTCCAGAGACATTCTTGGCGACATGCTCGGTCGGCAGAATCTGTGGGCAACCAAGTTTGCGCCACGTAGTTCGGGAAATTACGGTGATATCTGATGCCGTATCCAACTGAAGACGAATACGTTTGCCGTTAATATCTAGTGTTATGTACTTACGTTTGCTGGCGAACTCGACTTTGGAAGTAGTGAAAACGGTCTGTACTCGAGGAGATCGTTTCGGCTTGAAACGACTACTTCTGTTCCTCACCGAAGGATTTTTCTGCGGTGTACAGTAACCCTCCTTATGTCCAAAACGGTGACAAATACGGCATTTATGCTTCTTGAAAGGACAGAACTTGACAAAATGCCACGAACCACAGTGCCAGCACACTGAAGGAGGTTTAGCTGAATTTTGAGACTGACGTTCTGTGTGCTTAACGGTGATCGGAGGACTTTTCACTGTGTTAATCGAACCAAATTCAGACGACTGTCGTTTGCACTCCACCATAGCAGTATCGTGCTTCAAGTTGATTAAACGTAGGCATTCTGCTGTCACCATTTGTAAGGTCATTTTCGGGTCTTGTTCCACAAGTGACAGAAGTCGAGTTCGTATGTCAGTATCTTCTGGGTTCTTCAACCCACAAATAAAAATCAAACACTTGAACTGATCTGATGTCATTTCGTGTGGTTTGAACCTTTCACATTCCTTGTTCACTTTGCCAGCGTAAGTCACATAATCATCGGAAGGAATTTTTGTCAACTGAAAACATTGATACCGAATGTTAAACATGGATGACTGTTCACCAAAGATTTGTGATAAAACGGTGACTGTCTCATCGAATGATAACTCACGTGGGTTCTTGGGCAGAATGAAGTTAACATATCTGTTGTGCTCAACAGTACCAAGTTTTCTTAGTAACAATCGGACTTTGGCAGCATCATCAAACATGTAGCATTCAATACGGAAAACATCTTCGTAGCGATTGAACCATGCATCAAATACGAGACCAGATATTGGGTCGTAGTTGAACTCACTGATGGAATTTGAGATGCTTTCATATTTGTCTGAATGAGATGTTGATGGAACTTGAATGGACAGCTTCTGAGTGAGAGCTTCGATTAATTTTAGTTGAGCTGCTTCATTCTGAACCTGCTGCTGCTGCAAGATAGATTTGAGATCGTCCAGAGAGATAGACATTGTAATTGGGTTGTAATTAACACAGTCAAAAATGTTATATAGTTGCGCTGAACAGAATAAAAACTGTCGTCGTTTGCTTGCTATAACTGCGATGAATTAAGGTAAAACCCCGTCGCCAATTTGTTATAACTGTAGGGAATTAAAGTAAAACCCCGTCGCCAATTTGTTATAACTGTAGGGAATTAAATGAAGACGTTTTCACCTTGCTCTGTCTGCGCCTGAACTAATCTGCCTATCTGCTCGTCGTACCTTCCGATTTAGTAAAGCACGCAAATATCAAAAGACAAAGGCTGGACTGTGACTGTGTATTGAAGTGCAACAACGACAAAGAAAGCCATGGTATTTATACATTTTACAATAATATGGACAGCTAACAGCATTTGAAATAATTTATCTTAATAGCCAATAGCAAAGTGCGTGAGAGATGATAATATACCATATGTGCGAGGTTGACAGTCAGTAACAAAATGTGTGGGAATGATAATATACCATATATACAAGATTAACCGTAAATACCAAAATGCGTGATAATGATAATATACCATATATACAAAATTAAACAAACAATACCAAAATATGTGGGATCCTATCAGTGAGGCAAAGAATAACGCATAGGAGTCAGATGGAGGATAGCGTTGTCATCTTTGAGGAGTCTGATGACTGAATAAATGAATACTGGAACTGTGTTTGAGCCACACAACTAACTAACTTTTGGTCTATTCTAAATGACTGAAAACGTATTTAAGAAGAAGTTAGCCTGCATGTAGTTCTGTCAGTGCACTGTAGCAACCAAGCTGTTACGGTTTCTAAGATTGTAACTGATTACAGAGGTAGGTTTAGTTATTGATCTACAAGAGTGGAGAAGAAGATTAGTTCAGATATCTTTTCCAGAGAGTCTCTACCTTTATTTAGTCTATTGCAACACTCAGCGGAGTCCAGACCACATTCTGAGCCAAGAGCTTCAGAAGTAGATTGTCGTCGCACTCCCTTTTAATTAAGCTTGTCATTCAGCCGGATTATACTGAGAATAAGCGGGCGCAATTCTAAAATATGTCGAACGCACACTTTTTGTGATAAAACTCCTATTTGATAGCAAAGGAAACTGAAAGTGATACAACGTAGAAGCCTCTGTGTTTTATATCCACTGTAATTGGTTTGTTCAGAGAAGGTTGAATTACTAGAGTTTCTGATGCCGAGATCTACGATAAGGTTAACTTCGGTCAGATTTCGCCAATTCATTTCAGTATCTAGGCAAAGATTAATGTCACCAAAGCAAATTCAGACGCATTTGTCAGTGTTATACTTCAGACAGAAATAAGCCCACTATTATCTGAAACTAATTAGTCCAGGAAAAATATCATTTGTCAAGTCGTATAATTCATGGCCATTGTAGGAGTAAAAGACTCCGAGTTCATCAGTATATAGGAGTGATTTACGTGAAGTGAAGCAGTCATAAATACTATAAATGTAGACTATAAATAGAAGTGGTCCTAGGACACTACCCTCTACAAGATCATTTGTGATCTGCCTAGGATGAGAAACACGGATTCGAATCTAGTTATTTGTATCCTATCGCTTAGACACATCTTCAGTCAGCCAAGCAATGGATTACGAGTTCCACAGGAATGCAGCTTCTTCAAGAGAATACTTTGAGAAACCATGTGAAATACCTTCGATATATTGTAGTAGAGAACGATTGCTAGTTTCTTACTTCCTTCGTGACTCCCAGTAATGTAGACGGAGATATTAGTGTGACAAGTAGCTCAGATCCCATTTTTGAGAGGCTCATGTTTACACCTTGCAACAAGATCTTCCCTAAGTAGATTGTTGTACTTTAACAACTCTCCCGAAAACTTGCAAGATAACTGGTGTTATGTTTATAGGTCTATAATTGTGAACGTCAGCTTAAGGACCAGATTTGTAGTGTAGGATTATAAAGCTGGTTTTCAACTCAATGTGGTAAGTGCCAGTGTCCATAAACGAGGAGAATACGAAGTGGGAGAGAAATTTCACACCAACCGTTTTGAAAATTATCGAGGAGATTCCATCCGGTCCAGTTCTAGTAGAATGTCTAAGGTATTAAATGGCTTGTACTATTAGCTCACTGGTGAACACGATGCTCCTGA
This sequence comes from Trichobilharzia regenti, assembly GCA_944472135.2. NCBI lineage: Eukaryota > Metazoa > Platyhelminthes > Trematoda > Strigeidida > Schistosomatidae > Trichobilharzia > Trichobilharzia regenti. The sequence continues at coordinate 165,323,763 of OX235270.1, forward strand.
GAGAGAAGCTAGTCAGGGGTGCAGTTTCATTAGAGGTGCATATTTCTAAACTAAAATTCGCAGATCAGTCACTGAAATGTTCACAGATGATGGCTGGGTTACTTTAGACTACTTTGTTGTGAAGTAAGTAAGGGATGTCCCTTGTGGACATCATTCGGTTTTTAAGAAGCACCGACGAATTCTAAGCTTTGGATTTTACTCGTCTTGATGAATCTGGCGTTTCCAGATAAACCCATTTCTCTGTCATATGACAAGATCCGTGAACTTCTGATACATCACTTTCATATAACTACTTTTGAGACCAGAGAGAGGGCTCTATTCAACAAACTGGTTCGTGCTCCCAACCAGAAGATTCGAGAATTCCTTCTTCAACTCCAAACACAAGCTTCGAAGTGTAACTTTGGAGATCAGCTGCATACTCAACTACGTGATCGTCTAATTGCTGGAATCAATATTCCTAAATTAGAGAAAGAGTTAATTCAGATTCCTTCTTGTACTTTTCAAACTGCTTAAGATTTATGTATTACATATGAAGATGTCAACAGTGAATACTCTGCTCCCACTACGTCAGTGTCTGATGTTATGCTTTCTAAAGTCGAAAATACAAGTGTTCATGGAAAGCAATCCAAAATGCCGTCCACAGGTAATAGAATGCAGCCAGAGATCAAAAACATTAAACCGTGTTTTTCCTGTGGAAAGTTACATCTACGAAGCACTTGCCGTTTTCGGGGTGCTAAGTGACACAAATGTGGTAAAGTTGGACACCTCAAGACGGTTTGCAGAAGTTCGAATACTTATGTTGCTCAACATTCTTATAATTCTCCCAAGCTGTCTAGCAAAATGGAGTCAATGTGTCTTTCAACCTTTCAAAATACTCAAGCTAATCCAATGAAAATCTCCACTACAAGTTCGGCAACTCAAGTGGCAACTGTTTTCAGAAATGAGGTAGCCGAGTTACAATGTGAACTGTCGAAAACACGAGAAGACCTGAATGAGATGAGAGAGCAACTGAATAAAATTGAGGAATTACTGCATATGCATAGACTACGTCTGGTGAATGCAGAGCATACAAGTACCCGTGAAAGTCCTGCAAAACTTTTCAAATCTCGAATTCTCAAAAAGCATCTGATGTCCACGACTTCTAATGTACATTATTACAAAGGTAATAACTATAGACCTTCTGTTGGAATTATACTACAAAAAATTGGAAATCGAATGGCGAAGATATTAGACATCAAAGATCACTCAGTTCATAACGGACACCTGGACAAAGTGACAATAAATGAAGTAGGTCGTTCCAATTATAATATTATTGATTCCGCTGCTAATCCTGATTTTGTAGATAATTCAGAAATAAGTCCAGATAATACTGATGAAAATAATATCACAGAATCAGTTAGAAGGTCGCAGCTACTTGCAAGCAAACCGAGACATCGTTATAAATACGCAAGGAGATATTCGAGGTGTGGCGGATGTGGTGATTGACAATTTATATCTCTGTATCGTTTAAATACTTACTGTTGACTGTTAATATGTTTCTTATATGAATGGAATAATAATTCCGGTAAATACAAATTCCTGAATTCTGCCCTCTCTGTGTTTTGTTTGGATTCGTGTAAATCGGTCATCTTGAAATACTAATATTACGATTACAATAAATTACTACAGAGAGATATCACAGTCTCCAGGATGCCAGTAGTAAAGTAATCGTCCCACTGATTGCATCGAGTGAGTTCTTGGACTATTCCCCAATCTATGTGCTCGTAACTACGCTATCTCATGATCCATGAATCGTGTTTGCTCCTTGTATTTAGTGATGAGAGAGTCAGGGAGCAGAGTCCCATTGGTAAGTCGCTACTGGAAAATATGTCACCAACATATATGAAACGAGTATTATGTCATAGCAGAACACAGGGTTTATAATATCACCACGGACAGGTTCCTGGACGCATTGCTTCCAACAATAGCAAGCAATGGTATAAGGTATTTAGCCGGATCATCGGGGGAAAGAACCATTTAAGCAGTTAATTTCTTCAAGGCTTAAGTGCCCTACATTTATTTTACAAGCAGTACTAAACGAGGAGACATTGGCACACAGTTTAGTCATCAATGAATCAGTTGTTATCAGACTTGATTAAACCTTGGTGACTACCAGTTATGAATTGAATATTTTGCTTACACCGTCAGACAATCTAAAATCACCGTCAGGAAGTGGAGATAGATCCCTTATCACACACGGATTTCGAAAAAGCCTTTTATAGGAAATGATCGAAGCAAATTCTTTTCATGTGGTTGTCTTTTCTGAGCAGCGAATCTCTCATCACGCTACTAGGCGACATCTTCCTTCAGCGCATACTTCAATTTGAATTGAAGTCATCTTTTAGATTTCTCCACGAGTTTATTCATCACCACTCCTGGTGACCACCCTGCACGTGATTTGTTGTGGGCGGCTACTTATATTGGAACTGATTGTTTCTTTGACTTGAACTTCGACCCTCTGAGTGTGTATGTGTGTAAGCAACACCAACGCCAAGACTGTTATACTGTTGAATACGAAGACAGCTTTTGTGACCCACATACACAACGACATTCAACACAACCATCCTCCAGACATCATTTCATATTCCATTCACAATCAAAAGTTTAGTCGCTTAGCCTGATAGCTATCTCGTGTGCTCATTCAACTGTCCACAGGAACTCTACTCTCGCCCGTATGAATAATCCAGGTGAGGTACAAGAACTAATAGGAAGGCAGCTTCGAGTGATACACGACATGCTAACAACTAGCCAACCTGTAGCTAATTCGCCAGTCATCCGGAATTACTCCACAGTTAGATCAGTTGTATTGGCTGGAAACCACAGAGCAGGACACGGTAAATGGATAGAAGGAGTGATTAACGGCGGACGTTGAAATATCATGTATGCTGTCACAGTGAGAACAGAGATGAACCAACCGATCAACTACGTCGGCGAATTGCACCAAACAGAAACAGGAAACACCATTGATTTTGCACGAGACATAGTACTGGACACCATCGGGATACAGTGACAGAAGAAACTCTATCCCCCATAGCAACGACATACTGTCTCGACGTCAAGCAGTGTGCTACAGGATACAAAATATGCGCTTTCAAGTTGAACCCGGGTAATTCTCTCCCGAAAATGGCAGGTGATATGAGGCTCTACACTTGGTCTATCAGTTGATTTCATTTTTTCCAAACAACCTCTGCTAGGTGACATGAGATCGATATCGATGTTCTATCGATTGATTCCATCCTTTTCAGATCACACCGGTTATTATTATTATTGTCACTAATTATGTCACTTTTAATACACATTAGTTGACATACTGATGGATACACGTTCTCCATATGAGTTTGTTTATTAGATGGATATATCACACAGCTATTCAGTGAGTGAGTGAGTGAGTGAAACAGTATTGGTATTTACTGGATGACAAATTTTCGACCACAATTCATTAATGCTGTTGAAGCTCATATCAATTATGATCACACGACTTCGAAACTTGAGATTTATAGTCTTCTTTGTTCTCTCCTATTTGTCGTCTTCATTGGGGTAGTGAACATTTCCAGATATCTGGCTGGACAAGTGTTGAATCATTCCTATTACATGTATTTTCAGGTGATTCGATAAACATAGTACAAAAATTAAGTACTACCTCGCTAAGCCAGAAATAATTCTGGTAGAGAGGAAAGGACGGGCATGAGGCTAGAAACCCCATCTTGTAAAATTAACACTGCTACAGAAACTTCAAGTCAATAGCTTGGAGCCGTATATTCAACTGGGGAACTTGAAGGGAAAAAGAATCTGATCAAATCTAGATCACACAGTTCATATGAACTCTATCTATTCACATTAAACTACTTAGTATGAATAAGTAATTGGAAAGAGAGTTGTGTTTGCAGCTTCAGATGAGTTTTTAAAATTATGCGAAATTGCACCTCTTCAACATGGAAAAAATACATGATACTAGTAGAAGACATCGTGATACTACTGACAGATGTAAAAGCTGCAATAATAATGAACTGACTCGAATGTTGTCAGCTAAGTAGGTTACAAATACTAAGACAGTGTTAGGCAAGGAAGCGGAGAGAACTAATCGAATAGGTTATGCAGCTGTATGCATCCTGATGACGATGACTCATGTGTTACTCATTCCAAACTGCCAGCTCCCTCAACAATCAATCTGAGCTGACATCGAATTAGGTTGGAAATGAGTTGGCAGTGACCAAAGCAAAACATCCAGTCAATTCATGAAGTCCTTGAGAGTTAACCTGAAACGCTTAGAGACAGGTAAGCTGACTGACTGACTGGCCGTGGTCCGAAACCGACGAAACCCCAGTGGCTTCAGACTGTCAGTAAACTGACTCAAAATCTCTCTCAATGCTGTGCAAATGTATTCACTTATGTGTCTGTTGTAAATTCTTTTGCAATCTCGTTTAACTACTCATGACTAGACGAAATGAAACTACCAAATTTACGGTTCACAAAGTTCAAAAGTATAAACACGTCAATTATTTATACCAGTGAGGGTGTAAATGTCTTCACACACATTCACACACAAACACTGGGACCACTAACAGATGAGAAGAGTCCTCATCAATATTGGCAGATTGTCATCTCACACTAATCCCTGATGTCAATTATCATTAAAAATTTAGAACAAAATTAAGCCATTTTAGTTAAACAATTCGCCTAAATGAAATAATTGGAATAATTAACAAGTTTGTTTTAATGAGAGAGACAGGCAGAGACAGAGAGAGAGGGAGAGAGAGGGAGAGAGAAAATAATTTTGAAACAAACTCTGTTTGGAAGTTACTAAACAACTCCTAATTCTAGTGTTCTACTAGAAAGCTTGTTCATTTTATAGTGTCAGCTAATCCTCACTTACAACTTGTAATAATTGAATGGTAGACTTTCCCGTCGATTGATTGGACCGAAGTACTTGGTCTCAGGTTGACATGTCTGTTGGCTTCTTGTGTAGATGCTTCGACAATGTCTGGGAATGAAATTAGAATTCAACTTTTGGATGGTGACTAGTAGTGGAATCCAGGATAACGCGAATTTCGTCCTATTTGGGACTCGTGGTCAGCTAAATATATACCTGAATTCCCCAGTGAGTGATCATGTTCCTACCGAGGCTAGAACCCAGTGTCCACAGTTTCAAACGCCAAAGTGGCTCAAGTGATTTGGTGGATAACACTCTCTTTCGAATATATTCTCGACATCTTCGAAATGTTCTACCTTATCTGCACTCGAATTGATTAAGCCACAAAGGAGAGACGCGGAGTACTAGATCGGTTAAGCGTTGGAATATCTGGACTGTCTGTATTCATTAGCCCAAAAGGCATGGGAACGTATTTGTATAAGTCAACTGGTGCGGTATTGGCCGTTTTCGGAACGTCATCAGGATGAATGGGAATGTGATGACAGACTCTTACGAGGTCGATCTTGGAGAAAGCTTTAACACTCGGTAAACAGCTGGCGAAATAGTTTGTGAATGGTAGTGGCTACCTGTCGAGTACCGTTCGCTTCTTCAAAGCTCGGTAATCGCCACATGGCTGTATTCCATCGGAAGACTTTTAGGCACTATATGAACTGGTGAAGAGCTTCCACGAGCGCCAGATGGTCGGAGGATTCTAAGCTTAAGCATTTTGCAGAATTCTGTCTTTGATACACAAAGGTGTTTTAAATTGAGGCATCGAGGCCTTGCGAAAACTTGTGGCCAATTGGTTTTAATATGGTGAACGAGTAATGTCTCGATTCAGCTTCTCCGAAGGAAGGTTGGGGAAGATCGCGGAACTGATCCACTCATTCGGTAAACGGAGAAGTCGGCTTGCATGTGACCATCAGATTTGAATACGATGCTGTGCTGACTGTACCAGTAATGTACGCTTGATTGTTGGAGGCAATCGATTTTGGACATATTGGATGTACATGCGATTTATGGTTGTGCGAGAAATCGATGCCTAAGATGGGTGATGGGAAGTCTGAAATGATAATAGACCAACTATACGTATTCCACAAACCGAAATTCAAAGTCATACGTTCTCACTCATACGTAGGAATACTGAACTCGTTAACAGCTTGGAGCGTGACCGTCGGGTCAGAATGTTGACGCTTCTGTGCGGACACAAATCCGGAACTATACCTTGTTTCTGTCTAAAAATTACAAGGAGGGCCGAAACGCCAAGCAATGATTCTGTATTTACGGTGGAACCAAAAAATAATGTCACGATCTCTGAACATGCTAGGTGACATTAAGAGTCAATCAGCTGGCCTCGGTCGTCTCTGTATAGTTAGTTTTATTAACTGGCACACTGAGGAATCAACGTTTTGATATAAATCTTTATGCGGTCCTGATTTTCCAGTCTTTGGTTGGTGGAACCGATGGTTTTGTGTGTTGACCTCAAGAACATGCAATCAGCGATCACAACAAAGTAATCTATATCAATATCGTCGTCTCCGAATGCAAGGACTTGTTGGATATTATCAGGGAGTCGTCGTAGCCAGATTTGGTAAACGAGTCGTGTATCAATTCCCTCATCTTCCACGAGGCTTCGGATGCATCTCATGAGCTGGGACGGTGTTTCATCCCATAACTCGTCATTACTTAGCAAGCAGTCTAGTGTCTACCTATCACAAAGTGATGTGCATCGTAGTATTTGCTCTTTCTATTTATCGTAGGAGGCCTCAGTGTTGGGATGAACGATGTATTCGCGTACTTGCTCGGTGATTTCGTCCGGTAGTAGTTCGGTAGTCGAAATGGTGAATTCGGAGTTCTGAGAAGAGAGCTTACTGGCAGTGAGATAATGTTCCCCTCCTCGAGGAAACCAAAGACGGCGGTCTATGGGTTGAAACACTGGTACAGTAGGAGTAATATCACTAATGAATGCCAGCCTCTTGTAGCTACTTCTAGTTCTACGAGATGAAATGCAAGGACAGATCTGTATAAAGACTTGATTCTCGGGGTCTGACAATATTGTATTCATTAGTTTCTTACATGACATTATATGTCTATCCACAATAGTGTTAACCAGTTGTTTTAACGATATCCCACTTGCCCTACTAACGGCTTTTAGTTCCTGCCGTTCTCAGCAAAGCAAAGTCTTTCTTAAATAGTCCGGGAAAGATTTATGGGGAGCAGTTAATTCAGATGCGTAGGATGCAAGTATTAGCAAACTGAGAAAGCAAAGACTGCTTTGTGCCAGACTGCCTCAATTTCCTAATGTAGAACGTTAAGCGAAACATCTTTCTAGTAACTAGCAAGATGTGGGAGGACCAGGAAACATCGGTGGAAAAACTCAGTCCAAGGTACTTGATATTGGGTGTATTTTCAACCTCTATGCCGTGAATGGTAGTGAGCTAACTACTTGTTGTAGGTCACGTTTACGTTTGAAAGTGAAATTGGCTGCCTGATATTTAGACGGATTTAGCTTAAGACCATTTGAAGAGGACGACTGACTAATTTCTAACAGAAAGTTATTCAATTTGGAACAATCTGACTGAGAGTTGACAGGCATAGAAATCGAGAGGTCATCAGCATACTTGACAAAACTGGCTACATCAGAATGAGGCAAGTCATGTAAGAAAAATGAAAACAGAAGAGGAGAAAGAACAGCACCGTGAGGAACACCAGCTAAAGTAGGTGAGGTAGTGGAGGACATTCCATTGTAGACGGTGTACTGCTTCCACTCAGAAAAATAGGAATGTAGCCACTTATAACTGTTCAGCTCTTAGCCTGTGTCGTAGCAAGCTCACTCAGCAAGAGAGACCTGGGAACAGAGTCAAATGCTAATGTGTATTCAAGGAGGGCAAAGCGAACGAATGTTGCTCCTTTACCTAAACTAAACTAGAGCCTACATTATGATGTAGGAAAAAAGGGGGGTCTAATGTGTTTTTTTAACATGGTCCATAGATTCAGTATATTCTCATGAGAAAAACATCAGTGTTGTGTTTTTTTCCAAGGTATGACAAGACCTTATTTTGCTGCTTTCTATATACTTTGGGCAATATCCTTATGATACAGTGATCAGAATTCAGTAGTGAGATTCATTTGCAAGAACAAGTTCAAGAGAATCATGCAGTTGAGTAGAGAAGTTGACAGTGTGATCGTGTCCAAGTGAGATTAGGAGGCTGTGATCACTAGAATTGAAATCTCCAGTAACTATAGACAAGGAATTTTCGAAAGAGGTGGCAGCAAGCGAGGTAAATTCATCCAAAAATAAAGACAATTCTGTGGAAATGCATCCAGGAGCAATATAAATCTTCGAGATGTAAATGTAGTTATATTATGACAAATGTTTAGGTCGACACTTAACAGTGGGGCAGTCAATATCGTCACTAGAGAATTTGAAACATACATTATTAGACGTACACCAGTGTGAATTAATGAAGATGGCGACACCGCCACCGCGTTTCTTCCTTCAACTACACAGTTCTTCATCATATAGATCATGTAGCCATGTTTCTCGAAGTGATTTGATCCCAGTATTACGATATATAATGGAAGAAACAAGTGATTGAAGACAGTTAATTTTGACGGACAGGGAGCGACAATTAGTACTCATAATTTCGGGAACAGTCACGAATTGAATAGGAGTTTGTTTTCAAGGCTCTTTGACACCCGGAATGATGCTCTGTTTGTCTGTTTTATGGAATTGCAGATCAGGAGGTTTTAAGGATAATAAATAGTCGCGAGAATAAATAATCCGATTAGAGGTCATAATTGAATCAGATTTAGTAATTTAAAATGATGAATCGGAAATGAGAAATTAGATGCAATATGATTTGTAATGTTTAAGGTATTTGGTAGCCGAAGATTTAAGCAGGCCGCCAAGGTCAGTGAAGAATTAGTTGAAAAGTGGTTTGTAGATAACAAAATAGCAAAACTTATACAAACTGGATATATATCGAAGAGTGAGACAAAATGGTGATGCTTACCACGACGAGATGCAGGTTCCTCGTTGACACAACACAATGAAATCACTTCAAAATATGTGATATGTATAGATCCACGGGTGTGAGAATGATGATAATAATCCGGAAAGTGTTTCGGTTTGATCGGTTCACCAATCTCCAGTATTTCCACGATTTTACCCTCTGATATGTGGTGCTAAATTCGCTGTTCACGGTCAACGACGAACAACGTTTTTTGATGAAGCACGAGTGAAAACTTGGAAAGATTGTCGTTGTATTGTTGACGAAATTGAATTTCGAAAACGCGTGGGGTCGACGAAAACGTACGTAGCCGCGAAATATATATTTGTATTTATATATAAGAAACGAAAAGCAATATTGAAGAATAATACAATGGGAAACAAATATTGAACAAGCATAAGTAAAATTAGTTTCTGTAAGCGTATAACAGGCGTACATGAATCAGTTTTATAAGCAAGCGTACAGTTGACCTGAGTAGAGAGGTGCTACAAAAGTCACATTTGATAGAATCGAAGAGAGACCAGTCTTATTTAGAGAGGTTGTATGTCAGTGAGTTGGTGGTGAAATCTATTACTGACTGGTCTTAATGGAACTGTGGGTTAATGTATCTCTGGTTGACCGTAGAATCTTGAAGGCACTTACATCAGGTTTTGGTTCCACTTTAAGCCAGAGAGAGAGAATTTCCAATTTCGGGTTTACTTTCTTGAATGAGTCTGTTTGGTATTTAGTTTCATTTTGTTGAATTCGGTGGATTTCTTCTTCTTCTCTTCAATGAGTAAGTAGGTGTGGGCCTTCAGAGAGAGGTGTTCAATCGCCTTCTTCTTTCCATCATAATCCGTTCTGTTCATTACCACAGTGACGTTTCCCTTGTCGGCTTTCGTCATAACGAATTTCTTAAGGCTTCATATTCTTGTTTGTTGAGATTAGATGGCGTGTTTCGTTGAGACATTGATATGTGTGATATCTTTTGACGAACAGATTGTGATTCTTCATTGGTGAATTGTGTATAGAGGAGGTTTGATCAGAGGTGCTATTTCCTCGACCGATCGATAATGGCTTTCTAGTGATATTGAAGTTCACACCTTTCTACAGAAAGTGATGAGATGTCATTTTCTGTCAGTATGTTTGTTGTCTGACATGTGTTATGTATGGCTGTAATATTCTTCATATCATGTTTTCCTGAGGTTTTCGTTGGTTGTTGACTTCCTTACTTCGAGTTCCGAGAATGTTTGTCACTGTCTGCTTTCAGTGACATTATGGAAATGAGATTCTCGTTGATTAAACAAGTTTTGAAAGGATTCATAGATATGGCTTGTAACAAGTATTGTGTTGAACAGTCGTCTAAATTTGTTTGATTCTCGTTCGATAAGATTCAATCAAGTTGAAGGCTGCAGTTATGTATTCTTTCTCGTAAGAGTACATTAGAGATATGAGTTGCACAGCGAGTGTATGGATTTGTGCGAATATTCAAGAGGTTTAACTCGTAGTCAGTGACCTTGGGATAATTCCAGCTTGATGAAGCTATCAGCAGCAACTTTTAATAGCGAAACATCAGTGAAAACGACAATATCCTTTTGGTTTTCCTTCATTTATGTGCGTCGATGGCACAGTGGTTAGGACTCTCGTTGACCATGTACATGTTCCGGGGTTTGAGCCCACGCAGACGCACACCTGCTGTCTATGGTCGGCCTGCGAAATTGGGGCTACCGATTTCCACGCTGAATATTCCATACTTGTGCCAAAAATATGGTGTGGGATCAAGCTGTTATCAAAAATACAAATAAAGTTCAAAACAGTTTCAGGTTGAAAGGTATCATTGAGGCAATCTCAACTGAACAACTGAAAGCGAATTTACGCATAAAGGAAGGAAACGTGTATTAGTCTTGCTTTACCTGTTACAATACTCCCTCAGCATTTCCGATTGAGCATAAGTCTCACGACTTGTAAGTTCACGGTGATCATGGAACAGAGATGGAACACATAACTCGCTAGAGGGAGAAGGTATAACAATATATTTGTAAAGGTTGTAAAGCACTGTGCTAGCAGGTAGGTAATTCCATAATAATTTGTCTATTAGATGGATATATCACACAGCTATTCAGTCAGTGAGTGAGTGAGTGAGTGAAACAGTATTAGTAATAACTGGATGACAAAGTTTCGACCACAATTCATTAATGCTGTTGAAGCTCATATCAATTATGATCACATGACTTCGAAACTTGAGATTTATAGTCTTCTTTGTTCTCTCCTATTTGTCGTCTTCATTGGGGTAGTGAACCTTTCCAGATATCTGCCTGGACAGGTGTTGAATCATTCCTATTACACGTGTTGATCTGCACTTGATTCGATAAACAAAGTTTCTGTTTTCGATCTCTCCCTCCCTCCATCTTGTTACATTCGATTTCAAAACTGTCATCTTGTCCCATCTCATCCAGCCTATTGTATGGTAGGTTGTGTGTAATTGCATGTCATGTAGTGGTTGCGGTAGCTTCTGAACTATTCTCTAGATTTCTTATCTTTCTTATTCGTGTCAACCAATCTAGATTTCGCTGCTTGGTTTTTATGTTCGCTAAGTCTGACTCACTGACTGACGCTGTTCTACTACTTTCACCCATCTATGTATTTGACCTGACAATCATCGCAGACAGGGTATTAGATAAAATAAATTGTTGTTTTGTTTTGAAGGCTCCAATGTCAGGATTGATTCTTCAACCGACAAAGCATCTTTCTAATTGAGTTTGTGGTTGGTTTGAATTCCAGCCACTTTTATTCCTGCCAGCATTGTTGAGAATTCTGCGTGAGGTGGTTTCCGAGGTTCATTCCTTGTATGGAATTACTGTTGATGATTTAGATTCCTCATTGTTGGTGTCTTCATTATTATTATTATTATTATTATTATTATTATCACTATCACTTCTATCACTATTTATTCTCAGTTTACATTTCCTTACATATTTCCTGACTAATTTATCAGGGTAATGATTAAGTTTCAAGGCTTCTCTTATATGTAGATCACTTCCTGTCTTAGGTTTTCCCATGATTATTCTGTCACGTTCCCCAGGCGAACATAGGGCCTCCAGCTGCTAGTGGCTTGAAGTTTGTGTAGCAGTGCTTTTTTTACAGGATGGAGCTGCTAGCCTCATGACCAACCTATCCTCGTAACCAGCATTATTTCTGGCTTAACGAGGTAGTACTTAGTTTTTGTACTCTGTTTATCGAATCACCTGAAAGTACGTGTAATAGGAATGATTCAACACCAAGAAGAAACAGGAAACACCATTGGTTTAGCTCGAGACATAGTACTGAACACCATCGGGATACAGTGACAGAAGAACCTCTATCCACCATAGCACAGTGCCCAAACTTTACAAATATATTATTATACCTTCTCCCTCTAGCGAGTTATGTGTTCCATCTCTGTTCCATAATCACCGTGAACTCACAAGCTGTGAGACTTATGATCAATCGGAAAGGCTGAGGGGGGATTGTAACAGGTAAAGTAAGAATAATTCACGTTTCCTTCCTTTATGCGTAAATTCGCTTTCAATTGTTCAATCGAGATCGCCTCAGAGATATTTTTCAACCTGAAACTGCTTTGAACTTCGCTTATTTTAAAGAACATCGATGGATGCTTGGATTTCATGCAGGCCGTCCAACAGTTGAAGAGCAACGGCACTGCTATGAAGAGTTTTGCACCTATGAGTCACAAGTTTCTTGGAATGTGGTGTGTATTTACAGCTTGTATGTGCTTTCACACGTGTATGTAGATATGTGTGTATGATGTTGGAGGTAAGGTCAGATAGGCATTTGTCAACCTTACAATTTCCCAATGAGCATTTCATTGTATGAATGATGACTTACCTGCCACCTCGATAATTTCGCTTTTCGCCGCCATGTTTTCTAGATTTGATTCCTCTCGATATTTTATCAATTTAGAATCCAAGTTCAAGGAAGATTGGTTTCTTTATGATAAAGGTTTTCTCGTATTTCCCAGTGAATGAATGAATGAAAACCAAAAGGATATTGTCGTTTTCACTGATGTTTCGCTATTGAATGCTGCTTCTGATAGCTTTATCAAAGTGGAATTATCCCAAGGTCACTGACTACGAGTTAAACCTCTTGAATATTCGCACAAATCCATACACTCGCTGTGCAACTCATATCTCTAATGTACTCTTACGAGAAAGAATACATAACTGCAGCCTTCAACTTGATTGAATCTTATCGAACGAGAATCAAACAAATTTAGACGACTGTTCAACACGATACTTGTTACAAGCCATATCGATGAATCCTTTCAAAACTTGTTTAATCAACGAGAATCTCATTTCCATAATGTCACTGAAAGAAGACAATCACAAACATTCTCGGAACTCGAAGTAAGGAAGCCAACAACCAACGAAAACCTCAGGAAAACATGATATGAAGAATATTGGAGCCATACATAACACATGTCAGACAACAAACATACTGACCGAAAATGACATCTCATCACTTTCTGTAGAAAGGTGTGAATTTCAATATCACTAGAAAGCCATTATCGATCGGTCGAGGAAATACCACCTCTGATCGAACCTCCTCTATACACAATTCACCAATGAAGAATCACAATCTGTTCGTCAAAAGATATCACACACATTAATCACTCAACGAAACATGCCATCTAATCTCAACAAACAAGAATATGAAGCCTTAAGAAATTCGTTATGACGAAAGCCAACAAGGGAAACGTCACTGTGGTAATGAACAGGACGGATTATGATGGAAAGAAGAAGGCGATTGAACACCTCTCTCTGAAGGCCCACACCTACTTACTCATTGAAGAGAAGAAGAAGAAATCCGCCGAATTCAACAAAATGAAACTAAATACCAAACAGACTCATTCAACAAATGAAATGATATACGTACCTTCAAGATTCTACGGTCAACCAGAGATACATTAACCCACAGTTCCATTAAGACCAGTCAGTAATAGATTTCACCACCAACTCACTGACATACAACCTCTCTAAATAAGACTGGTCTCTCTTCGATTCTATCAAATGTGACTTTTGTAGCACCTCTCTACTCAGGTCAACTGTACGCTTGCTTATAAAACTGATTCATGTACGCCTGTTATACGCTTACAGAAACTAATTTTTCTTATGCTTGTTCAATATTTCTTTCCCATTGTATTATTATTCAATATTGCATTTCGTTTCTTATATATAAATACAAATATATATTACGCGACTACGTACGTTTTCGTCGACCCCACGCGTTTTTCAAATTCAATTTCGTTAACAATACAACGACAATCTTTCCAAGTTTTCACTCGTTTTTCATGAAAAAACGTTCTTCGTCGTTGACCGTGAACAGCGAATTTAGCACCACATATCAGAGGGTAAAATCGTGGAAATACTGGAGATTGGTGAACCCAACATATCGAAACACTTTCCGGATTATTATCATCATTCTAACTCTCGTGGATCTATACATATCACATATTTTGAAGTGATTTCATTGTGTTGTGTCAACGAGGAACCTGCATCTCTCGTGGTAAGCATCACCATTTTGTCTCACTTTTCGAAATATATCCAGTTTGTATAAGTTTTGCTATTTTGTTATCTACAAACGACTTTTCAACTAATTCTTCACTGACCTTGGCGGCCTGCTTAAATCTTCGGCTACCAAATACCTTAAACATTACAAATCATATTGCATCTAATTTCTCATTTCCGATTCATCATTTTAAATTACTAAATCTGATTCAATTATGACCTCTAATCGGATTATTTATTCTCGCGACTATTTATTATCCTTAAAACCTCCTGATCTGCAATTCCATAAAACAGACAAACAGAGCATCATTCCGGGTGTCAAAGAGCCTTGAAAACAAACTCCTATTCAATTCGTGACTGTTCCCGAAATTATGAGTACTAATTGTCGCTCCCTGTCAGCTAAAATTAACTGTATTCAATCACTTGTTTCTTCCATTATATATCGTATTAATCGGATCATATCACTTCGAGAAACATGGCTACATGATCTATGTGATGACAATCTGGTGTATCTAAATGACTTCAAATTATTTAGACAAGATCGGTGTAGTTGAAGGAAGAAACGCGGTGGCGGTGTCGCCATCTTCATTAATTCACACTGGTGTACGTCTAATAATGTATGTTTCAAATTCTCTAGTGACAATATTGACTGCCTCACCGTTAAGTGTCGACCTAAACATTTGTCAAAACTATAACTACATTTACATCTCGAAGATTTATATTGCTCCTGGATGCATTTCCACAGAATTGTCTTTATTTGTGGATGAATTTACCTCGCTTGCTGCCACCTCTTTCGGAAATTCCTTGTCTATAGTTACTGGAGATTTCGATTCCAGTGACAAATTCCTGCATATATCACTTGGACCCGAAAACATTGTCAAATTCTCGACTCAACTGCATGATTCTCTTGACCTTGTGATTATAAATGACACACAAATATTTTGATTACTGTATCATACGAATATAGCACAAAGTATACGGAAAGCAGCAAAAAATGGTATTCCCATAACGTGGAAAGAAAAGACAGCACACATGTTATTCTCGTTACCAGCATTATTTCTGGCTTAGCGAGGTAGTATTTAGTATTTTAACTCTGTATATCGAATCACCTGAAAATACATGTAATAGGAATGACACAACACCTGTCCAGCTAGATATCTGGAAAATTCCACTACCCCAATGAAGACGACAAATAGGAGAGAACAAAGAAGACTATAAAATTCAAGTTTCGAAGTCGTGTGATCTTAATTCATATGATTATGAACAGCATTAATGAATTGTGGTCAAGACTTTGTCATCCAGTTATTACTAATACTGTTTCACTCACTCAATGACTGTGTGATATATCCATCTAATAAACAAACTCATATGGAGAACGTGTATTCATCAGTATGTCAACTAATGTGTATTAAAAGTGACATAATTAGTGACAGTAATAATAATAATAACCGGTGTGATCTGAAAAGGATGGAATCAATCGATAGAACATCGATATCGATCTCATGTCACCTAGCAGAGGTTGTTTGGAAGTAAGGAAGTCAACTGATAGACCAAGTGTAGAGCCTCATATCACCTGCTATTTTCGGGAGAGAATTACCCGGGTTCAACTTGAAAGCGCATATTTTGTATCCTGTAGCAGAATGCTTGACGTCGAGATAGTATGTCGTTGCTATGGGGGATAGAGTTTCTTCTGTCACTGTATCCCGATGGTGTCCAGTACTATGTCTCGTGCAAAATCAATGGTGTTTCCTGTTTCTGTTTGGTGCAATTCGCCGACGTAGTTGATCGGTTGGTGCATCTCTGTTCTCACTGTGACAGCATACATGATATTTCAACATCCGCCGTTAATCACTCCTTCTATCCATTTACCGTGTCCTGCTCTGTGGTTTCCAGTCAATACAACTGATCTAACTGTGGAGTAATTCCGGATGACTGGCGAATTAGCTACAGGTTGGCTAGTTGTTAGCATGTTGTGTATCACTCGAAGCTGCCTTCCTATTAGTTCTTGTACCTCACCTGGATTATTCATACGGGCGAGAGTAGAGTTCCTGTCGACAGTTGAATGAGCACACGAGATATCTATCAGGCTAAGCGACTAAACTTTTGATTGTGAATGGAATATGAAATGATGTCTGGAGGATGGTTGTGTTGAATGTCGTTGTGTATGTGGGTCACAAAAGCTGTCTTCGTATTCAGCAGTATAACAGTCTTGGCGTTGGTGTTGCTTACACACATACACACTCAGAGGGTCGGAGTTCAAGTCAAAGAAACAATCAGTTCCAATATAAGTAGCCGCCCACAACAAATCACGTGCAGGGTGGTCACCAGGAGTGGTGATGAATAAAGTCGTGGAGAAATCTAAAAGATGACTTCAATTCAAATTGAAGTATGCGCTGAAGGAAGATGTCGCCTAGTAGGGTGATGAAAGATTCGCAAATCAACTACCCAGCTAGCTCAGAGAAGACAACCACATGAAAAGAATTTGCTTTGATGATTTCCTATAAAAGGCTTTTCCCAAATCCGTGTGTGATAAGGGATCTATCTCTACTTCCTGACGGTGATTTTAGAGTGTCTGACGGTGTAAGCAAAATATTCAATTCATAACTGGTAGTCACCGAGGTTTAATCAAGTCTGATACACTTTTCGGAAGTTCTGCACCTCTAGTGACTGACAGTCTTCTTATTCAGACTCGAACCTGGACAGAACTTTATGGTTTCAAACGCCTGGTTACTCAACTGGAACAGCCACCTATTCATCCTCATCATAAAATAGTGAACATGTGAAATAAATGAAGTGGAGTCATGCATTATCACTGCCAGTGGGGTAATTCAGAATAGCTTGTCACTTTCTACATATGTGAGAAAATTCGACGGTGTTTTAAAAATGGTAGAAAACAACAATCGCCTATCATCAACTATCGACGACTTCCATCCCTAGATGATGATTTGTGATGAGAACGTAGCTAGACCTTGAGATCTCACTTCAAACATTCAGTGATGCCCACCAAAACATCGACTTTACTCTTGAAGCTAAATCCGACGGAATGTTGTTCCACTTCCTCAACGTCTATCTGACAAGAAACGCCAACAACTCACTGAAAATGTCGATATACTAAAATCCCACTCACGGTTCTTGATTTATCCGTTGACGCTTCAAATCCACAGACAGAGCCATCAGTAATAAAAGTCAATCCATCCACCTTATGGTAGATGGATCGCAAATGATGGCAAATGTATAAACAATGACATAGTTCAAATGTTTGCTAAATGCTTTTCTAAATTAAATGAAAATATATAAATAATATAAACCAACTACTAATATTTTCTTGTATGCTTTATAATAGAAAATCAAAACAAGAGCCTTCTTTGAAATATTTTATTTAATAATGTAAATGACACTGTCATGATCTCACGCACACAACGGAATTGGGTTAGTACAGCGTTGATTCCCTACCGCCGCAAAGACGCATCCGATGACATCCAATAAATCGAATCCTTAACGATCATGACAACATGAGAGTGTATTTTCATGCTAGTAACACATCTTACGCTCCTCTTCGCTGGTGAAGTTTAAAGATAAAACAGAAGAAGAGAACCAACAGAATTGTGTATACCAGATAAACTGTGATGACTGTAACGCCGTATATGTAGGAGAAACTTCCAGACAGGTAAATATAAGAGTGAAAGAGCAAAAGTAATGTCTAAAGGAAGTTCCAAAGACCTTTGAAGACTTAAAGATGCTAGAAAACAACTAACTCAGCATTTGCACTCGACTGCACTGCACTGCATTGCACGAAGTGGTGGGTTTATCCATTGGATTGAGGGGCATCTTCCAACCTACTACACAAAGGGTTCAATCAAATCCATAAAATCTTCAATACTTGGTGGATAGAGGGTGTCGGATTGACACAACCACAGCCTACAGGTCTACATATATCTTTCCGGCCATTTCATCCTCAAAAGAAGCTTTACAGTCACATTCCGTAAGTATATTTGAATACATATAATTATTATTAGTATTTAATTTAACACAATAAGTCAGGAGAATAAATGATTAAATCGTTGACAAGATATATTTTCTGAACTCCTTGTTCTTTTATAGATGTCCAGATAAAGTTCACTTTTAACAGTTTGAAATTATTTGGGCATTGGGTATATGTCGTGCTAAAACGAGATCTACACAGTTCATTCTTAGACAAAATAAAAACAATCTATCTCCCAGAATCCAGTTTATTTTGGAAGTAGGCAGAATCAGACGTCGGTGAACAGTCTGGCATTTCTAGACTGGCTGTCTAGTGAAGAGGAGGGAAAACAGATATTTAGGTGTATCCATATTCAGGAAAAAAATCCATTACAGCAAATACTTAGACTTCGGATCATCACACACCAGCAGCGCCAAAGTATCAGTTGTTTCACTTCTTCTTAGACCAGCACACTCTCTGATGTTAACGGAGGAGAAGGTAGAAAAAAGAAGAAGAAATATCAAATATTACTGAAATTCTCCTCAAGTGAAACAACTTCCCAAGGAACTTCATCAATACAATCAACACTGATATTGGGTATGTTCGAAAATGTGGACCCCAACAGTTGTCATTTTAAAGAGAGCGGAGACGTCGGACGATATCAGAAGAGTACTCAATGAACTAGACCAAATCCCTAAACATTCTCGATCTAATGGTGTTAATGAAATAAGGTGATGGCTTGGAATGTGATGCGATATACATCGGACAAACATCGCTAGAGAGAAATCAAAATCAGAAGAAATGAACACCGTAGAGCATCTTTCCGATCAAAACGAAATAGAAAAATCCTCAGCCAAAGCTCGCCTACACTCCATAGAATCAGGCCACAAAATTGATTTGGACAATATTGAAATCGTCATCCGGAAAAAGCATTTCACAAATCACAAAGAATGTCACATATCATCAGAAGCACTTCATATCATCAAGTGGAATCCAAATTGTCTGAACCCAATAGGAATGACGGACTAAATCAAAATCTGACCTGGTTACAGCACCTCTCTCACCTTCTCCGTGAAGTGACGGAATCAACATGAATGTGATAAGCAAGTTCACTATGTAAACACACACACACACAGTGCTTCTATAATTTTACACACTGATCTCATCCAACAATCTAAACCTGATTTTGTTATCTTTACCAATGGACCAATTCGACAACGCAAAAGTAATCCTATGCTGAGGAACGATTATTCAGTTGTTATACATAAGCTGAGTGGATTTTGTAAATTCTGGCTTAATAATACATTGATAAAGCTACAAGCATTATATAGCGTAACGTCGGTAAAAACGACAATATCGTTTTGTTTTTCATTCATTGGGAAACACAAGAAAACCCTTTATCCTTGTTCTTATATCTCTAATTTGTCTCTAATAGTTCAATTGTAATCGTTTCGCTTCTTGACGGCAGAGTTAAGGAAAGCGTCTTGTTAGGAACTCGTCGCCAATATATTATGGGGACGTTGACGATATCATGGTGTGACCGAGTGTGAATATACGCTAATGAGATATAAGGCGGACAGTAACGTGTACAGATTGGTATTTCTGAGTAGTTAATTTGTCCTGACGCGAAAGAGGAAAATCAGAAGACCCTCACCTTCACGAAGATACGAGTATTTATGAACAAGGAAAATTAACTGTCACACAAAAGTGTTGTTAGTGGAAAAGTACGACAGAGTATGAAAGTGTGTGTGTGAATTAACTGTTGTTGTTCAATCAATACAAGAGTATATAGAAAATAACTCAACTAACACACATTAACCAATCAGACGACAGATAAGGTGGTTTTTCTTACCCCTCCCACCCATACTCGATTCTGATTGGTTGTAATATCACGTGACCAAGGTCGTACATCCGTAGTTTGCTTAGTTAATGGGCAGACACGATAGATCTATTGTCAGTTATGCTGGAATAACGATCAATAAATAGACAGATTGATATAATTAACCATAAGTGGCTTTAGAAGTGAAAATTAAGAGTTGTAAATTACACGGTACTCAACGGAACAAAGATAGAAGTTTGATGATGAGGTTAAAATTGCTATTGAAAAGTGAGAATAAAGGTGGTAGTTGAGTGTCAATTTAACAAGTGTGAAGAGGGTGTGAAAATGTACACAAAAGGAGCATATGAAACTGATAATAGTGAATTAATTATTAAAACAAAAGCAAACTAAAAGTAATATTAAAGATTAAGAACAAAAGAAAAAATCAACATTTTTTTACAGGGAACGATTAGTGAAGAGGTTAGGGCCAAGGTAGAATAAGAGACTGGACAAACCTTTCCTTCATACAATTCATCAATACAACCCCGAACTCTGCATATTTAGATATTAGGTGTTGAGTATTATGTAATGAAGGGAAGTCAGTCGACGGAGTTGTGAATCTATATCGATTGAGATGGCTAGGACATGTGTTGCGCAAGAAGAGTCGTCTGCTTCCTCGACGCACATTGTTAGCTGACAAAGGATCAAGCGGACAGAGACCAGTTGGTGGTTGTCAAACCAGAACATGGCTTCATCAGTCAATGAAATCCATAACAGTAAGTTCACGCCAACCACGTAGGGAAGTGTAGACTTCCTAGTTGAGGTCCTCGAGATTCTAAGAACCAACGGGTGGAGATGATTGGTGATACAGATCGAAATTGCTGTCAGTGGCGCTGTGAACTTCTCTATCCATTAAACCCTATTGTTTTTCCCATTGTCATTGAAGAGACTGTACACATAAAGTGCATATCTTTGCTAGGCATACGATTGAAGCCTATATACTGTATTCAGTGTAGACATGGTGTAACAACAAATAATTCCCCGAATTTATTAGTCTACAGAATTCTTTATTCAGCACTGCATACTGACATTCATTGTTTTAAGTCAACTTCTTAAGCTGATGGCACACGGATAAGCATCCACACCATTTGACACACAGTCGTGTCATATTCATTTGTTCGTGCATTCACCTAAGCAATCATCATAGCTCAACGATTTTGATCCTGAAATACACCTCTTATGTATTTCAGACGATCTGGAGGTGGATAGATCTCTCTACTATACTGAAAGAACGTGAAGGCCGTTCGATACTCTATAGATATGATGATTATAATGCTAGTTCAAAGATTATCCGTGATTTTCCTCAGGCTCTTGTTGCACTGGAATTCATCCTACGGCACCAAACTCACTTCACAGCAAATTTTGTATTTCTATTACATGTGTGAGCTAATATTCATGCCATGTCTGCAAACATTGAACACATTTCTCCAATAATACTAACATTTATTAGTGAATTATGTTGCTACTTGTACATTTTTTCGAACCTAGCACACCTATGTGAGGCAAAGAAGAACGCATAGGAGTCAGATGGAGGATAGCGTTGTCATCTTTGAGGAGTCTGATGACTGAATAAATGAATACTGGAACTGTGTTTGAGCCACACAACTAACTAACTTTTGGTCTATTCCAAATGACTGAAAACGTATTTAAGAAGAAGTTAGCCTGCATGTAGTTCTGTCAGTGCACTGTAGCAACCAAGCTGTTACGGTTTCTAAGATTGTAACTGATTACAGAGGTAGGTTTAGTTATTGATCTACAAGAGTGGAGAAGAAGATTAGTTCAGATATCTTTTCCAGAGAGTCTCTACCTTTATTTAGTCTATTGCAACACTCAGCGGAGTCCAGACCACATTCTGAGCCAAGAGCTTCAGAAGTAGATTGTCGTCGCACTCCCTTTTAATTAAGCTTGTCATTCAGCCGGATTATACTGAGAATAAGCGGGCGCAATTCTAAAATATGTCGAACGCACACTTTGTATGATAAAACTCCTATTTGATAGCAAAAGAAACTGAAAGTGATACAACGTAGAAGCCTCTGTGTTTTATATCCACTGTAATTGGTTTGTTCAGAGAAGGTTGAATTACTAGAGTTTCTGATGCCGAGATCTACGATAAGGTTAACTTCGGTCAGATTTCGCCAATTCATTTCAGTATCTAGGCAAAGATTAATGTCACCAAAGCAAATTCAGACGCATTTGTCAGTGTTATACTTCAGACAGAAATAAGCCCACCATTATCTGAAACTAATTAGTCCAGGAAAAATATCATTTGTCAAGTCGTATAATTCATGGCCATTGTAGGAGTAAAAGACTCCGAGTTCATCAGTATATAGGAGTGATTTACGTGAAGTGAAGCAGTCATAAATACTATTAATGTAGACTATAAATAGAAGTGGTCCTAGGACACTACCCTCTACAAGATCATTTGTGATCTGCCTAGGATGAGAAACACGGATTCGAATCTGGTTATTTATATCCTATCGCTTAGACACGGCTTCAGTCAGCCAAGCAATGGATTACGAGTTCCACAGGAATGCAGCTTCTTCAAGAGAATACTTTGAGAAACCATGTGAAATACCTTCGATATATTGTAGTAGAGAACGATTGCTAGTTTCTTACTTCCTTCGTGACTCCCAGTAATGTAGACGGAGATATTAGTGTGACAAGTAGCTCAGATCCCATTTTTGAGAGGCTCATGTTGACACCTTGCAACAAGATCTTCCCTAAGTAGATTGTTGTACTTCAACAACTCTCCCGAAAACTTGCAAGATAACTGGTGTTATGTTTATAGGTCTATAATTGTGAACGTCAGCCTAAGGACCAGATTTGTAGTGTAGGATTATAAAGCTGGTTTTCAACTCAAAGTGGTAGGTGCCAGTGTCCATAAACGAGGAGAATACGAAGTGGGAGAGAAATTTCACACCAACCGTTTTGAAAATTATCGAGGAGATTCCATCCGGTCCAGTTCTAGTAGAATGTCTAAGGTATTAAATGGCTTGTACTATTAGCTCACTGGTGAACACGATGCTCCTGAGAGAGAAGCTAGTCAGGGGTGCAGTTTCATTAGAGGTGCATATTTCTAAACTAAAATTCGCAGATCAGTCACTGAAATGTTCACAGATGATGGCTGGGTTACTTTAGACTACTTTGTTGTGAAGTAAGCAAGGGCTGTCATTTGTGGACATCATTCGGTTTTTAAGAAGCACTGACGAATTCTAAGCTTTGGATTTTACTCGTCTTGATGTTTAGGTAAATTTACAGTCTTCTTATGAGCTGCAGTATATAGGAACAGGGTTACATTCTTATAAGAGAGAGATATCACAGTCTCCAGGATGCCAGTAGTAAAGTAATCGTCCCACTGATTGCATCGAGTGAGTTCTTGGACTATTCCCCAATCTATGTGCTCGTAACTACGCTATCTCATGATCCATGAATCGTGTTTGCTCCTTGTATTTAGTGATGAGAGAGTCAGAGAGCAGAGTCCCATTGGTAAGTCGCTACTGGAAAATATGTCACCAACATATATGAAACGAGTATTATATCATAGCAGAACACAGGGTTTATAATATCACCACGGACAGGTTCCTGGACGCATTGCTTCCAACAAAAGCAAGCAATGGTATAAGGTATTTAGCCGGATCATCGGGGAAAGAACCATTTAAGCAGTTAATTTCTTCAAGGCTTAAGTGCCCTTCATTTAATTTACAAGCAGTACTAAACGAGGAGACATTGGCTCACAGTTTAGTCATCAATGAATCAGTTGTTATCAGACTTGATTAAACCTTGGTGACTACCAGTTATGAATTGAATATTTTGCTTACACCGTCAGACAATCTAAAATCACCGTCAGGAAGTAGAGATAGATCCCTTATCACGCACGGATTTCGAAAAAGCTTTTATAGGAAATGATCGAAGCAAATTCTTTTCATGTGGTTGTCTTCTCTGAGCTAGCTGGGTAGTTGATTTGCGAATCTTTCATCATCCTACTAGGCGACATCTTCCTTCAGCGCATACTTCAATTTGAATTGAAGTCATCTTTTAGATTTCTCCACGAGTTTATTCATCACCACTCCTGGTGACCACCCTGCACGTGATTTGTTGTAGGCGGCTACTTATATTGGAACTGATTGTTTCTTTGACTTGAACTTCGACCCTCTCAGTGTGTATTTGTGTAAGCAACACCAACGCCAAGACTGATGAATACGAAAAAAAAAGACAGCTTTTGTGACCCACATACACAACGACATTCAACACAACCATCCTCCAGACATCATTTCATATTCCATTCACAATCAAAAGTTTAGTCGCTTAGCCTGATAGCTATCTCGTGTGCTCATTCAACTGTCCACAGGAACTCTACTCTCGCCCGTATGAATAATCCAGGTGAGGTACAAGAACTAATAGGAAGGCAGCTTCGAGTGATACACGACATGCTAACAACTAGCCAACCTGTAGCTAATTCGCCAGTCATCCGGAATTACTCCACAGTTAGATCAGTTTTATTCACTGGAAACCACAGAGCAGGACACGGTAAATGGATAGAAGGAGTGATGAACGGCGGACGTTGAAATATCATGTATGCTGTCACAGTGAGAACAGAGATGAACCAATCGATCAACTACGTCGGCGAATTGCACCAAACAGAAACAGGAAACACCATTGATTTTGCACGAGATATAGTACTGGACACCATCGGGATACAGTGACAGAAGAAACTCTATCCCCCATAGCAACGAAATACTGTCACGACGTCAAGCATTCTGCTACAGGATACAAAATATGCGCTTTTAATTTGAACCCAGGTAATTCTCTCCCGAAAATAGCAGGTGATATGAGGCTCTACACTTGGTCTATCAGTTGATTTCATTTTTTCCAAACAACCTCTGCTAGGTGACATGAGATCGATATCGATGTTCTATCGATTGATTCCATCCTTTCCAGATCACACCGATTGTTATTATTATTATTGTCACTAATTATGTCACTTTTAATACACATTAGTTGACATACTGATGGATACACGTTCTCCATATGAGTTTGTTTATTAGATGGATATATCACACAGCTATTCAGTCAGTCAGTGAGTGAGTGAGTGAAACAGTATTGGTATTTACTGGATGACAAAGTTTCGACCACAATTCATTAATGCTGTTGATAATCATATGAGTTATGATCACACGACTTCGAAACTTGAGATTTATAGTCTTCTTTGTTCTCTCCTATTTGTCGTCTTCATTGGGGTAGTGAACCTTTCCAGATATCTGGCTGGACAAGTGTTGAATCATTCCTATTACACGTGTTGATCTGCACTTGACTCGATAAACAAAGCTTCTGTTTTCGATCTCTCCCTCCCTCCATCTTGTTACATTCGATTTCAAAACTGTCATCTTGTCCCATCTCATCCAGCCTATTGTATGGTAGGTTGTGTGTAATTGCATGTCATGTAGTGGTTGCGGTAGCTTCTGAACTGTTCTCTAGATTTCTTATCTTTCTTATTCGCGTCAACCAATCTAGATTTCGCTGCTAGTTTTTTATGTTCGCTAAGTCTGACTCAGTGACTGACGCTGTTCTACTACTTTCACCCATCTATGTATTTGACCTGACAATCATCGCAGACAGGGTATTAGATAAAATAAATTGTTGTTTTGTTTCGAAGGCTCCAATGTCAGGATTGATCCTTCAACTGACAAAGCATCTTTCTAATTGAGTGTGTGGTTGGTTTGAATTCCAGTCACTTTTATTCCTGCCAGCATTGTTGAGAATTCTGCGTGAGGTGGTTTCCGAGGTTCCTTCCTTGTATGGAATTACTGTTGATGATTTAGATTTAGTCGTCAAGAGTGTTTCACTCTTTTGTCCTGAATTGTTGCCCAAGCCATACGACAGTTTTCAATGGACCACCAGGATCACTCTTCTCTATTATCTACAGCCCAGCTCAGTGTTCTCAACATGCGTGATCTGCCTCGACAGTGCACATAGGACAAGGCCACATATCTATGTCATTGGACGGCGTCATCATATATACTTCCCTCTCTCAGAATCATGTTTAATCTTTCGGGTTTATATGCTTTGCTGCTTTCGACCTAGGGGACTGACGCCAACTGGCACGTCTCAGCCTACCAAAACAATATCCGTGCTTCAATTGGGTACATGTTAGGAAATCTTGTAATGATCCTTCTGCACGATTTAAATTGTACTCAGTCGAATTACGGAGCCTCATTGAGTCCCGTATTCGTATTTTTCGTCACTATCTCCCTGTGCCGGGTGTGGGTAATTTTCGTGCTTGCTGCCGTCCTTGGATGTGGTAGCCATTTCTCAGGCTACCTCTACGGAATCGAACCCTGATTCCCCGTTACCCGTTATCATCACGGTAGGCAGATCACCTACCAACAAATTGATAGGGCAGACATTTGAAAAATCCGTCGCCGACACAATGCCGACTGCGATCATTAAAGTTATCCAGATTCATCACAGAATTCAACAGAGACAGCCGAAACTGCCCCCGGTTGGTTCTCTTCTAATAAATGCACCCGTTTCCTTGCGGGTCAGGGCATAATTGCATGTATTAGCTCTAGAATTACTACAGTTATCCATGTAGTATATATGATCTAAGGAACCATAGCTGATTTAATGAGCCATTCGCGGTTTCACCGTTTTAAGGTATGTACTTAGACATGCATGGCTTAATCTCTGAGACAAGCATATGACTACTGGAAGGATCAACCAGTTTACTCACACCACGATACACCCATTGACTGGGTATTGGTTTTCAGGAGAACCAAACACACGCATCCCCGCCTCTTGCGAGACGAGAACGGCATGCAGGATCAACCTGTGGCGCAACCACTCGAGAGCCCTCTCCCTCGGTGGACCATTCGCACCGTTTGTATACATAGCAATACATAGGTAAGCACTGTTACGCCGACCACTGATCGCGTCAATCAATTAAGCACTGCATAGACAAGCTCAATAGGACCCATCTCGCATACAAGACCAGCCAAACGTATTATTATATGCAAAAGTAGCACGCATAGCGACGCTATAGTGACAATAGGCCCCTATAAACGAAGCCAGCAGCCACCAAATTCAATGAAATCGTTATCCCTGCCAACCAATTTAGCATGCAAATAGCTTCCATACGTCTACCAAGACTATAGAAAACCATAACACAGTCAATAAGCGAGCCATGAGATCAATTTAACCCACGCTCATATCGTCTATATAGCTTATGCTGTGTTTACTATAGGATTTCTAGGGTTATAAGCTAGTAGCCTTGCATCGAGCTTTTGAGGCCTTAGACAAGCTCTAAACCCCTTGCTGACACATACCAAAACTGGTTTCACGCCTTCCTCTATCATTTGGAAGCGTTTTCTAAATTTTCAATTTTTTGAACTTTGAGACCTGAGTTAGGGTAGTATCCCTATAATACATATAGAGTTTAACACTACGCAGTCAAAATGTTTTTGGGAATTTAGACCAGTGTTATACATCATTCGATAGGTCGTGATAAATGTAGTCACCTCAGAAAATTTCAGGCAAATCGGTTCGGCCATTTTATAAATATTCAAATATTTTTAATATTTCTCCTATACTTTCTATAGTAAAAAGCGGAGAAAATTGAAATTTTACGAATTTTTGAATTTCTTTTCAGTAGATGAATATTTTGGCGTAATTCCTTTTGTGCACCACTTTTCAAACGATTCTCTATCGAATGATATATAGCATGGTACAGGTGTGTAAAATTTTCATTTTGTGGACGCTATTTTCGCATTTTTCGATCCAAAATCGTGGACACAGAACGAAAATTCATACTTTTGGTCATAACTTTTGAATGAATTATTATTTTTTTAATGAGTTGCTTTTCATCGTGTAGAGCATAAAAATATCTATCATTGATACCACATACACTTTTGCGCCATCTGCCTTTGTTTCCGAGGAAATTTATTTTGTGATGATTTTTGGAAATTTGGACATGGCTGCAGAATGAAATGGTATATATATTCCCTATGGGAGTTTTAAACTTTCATTCATAACTTTCGTACGGATCAATATTATTCAATGAGGTTTATTTAATTGTGTAGATCTCGTAAATATCCATCATTCATACCATATACACGTTTGCGCTATCTGCTTTCGTTTTAAGGATAATTAATTTTGAAAATTTGAAAAAATTAACCTCCTGAAAATTCTATAGAGATCGTATAGAAATTGTCACAATTTCAAACATTTTTCAATAACTTTTGACCTGACAGTCATCGCAGACAGAGTATAAGATAAAATAAATTGTTGTTTCGTTTCGAAGGCTCCAATGTCAGGATTGATCCTTCAACTGACAAAGCATCTTTCTAATTGAGTTTGTGGTTGGCTTGAATTCCAGCCAGCATTGTTGAGAATTCTCCGTGAGGTGGTTTCCCAGGTTCATTCCTTGTATGGAATTACTGTTGATGATTTAGATTCCTCATTGTTGGTGTCTTCATTATTATTATTATTATTATTATTATTATTATTAGTAGTAGTAGTAGTAGTAGTAGTAGTAGTAGTAGTAGTAGTAGTATGTGGATCACTTCCTGTCTTAGGTTTTTCCCAGGTTATTTTTCTTTCACGTTCCCTAGTTGAACATAAGGCTTCCAGTTTCTGGTGGCTTGAAGTTTCTGTCGCAGTGTATAATTTACAGCATGGGGATGCTAGGCTCATGACCAGCCTTTCCTCGTTACCAGGATTATTTCTGGCGTAACGAGGTAGTATTTCGTTTTTGTACTCTGTTTATCGAATCACCTGAAATTACATGCAGTAGGAATGAATAAACACCTGTCCAGCCAGATATCTGGAAAATCCTAAAACCACAAAGACGACGACAAATAGGAGAGAACATAGAAGACTATAAATCTGAAGTTTCGTAGTCGTGTCATCATAATTGACATGGTTATAAACAGCAATAATGAATTGTGGTCGAAACTTTGTCATCCAGTAAATACCAATACTGTTTCACTCACTCAATCACTCACTGACTGGCTGTGTGATATATCCATCTAATAAACAAACTCATATGGAGAACGTGTATTCATCAGTATGTCAACTAATGGTTCATCTCTGTTCTCACTGTGACAGCATACATGATATTTCAACGTCCGCCGTTCATCACTCCTTCTATCCATTTACCGTGTCCTGCTCTGTGGTTTCCAGCCAAAACAACTGATCTAACTGTGGAGTAATTCCGGATGACTGGCGAATTAGCTACAGGTTGGCTAGTTGTTAGCATGTCGTGTATCACTCGAAGCTGCCTTCCTATTAGTTCTTGTACCTCACCTGGATTATTCATACGGGCGAGAGTAGAGTTCCTGTGGACAGTTGAATGAGCACACGAGATAGCTATCAGGCTAAGCGACTAAACTTTTGATTGTGAATGGAATATGAAATGATGTCTGGAGGATGGTTGTGTTGAATGTCGTTGTGTATGTGGGTCACAAAAGCTGTCTTCGTATTCAACAGTATAACAGTCTTGGCGTTGGTGTTGCTTACACACATACAAACTGAGAGGGTCGAAGTTCAAGTCAAAGAAACAATCAGTTCCAATATAAGTAGCCGCCCACAACAAATCACGTGCAGGGTGGTCACCAGGAGTGGTGATGAATAAACTCGTGGAGAAATCTAAAAGATCACTTCAATTCAAATTGAAGCATGCGCTGAAGGAAGATGTCACCTAGTGGGGTGATGAAAGATTCGCAAATTAACTACCCAGCTAGCTCAGAGAAGACAACCACATGAAAAGAATTTGCTTTGATCATTTTATATGAAGGATTTTTCAAAATCCGTGCGTGATAAGGGATCTATCTCTACTTCCTGACGGTGATTTTAGAGTGTCTGACGGTGTAAGCAAAATATTCAATTCATAACTGGTAGTCACCAAGCTTTAATCAAGTCTGATACACTTTTCGGAAGTTCTGCACGTCTAGAGACTGACAGTCTTCTTACTCAGACTCGAAACTGGCCAGAACTTATGGTTTCAAACGCCTGGTTACTCAACTGGAACAGCCACCTATTCATCCTCATCATAAAATAATGATTATGTGAAATAAATGAAGTGGAGTCATTCATTATCACTGCCAGTGGGGTAGTTCAGAATAGCTTGTCACTTTCTACATATGTGAGAAAATTTGACGGTGTTTTAAAAATAGTAGGAAACAACAATCGCCTATCACCAACTATCGACGACTTCCATCCCTAGATGATGATTTGTGATGAGAACGTAGCTAGACCTTGAGATCTCACTTCAAACATTCAGTGATGCCCTCCAAAACATCGACTTTACTCTTGAAGCCAAATCCGACGAAATGTTGTTCTACGTCCTCGACGTCCATCTGACAAGAAACGCCAACAACTCTCTGAAAATATCCATATACACAAAGCCTACATGGACTGGACAATTCATCAACGTTCAAAGCTTCGTGCGCCTACGCAGAAAGAAGAACCTGACTTACGCTCTTTCCACGAGGATTCGGAGGATATGCAGCGAGGAGGTGATTGATGAAGAACTGAGTAATCTCCGAAGAACCCTGATGGAAAACGGTTTCCCATCCTGGTTCATAGACAAGAATCTCGAATCTAAGATGATTTCGGAACAAGTTTAATCCGTCTCGAAGAAGATAATTCTGCACAATCTAGAATTCAAAGGAGACATTGACGCCTGTCCTAATCTCTGAGGAAGACATACTTCGTCGGAAGCCTACGACTAACGTTTTTCTGTAAGAAACTGTTCAACCAGAACGCGAAATGTGAGCGGTCGCATTGAGCCATCCGAACGTGCATATACCGTTTCACTTGCTTCCGCGAGACTGGCTACATCGACCGTATCATTCGCCGACTTGAAAAACGCGCTCTTCAACACTATCCAGCCTGACTAGTAAAACGGAGAACGAAAAGGTGTTTGTATAGTTCAGTGACAGAACATCTGGTCGCCTTTCGGCGCCTTTCGAATACTCCTTCAAAATAATACACAAGATTCGATCAAACTTATCAAAGGGAGTAAAATTAAGACATCTTGGCATAGACAAGGCACTAGGAACGCTATATATGCAAAGGAAATACATTCAACCCTCATGCAACGCTGACGTGGCCATCATAAACAGGTAATTCTTCTAATAGTGACTATGCCTTGACTTCCTTAAACAAACTTCCTGTTTATTCATGTTATTTTAGGTGTTTCTCCTAATCTCCCCTCCTATTTACACTACCATACTTTCATATCTGAACTTCCTGCTTAATTTGTCATTCTATTATTTCTACATATTTAATCCCTCATTGCATAGACAGTTGTTCGCCACATTTGTCATGATCCTACTAGATTTTGTTTATCCAAACATCCTGTCTATCTATTGTTGTTATTTCTACATTTCTAACCCGCGATTGCACAATCAATGTCAATCTTCCTAGCAATTATGATGCTACTTTGTTTGCGCTTTATCCGTCTCGCCACCGTGTCATGTCATTATGTCATTTGCATTCCTAATTGTAATTTTTGTTAATTCGACTCTTGACCAGAAATAATTCTGGAAGTTTCCCATCCATTTGTGATTATGAATACACGAATGTACAGCCTAGTTAACGAAGACTTCATCGAAAAGAAAGATTTCTTCGCAGAAACTGTCTTTCTATTCTCAATGGTAGAATGGTAAAAGGGTAAATTATAAAACACTGAGACCAAATTAGTTTAGACAGTGGGGAATACAAGGAAGTCAACTTCAGTCCAAGTCTGGTCACGATGGGGATGACCTCAGGTTCCTCTCTCTCTCTCCCTCACTCCTCTCTGAATACAGAGTTCTGACTTTGTTTAGCTTCTTAAGTCAACAGCTTCAGTCAGGTATGTGTGGAAGAGTGGTCGTACTGTTTATGATAATGACTGACGGGTGTGATGAATAACCCTGAATAATACGTTAACGTTAATCCGATGTCGTGTATCTGTTTAGTGTGATAGAATCGAACTTTCTATGCACCTAACTTCACTCTTTCTATATTAGGCTGGTGAATGTTCTCCGATCTGTAGACGAACGTCATGATGAAGTGTCCACCTCAGTGTCAATATTGTTTTGTTCCATTGCAGACTAGTCGCTCGGCTTACATGTTTGCAATATCCAAAGCCAACATGGGTATTATTATTATTGGGAAAGAGTGAAGTGGCAGTGGTGAAGAGAAGGCCATTAATTTCCACGTCTACAATTAGAGGGAGATACTACTCCTGAAGAGATTCTCTCCCCAGAAGTCTAACTAGAATGATAAAGAACACTTCCTAGTCTGGACTTATCTCTCTTCTTATCTTTCAGTAGGCGTTCGATGTTCAACCAGAATTTTGAAGTCGTCCTACCGATGATGATGATGATAATAATAATACGTCCTCTTCCTAATGTATTTTCCATCTCAACCATCATTCTCTTGGTTTAAGTTGTATGAGGGGCGTACGAAGAGGCGGGTTTATCCATTGCATTCAGGGGCATCTTCCAACCTACTACACAAAGGGTTCAATCAAATCCATGAAATCTTCAATACTTGGTGGATAGAGGATGTCGGATTGACACAACCACAGCCTACAGGTCTACATGTATCTTTCCGGCCATTTCATCCTCAAAAGAAGCTTTACAGTCACATTCCGTAAGTATATTTAAATACATATAATTATTATTAGTATTTAATTTAACACATCAAGTTAGGAGAATAAATGATTAAATCGTTGACAAGATATATTTTCTGAACTCCTTGTTCTTTTATAGATGTCCAGATAAAGTTCACTTTTAACAGTTTGAAATTATTTGGGCATTGGGTATATGTCGTGCTAAAACGAGATCTACACAGTTCATTCTTAGACAAAATAAAAAACAATCTATCTCCCAGAATCCAGTTTATTTCGGAAGTAGGCAGAATCAGACGTCGGTGAACAGTCTGGCATTTCTAGACTGGCTGTCTAGTGAAGAGGAGGGAAAACGGACATTTAGGTGTATCCATATTCAGGAAGAAAATCCATTACAGCAAATACTTAGACTTCGGATCATCACACACCAGCAGCGCCAAAGTATCAGTTGTTTCACGTCTTCTTAGACCAGCACACTCTCTGATGTTAACGGAGGAGAAGGTAGAAAAAAGAAGAAGAAATATCAAATATTACTGAAACTCTCCTCAAGTGAAACAACTTCCCAAGGAACTTCATCAATAAAATCAACACTGACATTAGGTATGTTCGAAAATGTGGACCCCAACAGTTGTCATTTTAAAGAGAACGGAGACGTCGGACGATATCACAAGATTACTCAATAAACTAGACCAAATCCCTAAACATTCTCGATCTAATGGTGTTTATGAAATAAAATGCCTGCTTGGAATGTGATGCGATATACATCGGACAAACATCGCTAGAGACAAATCAAAATCAGAAGAAATGAACACCGTAGAGCATCTTTCCGATCAAAACGAAATAGAATAGTCATCAGTCAAAGCTCGCCTACACTCTATAGAATCAGGCCACAAAATTGATTTGGACAATTTTGAAATCGTCATCCAGAAAAAGCATTTCACAAATCACAAAGAATGTCCCATATCATCAGAAGCACTTCATATCATCAAGTGGAATCCAAATTGTCTGAACCCAATAGGAATGACGGACTAAATCAAAATCTGACCTGGTTACAGCACCTCCCTCACCTTCCCCGTGAAGTGACGGAATCAACATGAATGTGATAAGCAAGTTCACTATGTAAACACACACACACACACAGTGCTTTTATAATTTTACACACTGATCTCATCCAACAATCTAAACCTGATTTTGTTATCTTTACCAATGGACCAATTCGACAACGCAAAAGTAATCCTATGCTGAGGAACGATTATTCAGTTGTTATACATAAGCTGAGTGGATTTTGTAAATTCTGGCTTAATAATACATTGATAAAGCTACAAGCATTATATAGCGAAACGTCAGTAAAAACGACAATATCGTTTTGTTTTTCATTCATTGGGAAACACAAGAAAACCCTTTATCCTTGTTCTTATATCTCTAATTTGTCTCTAATAGTTCAATTGTAATCGTTTCGCTTCTTGACGGCAGAGTTGAGGATAGCGTCTTGTTAGGAACTCGTCGCCAATATATTATGGGGACGTTGACGATATCATGGTGTGACCGAGTGTGAATATACGCTAATCAGATATAAGGCGGACAGTAACGTGTACAGATTGGTATTTCTGAGTAGTTAATTTGTCCTGACGCGAAAGAGGAAAATCAGAAGACCCTCACCTTCACGAAGATACGAGTATTTTCGAACAAGGAAAATTAACTGTCACACAAAAGTGTTGTTAGTGGAAAAGTACGACAGAGTATGAAAGTGTGTGTGTGAATTAACTGTTGTTGTTCAATCAATACAAGAGTATATAGAAAATAACTCAACTAACACACATTAACCAATCAGACGACAGATAAGGTGGTTTTTCTTACCCCTCCCACCCATACTGGATTCTGATTGGTTGTAATATCACGTGACCAAGGTCGTACATCCGTAGTTTGCTTAGTTAATGGGCAGACACGATAGATCTATTGTCAGTTATGCTGGAATAACGATCAATAAATAGACAGATTGATATAATTAACCATAAGTGGCTTTAGAAGTGAAAATTAAGAGTTGTAAATTACACGGTACTCAACGGAACAAAGATAGAAGTTTGATGATGAGGTTAAAATTGCTCTTGAGTAGTGAGAATAAAGGTGGTAGTTGAGTGTCAATTTAACAAGTGTGAAGAGGGTGTGAAAATGTACACAAAAGGAGCATATGAAACTGATAATAGTGAATTAATTATTAAAACAAAAGCAAACTAAATGTAAAATTACAAATTAAGAACAAAACAGAAAATCAAAAATTGTTTACAAGGAACGATTAGTGAAGAGGTTGATGAATTGTATACGGAGAAAGTTTGTCCAGTCTCTTATTCTACCTTGGCCTGAACCTCTTCACTAATCGTTCCTTGTACACGATTTTTGATTCTTTTTTTGTTCTTAATTTGTAATTTTACTTTTAGTTTGCTTTTGTTTTAATAATTAATTCACTATTATCAGTTTCATATGCTCCTTTTGTGTACATTTTCACACCCTCTTCACACTTGTTAAATTGACACTCAACTACCACCTTTATTCTCACTACTCAAGAGCAATTTTAACCTCATCATCAAACTTCTATCTTTGTTCCGTTGAGTACCGTGTAATTTACAACTCTTAATTTTCACTTCTAAAGCCACTTCTGGTCAATTATATCAATTATGTCACCCCCAATTACTCAATAATAGACCACTATACATTTTCCTAAGTATAAATAGACAGATATATAGCAAAATATATCAGACTGGCAAAACAAGGGCAGACATCATGTGACTACACATCACGCCTACAGCAAGTACTTTTTGATAGATTAGTTAGAGCTTGTTAGTGCGGATCCAAGCTTCCTCAGCAGTATATACTAGACGAACTCTTGTGGTAAAATGTCGATTAGTCAGTATAGAGTCGATGACTTACAAGCCTTGTTCACATTGATCTTGTGTTTTCTCTCTCTCTCCTACTCCACGAGGTGAGGTGAAATAGAATTATGAATGGAGTTTGTTTGTCCATTGGTTACCTACAGACGGTGCTATTCGGAATTCCAACGATACATGCTCCTCATTGTTCTTCCTAAGTAACTGACTGTCTCAACAGGATCAGGCAAACGGATAGATTTCTTTTATTTTTCGATTACAGCTTGATTCCACATCTTATTTTTGATACAAGTATGGAATTTCCAGCATGGATGTCGGTAGCCGAAATTTGTCAGGCCGACCATAGACATCAGGTGTGCGTCAGGAGAGGATCGAACCTTGTAACATGTGTATGGTCGGCGAGAGTCCTCACCACTGTTCCACCGACGCAGATACACATATACGGAATCCTTCGAAGTAAAGAAGGGAGTAAGACAAGCCGGCTGGCTGCCTACTGTCGCCAATGATTTTCCTGATTGCAGTAGATTGGATAATGCAACAGACAGTGGGCCAGGCAACGAGGAAACACGCATAAAATGGATTCACACAAAAGCAGACTTGGAGGATCTGGACTTCGCCGATGATATATGAGCATGATTTCCCACAAACTGGAAGATATACAAGTGAAAAGCAACAAGCAATAAAGGTCAATAAAGCAGGATTCAATGATGGATTCATCAAATTTCGGTAGAACTCGTCAGCTGAATACTCGACATACACGGATATATGCATACTTTTGAAATCACATAGGGAGATATAAGACTGATAAGTAAATAAGCTACATTGAATTAGTCATGCAGAAAGACACGTTCGAATGTTTTCCAGGTCATGTTCAAATAGATAAAATTCAAAAATAGGTAAAATATATAAATTTCAAATTCTGTGTACCCATGAAAAAGATAAAGCAAATCGATATCGAATGCCAATTCGAAAATCTTTATGATCAACTTATGGGGCTACATGCCACGTCCAGTGACAGCGAAAGCTGGTTGAAAGCAAAGATGGTTGATATTGCTCATCAATTTCGAGTCATGCCAACCAATCAAAAGTCACATATCACCAAAGAACACTGGATATCTTTAAACAAGCTCCGAAAAGACAAAAATCTTGTTATCTTACAAGCTGATAAAGGACAAAGTGTAGTGCTAATGAACAAGATAGATTATCTCGAAAAAATGCATCAAATTCTCTCTGATGAATCTAAATTCAAATTGGATAACCATGCAAAAGACCAAACGTTATCAACCGAAAGGAAAATTGTGCAGCATCTACGGTAACTCTTTAAAAATAAATACATTGACGATAACACATATAGAAATATCAAACCGATTGGGTCACAAATTCAAAAACTATACGGACGCATAAAAATACACAAACCAGGAGCGCCGTTAAGACCCATACTCTCTATGATAAACTCACCATACCACAGATTAGCACAGTGGCTATGTGGACTGATGCAGCCCTTGCTGAAACGTTTCGGAACACATATAGTCTCTGATTCATTTCAATTTGTCAATCAAGTTAAAGATTTCAATGTATCCGATAAACATTTGGTCTCTTTCGATGTTACCTCCCTTTTCACAAATGTGCTAGTCGTTGAGACTATCGACTTCATATGTAAAGAAGCTGAAGACATACCCAGTCTAACATCGGAATTGAGGAAATTACTACTTTTATGTACTAAAAATGTCCAGTTCCAATTCAACGGGCGTCTGTTCCGTCAAGTTGATGGTGTCGCAATGGGAAGCCCTTTGGGACCACTTTTCGCCGACTTATTCTTATCACGCCTAGAAACCTGTACTTTGCAGCAACATATACAAGAAACAGATGTATACCTAACATATGTTGATGACATTTTTATTGTCTGCAAAAGCAGATCAAAAGCGGAAGACCCGTTGATAAATTCAATTCATGCCATCCAAATCTCAATTTCACAGTAGAACACGAAGAAAACGATACTATTAAATTTCTAGACGTTCTTCTGACCAAAATGAATACTGGCACAATCGAAAGATCTATATTTAGAAAGTCTTCATGGATAGGACAGTACATGCATTTCAAGAGCTTTGTTCCAATCCAGTACAAAAAGAACTTAGTCAGAACACTGTTCAATAGAGCACGAAAAATTTGTTCTGACAGTATTATTGAACATGAAATAAAATCTCTGAAGGATATTTTATGTAAGAATGGATATCCTGAGAAGTTCATTAATAAATACACCAAAGAAACTACCCCCTGCAAAACAATTCAGACAGTTCCAAAGAAACCTGTCTATCACGGAATATACACATTGGGTCATAGGAGTAAATAAGAAGACAGTTGCAGCGAAGAAAATTTTCTTTCCGACGAAGTCATCATCTAGGCTGTACATTCGTGTATTTATATCAAATGGATGGGAAAGTTCCAGAATAATATCCTGTCAAGGGTCAAATTAATAAAAATTAAAATTGGGAATTAGAATGCCATAATAAACAGGGGGATGGATAAAACAAACAAAGTAGCATTATAATAAATAAGAAGACTGACATTGTGCAATTAGGGGTTAGAAATGTAGAAATAACAAAATAGACAGAATGTTTGGATAAAAACTAATGCGATGAATAATTGTTCATGCAATCAGGGAATAAATACGTAGAAATAGTAAAATGACAAATGACAAAGTCTGTGTGGAGGTCAACAGCACTACTCAGGCTGAAAATGAAAACAAGATCCGGAATTTCAACTACAATATGAAGTCAGTCAGTACTGCTGGTGTGTGATGATCCGAAGTCTAAGTATTTGCTGTAATGGATTTTCTTCCTGAATATGGAAAAACCAAAATGTCCGTTTTCCCTCCTCTTCACTAGACAGCCAGTCTAGAAATGCCAGACTGTTCACCGACGTCTGATTCTGCCTACTTCCGAAATAAACTGGATTCTGGGAGATAGATTGTTTTTTATTTTGTCTAAGAATGAACTGTGTAGATCTCGTTTTAGCACAACAAATACCCAATGCCCAAATTTTTTCAAACTGTTAAAAGTGAACTTTATCTGGACATATATAAAAGAACAAGGAGTTCAGAAAATATATCTTGTCAACGATTTAATCATTTATTCTCCTAACTTATTGTGTTAAATTAAATACTAATAATAATTATATGTATTCAAATATACTTACGGAATGTGACTGTAAAGCTTCTTTTGAGGATGAAATGGCCGGAAAGATACATGTAGACCTGTAGGCTGTGGTTGTGTCAATCCGACATCCTCTATCCACCAAGTATTGAAAATTTCATGGATTTGATTGAACCCTTTGTGTAGTAGGTTGGAAGATGCCCCTGAATGCAATGGATAAACCCGCCTCTTCGTACGCCCCTCATACAACTTAAACCAAGAGAATGATGGTTGAGATGGAAAATACATTAGGAAGAGGACGTATTATTATCATCATCATCATCGGTAGGACGACTTCAAAATTCTGGTTGAACATCGAACGCCTACTGAAAGATACGAAGAGAGATAAGTCCAGACTAGGAAGTGTTCTTTATCATTCTAGTTAGACTTCTGGGGGAGAATCTCTTCAGGAGTAGTATCTCCCTCTAATTGTAGACGTGGAAATTAATGGCCTTCTCTTCACCATTGGCACTTCACTTTTTCCCAATAATAATAATACCCATGTTGGCTTTGGATATTGCAAACATGTAAGCCGAGCGACTAGTCTGCAATGGAACAAAACAATATTGACACTGAGGTGGACACTTCATCATGACGTTCGTCTACAGATCGGAGAACATTCACCAGCCTAATATAGAAAGAGTGAAGTTAGGTGCATAGAAAGTTCGATTCTATCACACTAAACAGATACACGACATCGGATTAACGTTAACGTATTATTCAGGGTTATTCATCACACCCGTCAGTCATTATCATAAACAGTACGACCACTCTTCCACACATACCTGACTGAAGCTGTTGACTTAAGAAGCTAAACAAAGTCAGAACTCTGTATTCAGAGAGGAAGTGAGGGAGAGAGAGAGAGAGGAACCTGAGGTCATCCCCATCGTGACCAGACTTGGACTGAAGTTGACTTCCTTGTATTCCCCACTGTCTAAACTAATTTGGTCTCAGTGTTTTATAATTTACCCTTTTACCATTCTACCATTGAGAATAGAAAGACAGTTTCTGCGAAGAAATCTTTCTTTTCGATGAAGTCTTCGTTAACTAGGCTGTACATTCGTGTATTCATAATCACAAATGCATGGGAAACTTCCAGAATTATTTCTGGTCAAGAGTCGAATTAACAAAAATTACAATTAGGAATGCAAATGACATAATGACATGACACGGTGGCGAGACGGATAAAGCGCAAACAAAGTAGCATCATAATTG
This sequence comes from Trichobilharzia regenti, assembly GCA_944472135.2. Classification (NCBI taxonomy): domain Eukaryota; kingdom Metazoa; phylum Platyhelminthes; class Trematoda; order Strigeidida; family Schistosomatidae; genus Trichobilharzia; species Trichobilharzia regenti. The sequence continues at coordinate 165,364,005 of OX235270.1, forward strand.
CTAGGAAGATTGACATTGATTGTGCAATCGCGGGTTAGAAATGTAGAAATAACAACAATAGATAGACAGGATGTTTGGCTAAACAAAATCTAGTAGGATCATGACAAATGTGGCGAACAACTGTCTATGCAATGAGGGATTATATATGTAGAAATAATAGAATGACAAATTAAGCAGGAAGTTCAGATATGAAAGTATGGTAGTGTAAATAGGAGGGGAGATTAGGAGAAACACCTAAAATAACATGAATAAACAGGAAGTTTGTTTAAGGAAGTCAAGGCATAGTCACTATTAGAAAAATTACCTGTATTTCACGGCAACGTCAGCGTTGGACGAGGGTTGAATGTATTTCTTTTGCATATATAGCGTTCCTAGTGCCTTGTCTATGCCAAGATGTCTTAATTTTACTCCCTTTGATAAGTTTGATCGAATCTTGTGTATTATGTTGAAGGAGTATTCGAAAGGCGCCGAAAGGCGACCAGATGTTCTGTCACTGAACTATACAAACACCTTTTCGTTCTCCGTTTTACTAGTCAGGCTGGATAGTGTTGAAGAGCGCGTTCTTCAAGTCGGCGAATGATACGGTCGATGTAGCCAGTCTCGCGGAAGCAAGAGAAACGGTATATGCACGTTGGGATGGCTCAATGCGACCGCTCACATTTCGCGTTCTGGTTGAACAGTTTCTTACAGAAAAACGTTAGTCGTAGGCTTCCGACGAAGTATGTCTTCCTCAGAGATTAGGACAGGCGTCAATGTCTCCTTTGAATTCTAGATTGTGCAGAATTATCTTCTTCGAGACGGATTGAACTTGTTCCGAAATCTTCTTAGATTCGAGATTCTTGTCTATGAACCAGGATGGGAAACCGTTTTCCATCAGGGTTCTTCGGAGATTACTCAGTTCTTCATCAATCACCTCCTCGCTGCACATCCTCCGAATCCTCATGGAAAGAGCGTAAGTCAGGTTCTTCTTTCTGCGTAGGCGCACGAAGCTTTGAACGTTGATGAATTGTCCAGTCCATGTGCGATTTTAGTATATGGATGTTCTCAGAGAGTTGTTGGCGTTTCTTGTCAGATGGACGTCGAGGACGTAGAACAACATTTCGTCGGATTTGGCTTCAAGAGTAAAGTCGATGTTTTGGTGGGCATCACTGAATGTTTGAAGTGAGATCTCAAGGTCTAGCTACGTTCTCATCACAAATCATCATCTAGGGATGGAAGTCGTCGATAGTTGGTGATAGGCGATTGTTGTTTCCTACCATTTTTAAAACACCGTCGAATTTTCTCACATATGTAGAAAGTGACAAGCTATTCTGAATTACCCCACTGGCAGTGATAATGCATGACTCCACTTCATTTATTTCACATATTCACTATTTTATGATGAGGATGAATAGGTGGCTGTTCCAGTTGAGTAACCAGGCGTTTGAAACCATAAGTTCTGGCCAAGTTCGAGTCTGAGTAAGAAGACTGTCAGTCACTAGAGGTGCAGAACTTCCGAAAAGTGTATCAGACTTGATTAAAGCTTGGTGACTACCAGTTATGAATTGAATATTTTGCTTACACCGTCAGACACTCTAAAATCACCGTCAGGAAGTGGAGATTGATCTCTCATCACGCACGGATTTTGAAAAAGCCTTTATACAAAATGATCAAAGCAAATTCTTTTCATGTGGTTGTCTTCTCTGAGCTAGCTGGGTAGTTAATTTGCGAATCTTTCATCACCCTACTAGGCGACATCTTCCTTCAGCGCATGCTTCAATTTGAATTGAAGTCATCTTTTAGATTTCTCCACGAGTTTATTCATCACCACTCCTGGTGACCACCCTGCACGTGATTTGTTGTGGGCGGCTACTTATATTGGAACTGATTGTTTCTTTGACTTGAACTTCGACCCTCTCAGTTTGTATGTGTGTAAGCAACACCAACGCCAAGACTGTAATACTGTTGAATACGAAGACAGCTTTTGTGACTCACACACACAACGACATTCAACACAACCATCCTCCAGACATCATTTCATATTCCATTCACAATCAAAAGTTTAGTCGCTTAGCCTGATAGCTATCTCGTGTGCTCATTCAACTGTCCACAGGAACTCTACTCTCGCCCGTATGAATAATCCAGGTGAGGTACAAGAACTAATAGGAAGGCAGCTTCGAGTGATACACGACATGCTAACAACTAGCCAACCTGTAGCTAATTCGCCAGTCATCCGGAATTACTCCACAGTTAGATCAGTTGTATTGGCTGGAAACCACAGAGCAGGACACGGTAAATGGATAGAAGGAGTGATTAACGGCGGACGTTGAAATATCATGTATGCTGTCACAGTGAGAACAGAGATGCACCAACCGATCAACTACGTCGGCGAATTGCACCAAACAGAAACAGGAAACACCATTGATTTTGCACGAGACATAGTACTGGACACCATCGGGATACAGTGACAGAAGAAACTCTACCCCCCATAGCAACGACATACTGTCTCGACGTCAAGCAGTGTGCTACAGGATACAAAATATGCGCTTTCAAGTTGAACCCGGGTAATTCTCTCCCGAAAATGGCAGGTGATATGAGGCTCTACACTTGGTCTATCAGTTGATTTCATTTTTTCCAAACAACCTCTGCTAGGTGACATGAGATCGATATCGATGTTCTATCGATTGATTCCATCCTTTTCAGATCACACCGATTGTTATTATTATTATTGTCACTAATTATGTCACTTTTAATACACATTAGTTGACATACTGATGGATACACGTTCTCCATATGAGTTTGTTTATTAGATGGATATATCACACAGCTATTCAGTCAGTCAGTGAGTGAGTGAAACAGTATTAGTAATAACTGGATGACAAATTTTTGACCACAATTCATTAATGCTGTTCATAATCATATGAATTATGATCACACGACTTCGAAATTTGTGTTTTCCATTGTCCTCTTTGTCATCTCCTATTTATCGTCGTCATTATGGTAGTAGAATTTTTCAGATATCTGCCTGGACAGGTGTTGAATCATTCCTATTACACGTGTTGATCTGCACTTGATTCGATAAAAAAAGCTTCTGTTATCGATCTCTCCCTCCCTCCATCTTGTTACATTCGATTTCAAAACTGTCATCTTGTCCCATCTCATCCAGCCTATTGTATGGTAGGTTGTGTGTAATTGCATGTCATGTAGTGGTTGCGGTAGCTTCTGAACTATTCTCTAGATTTCTTATCTTTCTTATTCGCGTCAACCAATCTAGATTTCGCTGCTAGGTTTTTATGTTCGCTAAGTCTGACTCACTGACTGACGCTGTTCTACTACTTTCACCCATCTATGTATTTGACCTGACAATCATCGCAGACAGGGTATTAGATAAAATAAATTGTTGTTTTGTTTTGAAGGCTCCAATGTCAGGATTGATTCTTTAACAGACAAAGCATCTTTCTAATTGAGTTTGTGGTTGGTTTGAATTCCAGCCACTTTTATTCCTGCCAGCATTGGTGAGAATTCTGCGTGAGGTGGTTTCCGAGGTTCATTCCTTGTATGGAATTACTGTTGATGATTTAGATTCCTCATTGTTGGTGTCTTCATTATTATTATTATTGTTACTTATTATTATTATCACTATCACTTCTATCACTATTTATTCTCAGTTTACATTTCCTTACATATTTCCTGACTAATTTATCAGGGTAATGATTAAGTTTCAAGGCTTCTCTTATATGTAGATCACTTCATGTCTTAGGTTTTCCCATGATTTATTCTGTCACGTTCCCCAGGCGAACATAGGGCCTCCAGCTGCTAGTGGCTTGAAGTTTGTGTAGCAGTGCTTATTTTACAGGATGGAGCTGCTAGCCTCATGACCAACCTATCCTCGTAACCAGCATTATTTCTGGCTTAACGAGGTAGTACTTAGTTTTTGTACTCTGTTTATCGAGTCACCTGAAAGTACGTGTAATAGGAATGATTCAACACCAAAAAGAAACAGGAAACACCATTGGTTTAGCTCGAGACATAGTACTGAACACCATCGGGATACAGTGACAGAAGAACCTCTATCCACCATAGCACAGTGCCCAAACTTTTCAAATATATTATTATACCTTCTCCCTCTAGCGAGTTATGTGTTCCATCTCTGTTCCATAATCACCGTGAACTCACAAGCTGTGAGACTTATGATCAATCGGAAAGGCTGAGGGGGTATTGTAACAGGTAAAGTAAGAATAATTCACGTTTCCTTCCTTTATGCGTAAATTCGCTTTCAATTGTTCAATCGAGATCGCCTCAGTGATATTTTTCAACCTGAAACTGCTTTGAACTTCGCTTATTTTAAAGAGCATCGATGGATGCTTGGATTTCATGAAGGCCGTCCAACAGTTGAAGAGCAACGGCACTGCTATGAAGAGTTTTGCACCTATGAGTCACAAGTTTCTTGGAATGTGGTGTGTATTTACAGCTTGTATGTGCTTTCACACGTGTATGTAGATATGTGTGTATGATGTTGGAGGTAAGGTCAGATAGGCATTTGTCAACCTTACAATTTCCCAATGAGCATTTCATTGTATGAATGATGACTTACCTGCCACCTCGATAATTTCGCTTTTCGCCGCCATGTTTTCTAGATTTGATTCCTCTCGATATTTTATCAATTTAGAATCCAAGTTTAAGGAAGATTGGTTTCTTTATGATAAAGGTTTTCTCGTATTTCCCAGTGAATGAATGAATGAAAACCAAAAGGATATTGTCGTTTTCACTGATGTTTCGCTATTTAATGGTGCTTCTGATAGCTTTATCAAAGTGGAATTATCCCAAGGTCACTGACTACGAGTTAAACCTCTTGAATATTCGCACAAATCCATACACTCGCTGTGCAACTCATATCTCTAATGTACTCTTACGAGAAAGAATACATAACTGCAGCCTTCAACTTGATTGAATCTTATCGAATGAGAATCAAACAAATTTAGACGACTGTTCAACACAATACTTGTTACAAGCCATATCGATGAATCCTTTCAAAACTTGTTTAATCAACGAGAATCTCATTTCCATAATGTCACTGAAAGAAGACAATGACAAACATTCTCGGAACTCGAAGTAAGGAAGCCAACAACCAACGAAAACCTCAGGAAAACATGATATGAAGAATATTGGAGCCATACATAACACATGTCAGACAACAAACATACTGACCGAAAATGACATCTCATCACTTTCTGTAGAAAGGTGTGAACTTCAATGTCACTAGAAAGCCATTATCGATCGGTCGAGGAAATAGCACCTCTGATCGAACCTGCTCTATACACAATTCACCAATGAAGAATCACAATCTGTTCGTCAAAAGATATCACACATATTAATCACTCAACGAAACATGCCATCTAATCTCACCAAACAAGAATATGAAGCCTTAAGAAATTCGTTATGACGAAAGCCGACAAGGGAAACGTCACTGTGGTAATGAACAGAACGGATTATGATGGAAAGAAGAAGGCGATTGAACACCTCTCTCTGAAGGCCCACACCTACTTACTCATTGAAGAGAAGAAGAAGAAATCCGCCGAATTCAACAAAATGAAACTAAATACCAAACAGACTCATTCAACAAATGAAATGATATACGTACCTTCAAGATTCTACGGTCAACCAAAGATATATTAACACACAGTTCCATTAAGACCAGTCAGTAATAGATTTCACCACCAACTCACTGACATACAACCTCTCTAAATAAGACTGGTCTCTCTTCGATTCTATCAAATGGGACTTTTGTAGCACCTCTCTACTAAGGTCAACTGTACGCTTGCTTATAAAACTGATTCATGTACGCCTGTTATACGCTTACAGAAACTAATTTTTCTTATGCTTGTTCAATATTTGTTTCCCATTGTATTATTATTCAATATTGCATTTCGTTTCTTATATATAAATACAAATATATATTACGCGGCTACGTACGTTTTCGTCGACCCCACGCGTTTTTCAAATTCAATTTCGTTAACAATACAACGACAATCTTTCCAAGTTTTCACTCGTTTTTCATCAAAAAACGTTGTTCGTCGTTGACCGTGAACAGCGACGTTAGTACTACATACATATCAGAGGACAAGAACGTGGATATACTGGATATTGGTGAACCCAACATATCGAAACACTTTCCGGATTATTATCATCATTCTAACTCTCGTGGATCTATACATATCACATATTTTGAAGTGATTTCATTGTGTTGTGTCAACGAGGAACCTGCATTTTCTCGTGGTAAGCATCACCATTTTGTCTCACTTTTCGATATATATCCAGTTTGTATAATTTTTGCTATTTTGTTATCTACAAACGACTTTTCAACTAATTCTTCACTGACCTTGGCGGCCTGCTTAAATCTTCGGCTACCAAATACCTTAAACATTACAAATCATATTGCATCTAATTTCTCATTTCCGATTCATCATTTTAAATTACTAAATCTTATTCAATTATGACCTCTAATCGGATTATTTATTCTCGCGACTATTTATTATCCTTAAAACCTCCTGATCTGCAATTCCATAAAACAGACAAACAGAGCATCATTCCGGGTGTCAAAGAGCCTTAAAAAATACTCCTATTCAATTCATGACTGTTCCTGAAATTATGAGTACTAATTGTCGCTCCCTGTCAGCTAAAATTAACTGTCTTCAATCACTTGTTTCTTCCATTATATATCGTAATACTGGGATCAAATCACTTCGAGAAACATGGCTACATGATCTATGTGATGACAATCTAGTGTATCTAAATGACTTCAAATTATTTAGACAAGATCGGTGTAGTTGAAGGAAGAAACGCGGTGGCGGTGTCGCCATCTTCATTAATTCACACTGGTGTAAGTCTAATAATGTATGTTTCAAATTCTCTAGTGACAATATTGACTGCCTCACCGTTAAGTGTCGACCTAAACACTTGTCATAATATAACTACATTTACATCTCGAAGATTAATATTGCTCCTGGATGCATTTCCACAGAAGTGTCTTTATTTGTGGATGAATTTACCTCCTTGCTGCCACCTCTTTCGGAAATTCCTTGTCTATAGTTACTGGAGATTTCGATTCCAGTGACAAATTCCTGCATATATCACTTGGACCCGAAAACATTGTCAAATTCTCGACTCAACTGCATGATTCTCTTGATCTTGTGATTACAAATGACACACAAATATTTTGATTACTGTATCATACGAATATAGCACAAAGTATACGGAAAGCAGCACAAAATGGTATTCCTATACCTTGGAAAGAAAAGACAACAAACATGTTATTCTCGTTACCAGCATTATTTCTGGCTCAGCGAGGTAGTACTTAGTTTTTTACTCTGTATATCGAATCACCTGAAAACACATGTAATAGGAATGACACAACACCTGTCCAGCCAGATATCTGGAAATGTTCACTACCCCAATGAAGACGACAAATAGGAGAGGACAAAGAAGACTATAAAACACAAATTTCGAAGTCGTGTAATTAATGATTTGTATGATTGTGAAAAGCAATAATGAATTGTGGTCGAAACTTTGTCATCCAGTAAATACCAATACTGTTTCACTCACTCACTCACTCACTGAATAGCTGTGTGATATATCCATCTAATAAACAAACTCATATGGAGAACGTGTATCCATCAGTATGTCAACTAATGTGTATTAAAAGTGACATAATTAGTGACAATAATAATAATAATAACCGGTGTGATCTGAAAAGGATGGAATCAATCGATAGAACATCGATATCGATCTCATGTCACCTAGCAGAGGTTGTTTGGAAAAAATGAAATCAACTGATAGACGAAGTGTAGAGCCTCATATCACCTGCCATTTTCGGGAGAGAATTACCCGGGTTCAACTTGAAAGCGCATATTTTGTATCCTGTAGCAGACTGCTTGACGTCGAGACAGTATGTCGTTGCTATGGGGGATAGAGTTTCTTCTGTCACTGTATCCCGATGGTGTCCAGTACTATGTCTCGTGCAAAATCAATGGTGTTTCCTGTTTCTGTTTGGTGCAATTCGCCGACGTAGTTGATCGGTTGGTTCATCTCTGTTCTCACTGTGACAGCATACATGATATTTCAACGTCCGCCGTTCATCACTCCTTCTATCCATTTACCGTGTCCTGCTCTGTGGTTTCCAGCCAATACAACTGATCTAACTGTGGAGTAATTCCGGATGACTGGCGAATTAGCTACAGGTTGGCTAGTTGTTAGCATGTCGTGTATCACTCGAAGCTGCCTTCCTATTAGTTCTTGTACCTCACCTGGATTATTCATACGGGCGAGAGTAGAGTTCCTGTGGACAGTTGAATGAGCACACGAGATAGCTATCAGGCTAAGCGACTAAACTTTTGATTGTGAATGGAATATGAAATGATGTCTGGAGGATGGTTGTGTTGAATGTCGTTGTGTATGTGGGTCACAAAAGCTGTCTTCGTATTCAACAGTAATACAGTCTTGGCGTTGGTGTTGCTTACACACATACACACTGAGAGGGTCGAAGTTCAAGTCAAAGAAACAATCAGTTCCAATATAAGTAGCCGCCCACAACAAATCACGTGCAGGGTGGTCACCAGGAGTGGTGATGAATAAACTCGTGGAGAAATCTAAAAGATCACTTCAATTCAAATTGAAGTATGCGCTGAAGGAAGATGTCGCCTAGTGGGGTGATGAAAGATTCGCAAATTAACTACCCAGCTAGCTCAGAGAAGACAACCACATGAAAAGAATTTGCTTTGATCATTTTATATGAAGGCTTTTTCAAAATCCGTGCGTGATAAGGGATCTATCTCTACTTCCTGACGGTGATTTTAGAGTGTCTGACGGTGTAAGCAAAATATTCAATTCATAACTGGTAGTCACCAAGCTTTAATCAAGTCTGATACACTTTTCGGAAGTTCTGCACCTCTAGTGACTGACAGTCTTCTTACTCAGACTCGAACCTGGCCAGAACTTATGGTTTCAAACGCCTGGTTACTCAACTGGAACAGCCACCTATTCATCCTCATCATAAAATAGTGAATATGTGAAATAAATGAAGTGGAGTCATGCATTATCACTGCCAGTGGGGTAATTCAGAATAGCTTGTCAGTTTCTACATATGTGAGAAAATTCGACGGTGTTTTAAGAATGGTAGGAAACAACAATCGCCTATCATCAACTATCGACGACTTCCATCTCTAGATGATGATTTGTGATGAGAACGTAGCTAGACCTTGAGATCTCACTTCAAACATTCAACGATGCCCACCAAAACATCGACTTTACTCTTGAAGCTAAATCCGACGGAATGTTGTTCCACTTCCTCAATGTCCATCTGACAAGAAACGCCAACAACTCTCTGAAAACATCCATATACAAAAGGCCTACATGGAGTGGACAATTCATCAACATTCAAAGCTTCGTGCACCTAAGCAAAAGCATGAACCTGACTTACGCTCTTTCCACGAGGATTCGGAGGATATGCAGCGAGGAGGTGATTGATGAAGAACTGAGTAATCTCCGAAGAACCCTGATGGAAAACGGTTTCCCACCCTGGTTCATAGACAAGAATCTCGAATCTAAGAAGATTTCGGAACAAGTTCAATCCGTCTCGAAGAAGATAATTCTGCACAATCTAGAATTCAAAGGTGACATTGACGCCTGTCCTAATCTCTGAGGAAGACATACTTCGTCGGAAGCCTACGACTAACGTTTTTCTGTAAGAAACTGTTCAACCAGAACGCGAAAGACAAGCTGTCGCATTGAGCCATCCGAACGTGCATATACCGTTTCACTTGCTTTTGCGAAGCTGGCTACATCGACCGTACCATTCGCCGACTTGAAAAACGCGCTCTTCAACACTATCCAGCCTGACTAGTAAAACGGAGAACGAAAAGGTGTTTGTATAGTTCAGTGACAGAACATCTGGTCGCCTTTCGGCGCCTTTCGAATACTCCTTCAAAAAATACACAAGATTCGATCAAACTTATCAAAGGGAGTAAAATTAAGACATCTTGGCATAGACAAGGCACTAGGAACGCTATATATGCAAAAGAAATACATTCAACCCTCGTCCAACGCTGACGTGGCCATCATAAACAGGTAATTCTTCTAATAGTGACTATGCCTTGACTTCCTTAAACAAACTTCCTGTTTATTCATGTTATTTTAGGTGTTTCTCCTAATCTCCCCTCCTATTTACACTACCATACTTTCATATCCGAACTTCCTGCTTATTTCGTCATTCTATTATTTCTACATATTTAATCCCTCATTGCATAGACAGTTGTTCGCCACATTAGTCATGATCCTACTAGATTTTGTTTATCCAAACATCCTGTCTATCTATTGTCGTTATTTCTACATTTCTAACCCGCGATTGCACAATCAATGTCAATCTTCCTAGTAATTATGATGCTACACTTTGTTTGCGCTTTATCCGTCTCGCCACCGTGTCATGTCATTATGTCATTTGCATTCCTAATTGTAATTTTTGTTAATTCGACCCTTGACCAGAAATAATTCTGGAAGTTTCCCATCCATTTGTGATTATGAATACACGAATGTACAGCCTAGTTAACGAAGACTTCATCGAAAAGAAAGATTTCTTCGCAGAAACTGTCTTTCTATTCCCAATGGTAGAATGGTAAAAGGGTAAATTATAAAACATTGAGACCAAATTAGTTTAGACAGTGGGGAATACAAGGAAGTCAACTTCAGTCCAAGTCTGGTCACGATGGGGATGACCTCAGGTTCCTCTCTCTCTCTCTCTCTCTCTCTGAATACAGAGTTCTGACTTTGTTTAGCTTCTTAAGTCAACAGCTTCAGTCAGGTATGTGTGGAAGAGTGGTCGTACTGTTTATGATAATGACTGACGGGTGTGATGAATAACCCTGAATAATACGTTAACGTTAATCCGATGTCGTGTATCTGTTTAGTGTGATAGAATCGAACTTTCTATGCACCTAACTTCACTCTTTCTATATTAGGCTGGTGAATGTTCTCCGATCTGTAGACGAACGTCATGATGAAGTGTCCACCTCAGTGTCAATATTGTTTTGTTCCATTGCAGACTAGTCGCTCGGCTTACATGTTTGCAATATCCAAAGCCAACATGGGTATTATTATTATTGGGAAAAAGTGAAGTGCCAATGGTGAAGAGAAGGCCATTAATTTTCACGTCTACAATTAGAGGGAGATACTACTCCTGAAGAGATTCTCCCCCAGAAGTCTAACTAGAATGATAAAGAACACTTCCTAGTCTGGACTTATCTCTCTTCTTATCTTTCAGTAGGCGTTCGATGTTCAACCAGAATTTTGAAGTCGTCCTACCGATGATGATGATAATAATACGTCCTCTTCCTAATGTATTTTCCATCTCAACCATCATTCTCTTGGTTTAAGTTGTATGAGGGGCGTACGAAGAGGCGGGTTTATCCATTGCATTCAGGGGCATCTTCCAACCTACTACACAAAGGGTTCAATCAAATCCATGAAATCTTCAATACTTGGTGGATAGAGGATGTCGGATTGACACAACCACAGCCTACAGGTCTACATATATCTTTCCGGCCATTTCATCCTCAAAAGAAGCTTTACAGTCACATTCCGTAAGTATATTTGAATAGATATAATTATTATTAGTATTTAATTTAACACAATAAGTTAGGAGAATAAATGATTAAATCGTTGACAAGATATATTTTCTGAACTCCTTGTTCTTTTATAGATGTCCAGATAAAGTTCACTTTTAACAGTTTGAAATTATTTGGGCATTGGGTATATGTCGTGCTAAAACGAGATCTACACAGTTCATTCTTAGACAAAATAAAAAACAATCTATCTCCCAGAATCCAGTTTATTTTGGAAGTAGGCAGAATCAGACGTCGGTGAACAGTCTGGCATTTCTAGACTGGCTGTCTAGTGAAGAGGAGGGAAAACGGACATTTTGGTGTATCCATATTCAGGAAGAAAATCCATTACAGCAAATACTTAGACTTCGGATCATCACACACCAGCAGCGCCAAAGTATCAGTTGTTTCACGTCTTCTTAGACCAGCACACTCTCTGATGTTAACGGAGGAGAAGGTAGAAAAAAGAAGAAGAAATATCAAATATTACTGAAATTCTCCTCAAGTGAAACAACTTCCCAAGGAACTTCATCAATACAATCAACACTGACATTAGGTATGTTCGAAAATGTGGACCCCAACATTTGTCATTTTAAATAGAGCGGAGACGTCGGACGATATCAGAAGATTACTCAATAAACTAGACCAAATCCCTAAACATTCTCGATCTAATGGTGTTTATGAAATAAGGTGCTGCTTGGAATGTGATGCGATATACATCGGACAAACATCGCTAGAGAGAAATCAAAATCAGAAGAAATGAACACCGTAGAGCATCTTTCCGATCAAAACGAAATAGAAAAATCATCAGTCAAAGCTCGCCTACACTCTATAGAATCAGGCCACAAAATTGATTTGGACAATATTGAAATCGTCATCCAGAAAAAGCATTTCACAAATCACAAAGAATGTCACATATCATCAGAAGCACTTCATATCATCAAGTGGAATCCAAATTGTCTGAACTCAATAGGAATGACGGACTAAAACAGAATCTGACCTGGTTACAACACCTCCCTCCCCTTCCCCGTGAAGTGACGGAATCAACATGAATGTGATAAGCAAGTTCACTATGTAAACACACACACACACAGTGCTTTTATAATTTTACACACTGATCTCATCCAACAATCTAAACCTGATTTTGTTATCTTTACCAATGGACCAATTCGACAACGCAAAAGTAATCCTATGCTGAGGAACGATTATTCAGTTGTTATACATAAGCTGAGTGGATTTTGTAAATTCTGGCTTAATAATACATTGATAAAGCTACAAGCATTATATAGCGTAACGTCAGTAAAAACGACAATATCGTTTTGTTTTTCATTCATTGGGAAACACAAGAAAACCCTTTATCCTTGTTCTTATATCTCTAATTTGCCTCTAATAGTTCAATTGTAATCGTTTCGCTTCTTGACGGCAGAGTTGAGGATAGCGTCTTGTTAGGAACTCGTCGCCAACATAATATGCGGTCGTTGACGATATCATGGTGTGACCGAGTGTGAATATACGCTAATCAGATATAAGGCGGACAGTAACGTGTACAGATTGGTATTTCTGAGTAGTTAATTTGTCCTGACGCGAAAGAGGAAAATCAGAAGACCCTCACCTTCACGAAGATACGAGTATTTTCGAACAAGGAAAATTAACTGTCACACAAAAGTGTTGTTAGTGGAAAAGTACGACAGAGTATGAAAGTGTGTGTGTGAATTAACTGTTGTTGTTCAATCAATACAAGAGTATATAGAAAATAACTCAACTAACACACATTAACCAATCAGACGACAGATAAGGTGGTTTTTCTTACCCCTCCCACCCAGACTGGATTCTGATTGGTTGTAATATCACGTGACCAAGGTCGTACATCCGTAGTTTGCTTAGTTAATGGGCAGACACGATAGATCTATTGTCAGTTATGCTGGAATAACGATCAATAAATAGACAGATTGATATAATTAACCATAAGTGGCTTTAGAAGTGAAAATTAAGAGTTGTAAATTACACGGTACTCAACGGAACAAAGATAGAAGTTTGATGATGAGGTTAAAATTGCTCTTGAGTAGTGAGAATAAAGGTGGTAGTTGAGTGTCAATTTAACAAGTGTGAAGAGGGTGTGAAAATGTACACAAAAGGAGCATATGAAACTGATAATAGTGAATTAATTATTAAAACAAAAGCAAACTAAATGTAAAATTACAAATTAAGAACAAAACAGAAAATCAAAAATTGTTTACAAGGAACGATTAGTGAAGAGGTTGATGAATTGTATACGGAGAAAGTTTGTCCAGTCTCTTATTCTACCTTGGCCTGAACCTCTTCACTAATCGTTCCTTGTACACGATTTTTGATTTTCTGTTTTGTTCTTAATTTGTAATTTTACTTTTAGTTTGCTTTTGTTTTAATAATTAATTCACTATTATCAGTTTCATATGCTCCTTTTGTGTACATTTTCACACCCTCTTCACACTTGTTAAATTGACACTCAACTACCACCTTTATTCTCACTACTCAAGAGCAATTTTAACCTCATCATCAAACTTCTATCTTTGTTCCGTTGAGTACCGTGTAATTTACAACTCTTAATTTTCACTTCTAAAGCCACTTCTGGTCAATTATATCAATTATGTCACCCCCAATTACTCAATAATAGACCACTATACATTTTCCTAAGTATAAATAGACAGATATATAGCAAAATATATCAGACTGGCAAAACAAGGGCAGACATCATGTGACTACACATCACGCCTACAGCAAGTACTTTTTGATAGATTAGTTAGAGCTTGTTAGTGCGGATCCAAGCTTCCTCAGCAGTATATACTAGACGAACTCTTGTGGTAAAATGTCGATTAGTCAGTATACAGTCGATGACTTACAAGCCTTGTTCACATTGATCTTGTGTTTTCTCTCTCTCTCCTACTCCACGAGGTGAGGTGAAATAGAATTATGAATAGAGTTTGTTTGTCCATTGGTTACCTACAGACGGTGCTATTCGGAATTCCAACGATACATGCTCCTCATTGTTCTTCCTAAGTAACTGACTCTCTCAACCGGATCAGGCAAACGGATAGATTTCTTTTATTTTTCGATTACAGCTTGATTCCACATCTTATTTTTGATACAAGTATGGAATTTCCAGCATGGATGTCGGTAGCCGAAATTTGTCAGGCCGACCATAGACATCAGGTGTGCGTCAGGAGAGGATCGAACCTCGTAACATGTGTATGGTCGGCGAGAGTCCTCACCACTGTGCCACCGACGCAGATACACATATACGGAATCCTTCGAAGTAAAGACGGGAGTAAGACAAGCCGGCTGGCTGCCTACTATCGCCAATGATTTTCCTGATTGCAGTAGATTGGATAATGCAACAGACAGTGGGACAGCCAACGACGAAACACGCATAAAATGGATTCACACAAAAGCAGACTTGGAGGATTTGGACTTCGCCGATGATATATAAGCCTGATTTCCCACAAACTGGAAGATATACAAGTGAAAAGCAACAAGCAATAAAGGTCAATAAAGCAGGATTCAATGATGGATTCATCAAATTTCGGTAGAACTCGTCAGCTGAATACTCGACATACACGGATATATGCATACTTTTGAAATCACATAGAGAGATATAAGACTGATAAGTAAATAAGCTACATTGAATTAGTCATGCAGAAAGACACGTTCGAATGTTTTCCAGGTCATGTTCAAATAGATAAAATTCAAAAATAGATAAATTTCAAATTCTGTATACCCATGAAAAAGATAAAGCAAATCGATATCGAATGCCAATTCGAAAATCTTTATGATCAAATTATGGGGCTACATGCCACGTCCAGTGACAGCGAAAGCTGGTTGAAAGCAAAGATGGTTGATATTGCTCATCAATTTCGAGTCATGCCAACCAATCAAAAGTCGCATATCACCAAAGAACACTGGATATCTTTAAACAAGCTCCGAAAAGACAAAAATCTTGTTATCTTACAAGCTGATAAAGGACAAAGTGTAGTGCTAATGAACAAGATAGATTATCTCGAAAAAATGCATCAAATTCTCTCTGATGAATCTAAATTCCAATTGGATAACCATGCAAAAGACCAAACGTTATCAACCGAAAGGAAAATTGTGTAGCATCTACGATAACTCTTTAAAAATAAATACATTGACGGAACACATATAGAAATATCAAACCGATTGGGTCACAAATCCCAAAACTATACGGACGCGTAAAAATACACAAACCAGGAGCGCCGTTAAGACCCATACTCTCTATGATAAACTCACCATACCACAGATTAGCACAGTGGCTATGTGGACTGTTGCAGCCTTTGCTGAAATGTTTCGGAACACATATAGTCTCTGATTCATTTCAATCTGTCAATCAAGTTAAAGATTTCAATGTATCCGATAAGCATTTGGTCTCTTTCGATGTTACCTCCTTCTTCGCAAATGTGCCAGTCGTTGAAACAATCGACTTCATATGTAAAAAAGCTGAAGACATACCCAGTCTAACATCGGAATTGAGGAAATTACTACTTTTATGTACTAAAAATGTCCAGTTCCAATTCAACGGGCGTCTGTTCCGTCAAGTTGATGGTGTCGCAATGGGAAGCCCTTTGGGACCACTTTTCGCCGACTTATTCTTGTCACGCCTAGAAACCTGTACTTTGCAGCAACATATACAAGAAACAGATGTATACCTAAGATATGTTGATGACATTTTTATTGTCTGCGAAAGCAGATCAAAAGCGGAAGACCCGTTGATAAATTCAATTCATGCCATCCAAATCTCAATTTCACAGTAGAACACGAAGAAAACGATACTATTAAATTTCTAGACGTTCTTCTGACCAAAATGAATAATGGCACAATCGAAAGATCTATATTTAGAAAGTCTTCATGGACAAGACAGTACATGCATTTCAAGAGCTTTGTTCCAATCCAGCACAAAAAGAACTTAGTCAGAACACTGTTCAATAGAGCACGAAAAATTTGTTCTGACAGTACTATTGAACATGAAATAAAATCTCTGAAGGATATTTTATGTAAGAATGGATATCCTGAGAAGTTCATTAATAAATACTCCAAAGAAACTACCCCCTGCAAAACAATTCAGACAGTTCCAAAGAAACCTGTATATATCAATTTGCCATTCAAAGGAGATGACGTACATGAAGAAGTGAAACGAAGACTCGACAAAGCCATCAAGAGAACTTATTATGCTGCAAAACTTGTTATCCTTAACACCACCAACCGAGTGCTTCAACAATCTGGGAAAGACCAGTCGCCAATCCTCGACACTTCAAACTGCATATATCAAATTGAGTGTGTTTGTGGCAGCAAATACATAGGTCGTACAGAAAGGCGATTGTCTACTCGCACGATGGAGCATTCGCCAAAATGGTTGAAAACAGCTGAGTGCAAAGTCCGAAAATCCTCAATAACAAAACATCTCGTGGATTACAGACATGATATCGACGCCGTCAAGTAATTCACCATCGTCAGCAAACAAACAAACAAGAAGATGCTTGCAATTGCAGAGGCTTGTGCAATTCGAATTTACAAACCAGCTCTCTGTATACAAAAGGAGATGGTCTTCACTCTGAATCTACCATGGTAATACGCTTTACTTATTATTCTCTACTTGTTATTACTATTATTCTACCTCTTCTTCTTACTATTATTGTTATTATTATTATCATGATTTTTATTCTTGATTCATTTAAATCTGTGCTTTATCCGTAAGATTATCCTAACTCACTTCAAGACTATAAAAATTGTTATTATAACTATTACTATTGATATTAGTCTGTTTGGAATTCTCGTTATATTCCCTAATGACTAATTGTTTATCTAAGTGATGTAATTGAAGCGTAATGCAATTTATCTTAATTTCGATCTCTCATACTCTCTCTCCCCTTATCTATTTGAACATGACCTGGAAAACATTCGAACGTGTCTTTCTGCATGACTAATTCAATGTAGATTATTTACTTATCAGTCTTATATCTCCCAATGTAATTTCAAAAGTATGCATATATGCGTGTATGTAGAGTATTCAGCTGATCCAGAGATGAGAGGACTCCAAGTTAACGTAGAGGTGATGAAGATTCCTGGCCAACACCAACATCATCAACAACAGACAACAGACAAAAATCAGCCAGCATGAATGGGAGGAACCTGAAAGAAACAACCTCGTTTACGTACGTACCTGCGAAGCACCGTTTCAAATACAGGCGGAACTGACGAGGATATCAAACCAGCGAGGATCGGGAAAGGTTTCATTACTCTCAAGTCTGTGTGGAGGTCAACAGCACTATTCAGCCTGAAAATGAAAACAAGAACTTGAGGTGTAGAACTTCCGAAAAGCGTATCAGACTTGATTAAACCTTGGTGACTACCA
Organism: Trichobilharzia regenti; assembly: GCA_944472135.2. Taxonomy (NCBI): domain Eukaryota; kingdom Metazoa; phylum Platyhelminthes; class Trematoda; order Strigeidida; family Schistosomatidae; genus Trichobilharzia; species Trichobilharzia regenti. The sequence continues at coordinate 165,382,038 of OX235270.1, forward strand.
GTTATGAATTCAATATTTTGCTTACACCGTCAGACACTCTAAAATCACCGTCAGGAAGTAGAGATAGATCCCGTATCACGCACGGATTTCGAGAAAGCCTTCATAGAAAATGATCAAAGCAAATTCTTTTCATGTGGTTGTCTTCTCTGAGCTAGCTGGGTAGTTAATTTGCGAATCTTTCATCACCCTACTAGGCGACATCTTCCTTCAGCGCATACTTCAATTTGAATTGAAGTGATCTTTTAGATTTCTCCACGAGTTTATTCATCACCACTCCTGGTGACCACCTTGGACGTGATTTGTTATTTTTGTGTGTTTTCATAACCCCTGTGGGCGGCTAGTTATATTGGAACTGATTGTTTCTTTGACTTGAACTTCGACCCTCTCAGTGTGTATGGGTGTATAGAAGGAGTGATGAACGGCGGACGTTGAAATATCATGTATGCTGTCACAGTAAGAACAGAGATGCACCAACCAATCAACTACGTCGGCGAATTGCACCAAACAGAAACAGGAAACACCATTGATTTTGCACGAGAAATAGTACTGGACACCATCGGGATACAGTGACAGAAGAAACTCTATCCCCCATAGGAACGACATACTGTCACGATGTCAAGCAGTCTGCTACAGGATACAAAATATGCGCTTTCAGTTTGAACCCGGGTAATTCTCTCCCGTAAATGGCAGGTGATATGAGGCTCTACACTTCGTCTATCAGTTGATTTCATTTTTTCCAAACAACCTCTGCTAGGTGACATGAGATCGATATCGATGTTCTATCGATTGATTCCATCCTTTTCAGATCACACCGGTTATTATTATTATTATTGTCACTAATTATGTCACTTTTAATACACATTAGTTGACATACTGATGGATACACGTTCTCCATATGAGTTTGTTTATTAGATGGATATATCACACAGCCAGTGAGTGAGTGAGTGAAACAGTATTGGTATTTACTGGATGACAAAGTTTCGACCACAATTCATTAATGCTGTTCACAATCATACAAATCACCATTTCTAATTACACGACTTCGAAATTTGTGTTTTTCATAGTCTTCTTTGTCGTCTCCTATTTGTCGTCGTCATTGTGGTGGTGAACATTTCCAGATATCTGGCTGGACAAGTGTTGAATCATTCCTATTACATGTATTTTCAGGTGATTCGATAAACATAGTACAAAAAATTAAGTACTACCTCGCTAAGCCAGAAATAATCCTGGTAACGAGGAAAGGTTGATCATGAGGCTAACAGCTCCATCCTGTAAAATAAACACTCCTACAGAAACTTCAAGCCACCAGAAACTGGAAGCCTTATGTTCAACTAGGGAACGTGAAAGAAAAATACTTTGGAATACCTGAGACAGGAAGCGATCCACATATAAGAGAAGCCTTGAAACTTGATAGTGACCCTGATAAGTTATTCAGGAAATATGTAAAAATATGTTAAAAAAATGGAATAAGTAGTGATAGTAGTGATAGTGATAATAATAATAATAATAACAAGAGTAATAACAAGAATCATAATAATAATACAACTAATAATAAAATTGACAACACCAACACTAAGGAATGTAAATCATCAACAGTAATTCCATACAAGGAAGGAACCTCGGAAACCACCTTACGCAGAATTCTCACCAATGCTGGCAGGAATAAAAGTGGCTGGAATTCAAACCAACCACAAACTCAATTAGAAAGATGCTTTGTCGGTTAAAGGATCAATCCTGACATTGGAGCCTTCAAAACAAAACAACAATTTATTTTATCTAATACCCTGTCTGCGATGATTGTCAGGTCATATACATAGATGGGTGAAAGTAGTAGAACAGCGTCAGTCACTGAGTCAGACTTAGCGAACATAAAAACCTAGCAGCGAAATCTAGATTGGTTGACGCGAATAAGAAAGATAAGAAATCTAGAGAATAGTTCAGAAGCTACCGCAACCACTACATGACATGCAATTACACACAACCTACCATACAATAGGCTGGATGAGATGGGACAAGATGACAGTTTTGAAATCGAATGTAACAAGATGGAGGGAGGGAGAGATCGATAACAGAAGCTTTTTTTATCGAATCAAGTGCAGATCAACACACGTAATAGGAATGATTCAACACCTGTCCAGGCAGATATCTGGAAAATTCTACCACCCCAATGACGATGACAAATAGGAGAGGACAAAGAGGACAATGGAAAACACAAATTTGGAAGTCGTGTGATCATAACTCATATGATTATGAACAGCATTAATGAATTGTGGTCGAAACTTTGTCATCCAGTTATTACTAATACTGTTTAACTCACTCACTCACTCACTGAATAGCTGTGTGATATATCCATCTAATAGACAAATTAATATGGAATTACCTACCTGCTAGCACAGTGCTTTACAACCTTTACAAATATATTATTATACCTTCTCCCTCTAGGGAGTTATGTGTTCCATCTCTGTTCCATGATCACCGTGAACTTACAAGTCGTGAGACTTATGCTCAATCGGAAATGCTGAGGGAGTATTGTAACAGGTAAAGCAAGACTAATACACGTTTCCTTCCTTTATGCGTAAATTCGCTTTCAGTTGTTCAGTTGAGATTGCCTCAATGATACCTTTCAACCTGAAACTGTTTTGAACTTTATTTGTATTTTTGATAACAGCTTGATCCCACACCATATTTTTCGTACAAGTATGGAATATTCAGCGTGGAAATCGGTAGCCCCAATTTCGCAGGCCGACCATAGACAGCAGGTATGCGTCTGCGTGGGCTCAAACCCCGGGACATGTAAGAAAAATAGACTACTTTTGAAAGTGTGAGGTGCATATTTGATCACATTTCATAAAATTTTGTTTATTACGCAACATTCTGATGTCTGTTTCATCACTCATGTTTGTACAACATTTGTAAAAACAAGTGATATCCCCTTTTTGTATATAAACCTCTGTTATGCTGATTTCAATTAATTTCCATAAAGAATTTCTGAAAAGATTGACGAACGAAACTTTGGAATTAATCATTTGAATTTCGCGGAGATTTTACAAATATAATTTTTTCACAATTGTCTACTTCTCACTCGTCGGTCAATTACTTAGCAACTATTATCCGATCAAAGCGTCGGTGGTATACCGGATAGGACGCTCGCCGACCATGCACATGGTCCGGGGTTCGATCCCTGGCCACCGACGTACTCCTTTACCACGCTAAGCCAGAAATAATTCTGGTAGAGAGGAAAGGACGGGCATGAGGCTAGAAACCCCATCCTGTTAAATAAACGCTGCTACAGAAACTTCAAGCCAATAGCTTGGAGCTGTATATTCAACTGTAGAACTTGAAAGGAAAAAGAATCTGATGAAATCTAGATCACACAGTTCATATGAACTCTATCTATTCACATTAAACTACTTAGTATGAATAAGTAATTGGAAAGAGAGTTGTGTTTGCAGCTTCAGATGAGTGTTTAAAATTATGCGAAATTGCACCTCTTCAACATGGAAAAAATACATGATACTAGTAGAAGACATCGTGATACTACTGACAGATGTAAAAGCTGCAATAATAATGAACTGACTCGAATGTTGTCAGCTAAGTAGGTTACAAATACTAAGACAGTGTTAGGCAAGGAAGCGGAGAGAACTAATCGAATAGGTTATGCAGCTGTATGCATCCTGATGACGATGACTCATGTGTTACTCATTTCAAACCGCCAGCTCTCTCAACAATCAATCTGAGCTGACATCGAATTAGGTTGGAAATGAGTTGGCAGTGACCAAATCAAAACATCCAGTCAATTCATGAAGTCCTTGAGAGTTAACCTGAAACGCTTAGAGACAGGTAAGCTGACTGACTGACTGACTGGCCGTGGTCCGAAACCGACGAAACCCAAGTGGCTTCAGACTGTCAGTAAACTGACTCAAAATCTCTCTCAATGCTGTGCATATGTATTCACTTAAGTGTCTGTTGTAAATTCTTTTGCAATCTCGTTTAACTACTCATGACTAGACGAAATGAAACTACGAAATTTACGGTTCACAAAGTTCAAAAGTATAAACACGTCAATTATTTATACCAGTGAGGGTGTAAATGTCTTCACACACATTCACACACAAACACTGGGACCACTAACAGATGAGAAGAGTCCTCATCAATATTGGCAGATTGTCATCTCACACTAATCCCTGATGTCAATTATCATTAAAAATATAGAACAAACTTAAGCCATTTTAGTTAAACAATTCGCCTAAATGAAATAATTGGAATAATTAACAAGTTTGTTTTAATGAGAGAGACAGAGAGAGAGAGAGGGAGAGAGAAAATAATTTTGAAACAAACTCTGTTTGGTAGTTACTGAACAACTCCTTATTCTAGTGTTCTACTAGAAAGCTTGTTCATTTTATAGTCTCAGCTAATCCTCACTTACAACTTGTAATAATTGAATGGTAGACTTTCCCGTCGATTGATTGGACCGAAGTACTTGGTCTCAGGTTGACATGTCTGTTGGCTTCTTGTGTAGATGCTACGAAGATGTTTGGGAATGAAATTAGAATTCAACTTTTGGATGGTGACTACTAGTGGAATCCAGGATAACGCGAATTTCGTCCTATTTGGGACTCGTGGTCAGCTAAATATATACCTGAATTCCCCAGTGAGTGATCATGTTCCTACCGAGGCTAGAACCCAATGTCCACAGTTTCAAACGCCAAAGTGGCTCAAGTGATTTGGTGGATAACACTCTCCTTCGTATTTATTCTCGACATCTTCGAAATGTTCTACCTTATCTGCACTCGAATTGATTGAGCCACAAAGGAGAGACGACGGAGTACTAGATCGGTTAAGCGTTGGAATATCTGGACTGTCTGTATTCATTAGCCCAATCGACATGGGAACGTATTTGTATAAGTCAACTGGTGCGGTATTGGCCGTTTTCGGAACGTCATCAGGATGAATGGGAATGTGATGACAGACTCTTACGAGGTCGATCTTGGAGAAAGGTTTAACACTCGGTAAACAGCAGGCGAAATAGTTTGTGAATGGTAGTGGCTACCTGTCGAGTACCGTTCGCTTGTTGACAGTTCGGTAATCGCCACATGGCTGTATTCCATCGGAAGACTTTTAGGCACCATATGAACTGATGAAGAGCTTCCACGAGCGGCCAGATGGTCGGAGGATTCTAAGCTTAAGCATTTTGCAGAATTCAATTATGACCTCTAATCGGATTATTTATTCTCGCGACTATTTATTATCCTTAAAACCTCCTGATCTGCAATTCCATAAAACAGACAAACAGAGCATCATTCCGGGTGTCAAAGAGCCTTAAAAGAATACTCTTATTCAATTCATGACTGTTTCTCGCAATGATGAGTACTAATTGTCGCTCCCTGTCAGCTAAAATTAACTGTCTTCAATCACTTGTGTCTTCCATTACATATCGTAATACTGGGATCAAATCACTTCGAGAAACATGGCTACATGATCTATGTGATGACAATCTAGTGTATCTAAATGACTTCAAATTATTTAGACAAGATCGGTGTAGTTGAAGGAAGAAACGCGGTGGCGGTGTCGCCATCTTCATTAATTCACAATGGTGTACGTCTAATAATGTATGTTTCAAATTCTCTAGTGACAATATTGACTGCCTCACCGTTAAGTGTCGACCTAAACACTTGTCAAAACTATAACTACATTTACATTTCGAAGATTAATATTGCTCCTGGATGCAATTCCACAGAAGTATCTTTATTTGTGGATGAATTTACCTCCCTTGCTGCCACCTCCTTCGGAAATTCCTTGTCTATAGTTACTGGAGATTTCGATTCCAGTGACAAATTCCTGCATATATCACTTGGACCCGAAAACATTGTCAAATTCTCGACTCAACTGCATGATTCTCTTGACCTTGTGATTATAAATGACACACAAATATTTTGATTACTGTATCATACGAATATAGCACAAAGTATACGGAAAGCAGCACAAAATGGTATTCCCATAACGTGGAAAGAAAAGACAGCACACATGTTATTCTCGTTACCAGCATTATTTCTGGCTAAGCGAGGTAGTACTTAGTTTTTATACTCTGTATATCGAATCACCTGAAAATACATGTAATAGGAATGATTCAACACTTGTCCAGCCAGATATCTGGAAATGTTCACTACCCCAATGAAGACGACAAATAGGAGAGAACAAAGAAGACTATAAATCTCAAGTTTCGAAGTCGTGTGATCATAATTGATATGAGCTTCAACAGCATTAATGAATTGTGGTCAAAACTTTGTCATCCAGTAAATACCAATACTGTTTCACTCACTCACTCACTGACTGAATAGCTGTGTGATATATCCATCTAATAAACAAACTCATATGGAGAACGTGTATTCATCAGTATGTCAACTAATGTGTATTAAAGTGACATAATTAGTGACAATAATAATAACAACCAGTGTGATCTGGAAAGGATGGAATCAATCGATAGAACATCGATATCGATCTCATGTCACCTAGCAGAGGTTGTTTGGAAGAAAGGAAGTCAACTGATAGACCAAGTGTAGAGCCTCATATCACCTGCTATTTTCGGGAGAGAATTACCCGGGTTCAACTTGAAAGCGCATATTTTGTATCCTGTAGCAGACTGCTTGACGTCGTGACAGTATGTCGTTGCTATGGGGGATAGAGTTTCTTCTGTCACTGTATCCCGATGGTGTCCAGTACTATGTCTCGTGCAAAATCAATGGTGTTTCCTGTTTCTGTCTGGTGCAATTCGCCGACGTAGTTGATCGGTTGGTTCATCTCTGTTCTCACTGTGACAGCATACATGATATTTCAACGTCCGCCGTTAATCACTCCTTCTATCCATTTACCGTGTCCTGCTCTGTGGTTTCCAGCCAATACAACTGATCTAACTGTGGAGTAATTCCGGACGACTGGCGAATTAGCTACAGGTTGGCTAGTTGTTAGCATGTTGTGTATCACTCGAAGCTGCCTCCCTATTAGTTCTTGTACCTCACCTGGATTATTCATACGGGCGAGAGTAGAGTTCCTGTGGACAGTTGAATGAGCACACGAGATAGCTATCAGGCTAAGCGACTAAACTTTTGATTGTGAATGGAATATGAAATGATGTCTGGAGGATGGTTGTGTTGAATGTCGTTGTGTATGTGGGTCACAAAAGCTGTCTTCGTATTCAACAGTATAACAGTCTTGGCGTTGGTGATGCTTACACAAATGCACACAGAGACGGTCGAAGTTCAAGTCAAAGAAACAATCAGTTCCAATATAAGTAGCCGCCCACAACAAATCACGTGCAGGGTGGTCACCAGGAGTGGTGATGAATAAACTCGTGGAGAAATCTAAAAGATGACTTCAATTCAAATTGAAGTATGCGCTGAAGGAAGATGTCGCCTAGTGGGGTGATGAAAGATTCGCAAATTAACTACCCAGCTAGGTCAGAGAAGACAACCACATGAAAAGAATTTGCTTTGATTATTTCCTATAAAAGCTTTTTCAAAATCCGTGCATGATAAGGGATCTATCTCTACTTCCTGACGGTGATTTTAGAGTGTCTGACGGTGTAAGCAAAATATTGAATTCATAACTGGTAGTCACCAAGCTTTAATCAAGTCTGATACACTTTTCGGAAGTTCTGCACCTCTAGTGACTGACAGTCTTCTTACTCAGACTCGAACCTGGCCAGAACTTATGGTTTCAAACGCCTGGTTACTCAACTGGAACAGCCACCTATTCATCCTCATCATAAAATAGTGAATATGTGAAATAAATGAAGTGGAGTCATGCATTATCACTGCCAGTGGGGTAATTCAGAATAGCTTGTCAGTTTCTACATATGTGAGAAAATTCGACGGTGTTTTAAAAATGGTAGAAAACAACAATCGCCTATCATCAACTATCGACGACTTCCATCCCTAGATGATCATTTGTGATGAGAACGTAGCTAGACCTTGAGATCTCACTTCAAACATTCAACGATGCCCACCAAAACATCGACTTTACTCTTGAAGCTAAATCCGACGGAATGTTGTTCCACTTCCTCAATGTCCATCTGACAAGAAACGCCAACAACTCTCTGAGAACATCCATATACTAAAATCCCACATGGAGTGGACAATTCATCAATATTCAAAGCTTCGTGCACCTACGCAGAAGCATGAACCTGACTTACGCTCTTTCCACGAGGATTCGGAGGATATGCAGCGAGGAGGTGATTGATGAAGAACTGAGTAATCTCCAAAGAACCCTGATGGAAAACGGTTTCCCTCGCTGTCAACAGTGTTTACAATCAGGAGATATATTTCGGGAATAATAATTTGGAAGACGCACGGTTCTTGATTCATCCGTTGACGCTTCAAATCCACAGACAGAGCCATCAGTAATAAAAGTCAATCCATCCACCTTATGGTAGATGGATCGCAAATGATGGCAAATGTATAAACAATGACATAGTTCAAATGTTTGCTAAATGCTTTTCTAAATTAAATGAAAATATATAAATAAAATAAACCAACTGATAATATTTTCTTGTATGTTTTATAGTTGAAAATCAAAACAAGAGCCTTCTTTGAAATATTTTATTTAATAATGTAAATGACACTGTCATGATCTCACGCACACAACGGAATTGGGTTAGTACAGCGTTGATTCCTTACCGCCGGAAAGACAAATCCGATGACATCCGATAAAGCGAATCCTTAACGATCATGACAACATGAGAGTGTATTTTCATGCTAGTAACACATCTTACGCTCCTCTTCGCTGGTGAAGTTTAAGGATAAAATAGAAGAAGAGAACCAACAGAATTGTGTATACCAGATAAACTGTGATGACTGTAACGCCGTATATGTAGGAGAAACTTCCAGACAGGTAAATATAAGGGTAAAAGAGCAAAAGTAATGTCTAAAGGTAGTTCCAAAGACCTTTAAGACTTAAAGATGCTAGAAAACAACGAACTCAGCATTTGCACTCGACTGCACTGCACTGCATTGCACGAAGTGGTGGGTTTATCCATTGGATTGAGGGGCATCTTCCAACCTACTACACAAAGGGTTCAATCAAATCCATAAAATCTTCAATACTTGGTGGATAGAGGATGTCGGATTGACACAACCACAGCCTACAGGTCTACATGTATCTTTCCGGCCATTTCATCCTCAAAAGAAGCTTTACAGTCACATTCCGTAAGTATATTTGAATACATATAATTATTATTAGTATTTAATTTAACACAATAAGTTAGGAGAATAAATGATTAAATCGTTGACAAGATATATTTTCTGAACTCCTTGTTCTTTTATAGATGTCCAGATAAAGTTCACTTTTAACAGTTTGAAAAATTTGGGCATTGGGTATATGTCGTGCTAAAACGAGATCTACACAGTTCATTCTTAGACAAAATAAAAAACAATCTATCTCCCAGAATCCAGTTTATTTAGGAAGTAGGCAGAATCAGACGTCGGTGAACAGTCTGGCATTTCTAGACTGGCTGTCTAGTGAAGAGGAGGGAAAACGGACATTTTGGTGTATCCATATTCAGGAAGAAAATCCATTACAGCAAATACTTAGACTTCGGATCATCACACACCAGCAGCGCCAAAGTATCAGTTGTTTCACGTCTTCTTAGACCAGCACACTCTCTGATGTTAACGGAGGAGAAGGTAGAAAAAAGAAGAAGAAATATCAAATATTACTGAAATTCTCCTCAAGTGAAACAACTTCCCAAGGAACTTCATCAATACAATCAACACTGACATTAGGTATGTTCGAAAATGTGGACCCCAACATTTGTCATTTTAAATAGAGCGGAGACGTCGGACGATATCAGAAGATTACTCAATAAACTAGACCAAATCCCTAAACATTCTCGATCTAATGGTGTTAATGAAATAAGGTGCTGCCTTGGAATGTGATGCGATATACATCGGACAAACATCGCTACAGAGAAATCAAAATCAGAAGAAATAAACACCGTAGAGCATCTTTCCGATCAAAACGAAATAGAAAAATCCTCAGTCAAAGCTCGCCTACAATCTATAGAATCAGGCCACAAAATTGATTTGGACAATATTGAAATCGTCACCTGGAAAAAGCATTTCACAAATCACAAAGAATGTCACATATCATCAGAAGCACTTCATATCATCAAGTGGAATCCAAATTGTCTGAACCCAATAGGAATGACGGACTAAAACAAAATCTGACCTGGTTACAACACCTCCCTCCCCTTCCCCGTGAAGTGACGGAATCAACACGAATGTGATAAGCAAGTTCACTATGTAAACAACACACACACACAGTGCTTCTATAATTTTACACACTGATCTAATCCAACAATCTAAACCTGATTTTGTTATCTTTACCAATGGACCAATTCGACAACGCAAAAGTAATCCTATGCTGAGGAACGATTATTCACTTGTTATACATAAGCTGAGTGGATTTTGTAAATTCTGGTTCAATAATACATTGATAAAGCTACAAGCATTATATAGCGTAACGTCAGTAAAAACGACAATATCGTTTTGTTTTTCATTCATTGGGAAACACAAGAAAACCCTTTATCCTTGTTCTTATATCTCTAATTTGTCTCTAATAGTTCAATTGTAATCGTTTCGCTTCTTGACGGCAGAGTTGAGGATAGCGTCTTGTTAGGAACTCGTCGCCAATATAATATGGGGACGTTGACGATATCATGGTGTGACCGAGTGTGAATATACGCTAATCAGATATAAGGCGGACAGTAACGTGTACAGATTGGTATTTCTGAGTAGTTAATTTGTCCTGACGCGAAAGAGGAAAATCAGAAGACCCTCACCTTCACGAAGATACGAGTATTTTCGAACAAGGAAAATTAACTGTCACACAAAAGTGTTGTTAGTGGAAAAGTACGACAGAGTATGAAAGTGTGTGTGTGAATTAACTGTTGTTGTTCAATCAATACAAGAGTATATAGAAAATAACTCAACTAACACACATTAACCAATCAGACGACAGATAAGGTGGTTTTTCTCACCCCTCCCACCCAGACTGGATTCTGATTGGTTGTAATATCACGTGACCAAGGTCGTACATCCGTAGTTTGCTTAGTTAATGGGCAGACACGATAGATCTATTGTCAGTTATGCTGGAATAACGATCAATAAATAGACAGATTGATATAATTAACCATAAGTGGCTTTAGAAGTGAAAATTAACAGTTGTAAATTACACGGTACTCAACGGAACAAAGATAGAAGTTTGATGATGAGGTTAAAATTGCTCTTGAGTAGTGAGAATAAAGGTGGTAGTTGAGTGTCAATTTAACAAGTGTGAAGAGGGTGTGAATATATACAAAAGGAGCATATGAAAGTGATAATAGTGAATTAATTATTAAAACAAAAGCAAACTAAAAGTAATATTAAAGATTAAGAACAAAAGAAAAAATCAACATTTTTTTACAGGGAACGATTAGTGAAGAGGTTAGGGCCAAGGTAGAATAAGAGACTGGACAAACCTTTCCTTCATACAATTCATCAATACAACCCCGAACTCTGCATAGTTAGATATTAGGTGTTGAGTATTATGTAATGAAGGGAAGTCAGTCGACGGAGTTGTGAATCTATATCGATTGAGATGGCTAGGACATGTGTTGCGCAAGAAGAGTCGTCTGCTTCCTCGACGCGCATTGTTAGCTGACAAAGGATCAAGCGGACAGAGACCAGTTGGTAGTTGTCAAACCAGAACATGGCTTCATCAGTCAATGAAATCCATAACAGTAAGTTCACGCCAACCACGTAGGGAAGTGTAGACTTCCTAGTTGAGGTCCTCGAGATTCTAAGAACCAACGGGTGGAGATGATTGGTGATACAGATCGAAATTGCTGTCAGTGGCGCTGTGAACTTCTCTATCCATTAAACCCTATTGTTTTTCCCATTGTCATTGAAGAGACTGTACACATAAAGTGCATATCTTTGCTAGGCATACGATTGAAGCCTATATACTGTATTCAGTGTAGGCATGGTGTAACAACAAATAATTCGCCGAATTTATTAGTCTACAGAATTCTTTATTCAGCACTGCATACTGACATTCATTGAAAAAGAGAAGACGTTCAGCGAAGAGACTCTTTTCGGCGAATTCATTCACATAGCTGTACAACCGCATTTATATATAATTATTTGAGTGTGTGTGTACATGAGGTTTGTCAAAATTAGATAATTGATCAGGTAATAAAAGAATGATCTAATATAGAAACAAAGTTAATTGGACAGCAACTAAATTAAGATTGAGTTAGTAAGTTAGATGACGTAATACAATTGACTAAAATGTTTTAACTTAGGTCAGGTTAGCAACAGAGGTAATTACAGGTAGAGACTAAGTAGAAGTGGGGTAGGTAATAATGCCATTTAGATTAGAAATGAAATTGAGCAATTAAGTTGGATGACGTAACATAAATGACTATAAATTGAGCGTTGGTCAGGTCAATTAAAGTGGTAGTGAGCTGTAGAAATTAAATCTGGTAGGGGTAGAGACAAGAAAGTTGAAAATGCAAAATATTACAATTGAGAAGACAGAATAATACCAATGAAGAGACTGATAGGATCCCACATATTTTGGTATTGACTGTTTAATTTTGTATATTGTCATTCTCACGCATTTTGGTAGTGACTGCTAATTTTGTATATATGGTATATCATTCCCACACATTTTGTTACTGACTGTCAATGTCGCACATATGGCATATTATGATTTCTCACGCACTTTGTTATTGGCTATTAAGATCAATTATTTCAAATGCTGTTAGCTGTCCATATTGTTGTAAAATGTATAAATACCATGGCTTTCTTTATCGTTGTTGCACTTCAATACACAGTCACAGTCCAGCCTTTGTCTTTTGATATTTGCGTGCTTTACTAAGTCGGAAGGTACGACGAGCAGATAGACAGATAAGTTCAGGCGCAGACAGAGCAAGATATAACAATTGGCGACGGGGTTTTACCTTAATTCAGTACAGTTATAACAATTGGCGACGGGATTTACTTAATTCATCGCAGTTATAGCAAGCAAACGACGACAGTTTTTATTCTGTTCAGCGCAACTATATAACATTTTTGACTGTGTTAATTACAACCCAATTACAATGTCTATCTCTCTGGACGATCTCAAATCTATCTTGCAGCAGCAGCAAGTTCAGAATGAAGCAGCTCAACTAAAATTAATCGAAGCTCTCACTCAGAAGCTGTCCATTCAAGTTCCATCGACATCTCATTCTGACAAATATGAAAGCATCTCAAATTCCATCAGTGAGTTCAACTACGACCCAATATCTGGTCTCGTATTTGATGCATGGTTCAATCGTTACGAAGATGTTTTCCGTATTGAATGCTACATGTTTGATGATGCTGCCAAAGTCCGATTGTTACTAAGAAAACTTGGTACTGTTGAGCACAACAGATATGTTAACTTCATTCTGCCTAAGAACCCACGTGAGTTATCATTCGATGAGACAGTCACCGTTTTATCACAAATCTTTGGTGAACAGTCATCCATGTTTAATATTCGGTATCAATGTTTTCAGTTGACAAAAATGCCTTCCGATGATTATGTGACTTACGCTGGCAAAGTGAACAAGGAATGTGAAAGGTTCAAACCACACGAAATGACATCAGATCAGTTCAAGTGTTTGATTTTTATTTGTGGGTTGAAGAACCCAGAAGATACTGACATACGAACTCGACTTCTGTCACTTGTGGAACAAGACCCGAAAATGACTTTACAAATGGTGACAGCAGAATGCCTACGTTTAATCAACTTGAAGCACGATACTGCTATGGTGGAGTGCAAACGACAGTCGTCTGAATTTGGTTCGATTAACACAGTGAAAAGTCCTCCGATCACCGTTAAGCACACAGAACGTCAGTCTCAAAATTCAGCTAAACCTCCTTCAGTGTGCTGGCACTGTGGTTCGTGGCATTTTGTCAAGTTCTGTCCTTTCAAGAAGCATAAATGCCGTAATTGTCACCGTTTTGGACATAAGGAGGGTTACTGTACACCGCAGAAAAATTCTTCGGTGAGGAACAGAAGTAGTCGTTTCAAGCCGAAACAATCTCCTCGAGTACAGACCGTTTTCACAACTTCCAAAGTCGAGTTCGCCAGCAAACGTAAGTACATAACACTAGATATTAACGGCAAACGTATTCGTCTTCAGTTGGATACGGCATCAGATATCACCGTAATTTCCCGAACTACGTGGCGCAAACTTGGTTGCCCACAGATTCTGCCGACCGAGCATGTCGCCAAGAATGTCTCTGGAGATATACTGAAACTCGTGGGTGAGATAAATTGCCAGGTTCAGTTTGGTGAGCATCACTTCAATGGTGTATGTTACGTTACAAACTACCATGATTTGGATTTGCTTGGTCTTGACTGGTTAGACAAGCTCCATATCTTTAATGTACCATTAAATTCAGTATGCTCTAATGTTTCGTCTTCACCACACAACGTTGTTCCCGGAGATGTATCTGATCAATCTCTCTTGCAACGCCGTCGTCAAAAGCACGCTTCTGTCTTCCAGGACAAACTTGGTTGCTGCAAACTGTTTGGCATCCAGCATATTCGTAGCCCCCCGTATCATCCCCAATCGAATGGACAGACTGAACGTTTCGTCGACACCTTTAAGCGTGCTTATGCAAAAGCGAAGGGGGAGGGAACAACAGAAAAATTTTGGATAAATTCTTGCTGCATTATCGTACGAATGAAAAAGGACAGTTATGTGTCAGACACACAGATCACGCTCTATCCAGTACCACGCAAAGGTCAACTCGACAAAGAAGAGCTCCGAAACCTTTTCAAATAGATCCAAAAAGCAAGTCCTACACTCTTTACGGGGGAGGTGATAGGATCCCACATATTTTGGTATTGACTGTTTAATTTTGTATATTGTCATTCTCACGCATTTTGGTAGTGACTGCTAATTTTGTATATATGGTATATCATTCCCACACATTTTGTTACTGACTGTCAATGTCGCACATATGGCATATTATGATTTCTCACACACTTTGTTATTGGCTATTAAGGTCAATTATTTCAAATGCTGTTAGCTGTCCATATTGTTGTAAAATGTATAAATACCATGGCTTTCTTTATCGTTGTTGCACTTCAATACACAGTCACAGTCCAGCCTTTGTCTTTTGATATTTGCGTGCTTTACTAAGTCGGAAGGTACGACGAGCAGATAGACAGATAAGTTCAGGCGCAGACAGAGCAAGATATAACAGAGACAGAAAAAAAAATTAGGTAGAATTTACCTTTCAGGTAATAATGTAGGTTAAGTCCATTGTAAGTTTAGTGATTGAACGAACCTCTTCTGTATGCAGAGTTCAGGGCTTAGCAAGTGAATCGCCATTGCTTCTGCAGTTTGAAGAAGTCTGATTCGTACACCTTTTGGAAGACTACTTCTTACTCTGTAGACGACTTTGATGTTTATTTGGGGTGCAGCTTGGTGTCCGGATTCTATCAGGTGTTCTAAGATGGAGCTGCGGGGACATCGCTTTTCTCCTTTGTAAAACCATGCTGGTAAGTGTTCGGTGATACGCTTGGAAAGCGAACGCTGGGTACGGCCGACATACCTGGCTCCACACGAGCAGGTGAATTGGTAGATACACATTGATAAGGCCAACAGTGGTAGCTTATCCTTCACGTTCACATGAATCATAGGTTTTGTGGAGAAAGTTAGTCGTAGTTCAGCTGCGAAGAAAGTCTTCTTGAGTGAGCGCGACAGTCGATTTTTTAGTATTTCCGCAGATATATCTCCATTGAATTGAAGGTTTATGTAGAGCGGTTTCTTCGGGACGCTATGCGTGGGTGGCTTTTGTGGCCTAGGATTCATAGATTTTGCAATAAATCGTTCTGGGTAACAATTCTCGACGAGGATTCTCTTGAGATTGTCCAGTTCATCTTCTACGGTGTCCGGGGTACAAATTCTGCGAACTCTGTTGCTAAGTGAACGGATCAGGTTCCGTTTGGTGTATAGGGGTACCCAACTGTGGAAGTTAATCAGCTGTCCGTTCCATGTTGACTTTCTGTAGATAGATCTTTTCAGTGTTCCATCGTGTTCTCGTCTTGTTAGTTGGATGTCAAGAAAGGATATTTTAGAGTTGGACTCTTTCTCCAGCGTGAACTGAATTGCGGGGTGGCACTTGTTAAACGACTTCAGGATGTCGTCTAGATTCTCTTCATTGTTGACGATAATGAAAGTGTCGTCGACGTATCTCTTGTAGATTCCGAAGGTATCGATCATTTTCTTCATGCATGTGTTTTCGAGTTTTGCCATGAAGAAATCTGCAAGTAATGGGCCTAGTGGTGAGCCCATAGCTATACCATCCTTTTGGCGATATATTTCGTTGTTGAAAGAGAATTGAACATTCAGGGTACACCTCAGAAGGAGTTCTTTAAGACGCTCGGTGGGTATACCGATGTTTATTCCTTTGGAATCAATAAGTTCGCATACATAGCATATTGTTTCAGTCAGTGGAACATTTGTGAATAGTGATGTGACATCTAATGAGATCATGGTCCTGTTGGATACGTTGATGTTTTCAATTGAGTCGATAAAGTCGAATGAATCTCGAACTGTGTGGCAGGAAACTTGTCTTCTGATTGGTTCTAGTAGATCTGCTAGCCATTGGGCTGTGCGGTGATAAGGCGAATTGGTCATGTCAAGGATCGGTCGAAGAGGGATACCGTTCTTGTGTACTTTCGGAAGTCCATAGAGTCGTGGTATATTTGAGCCGGATGGTCTTATGGATTCAAACGTTTCGTTGCTGATGAAAGATTCAGTTTTTAGCTTACGGAGGGTGTCCGTTAGCTTTTGTTCGGTCTGTTCAGTCATGTTTTTCTCGTTGACCGGTTTTGTGAATTTACATTCATCGGATAGTATAGTCAGCATCTTACTGATATAGTCCTTACGATTCATGATAACGATTCCTCCGCCTTTATCAGGACGTAATATCATAATCTCTTCGTTTTTCATAAGTTCTTTCAGCTCCTTATAATGCCTCTTCGTCAAAATGGACCTTCCGTTGGGTTTGGTATTTATAAACTTGTGACAACTGTCGAGGATTGATGCTTTGAGTTGTTGTAGGTTTTCATCTGATGTGGGTGTGAGATCGTAGGTTTGGTTTATTAGATTTTCAAACTGAATCTGGCATTGTAGCTTGTCAATACATTGTGGTTTTACGCAGAATTTCGGACCTAGAGATAGTGCCTCTAGTTGGGTAGTAGATAGTGTGATGTCTGAAAGATTGAATACGTATTTTTCTGGATTGCTTGGGAACGGAGATTCGGTATTAATTGTAGGCTTTAGACTTTTGAGCAGATCTGCTTTAGTCTTGTTGCATTCTTTCTGAGTGACTTGTTGCACATATTCTTCGAAGGAATGGCGTAGATCTTGATCTAAGTCTTCGACTGCATGAGCTCTTGAGTAGACGTTTCGCTCTAGCTCGAACACGCGTGATTGAATGGAGTCGATGTTGTTTCGTGTGTGTCGTCTGAGTGTTCTGGTATTCGGTTGGATGTGGTTGCGTCTGAGTGACTTCCAATACATCTTTGGATACTCATGTCGATCTATACAATCTCTTAAGAAATCAACCTTTGTCTTCGCTACCGCAAGCTTGACGGAGTAACGCAGGAAACCATCCAGCTCCTTCACCGTCCCTGGGTCCTTGCAACGTTTGAGTATCTTGAAAATCCCCATTTAGTCATATGAAAAAGAGAAGACGTTCAGCGAAGAGACTCTTTTCGGCGAATTCATTCACATAGGTGTACAATAGCTGTTCATTGTTTTAAGTCAACTTCTTAAGCTGATGGCACACGGATAAGCATCCACACCATTTGACACACAGTCGTGTCATATTCATTTGTTCGTGCATTCACCTAAGCAATCATCATAGCTCAACGATTTTGATCCTGAAATACACCTCTTATGTATTTCAGACGATCTGGAGGTGGATAGATCTCTCTACTATACTGAAAGAACGTGAAGGCCGTTCGATACTCTATAGGTATGATGACTATAATGCTAGTTCAAAGATTATCCGTGATTTTCCACAGGCTCTTGTTCCACTGGAATTCATCCTACGGCACCAAACTCACTTCACAGCAAATTTTGTATTTCTATTACATGTGTGAGCTAATATTCATGCCATGTCTGCAAACATTGAACAAATTTCTCCAATAATATTAACATTTATTAGTGAATTATGTTGCTAATTGTACATTTATTCGAAACTAGCAAACCTATGTGAGTGTTATAACTGCACTGAATTAAAGTTAAACCCCGTCGCCAATTTGTTATAACTGTAGGGAATTAAAGTAAAACCCCGTCGCCAATTTGTTATAACTGCACTGAATTAAAGTAAAACCCCGTCGCCAATTTGTTATAACTGTAGGGAATTGAATGAAGACGTTTACACCTTATTCTGTCTGCGCCTGAACTAATCTGCCTATCTGCTCGTCGTACCTTCCGATTTAGTAAAGCACGCAAATATCAAAAGACAAAGGCTGGACTGTGACTGTGTATTGAAGTGCAACAACGACAAAGAAAACCATGGTATTTATACATTTTACAACAATATGGACAGCTAACAGCATTTGAAATAATTTATCTTAATAGCCAATAACAAAGTGCGTGAGAGATGATAATATACCATATGTGCGAGGTTGACAGTCAGTAACAAAATGTGTGGGAATGATAATATACCATATATACAAAATTAGCAGTCACTACCAAAATGCGTGAGAATGATAATATACCATATATACAAAATTAAACAGTCAATACCAAAATATGTGGGATCCTATCACCTTCCCCCGTAAAGAGTGTAGGACTTGCTTTTTGGATCTATTTGAAAAGGTTTCGGAGCTCTTCTTTGTCGAGTTGACCTTTGCGTGGTACTGGATAGAGCGTGATCTGTGTGTCTGACACATAACTGTCCTTTTTCATTCGTACGATAATGCAGCAAGAATTTATCCAAAATTTCTTCTGTTGTTCCCTCCCCCTTCGCTTTTGCATAAGCACGCTTAAGGGTGTCGACGAAACGTTCAGTCTGTCCATTCGATTGGGGATGATACGGGGGGCTACGAATATGCTGGATGCCAAACAGTTTGCAGCAACCAAGTTTGTCCTGGAAGACAGAAGCGTGCTTTTGACGACGGCGTTGCAAGAGAGATTGATCAGATACATCTCCGGGAACAACGTTGTGTGGTGAAGACGAAACATTAGAGCATACTGAATTTAATGGTACATTAAAGATATGGAGCTTGTCTAACCAGTCAAGACCAAGCAAATCCAAATCATGGTAGTTTGTAACGTAACATACACCATTGAAGTGATGCTCACCAAACTGAACCTGGCAATTTATCTCACCCACGAGTTTCAGTATATCTCCAGAGACATTCTTGGCGACATGCTCGGTCGGCAGAATCTGTGGGCAACCAAGTTTGCGCCACGTAGTTCGGGAAATTACGGTGATATCTGATGCCGTATCCAACTGAAGACGAATACGTTTGCCGTTAATATCTAGTGTTATGTACTTACGTTTGCTGGCGAACTCGACTTTGGAAGTAGTGAAAACGGTCTGTACTCGAGGAGATCGTTTCGGCTTGAAACGACTACTTCTGTTCCTCACCGAAGAATTTTTCTGCGGAGTACAGTAACCCTCCTTATGTCCAAAACGGTGACAATTACGGCATTTATGCTTCTTGAAAGGACAGAACTTGACAAAATGCCACGAACCACAGTGCCAGCACACTGAAGGAGGTTTAGCTGAATTTTGAGACTGACGTTCTGTGTGCTTAACGGTGATCGGAGGACTTTTCACTGTGTTAATCGAACCAAATTCAGACGACTGTCGTTTGCACTCCACCATAGCAGTATCGTGCTTCAAGTTGATTAAACGTAGGCATTCTGCTGTCACCATTTGTAAGGTCATTTTCGGGTCTTGTTCCACAAGTGACAGAAGTCGAGTTCGTATGTCAGTATCTTCTGGGTTCTTCAACCCACAAATAAAAATCAAACACTTGAACTGATCTGATGTCATTTCGTGTGGTTTGAACCTTTCACATTCCTTGTTCACTTTGCCAGCGTAAGTCACATAATCATCGGAAGGCATTTTTGTCAACTGAAAACATTGATACCGAATATTAAACATGGATGACTGTTCACCAAAGATTTGTGATAAAACGGTGACTGTCTCATCGAATGATAACTCACGTGGGTTCTTAGGCAGAATGAAGTTAACATATCTGTTGTGCTCAACAGTACCAAGTTTTCTTAGTAACAATCGGACTTTGGCAGCATCATCAAACATGTAGCATTCAATACGGAAAACATCTTCGTAACGATTGAACCATGCATCAAATACGAGACCAGATATTGGGTCGTAGTTGAACTCACTAATGGAATTTGAGATGCTTTCATATTTGTCAGAATGAGATGTTGATGGAACTTGAATGGACAGCTTCTGAGTGAGAGCTTCGATTAATTTTAGTTGAGCTGCTTCATTCTGAACCTGCTGCTGCTGCAAGATAGATTTGAGATCGTCCAGAGAGATAGACATTGTAATTGGGTTGTAATTAACACAGTCAAAAATGTTATATAGTTGCGCTGAACAGAAGAAAAACTGTCGTCGTTTGCTTGCTATAACTGCGATGAATTAAGGTAAAACCCCGTCGCCAATTTGTTATAACTGCACTGAATTAAAGTAAAACCCCGTCGCCAATTTGTTATAACTGTAGGGAATTGAATGAAGACGTTTACACCTTATTCTGTCTGCGCCTGAACTAATCTGCCTATCTGCTCGTCGTACCTTCCGATTTAGTAAAGCACGCAAATATCAAAAGACAAAGGCTGGACTGTGACTGTGTATTGAAGTGCAACAACGACAAAGAAAGCCATGGTATTTATACATTTTACAACAATATGGACAGCTAACAGCATTTGAAATAATTTATCTTAATAGCCAATAACAAAGTGCGTGAGAGATGATAATATACCATATGTGCGAGGTTGACAGTCAGTAACAAAATGTGTGGGAATGATAATATACCATATATACAAGATTAGCAGTCACTACCAAAATGCGTGAGAATGATAATATACCATATATACAAGATTAACCGTAAATACCAAAATGCGTGAGAATGATAATATACCATATATACAAGATTAAACAGTCAATACCAAAATATGTGGGATCCTATCAGTGAGGCAAAGAAGAACGCATAGTAGTCAGATGGAGGATAGCGTTGTCATCTTTGATGAGTCTGATGACTGAATAAATGAATACTGGAACTGTGTTTGAGCCACACAACTAACTAACTTTTGGTCTATTCCAAATGACTGAAAACGTATTTAAGAAGAAGTTAGCCTGCATGTAGTTCTGTCAGTGCACTGTAGCAACCAAGCTGTTACGGTTTCTAAGATTGTAACTGATTACAGAGGTAGGTTTAGTTATTGATCTACAAGAGTGGAGAAGAAGATTAGTTCAGATATCTTTTCCAGAGAGTCTCTACCTTTATTTAGTCTATTGCAACACTCAGCGGAGTCCAGACCACATTCTGAGCCAAGAGCTTCAGAAGTAGATTCTCGTCGCACTCCCTTTTAATTAAGCTTGTCATTCAGCCGGATTATACTGAGAATAAGCGGGCGCAATTCTAAAATATGTCCAACGCACACTTTGTATGATAAAACTCCTATTTGATAGCAAAAGAAACTGAAAGTGATACAACGTAGAAGCCTCTGTGTTTTATATCCACTGTAATTGGTTTGTTCAGAGAAGGTTGAATTACTAGAGTTTCTGATGTCGAGATCTACAATAAGGTTAACTTCGGTCAGATTTCGCCAATTCATTTCAGTATCTAGGCAAAGATTAATGTCACCAAAGCAAATTCAGACGCATTTGTCAGTGTTATACTTCAGACAGAAATAAGCCCACCATTATCTGAAACTAATTAGTCCAGGAAAAATATCATTTGTCAAGTCGTATAATTCATGGCCATTGTAGGAGTAAAAGACTCCGAGTTCATCAGTATATAGGAGTGATTTACGTGAAGTGAAGCAGTCATAAATACTATTAATGTAGACTATAAATAGAAGTGGTCCTAGGACACTACCCTCTACAAGATCATTTGTGATCTGCCTAGGATGAGAAACACGGATTCGAATCTAGTTATTTGTATCCTATCGCTTAGACACATCTTCAGTCAGCCAAGCAATGGATTACGAGTTCCACAGGAATGCAGCTTCTTCAAGAGAATACTTTGAGAAACCATGTGAAATACCTTCGATATATTGTAGTAGAGAACGATTACTAGTTTCTTACTTCCTTCGTGACTCCCAGTAATGTAGACGGAGATATTAGTGTGACAAGTAGCTCAGATCCCATTTTTGAGAGGCTCATGTTGACACCTTGCAACAAGATCTTCCCTAAGTAGATTGTTGTACTTTAACAACTCTCCCGAAAACTTGCAAGATAACTGGTGTTATGTTTATAGGTCTATAATTGTGAACGTCAGCCTAAGGACCAGATTTGTAGTGTAGGATTATAAAGCTGGTTTTCAACTCAATGTGGTAAGTGCCAGTGTCCATAAACGAGGAGAATACGAAGTGGGAGAGAAATTTCACACCAACCGTTTTGAAAATTATCGAGGAGATTCCATCAGGTCCAGTTCTAGTAGAATGTCTAAGGTATTAAATGGCTTGTACTATTAGCTCACTGGTGAACACGATGCTCCTGAGAGAGAAGCTAGTCAGGGGTGCAGTTTCATTAGAGGTGCATATTTCTAAACTAAAATTCGCAGATCAGTCACTGAAATGTTCACAGATGATGGCTGGGTTACTTTAGACTACTTTGTTGTGAAGTAAGCAAGGGCTGTCATTTGTGGACATCATTCGGTTTTTAAGAAGCACTGACGAATTCTAAGCTTTGGATTTTACTCGTCTTGATGTTTAGGTAAATTTACAGTCTTCTTATGAGCTGCAGTATATAGGAACAGGGTTACATTCTTATAAGAGAGAGATATCATAGTCTCCAGGATGCCAGTAGTAAAGTAATCGTCCCACTGATTGCATCGAGTGAGTTCTTGGACTATTCCCCAATCTATGTGCTCGTAACTACGCTATCTCATGATCCATGAATCGTGTTTGCTCCTTGTATTTAGTGATGAGAGAGTCAGAGAGCAGAGTCCCATTGGTAAGTCGCTACTGGAAAATATGTCACCAACATATATGAAACGAGTATTATATCATAGCAGAACACAGGGTTTATAATATCACCACGGACAGGTTCCTGGACGCATTGCTTCCAACAAAAGCAAGCAATGGTATAAGGTATTTAGCCAGATCATCGGGGTAAAGAACCATTTAAGCAGTTAATTTGTTCAAGGCTTAAGTGCCCTACATTTATTTTACAAGCAGTACTAAACGAGGAGACATTGGCACACAGTTTAGTCATCAATGAATCAGTTGTTATCAGACTTGATTAAACCTTGGTGACTACCAGTTATGAATTGAATATTTTGCTTACACCGTCAGACAATCTAAAATCACCGTCAGGAAGTGGAGATAGATCCCTTATCACACACGGATTTCGAAAAAGCCTTTTATAGGAAATAATCGAAGCAAATTCTTTTCATGTGGTTGTCTTCTCTGAGCTAGCTGGGTAGTTGATTTGCGAATCTTTCATCACCCTACTAGGCGACATCTTCCTTCAGCGCATACTTCAATTTGAATTGAAGTGATCTTTTAGATTTCTCCACGAGTTTATTCATCACCACTCCTGGTGACCACCTTGGACGTGATTTGTTATTTTTGTGTGTTTTCATAACCCCTGTGGGCGGCTAGTTATATTGGAACTGATTGTTTCTTTGACTTGAACTTCGACCCTCTCAGTGTGTATGGGTGTATAGAAGGAGTGATGAACGGCGGACGTTGAAATATCATGTATGCTGTCACAGTAAGAACAGAGATGCACCAACCAATCAACTACGTCGGCGAATTGCACCAAACAGAAACAGGAAACACCATTGATTTTGCACGAGAAATAGTACTGGACACCATCGGGATACAGTGACAGAAGAAACTCTATCCCCCATAGGAACGACATACTGTCACGATGTCAAGCAGTCTGCTACAGGATACAAAATATGCGCTTTCAGTTTGAACCCGGGTAATTCTCTCCCGTAAATGGCAGGTGATATGAGGCTCTACACTTCGTCTATCAGTTGATTTCATTTTTTCCAAACAACCTCTGCTAGGTGACATGAGATCGATATCGATGTTCTATCGATTGATTCCATCCTTTTCAGATCACACCGGTTATTATTATTATTATTGTCACTAATTATGTCACTTTTAATACACATTAGTTGACATACTGATGGATACACGTTCTCCATATGAGTTTGTTTATTAGATGGATATATCACACAGCCAGTGAGTGAGTGAGTGAAACAGTATTGGTATTTACTGGATGACAAAGTTTCGACCACAATTCATTAATGCTGTTCACAATCATACAAATCACCATTTCTAATTACACGACTTCGAAATTTGTGTTTTTCATAGTCTTCTTTGTCGTCTCCTATTTGTCGTCGTCATTGTGGTGGTGAACATTTCCAGATATCTGGCTGGACAAGTGTTGAATCATTCCTATTACATGTATTTTCAGGTGATTCGATAAACATAGTACAAAAAATTAAGTACTACCTCGCTAAGCCAGAAATAATCCTGGTAACGAGGAAAGGTTGATCATGAGGCTAACAGCTCCATCCTGTAAAATAAACACTCCTACAGAAACTTCAAGCCACCAGAAACTGGAAGCCTTATGTTCAACTAGGGAACGTGAAAGAAAAATACTTTGGAATACCTGAGACAGGAAGCGATCCACATATAAGAGAAGCCTTGAAACTTGATAGTGACCCTGATAAGTTATTCAGGAAATATGTAAAAATATGTTAAAAAAATGGAATAAGTAGTGATAGTAGTGATAGTGATAATAATAATAATAATAACAAGAGTAATAACAAGAATCATAATAATAATACAACTAATAATAAAATTGACAACACCAACACTAAGGAATGTAAATCATCAACAGTAATTCCATACAAGGAAGGAACCTCGGAAACCACCTTACGCAGAATTCTCACCAATGCTGGCAGGAATAAAAGTGGCTGGAATTCAAACCAACCACAAACTCAATTAGAAAGATGCTTTGTCGGTTAAAGGATCAATCCTGACATTGGAGCCTTCAAAACAAAACAACAATTTATTTTATCTAATACCCTGTCTGCGATGATTGTCAGGTCATATACATAGATGGGTGAAAGTAGTAGAACAGCGTCAGTCACTGAGTCAGACTTAGCGAACATAAAAACCTAGCAGCGAAATCTAGATTGGTTGACGCGAATAAGAAAGATAAGAAATCTAGAGAATAGTTCAGAAGCTACCGCAACCACTACATGACATGCAATTACACACAACCTACCATACAATAGGCTGGATGAGATGGGACAAGATGACAGTTTTGAAATCGAATGTAACAAGATGGAGGGAGGGAGAGATCGATAACAGAAGCTTTTTTTATCGAATCAAGTGCAGATCAACACACGTAATAGGAATGATTCAACACCTGTCCAGGCAGATATCTGGAAAATTCTACCACCCCAATGACGATGACAAATAGGAGAGGACAAAGAGGACAATGGAAAACACAAATTTGGAAGTCGTGTGATCATAACTCATATGATTATGAACAGCATTAATGAATTGTGGTCGAAACTTTGTCATCCAGTTATTACTAATACTGTTTAACTCACTCACTCACTCACTGAATAGCTGTGTGATATATCCATCTAATAGACAAATTAATATGGAATTACCTACCTGCTAGCACAGTGCTTTACAACCTTTACAAATATATTATTATACCTTCTCCCTCTAGGGAGTTATGTGTTCCATCTCTGTTCCATGATCACCGTGAACTTACAAGTCGTGAGACTTATGCTCAATCGGAAATGCTGAGGGAGTATTGTAACAGGTAAAGCAAGACTAATACACGTTTCCTTCCTTTATGCGTAAATTCGCTTTCAGTTGTTCAGTTGAGATTGCCTCAATGATACCTTTCAACCTGAAACTGTTTTGAACTTTATTTGTATTTTTGATAACAGCTTGATCCCACACCATATTTTTCGTACAAGTATGGAATATTCAGCGTGGAAATCGGTAGCCCCAATTTCGCAGGCCGACCATAGACAGCAGGTATGCGTCTGCGTGGGCTCAAACCCCGGGACATGTAAGAAAAATAGACTACTTTTGAAAGTGTGAGGTGCATATTTGATCACATTTCATAAAATTTTGTTTATTACGCAACATTCTGATGTCTGTTTCATCACTCATGTTTGTACAACATTTGTAAAAACAAGTGATATCCCCTTTTTGTATATAAACCTCTGTTATGCTGATTTCAATTAATTTCCATAAAGAATTTCTGAAAAGATTGACGAACGAAACTTTGGAATTAATCATTTGAATTTCGCGGAGATTTTACAAATATAATTTTTTCACAATTGTCTACTTCTCACTCGTCGGTCAATTACTTAGCAACTATTATCCGATCAAAGCGTCGGTGGTATACCGGATAGGACGCTCGCCGACCATGCACATGGTCCGGGGTTCGATCCCTGGCCACCGACGTACTCCTTTACCACGCTAAGCCAGAAATAATTCTGGTAGAGAGGAAAGGACGGGCATGAGGCTAGAAACCCCATCCTGTTAAATAAACGCTGCTACAGAAACTTCAAGCCAATAGCTTGGAGCTGTATATTCAACTGTAGAACTTGAAAGGAAAAAGAATCTGATGAAATCTAGATCACACAGTTCATATGAACTCTATCTATTCACATTAAACTACTTAGTATGAATAAGTAATTGGAAAGAGAGTTGTGTTTGCAGCTTCAGATGAGTGTTTAAAATTATGCGAAATTGCACCTCTTCAACATGGAAAAAATACATGATACTAGTAGAAGACATCGTGATACTACTGACAGATGTAAAAGCTGCAATAATAATGAACTGACTCGAATGTTGTCAGCTAAGTAGGTTACAAATACTAAGACAGTGTTAGGCAAGGAAGCGGAGAGAACTAATCGAATAGGTTATGCAGCTGTATGCATCCTGATGACGATGACTCATGTGTTACTCATTTCAAACCGCCAGCTCTCTCAACAATCAATCTGAGCTGACATCGAATTAGGTTGGAAATGAGTTGGCAGTGACCAAATCAAAACATCCAGTCAATTCATGAAGTCCTTGAGAGTTAACCTGAAACGCTTAGAGACAGGTAAGCTGACTGACTGACTGACTGGCCGTGGTCCGAAACCGACGAAACCCAAGTGGCTTCAGACTGTCAGTAAACTGACTCAAAATCTCTCTCAATGCTGTGCATATGTATTCACTTAAGTGTCTGTTGTAAATTCTTTTGCAATCTCGTTTAACTACTCATGACTAGACGAAATGAAACTACGAAATTTACGGTTCACAAAGTTCAAAAGTATAAACACGTCAATTATTTATACCAGTGAGGGTGTAAATGTCTTCACACACATTCACACACAAACACTGGGACCACTAACAGATGAGAAGAGTCCTCATCAATATTGGCAGATTGTCATCTCACACTAATCCCTGATGTCAATTATCATTAAAAATATAGAACAAACTTAAGCCATTTTAGTTAAACAATTCGCCTAAATGAAATAATTGGAATAATTAACAAGTTTGTTTTAATGAGAGAGACAGAGAGAGAGAGAGGGAGAGAGAAAATAATTTTGAAACAAACTCTGTTTGGTAGTTACTGAACAACTCCTTATTCTAGTGTTCTACTAGAAAGCTTGTTCATTTTATAGTCTCAGCTAATCCTCACTTACAACTTGTAATAATTGAATGGTAGACTTTCCCGTCGATTGATTGGACCGAAGTACTTGGTCTCAGGTTGACATGTCTGTTGGCTTCTTGTGTAGATGCTACGAAGATGTTTGGGAATGAAATTAGAATTCAACTTTTGGATGGTGACTACTAGTGGAATCCAGGATAACGCGAATTTCGTCCTATTTGGGACTCGTGGTCAGCTAAATATATACCTGAATTCCCCAGTGAGTGATCATGTTCCTACCGAGGCTAGAACCCAATGTCCACAGTTTCAAACGCCAAAGTGGCTCAAGTGATTTGGTGGATAACACTCTCCTTCGTATTTATTCTCGACATCTTCGAAATGTTCTACCTTATCTGCACTCGAATTGATTGAGCCACAAAGGAGAGACGACGGAGTACTAGATCGGTTAAGCGTTGGAATATCTGGACTGTCTGTATTCATTAGCCCAATCGACATGGGAACGTATTTGTATAAGTCAACTGGTGCGGTATTGGCCGTTTTCGGAACGTCATCAGGATGAATGGGAATGTGATGACAGACTCTTACGAGGTCGATCTTGGAGAAAGGTTTAACACTCGGTAAACAGCAGGCGAAATAGTTTGTGAATGGTAGTGGCTACCTGTCGAGTACCGTTCGCTTGTTGACAGTTCGGTAATCGCCACATGGCTGTATTCCATCGGAAGACTTTTAGGCACCATATGAACTGATGAAGAGCTTCCACGAGCGGCCAGATGGTCGGAGGATTCTAAGCTTAAGCATTTTGCAGAATTCAATTATGACCTCTAATCGGATTATTTATTCTCGCGACTATTTATTATCCTTAAAACCTCCTGATCTGCAATTCCATAAAACAGACAAACAGAGCATCATTCCGGGTGTCAAAGAGCCTTAAAAGAATACTCTTATTCAATTCATGACTGTTTCTCGCAATGATGAGTACTAATTGTCGCTCCCTGTCAGCTAAAATTAACTGTCTTCAATCACTTGTGTCTTCCATTACATATCGTAATACTGGGATCAAATCACTTCGAGAAACATGGCTACATGATCTATGTGATGACAATCTAGTGTATCTAAATGACTTCAAATTATTTAGACAAGATCGGTGTAGTTGAAGGAAGAAACGCGGTGGCGGTGTCGCCATCTTCATTAATTCACAATGGTGTACGTCTAATAATGTATGTTTCAAATTCTCTAGTGACAATATTGACTGCCTCACCGTTAAGTGTCGACCTAAACACTTGTCAAAACTATAACTACATTTACATTTCGAAGATTAATATTGCTCCTGGATGCAATTCCACAGAAGTATCTTTATTTGTGGATGAATTTACCTCCCTTGCTGCCACCTCCTTCGGAAATTCCTTGTCTATAGTTACTGGAGATTTCGATTCCAGTGACAAATTCCTGCATATATCACTTGGACCCGAAAACATTGTCAAATTCTCGACTCAACTGCATGATTCTCTTGACCTTGTGATTATAAATGACACACAAATATTTTGATTACTGTATCATACGAATATAGCACAAAGTATACGGAAAGCAGCACAAAATGGTATTCCCATAACGTGGAAAGAAAAGACAGCACACATGTTATTCTCGTTACCAGCATTATTTCTGGCTAAGCGAGGTAGTACTTAGTTTTTATACTCTGTATATCGAATCACCTGAAAATACATGTAATAGGAATGATTCAACACTTGTCCAGCCAGATATCTGGAAATGTTCACTACCCCAATGAAGACGACAAATAGGAGAGAACAAAGAAGACTATAAATCTCAAGTTTCGAAGTCGTGTGATCATAATTGATATGAGCTTCAACAGCATTAATGAATTGTGGTCAAAACTTTGTCATCCAGTAAATACCAATACTGTTTCACTCACTCACTCACTGACTGAATAGCTGTGTGATATATCCATCTAATAAACAAACTCATATGGAGAACGTGTATTCATCAGTATGTCAACTAATGTGTATTAAAAGTGACATAATTAGTGACAATAATAATAACAACCAGTGTGATCTGGAAAGGATGGAATCAATCGATAGAACATCGATATCGATCTCATGTCACCTAGCAGAGGTTGTTTGGAAGAAAGGAAGTCAACTGATAGACCAAGTGTAGAGCCTCATATCACCTGCTATTTTCGGGAGAGAATTACCCGGGTTCAACTTGAAAGCGCATATTTTGTATCCTGTAGCAGACTGCTTGACGTCGTGACAGTATGTCGTTGCTATGGGGGATAGAGTTTCTTCTGTCACTGTATCCCGATGGTGTCCAGTACTATGTCTCGTGCAAAATCAATGGTGTTTCCTGTTTCTGTCTGGTGCAATTCGCCGACGTAGTTGATCGGTTGGTTCATCTCTGTTCTCACTGTGACAGCATACATGATATTTCAACGTCCGCCGTTAATCACTCCTTCTATCCATTTACCGTGTCCTGCTCTGTGGTTTCCAGCCAATACAACTGATCTAACTGTGGAGTAATTCCGGACGACTGGCGAATTAGCTACAGGTTGGCTAGTTGTTAGCATGTTGTGTATCACTCGAAGCTGCCTCCCTATTAGTTCTTGTACCTCACCTGGATTATTCATACGGGCGAGAGTAGAGTTCCTGTGGACAGTTGAATGAGCACACGAGATAGCTATCAGGCTAAGCGACTAAACTTTTGATTGTGAATGGAATATGAAATGATGTCTGGAGGATGGTTGTGTTGAATGTCGTTGTGTATGTGGGTCACAAAAGCTGTCTTCGTATTCAACAGTATAACAGTCTTGGCGTTGGTGATGCTTACACAAATGCACACAGAGACGGTCGAAGTTCAAGTCAAAGAAACAATCAGTTCCAATATAAGTAGCCGCCCACAACAAATCACGTGCAGGGTGGTCACCAGGAGTGGTGATGAATAAACTCGTGGAGAAATCTAAAAGATGACTTCAATTCAAATTGAAGTATGCGCTGAAGGAAGATGTCGCCTAGTGGGGTGATGAAAGATTCGCAAATTAACTACCCAGCTAGGTCAGAGAAGACAACCACATGAAAAGAATTTGCTTTGATTATTTCCTATAAAAGCTTTTTCAAAATCCGTGCATGATAAGGGATCTATCTCTACTTCCTGACGGTGATTTTAGAGTGTCTGACGGTGTAAGCAAAATATTGAATTCATAACTGGTAGTCACCAAGCTTTAATCAAGTCTGATAACAACTGATTCATTGATGACTGAACTGTGTGCCAATGTCTCCTCGTTTAGTACTGCTTGTAAAATAAATGTAGGGCACTTAAGCCTTCAGGAAATTAACTGCTTAAATGGTTCTTTCCCACGATGATCCGGCTAAATACCTTATACCATTGCTTGCTATGGTTGGAAGCAATGCGTCCAGGTACCTGTCCGTGGTGATATTATAAACCCTGTGTTCTGCTATGACATAATACTCGTTTCATATATGTTGGTGACATATTTTCCAGTAGCGACTTACCAATGGGACTCTGCTCTCTGACTCTCTAATCACTAAATACAAGGAGCAAACACGATTCATGGATCATGAGATAGCGTAGTTACGAGCACATAGATTGGGGAATAGTCCAAGAACTCACTCGATGCAATCAGTGAGACGATTACTTTACTACTGGCATCCTGGAGACTGTGATATCTCTCTGTAGTAATATTGTAACCCTGTTCGTATATATTGTATTTCATAAGATGACCGTAAATTTACACGAACATCAAGACGGGTGAAATCCAAAGCTTAGAATTCGTCAGTGCTTCTTAAAAACCGAATGATGTCCACAAGGGACATCCCTTACTTACTTCACAACAAAGTAGTCTAAA